>CAWUFW010006857.1:0-600000 GCA_963921515.1 Calotriton arnoldi
AGCTCATCGGTGGGGAAGAGGCCGAGGTCACAGAGGAAGAGCTGCTGTGACTTTGGGGTTGCAGGTGAGGCAAGGGAGGGTGCTTTGGAGGGAGAGGGAACTGAGGACTGCGCAGTGCATGTGGATGCGTGTGTGTGTTCCAGGGCCCCATCCCCTGTGAGTCTGGCTTCAGTCCCCTGAATGTGCGTGCGTGTGCGTTTTGTCATTGGCGTGTGTGTCAGTGTGCTGGATGTGTGTGTGCTGGTGTGTGCCTGTGCCAGTGTGTGTGTGCTTGGGATGGGTAAGGTGCTGGGGAGTGTGGATGGAGCAGAGGCAGGAGGGGTGAGGGACCGTTTGAGGAGGGACACTGCTGCCGTCAGGGAGGAGTCCATGGACCTATTGCCCCTCTGTAGGTCAGACATGCCCGATGAGATGCCCTCCATGAACGACACCAGCTGAGTCAACAGCGCGGTGTGCGCATGGAGGACACTCAGCATGGCTGTCTGCCCTACATGGAGCTGGCGAAGGAGGTACACAGACTCCTCACTCAGGGCAGCAGGGGACACAGGGGCAGGGGCTGCGGTGCCTGGCCCAAAGGAGACACGCTCCCGGACATGGGAGCCTCCACGGACCTGGGGAATGGGAGCCGATGGGAGGGCGGTGGTGGTGCTGGTGGTGGCGGGGACAGCAACACTAGCTGGGGTGTGGTGGCTGCTGACACCCGCCTCCACAAGGGAGTCATCCTCCGAGTTGCTCTGGTCCTCAGCTGAGGTGGATGCTGCTGAGGACTCCTCGGTGTGGCTCCCCTCGCCCTCCGTGCCACTGGGTCCCTCCGACCACTCCTCGGCTGCTGACCCAGTCTGGCTCTCTGGCTCCTCCTGGTCCGTGGAGCTGTCCCCTTCCGTGGCCGTGGATGTATCTGCAAACAATGGGGAAACAGACAGACATCAGTCACCTGCACATAACGCACACACCACTGTGAGCACAGCACATCACAGAGCAAGCCCTGGCATCATTAGTTGTACATTGCTAAAAGTGCCCTAACTGAACAGGAGAAGCCAATTGTCAGTCTGATGCCAAGCATGGCACTCACATCCCACATGGCCTTGCACCCATCTGTCTGGTGTCTGTTGGATTGCAACACCCCAGTGTTGACACATGCACCAAGTACACAGTAGTTGGACAGTGCAGAGGACACGGTGTGGCATGTGGACATGCACACATCACAGCTCTTGCCACTGAGTCAGTACAGGTTTCCGGATGAAAGGGATGCCCAGAGTCAAATAGGAAATGCATGTGATGCATACCAGCGACAGACACCATGATGCACCCATGTCCTGATAGCCAGCGCCACTATGGTGTGCATGTAGCACATGTCACTCCCCTGCAGGCTCACCAATCAGTAGACACATGCCATGGCGGAGGCATGACTGCAAAGTCATACATCACTGTCTCAGTGATGTATGACTTTGCAGCCAGGCAACAACACTCTGCACTGTGTCACAATAGTAGGTCATGGGGAATGCAAGTCCTGGAGCTGCACAAGTGCACATGTACATCCCCCCACAACACATCCTCTTAACCCTCATCTGTCCAGGTCATACCTATTGGACATATGGTAGACCTGTGACACTACCCTCTGAACCTGAGCCCCTCACACTCTGCTGTGCATGGGGAACAGCTGCCTGAACTTCACATTCACATGCCCCAGTCTGCATGGGCAGCTGATCAGACACCTATGTGTCACACAAGTATCGTCTCCTATGGTCACATCTCCAGTGGCATGCTGAGCCCCTACCAAGAAACTCCACAGCAGTCCTGGCGACTAATCCACAGCACACTGACACAGAGGCAGACACCTGAGGGGTCAAATCACTGCGCACAATGTGTCAGCTGATACACGGGAGTGGGAGTACAGAGTGTATTGTATGGCCTGGAGTAGGCATGACTGTCCAGCCCCACATGAATGAGGGATGAGCCCTGGACTGTAGGCAGCTGGCTAAGTATGTGTGACACACGTCATATACATACTCCTGGGGCCCAAACATTGTTCCCACCCGCAGCATGGGTGTGTGCCAGATACCCCAGCCACATGTGGTGGATCAGCTCAGCAATTGGACCACAGATCAAAGTAACACGCTGAATACATGTCAGAATACAGGCATTGTGTAAGCAATGGACCCACCCATGATGCCCACCACAGAGTCAGGGAAACAGATGCTGTCTCCCACCTTGAGTCAAGCAAACTGCAAGGACACAGTCCTAAGTGACAGAATCCCCTGCATGTAAGGGCCACACCTGGGTATCAGATGAGGAGTGGGCAGTGCACAATAGAGGGACATGGCTCCTGGACAACATGACTGCTGTACTGTGGCAGTTTAACCAGGCCCGAGGAGGGCACATAGCATGTTAGACAGAGTTCACAGTGCAGTCTTTGACTCACCCCCTCCTTGCTGCTCTCTGGCCTTCAGCTGCCCATCCAGGTCTGGAAAGACCACCGCCAGGATCCTGAGCATGTGGGGGTCAGGGTCCGTGTTCCGCCCCTCCTGCGAGGAGGCGACAGCTTCAGCTGGACCCGTGCAATCCTCCGGGTCCAGCCCCGAAGGTCCTGCCACCTCTTTTGGCAGTTGCGGATCCGGCGCTTGTAGACCCCCACGGACCGGACAGCCCGGACGATGTCCTTCCATATCTCCTGCTTCCGATGGGCAGAAGCCTGTCAGGATGACAAAGTGATAAGGCCATTACTACACATGCAACATATCCGTGCATGACACAGTTGCATATACATGTCGCAATCACAGGGGCACATGGTGTACACAGGCAGTGCACGGCTGCCCATGGACAGTTTTCCAGAAGTCACTACATGGTATCATTGCATGGGGAGTAAAACCCTGTTCAGAAGCACTGTCACTGCACCATACCTGTCCAGTGCAAGTCACTACACACTATGGGGGGTGACAACTACTCAGTGAGCCTGCTAGCCAGTGGCGTGCAGACTCTCAGCCTTGCTAGTCTGACAAAATGCACATTCAGAAAGGCAGTGCACAGGACACTCACCTGCTCCCCTGGTGTCCCATACAGCTTGCTGTACTGTGGAAGTAGGCTGTCCAGCAGGGCCTGGTTCTCTTCAAGGCTGAAGGCTGGGGCTCTCTCCACAGTACGTGCCATTGCAGGGTCCAGAGGGGCAGAGACAGCAGCAGTGCAGTGGCAGATGTCGTCTTGGAGCATGTAGTGCAGGCAAGTGGGCTCTCAGGGGAACAGCCAGCAATATATATGTGCTGGAGAGGCAGATACTGTCCCTTGTGTCCAAAGTGATAGGTCCAAGTCGTTTGCATCTTCTGAATCTGGCCAATCCATGGAATAGCAGCACCTAAACACGCCCACAGCATCCTTCAAATCTTCAACTTCATGACATACATGATTTTGCAACATTGTTGTGGGTGACCAACTGAATTTCCAGCAACCGACTCGTTCGAAATTCGAAAACGCGTCCGTTGCCAGGCAAGCCCATTGTCAATGGGTGCGCACCGATCGGTCCATTGCGGTACAACGCGCACAGGGGTACAACGCGTACCCGCACACATTGAAGGCAATGGGCCGGCCGGAGGCACCGATCGGTCCATTGCGGTACAACGCGCACAGGGGTACAACGCGTACCCGCACACATTGAAGGCAATGGGCCGGCCGGAGGCACCGATCGGTCCATTGCAGTTCAACGCGCACAGGGGTACAACGCGTACCCGCACACATTGAAGGCAATGGGCCGGCCGGAGGCACCGATCGGTCCATTGCGGTTCAACGCGCACAGGGGTACAACGCGTACCCGCACACATTGAAGGCAATGGGCCGGCCGGAGGCACCGATCGGTCCATTGCGGTTCAACGCGCACAGGGGTACAACGCGTACCCGCACACATTGAAGGCAATGGGCCGGCCGGAGGCACCGATCGGTCCATTGCAGTACAACGCATCACTGTACATGTGACTGGCATAGGTCAGCATGCCTGTCTCAGATGGACATATGCCAGACACAGATAGCTCCCAGGGAGTGAGGGGCACACCTACATCACGACAGCCTGTCCAAACCTTATCATAAGGCATGTAAGGCTGCATTTCCTATTGTGTGTATGTTGGTGTACATGTTGTCCTGTGGGTGTCACCTGTGGGCAGCCACCCCCAGGCTGTGCACGTGTTCATGGGGACAGGATCCTGGGTGTTACGTGTACGTGACCACTGTGATGTGCAACTGTTCATATCTGTGCATGTGTCATGGTCACATTTCACAGTGGTGTTTGTGTATGTCATGTCACATACCCCGTGAGTCCCATGTGGGACGGTATGTTTGAGCCAGGGTGTCCCAGTGGCACAATAGTGATGGACCTCCACAGTCTTTGTGCATGTAGTGTTTACAATGTCTCTGATTTCATGTGCACAATGGGAGACAGTCTCCACATCCACGTTGTGTGTGCATGGACTCTGATGTTGTGCGTGTGTGTCACAGACGTCCATGTCTGTCCTGCCATGGCAAGTGTGGCCACTACCTGTGGGGGTCATGTTTGTTTTGCTGTGGTGTACACATGATACTCCAGGTGATGCCAGTGTCCATGTGGCATTACAGGGTCCCTGGGAATGTACCTGTCGTTGAGCTGTGGTGCCTGGGGCACATCTGTCCTCACATGTCACTGTGGGGGGTGACTGTGACACGGCATCATGATATCCAATGGGCCAACCTGGGACAAATTGATGCCACCTGTAGGACCGTGTTGACAGATGTTGGCCATGTATGTACCATACATGTCCTTCCGGTACTGCACACTTCATGTAGTTGTGCCTCATGATGATGTATGTTGGGATCTTGAGTGTGTTCAATGCCGCATATGTGGGGTGACTTACGATCTTGCTTACTTCTCCTCTGCACTGCAGGGCTCCTGCTGTCCATCGGCCATTCCCAGACCTGGCAACGATGGTGGAACGGGACAGCATCCGACGGTACCGCTTCACCAGGCAGCTGATTGAGGATTTGGCAGTGCAGTTGTCCCCACATTTGCAGCCTGGCCGGCCGTATCCTACAGCGCTGACCCCCAAGGTGAAGGTGATGGCAGCCCTACACTTCTTTGCCACCGGTACCTTCCAACATACTGTGGCGTCTGCTGGTGGGATGTCACAGACCATGTTCAGCCGTGTGCTCCGCGATGTTTTGGCGGCAATGTTGCTCTTCCTGAACCGGTACATCTATTTCCCTAGACTGCGACGACTCACTGACGTGAAGAGTGACTTTTATGCCCTGGGGAGGATGCCGCATGTCATTGGCTCCATTGATGGGACACATGTGGCTTTGGTACCACCACAGGCCCAGGAGCAGGCCTACAGGAACCGCAAGCACTACCACTCGGTCAATGCACTGGTGGTGTGTCTTGCAGACATGACCATCACACACGTGTGTGCCCGTTTCCCTGGTTCAGCACACGATGCCTTTGTGATGAGGAGTAGTCGCATCCCCAGGATGATGGCACAGATGCAGAACCAGCGTGCCTGGCTTGTCGGTGTGTACTGACTTTGTGCCATTGTGTGTGATCTGATCTGTAGTATTCCGCCCACTTTTCCAAGTCAGCTAATGTGCACTTGTCTGGCCGTAGGTGACTCGGGATACCCCAACATGCCGTGGTTGCTGACACCCCTCAGGAACCCTGTGACACCTGCCCAGATGCGCTACAATGAGGCACATGGTCGGACCAGGAGAGTGATTGAGCGGACCTTTGGTCTCCTGAAGAGCCGCTTCCGCTGCCTGGACAAGACCGGAGGGTCCCTCCCATATGCCCCTGCGAAAGTGTGCAAGATTATCATCGTCTGCTGCATGCTCCACAACATGGCAGTGCGGAAGGAGTTGCCTCTCATCCAGGATGACGATGACCAACATCCGCCACCTGTGGAGGATCCTGGCCTGGACCACGATGCCAGTGACGATGATGATGATGATGGTGATGGTGATGTCCGCACACAGCTCATCACCAACTTCTTTAGCTGAATGTGAGTATCCTGAGGTGTCATGTCAATGATGTGAGTTGGCATGATGTGTGGGTGGTGCTCTGGTGCTGTTGGAGTGTGTCCATGGGCTACTTGACTGGATGTGTGTTGCGATGTGTGCTTACAGGTGGGCTGTACTCCCCAACAGTGTTGACATGCTAACTTGGTTCTGGGTGGGTATCTTGTAACATGTATTGTGCATGAGTTTTGCTGTTCTGTCCTGTACTCCATTGCTTTTGACTGTGTGTCATTTCTGTCCTTCACAGGGTACTTTCAGATTCGTTTGGTCAACTGTGTCCACCGACGACGTGATTGCACATCCAGGCTGGTAGCTGTTGTGTCCCTACAGGTGATGTGCGCCACACCCATGGACTTCCTTCCGTCTACAGTTGTTGACTGTGTGCCCGCTACCAGGTGGGGTTACCTTGCATCTGTAGTGGTTACGGCATGTTGCTACTGTGTAATAAACCTGTGCTTCACTTAGTGATGTGCGTTGTCTGTGGTCACACATTTGACTGCCATTTGCTTACTGCACCTGTGGGCTACTTGACTACAACTGGGAATGGGTGTGGTGTCTGTGCATTGCACCGTCTTCCCTGGCAACATCAGTGTAGGCAATGAGTCAGATGGCCTAGGTGTGTATGTGTCGTGTAGCCCTGGTGGTGTGTCTCCCTCATGTGTGTCACGTTGCCTGTACTCACATACCTGTGTTGTCCTTGCTGTTGCAGTTCGCATACACAGTGTAATTTTGCAGTTCATCATCCCCATAACAGCACCCACGTTGGAATCACGACAGAGGCAAGTATGGTGTATTAGTGTGTTTATTGTGATACATTTGTGTTAATAGTGCATAGGATGGGTTGTGCTGTACATGAATCTTGCAATCCCAAGTTCCTAGGTGAATTGAAAGTCCGGGTAGACAGGATCCCCAGTATCGGGGCCACAGTTGTCTGACACATTGGTCCAACTTGTACTCCCCATGCAATGTGTGGGAGTAGTGTTGCCGTCAACAGGGTGAACAGTCTGTGCACAAAGGCGAACATCCAGAACAGGTTCAGGCTTCCTGGGAGTTGCGCTTGGCCATCGGCCTCTCACTTTTCCCTCCTCGGACGACCCCTCTTCTTGGGGGGGCCCTCAAGTGCAGGCTGCTGCGGTGCAGGGGACTCTCCGCCAGAGTCCTCCTCCCTCCCTGTGGCAGTTGCAGTTTGTTCGGCACCAGATGTTGTTGGCACACAGGGAGGTGTGGACTGGTTGCTGTTCATCTGGCGGAGGCATTGTAAAATGTCCCTGTGCACCGCCGTCATCTCATGCAGTGCATCCCACTTGGACTCCACGCGGGACATGTGTGAGTCCACACGGGACATGTGTGACTCCACGTGGGACATGTGGGAGTCCAAGCGGGCATGATGGGCAGCCTGCTGCTGTTTAATGTCTCTGAGGAGCCCCACTACCTGGCTGAGCTCTCCGGTGCTGGACTGGTACGCATCAGCTATGCGTACCAGTTGTGGGTCGTCATGCACACCAGCAACGTCTGCAAGCAGCGACCTCTGTCTCCCACCCCTCCCACCACCCCTGCTGACATGTGCAGTGTGTGCAGTGGCACGCACAGATAACCCTGGTCCACCTTGGGGGTTGGTGGTGGTGGTGGTGTCCATGGCCCCAGGTTGGTCCAGGGTCACTGTGCTGGTGTTGCTCCTTATTCTGTCCATGTCGGCAGGGATGGTATTCGTGGTGACAGTCGTTGTAGGGGTGGGTGCAGGGGGTGCAGCTGGTGGTCCTGCTGGTGCTGCAGCTGGTGGTCCTGCTGGTGCTGCATGTTGACTTGCACCGGATGTGCCAGGTTGTTCTTCATCGTCCGAGGAGGACAGAGGCTGTACGACGCCAGTGAGCTCGGCATCCTCTTGAGCCTGGGACTGGGACTCCTCAGCGTCTGCTGCTGTGTCCCCATCATCACCTGTTTTTGGGAGACACAAACAATGTATGTCATGTTTCTGCAGGCATCAGTGGTTGACACACATGACAGTTGTGACTGTGCCTCTGGGTGCGGGCCTGTACATTGCATTGTCCTAAGTCGTCACAGTCAGGGGTTGATATTGGTGTGGCACATTGTCCTGCATTATTTGGGCATTTCTATGTATTTTCTGGGGTGTGAACATGGTCTGCATTGCTTGTGTTTGGTTGACAGCCAGACCTCCTTCCCACCCAGCCAGCCAGTCAGTTATCCCACCATGGAACGTGCTTGCGTTGCAGGGAGTGTAAGTTGTCTCTCAGGATGTCAGTCAGTGGTGTCCTGCTGTTTGTTGGTGCACAGTTGGCAGCAGGGCCTTGTGCTCCCCACAGCAGTAGCCAGTGTCAGCCATCTTGTGAGTCCTTCTCCACTCCCTGTGATGTGAGCATGGTTCAGGGTGGTGTTGATGGGACAGTTGTGGGGGTGAGCTATGTCTGTGACTACGACTCCCATCATGCCATTGCCTCCACCCCACTTGCCAGCATTCCCATACTTACTTGCTTTTGTGTGGAGTTCAGTGGGTGTGGGTGTGAGGGCAATGGCAAGATGGCTGACAGTGGTGTCCTGCTGTTGGTTGGTGTGCAGTACCCAGCATGCCCTTGTGCTCCCCACGACACAGCAACAGTGTCAGACATCTTTGATGGGCCTTTCCACTCTCTGTGGGATGTGCATGCGTGAGTGTGAGCTTGCTGGGCCATGTGGTGGGGGATGTAGGGCTGTGACTACAACTCCCATCATGCTATTGCCTCCACCCCCTTCCCAGCATGCCCATGCTTCCTTCCTTTTGACTCTGCTTCCCTGTGGGGTGGGCTGGCTGTGCTGACAGGATGGCTGGGAGTGTTGTCCTGGCAGTTGTTTGGCTAAGAGTCCCAGGAGTGTCCCTGTGCTTCACACAACATAACCCAGGGTGGTGGTGCTTTGTGGGATCTTGTGTTAGGATGGAGGGCATTGCATTCCACCAGGTGGGTACTGTGGAGTTTGTGTTGGGGAGGGTGTGAGGGGAGGTGCTGGTGACTATAGTCAGTGCTGCAAGTCCCCCTTCCCACCCAGCCAGCCAGATATCCCACCATGGAACGTGCTTGCATTGCAGGGAGTGTAAGTTGTCTCTCAGGATGTCAGTCAGTGGTGTCCTGCTGTTTGTTGGTGCACAGTTGGCAGCAGGGCCTTGTGCTCCCCACAGCAGTAGCCAGTGTCAGCCATCTTGTGAGTCCTTCTCCACTCCCTGTGATGTGAGCATGGTTCAGGGTGGTGTTGATGGGCCAGTTGTGAGGCTGAGCAATGTCTGTGACTACAACTCCCATCATGCTATTGCCTCCACCCCCTTCCCAGCATACCCATGCTTCCTTCCTTTTGACTCTGCTTCCCTGTGGGGTGGGCTGGCTGTGCTGACAGGATGGCTGGGAGTGTTGTCCTGGCAGTTGTTTGGCTAAGAGTCCCAGGAGTGTCCCTGTGCTTCACACAACATAACCCAGGGTGGTGGTGCTTTGTGGGATCTTGTGTTAGGATGGAGGGCATTGCATTCCACCAGGTGGGTACTGTGGAGTTTGTGTTGGGGAGGGTGTGAGGGGAGGTGCTGGTGACTATAGTCAGTGCTGCAAGTCCCCCTTCCCACCCAGCCAACCAGATATCCCACCATGGAACATGCTTGCATTGCAGGGAGTGTAAGTTGTCTCTCAGGATGTCAGTCAGTGGTGTCCTGCTGTTTGTTGGTGCACAGTTGGCAGCAGGGCCTTGTGCTCCCCACAGCAGTAGCCAGTGTCAGCCATCTTGTGAGTCCTTCTCCACTCCCTGTGATGTGAGCATGGTTCAGGGTGGTGTTGATGGGCCAGTTGTGAGGCTGAGCAATGTCTGTGACTACAACTCCCATCATGCTATTGCCTCCACCCCCCTTCCCAGCATGCCCATGCTTCCTTCCTTTTGACTCTGCTTCCCTGTGGGGTGGGCTGGCTGTGCTGACAGGATGGCTGGGAGTGTTGTCCTGGCAGTTGTTTGGCTAAGAGTCCCAGGAGTGTCCCTGTGCTTCACACAACATAACCCAGGGTGGTGGTGCTTTGTGGGATCTTGTGTTAGGATGGAGGGCATTGCATTTCACCAGGTGGGTACTGTGGAGTTTGTGTTGGGGAGGGTGTGAGGGGAGGTGCTGGTGACTATAGTCAGTGCTGCAAGTCCCCCTTCCCACCCAGCCAGCCAGATATCCCACCATGGAACGTGCTTGCATTGCAGGGAGTGTAAGTTGTCTCTCAGGATGTCAGTCAGTGGTGTCCTGCTGTTTGTTGGTGCACAGTTGCCAGCAGGGCCTTGTGCTCCCCACAGCAGTAGCCAGTGTCAGCCATCTTGTGAGTCCTTCTCCACTCCCTGTGATGTGCGCATGGTTCATGGTGGTGTTGATGGGACAGTTTTGGGGCGGGCAATATGTGTGACTGCGACTCCCATGATGCTATTGGCTACACTGACTTGGCCAGCATACACAGAATTCCTTCCTTTGAGTGGTCTTCACTGTGTGTTGGTGTTGTTGTGGTGGCTACATGTGTGGATGTGTGTGTTAGTTCTATTTGTGCCACTGCCTAGCTGTAGTTGTGGTTGTGTTTGTACATGTGTTGGCACAGTTGGATGTGACTTTTTTGATGGCATGTGTTGTGTTTATCTGACTGACATACACATTTTGGGATGATTCTGTTCTAGTTGCTGTGTAATTGCTATGAGTGCATGGTTTGACTCTCCCCTTGACAGTGATGTGTGTGTTTTGTGGCAGTTTATTGTGTACATTTGTTGTGTACTCACCAGGCTCTGGGATGTCCTCTAGTCCATATACGCTCACTGGCGGAAGGATGGCCCGCACCTTCTCCTCCCAGGGCCTGAGGTATATTGGCTTGGCAGGAGGGCCACTGCCGGTGTGTTGGCTGTTGATGTAGTCTTTCTTCAGCATGTCCCGTACCCTCCTGCGCACGTCATACCACCTGTTCTGGATGTCCGTCTTTGTGCGCCGACATGGTGTTTGGGCGTTCACCCTGTTGATGATCCTCTCCCACATCTTGGTTTTCTGCGACATGGGGGTCTGTTGGACCAGAGTGCCAAACAGCTGTGGCTCCACCCTGAGGATCTCGTCTACCATGACTTCCAATTCACTATCTAGGAACTTGGGATTCTTCTTGGGGGGCATGGTGATGGGTGGTGATGGTGGGTGATGTGTGTGTTGGTGTGCAGGTGAGGGTGTGTGGGTGTGTGTTGTGCTGGGTGTATGTGAGGTAGGTATTTGTTGGTGTGCTGATGGTGTGTGGCTTGTGTGAGGGATGAGCTGTGGGTGTGTGGTTGCTTTCTCTTGGGTGCTGGCAGTGGAATGGCATTTGCAAAGGCTCATGGTTGTGATTTGTGTCCTTTATATAGGTGGAGTTGTGGGTGTGTCCTTGTTCTCTGTCCCCACCCCCCAGTATTTATTGGCTTGGTAATTGCATGTTTGGCCTTTTTTTGGTTGATTTTTCCTTTGTGCTGTTTGTGTATGTTGGAAACGTTCTTGTGACCGAGTCGGACCCTGCATTGGTCTCGTACGGTGTTTTCCGTTTCGTTCACGCTGTGTTTGTGCAGTTTTCTATGCTGCGTACGCGTCGGTCGCGGTGTCTTGTGTTGCTTCGGCTCGGTTTTGTATGCGTGTCGGTCGTACGGCTTGTCCTCCGTCCGACTCGCTCGTGGTTTTCGCGCCTTGCATCGTACTTAGCGGTTTGGAGTTCGCGTGTACGTTTCGGTCGGATTTGTTCCGGGTGCGTGTCGGTCGGTTGGATTCGCGTGTTTTTCCGGCCGGATTGCTGTTTTCCGTGCGGCTCGGTCGGTCGGCTTGGTTTCGTTACGTGTCGGTCGGATTTTTCGCGCCTTGCATCGTACTTGGCGTGTCGGGCGCCACGGGTGCGTGTCGGTCGGTATTTTTCCAGGATCCGAGTCGGTCGGTGCTTTTTCCGGCCCGAATCGGAATCGACCCCTTAGAGCTCCAACACCTGGCGGTTCATGGTGAAGGGATTAGCCACCTGCTGTCCCAAGGGAATTCATACAGCTCTGTAGTGGTCAGTCTGAACTGCAAGGCTGTTCCACAAAACATGACAACTTTTTCTCCTTTGGCCATTGACTATTTCTTGTGCCTAGCACATATCCTTGACTTCCTCCTCTTTCTGGCATCAATACTATCTCTTGTGTTAGAAACTGCAACTGACTCAGATTCTGTCACACCTGATTGAAATGTACTGTGTCGCTTGTTTTCGTGATGTTTGTCCAGATGTTACTTTTATGTTTGGTTACACTGATTTTTACTTTGCTTTGCATTTTACCAACATAAACCAACACCTCTTGGCATTAAATAGATCTACACAGCAGGTCGAATCATAGATAGCATAATTTTTTTATTTAATGTGCGCATAAAAAGTACAGGAATTATGCTGTACTTTTACTATTCAAATTTTCCTGATAGTAAAGAGCGCCAACCACCATTAAGGACAAAATGCAGGGAACCTTCCCAAGTCACAATTGTACAATATGTAATATTGTAATAATAGGTAATATGGTCACTGTAAAGCAGAATAAATTGAGAAATGATGCGTTGTGTATGGCAGCCCTAAATGCTCGCCACATCTTTCCACTAATCTGACAGATAATTCAGAATTTCAGAAATTCAGAATTTCACAATGTGCATATTTCAGACATATTTGCCACTGAAAAAAACACGTTATTTTATAGTAAAAATGGGAGGTGGGTATAATGAAAAAGGAGAAATTCAAAAGTATATTTGAGCTCCAAGCTACACACGACAAAGGCCCACAGTACCTCCCCACCCCCCCCCCCTTCTCGCTGTCTCCCCAGTGGAGAACGCAGTGTCCCCCTCCATGTGTACACATCGAACACAGAAGTCATCTTCGCCACAGATCCCACGGCCGCGCAGAAGGACACAGTGTGTAACTATATTTGATGACAAAGGCAGCTCTTGTGCTGCTTATCCATTTGGCCACCGAACCTAGAAAACGAGCCCAGAGATGCGATTAATGTAAGCATGGCCCTTGTGTGGCAGACTAGCACACAACGCACGTAGCTGTCTGGAAATAAATGATAGCGGAGATTTGAGGGCCTGCAAATAAGGTATCTTTCTTTTTTATTTTTGGCCTAAAGCCTCGTTTCCCCCAAAAAAAGTAAGAAAAAAATCATACAGACTTGTACAAATAGGGGTTTTCGGTCAGACCTCAGCATTCGTTGGTCTTCCAATTGCCATTCACAGTTTGCTTAGGTCCACCTTAGATTACAGCAAGGGGCCGCGGGTCAGCCCACTGCAGTCACTGGATCTCCTCACTGTGTGTGGTGGTATCTTGCTTTAGTACAAGTGCACATCCTGCTAAAAGGTCATTCACTTCAGTGCAGGGCCTGGTAGGCCATTCTTTTGCTTTTGGTTCATGTTTTTATTTACTGTTTCAGTTGTTCATTTTACTTACTTTTTTCTAAACACGCACACCATTACACCTGCAGTTTTACTTTTATTACCTTTACACTTTTAAGGTCTATTACATGTGCAAAAAAAATCTAAAGCATTGCAGGCCACACCTATTGGCTTTGCCAATGCTTTTTTTAAATTGTGACCCACTTCATCAAATGGATAGGTATTGTATCCATTTTATTACTGTGCTCCCTGCATTAGTGATGCATTTTGTTGGAACGAACGCTCTGATTTTTAATTAGCACAGTCTGAAAAGCTCTTAATGTTGCACCCCACCTACCTTTTTGCGCCGTGCACTAATTGTGCTACTGCTGGTGTCTTGAGCCCCTTTATTTTACACCCAGAGTGGGCTTGGGCAAGTCCGGTTCAGGAGCCGTGGATATTAAGCACGACAGACAATTATATCCTGGGACCCCTCTTTCAGCAGGACCCACTACAGTGTTTCAATCTTTGTTCTTCAATCAGTCTTCACATCAGAACCACAATCTTCAGTCTTCCATCCTGTCCGCAGGCACAGGCAGTCTGGCTTGAACATACTAGATGGGGTGAACGGGACAGGTTGTAAAATGCAAGGCCCCAGTGACTGTGTAATTATGGAAACCTACTAAGCCAATAAACTTTAATTTCAACTCTACAGGCTTTCATAGTTGGAGGACTTTGCTTTGATGGGTAGCAGACATTGGATAGTGAAGGTGGCCTGTTCCACACCTCTGGAAGGAGTCTCAATATCCTCTGTGGTTGGTAGGTACTATCGGATTTCTACATTATCACTTTTTAGGTCGCAGCCTACCAGGTTTGCTAAATACATCTTGGGGACATTCAGAAAGCTGACCTAGGAATGCATTCCGCCTGTTGCTTACTAGTGGCTTTGTAACTCACATTTTCTGGCTTTCTATTTGCTGGTTTTATTTGCTTTATGCTGTCCAGCTTGAGTTCGTCCCTCCCTTTGCCCAAAGCTTGTTTACTGTATTCTTCCACGAACACGCTTTCTGTAAACAGGCCTTTAAATTTTGGTTTTATCAAGTCATATTTGCTGTGCATTCAAAGACAGAAGTCAAATGTCAGGCTCTCTCTTCCAGGGAGCTTGGTGTTTACTCTTCTTTCTCTGACTTCAAAGTGAGAGAATTTATGTGGCAATGCTGCTGAGTATCCATGTAAGAAGAGAGGGTGTAGATTGTTTTTTTTTTTAGCACACAACAAAAAATAAGAACTGTGCTGATGTTTCAGAATATATCAGAATTAGTAGAAATGAAGCACATTTTTTTGTAATTCTGAAGTGTGGTAGAAACAAATATTTGAATGTGATCAAAACACATCGCTACACTTGGTGATGGCAATTGCACACATTATCGTTTGTGTGTGGTAAAACCATATTTTGGTGCAAATGTAATGGTAATTTCAATTGAAAATGTGTTGTCTGTAATGGCAGCGCACTACCACATCATGCATACTTCACACTATGCCACTCCACTCCACTCTATGCCCTTCCACTATATGGCGCGCCACTCCATTCTACGACTCTCCAATCTACAATATGCCACTCCACTCTTTGCCCCTTCCCCTCTAAGACACACTACAGCATGCCACGCCACACTACACCACGCCACGCCACTCCAGTCTACGCCACTTACTCCATGATGCTATACGTCACTCCACTCAACGCTCCTCCACTCCACACAACTTAGCCCACTCCACTCTACCCCATTCTAATCTACCCCACTCCGCTCCAACCTGCCTCACCCCACTTTACTCCAATCTACCGCAGTCTACTGCACTCCAATCTACCCTACTCAATTCCACTCCACCCAATCTACCCCACTCCACCCAATCTACCCCACCCCACCCAAACTACCCCACTCCACGGGAACCATCGTTTACATCGCATGCGATACATCGCATGCCATTACAACGCGGTCGTTACAATGACTGCGTTGTTACATCGCAAACCATTACAACGCAAGTTGTTACGACTTGCTGTAGGGGGCAGAAGGTGTTGCATTTAAAATCCAACACCTTCCCTACTGTTGCACAGACTGGAGTTGGAATAGTAAATTATACTATTCCAACACCCAGCACCACCTACAGCAAGTCATTGTAGCGACTTGCGTTGTAACGGTATGCGATGTAACAACGCGGTTGTTGTAACAACCGCGTTGTAACAGCATGCGATGTATCGCATGAGTTGTAACGTGACCTATTCCACTCCACTCCAATCTACCCCAATTCACTCCAATCTACCCCACTCCACCCCACCCCAATCTACCCCACCCACCTTAATATACCCCACTCTAACCCAATCTGCCCACTCCAATCTACCCCAGTCCACTCCACTAAGATCCAGTCTACCTCACTCCACTACAATCTACCCCACTCCAATCTACCCCAGTCCACCCCACTCCAATCTACCCCACTACATTCCACCCCACTTAATTCTACCCCAATCTACCCCACTCCAATCTACTCCACTCTCCACCTCACTCCACTCTTCTCAATCTAACCCAATCAATCCCACCCATCTCCAATCTACCCCACTTCATTCTACCCCAATCTACCCCAATCTACCCCACTCCAATCTACTCTCCTCCCCTCTACCTCACTCCACTCTTCTCAATCGAACCCAGTCAATCCCACCCCACTCCAATCTACCCCACGCCACACCAATCTACTGCACCCTACTTGAATCTACCCCACCCCAGTCTACCCGACTCCACTCCAATCTACCCCAATCCACCCCACTCCAATACACCCCAAACCAATCCACTCAGCTCTACCTGACTCCACTCTGTCCAATTTACCCCACTTCATTCCAATTTACCCCACTTCACTCTAAACTCTACTGCAATCTATTCAACTCCTCTCCACTCTAATCTACTCCACTTCAATCTACCCCACTCCACGCCAATCTATGACACACCTATCCACCCATATCCCACACTCCACTTTCCCACACTCCATTTTCCCACACTCCATTTTACTCCAATCTACCTCACTCCAGTCTTCCGCAATTCAATCTACCACACTCCAATCTACCTCACTCCAATCTACCACACTCAAATGTACCCCACTCCACTCCAATCTACCCCTCCCCAACCTACCCCACTCCAATCTACCGCAATCTACTCCACTCCACCGCACTGCAATCTACCCCACCCCATTCTACAGCACTCTAATCTACCCCACTCCATTCCAATCTACCCTAATCTAATCCACCCTAATCTAGCCACTCCACTCTTCCCCAATCTATCTCACTCCACTCCACCCTACTCCACTCCAATCAACCCCACTTCACTCTACCTGAATCTACCCCACTTCAATCTACTCACTCCAATCCACCCAATCTACCCCACTCCTCTCTACCCCAATCTACCACACTCCATTCCACTCTAACCCACTCCACTTCACTCCAATCTACTACAAGTCACACAAATTTGCCCCACTCCAGTCCAATCTAAGCCACTCCACCCCAATCCATCCCAAACTACCCTACTCCAATCTACCCCATCAAATCAGCCCCAATCCAATCTGCCCCACTCCCATCTACCCCAAATTACTCCACTCCAATCTACCCTACCCTAACCCAATCTAACCCACTCCAGTCTACCCCACTCCATACTACCCCACTCCTATATATCTCACTCCAATCTATCTCGCTCCAATCTAACCCACTTCATTCTAATCTACCCTTACATAATCCACCCAATTTAGCCCACTCCAATCTACCCCACTCCACTCTATCCCACCCTAATCTACCCCACTCCACTCTAATATTATTCATCTCACTCCAATCTACCCCACTCCAATCCAATCTACCCAACTCCACCCCAATCTACTCCACTTCACCCCAATCTACCCCACTCCACTCAAGTCTATCCTACCATAATCCACTCAATCTATCCCACTTCAATCTACCCCACTCCAATCTACCCCACCCCAATCTACCCCACCCCAATCCACTCCAATCTACCCCTCTCCACTCCAATCAACCCCTCTTCAGTCCAATCTACCCCACTCCACTCCAACCTACCCCACTCCAATCTACCCCACTCCACACTCCCCCCTGCCAAACTACCCCATTCCTAACTATCCCACTCCACCCCAATCTACTCCACTTCAACCCAATCTAATATACCCCACTCCAATCTACCCTACCATAATCCACCCAATGTATCCCACTCCAATCTACCCCACTAAAATCTACCCCACTCCACTCCAATCTACCCCACTCCACTCTACCCCACTCCATTCTACTCCAATATACCCCTATTCAATCTACCCCTATTCAATCTACCCCACTCCAATCCAATCTACCCCACTCCACCCCAATCTACTCCACTTCAGCCCAGTCTACCCCGGTTCAATCTACCCCACTCCACCCCACTCGACTCCACTTTAATCTACCCCACTCCACTCCAATCGACCCCACTTCACTCCATTCTACCCTACCATAATCCACCCAGTCTATCCTACTCAATCCATCCCAGTCCAATCTATCTCATTCCGATCTATCCAACTCTAACTACCCACTCCAATCTACTACACTGCAACCTACCCCATTTCAATCCACCCCTCTCCACTCCAATCTACCCGTCTCCAATCTACTCCTCTCCACTCCAATCTACATACTCCACTCTAATCTCACCCACTCAAATCTACCCCACTCCACTTCAATCTACCCCAATATATCCCACTCCAATCTACTCCACTCCAGTCTACTCCACTCCACTCCAATCTACCCCACTCTACTGCAATCTACCCCACTCCAATCTACCTGACCCCAATGTATCTCACACCACTCCAATCTGCCACACTCCCCCAATCTACTCCGCTCCACCCCAATCTAACCCACTGCAAACTACCCCAATCTACCCCCACTACATTCCAATCTACCCTACTATAATCCACCCAATCTACTGCACTCCACTTCAATCTACCTAACTCCACTCTGGTCTACCCCGCTCAATTCCACCGTTCCCCAATCTACCCCACTCCACTCCAATCTACCCCAATATATCCCACTCAACTGTACCCCAATCTACCCCGATCAACCCCATTCCAATCTACCCCAATCTACTACATTCCATTCTACCCCACTCCACCCCAATCTACCCCAATTCAATATACTCCACTCCAATCTACCACACTAATCTACCCAACTCCCCATTTCAATTTACCCCAATCCACCCCACTCCATTCTACCCCACTCTACACCCATTCCACTATACCCCAATCTACCCCACTCCACTCTAACCTAATCCACCCCATTTCAGTCTACCCCAATCTACCCCAACCCACTCCATGCCTCTAGCTTTTCACCATGCTAAACAGAAGCCACACTGTTGTACATAATGGCTAAAACACATTTCAAAGCCAATAGCGCTTGCATTGACGAGACCTATTGGCTTTGCCAATGCTTTTTCATATTATTCAGGACAAAAGATGTTGGGTAGGAAAGTCTTCAATTTATATTAGCAAGCCAGTTTGTATGAAATTGGGTCTACCTATTTTCCACAGACCCAACTGCCTATATATTTCCTAGGTGAAATACAGTAAACCGACAAAACAAATTACATCAAACTTACAAACGTGGACAGACCAAAGTGGTCTATGGGTAACAGTGAAAATGGAGAGCAGTCTGTTTAATCAATCAAGGGATGGTAAAGCGCAATTACTCACCCGTGAGGGTCTCAAGGCACTGGAGGGAGGTGGGGAGCAGATCCGTCTAAGTGCTGGGGTCATTCGAAAGGCCAGGTCTTGAGGTCCTTCCTGAACTGGGGTAGCGTGGGAGATAGTCTGAGGATGAGGGGTAGGGGTAGGGTGATCCAGGTCTTGGCAGCGAGGAAGGAGAAGGACTTTCCTCTGGTTCTGGTCTTGTGGATCCATGGGACGGTGGCTAGGGAGAGCTGAGCGGAGCAGAGGTGTCTTTTGGGTGTGTAGAAGGAGAGGCGGCTGTTCAGGTATGCTGGTCCGGCGTTGTGGAGGGCCTTGTAAGCGTGGGTGAGGAGTTTGAGGGTTATTCTCCTGTCTGCCGGGAGTCTGTGGAGTTCGCAGAGGTGTTGAGTGATGTGCCTGTGCCAGGGGAGGTCGAGGAACATTCTAGCGGCGGCGTTCTGGACATTGTGGAGCTTGCAGAGGTTTTTCTGGGTAACGCCGGCGTAGAGTGCGTTGCCGTAGTCGAGTCTGCTGCTGATGAGCGCGTGAGTTACAGTCTTTCTGCATTCGTGGGGATTCATCTGAGGGTCTTTCGCAGCAGGCGGTGGGCTATTGAAACAGGCCGAGGATACTGAGTTGATCTGGCGGTCCATAGTGAGTGACACGTCTAGTATGATGCTGAGGTTTTGTGCGTGGTTCGTCAGGGTGGGGGGAGTTCCTAGCACAGAGGGCCACCAGGTATCGTTCCATGTGGAGGGGGTGGATCCAAGGATGAGGACTTCTGTCTTGTCTGAGTTGCGCTTAAGGTAGCTGTTCTTTATTCAGGTGGGGATGGCTTTCATCTCGTCTTGGAAGTTGTGCTGGTGACGTTGGGTTCGTTGGTGAGGCAGAGGATCAGCTGTGTGTCGTCGGTGTAGGAGACGATGTTGAGTCTGTGGTTCCTGATGATGGTTGCGAGGGGGGCAATGTAGACGTTGAAGAGGGTGGGAATGAGAGAAGAGCCCTGGGTCACTCCGCAGTTGGTCTCTGTGTCGGTTCCGAGAGGTACGGCGGAAGTCTGATCCGCTGTGTTCTGCCTGTGAGGAAGGATCGGATCCAGTCGAGGGCCTTGTTGCGGAGTTGTTTTGCAGTAGACTTTCCCAAATAATTAACATGGAAAATCTTTTGTGTTGGTTCTTACGGTTTCATCATACAGTCCAATAGTTATTACCAATACAGGCAATGCATTTTTCAACTGGAAATGGGGTTTAACCATTACTAAGGCTCCTGTGAAATATACAAATGTAAAATAAAATCACACATGCAAACGTTCTCAGATTGCTGCAGATTAATGAATTTGCAAAGCTATTCCCAGTTTCACTCATCACTCCACGCTGACACACATAACTTCATATTTGTGTAGAAAGGACAATCTCTTACTTTGTCGGTAGACTACAGACACAACACACAGTACAAAGCCACAGTTCTGCATTAGTCTGCAAGTTTATAGTATGTGCTAAAGTTTGATAATACCTAGCTTGTTGAAGTCTATGTATAGCATATATGACAATGTATGACATATTGTAACATGCATTTTTAAGTTTTGTGCATCCAAATTAAATTGTTTCGAGGTGCTTTGACATAGTACACTGGAAGGGATGGATAGAACATAACTGTTGATACTTCTTTATCGTATGGCCCTATAATAGTTTCCATACGACAATATAGGACACAAAGAAATGAATTTACTCATGTAACAATTTGGCCACAATGGAACGCACTACACTTTTACAAAATGAGAGTAAAGTTCTCACTACTTTAGGTCACAAAAGCATTAATAATACTAAATATAGGAAAGCAGAGGGTCTTGGCATGAATTAGAAACTAAAGAATGTAAACATTGCCTCAAGGAATACAACAAAATATACCGAACTGCTGTGCGAGGGGGCCACAATCCAGCTATACACGAATAACATACAATCAGGGAAGAACTGAACCAGTCACAAAATCTTAAAGGAACTTGAGACACTCTCCATCTTATCTCAGAGGGTCCCCAATCAAAGTCTTCACTAAATCCAGACAATCACCACCTCGTCATGAAATCTACACTAAACGATTCCCAAACACCCGCCAAACCTTTTTACCGAGACATACTCCTTCATCCTCTAAAGCACTCAGAAGATCATACACACCATCAATCACCTAAACATCACATACTGCCTTAGAGACCAACGTCTATTGTGAATAAAAGAGGAATGTGCAGACAAACTTATACCCACAAGAAGAGCATTATTGAATACCTCAATCTGCAGTAGATCCATTGTTTTATACTAAGGGAAGCATTGACCACCCTGATCTTCAAAAAGCCCACTATTCCCACAAGTAATTCAACTTAGTACAGGCCACTCTCAAATTTGGCCTTTGTGATGGCCGCCACTTAAAGTTGTGTAGTATATGCCACGGACCCTAATGCAAGGAAGGAGAATAAAATTGCTTAGCATATGTCATAAGCCTTAATGCAATCAAGGAAAATGTTCCCCAATACCAGGTTTTGAAATAAAAAAAGGTCACTATTGGAGCTGCAGTATGTAGTTAGTACTTTTGGGCCCTGGTGTCACTGCACTTGCTGCACTATTGATAACCAGCCACGCCCTAGTCACACACCCTACAGATGGGCAGAAGGGATATAAAAAAGAAAATATTATCTCTAAGAGCTGCATTCACAAAGCATGATAAGAGAATGGTGGACTCGTCCTAACAGGAATTTCATTTTGTGCCTCTAGTAGGAAAAGGTTATCTAACCTGGCTTTTCTTCTTCTTTTTTCTTGTGATGTAGGGATGGAGATGTCCCTCTCTGATGCCAATGTGCCCTTCTTGCAGAGAAATATATATATATATGGATATTTTTATGAATATGGTTTTAAACAATTATAAGTATGGTCTTAGGAATGTACAAGTGTTAATTAGCATTTATGCTTTTAATTTTTGTATATGAAATGTCTTCTATGTCTATTATATAATTTATTGCACTAGCACTTTAAAAGCGGTAGCACTGTCTGAGGACATGTCATGTGATCAAGGCCGTTTTCCGGCCGAAACGCGTCATGGCGGACAAGGTGGCAATAAAGTAAAGAAATTGCACATACTGCTGGGTCAACGCTCGTTTTTTCCTGATGAAGTGCAATCGAGTTTTCCTCATGTATACCGGATTGACTTCCTCCGGTTCGTGGACCCCCTCCCTGTAAGCAGGCTCCATAACAGGCAAGTCTTGGTCCTGGAAGCTCTGCCAGGCAGCAACACCGCGGGCTCGTGGTGCGGCGCAGGCGGGGACCCCCGGGGCACTATTCACATCCGAAAACGGAAACGACGGAGCCCCCTGCAAACAACGAAAATGAAGCGTGCATAGGGAGTACGGTTGATTGAGTGTGGAGATTCGGGACCTTCGATGTGGTAACTCTGCAGAGTGAGCATTGGAAGGAAGGAAGGATCTACACGCTTATCCGCTGGACACACAAGGTACGCAACTTATTGCAGTAAGCAGGTTGGGAGGTGTGCAATCCTGGTGCTCTTCCGGACATTGGTCGAGGGATAAAGTGCACAGGATAAGTAAAAAGGAGAATACATGTATTAGCCACCATGTCCGCAGACACGCTCAGAGACCGCGAGTTAGCCGCAGAGGGGATGTTTTCCGACTCTCCCTCGGAACAGCGAGGTGCCAGCAAGGAGGCTATTGATGAACCGAGTGGCAAGATGAAGGGTTTGAAGGATAATTATCGGGTGCTGGAAAAATTAAAACGCCAAGAGCAGTCCAAGTGGTGGGAAGCGAGGTCATTACAGAGGTACTTAGATGTGGGACGGGTACCTAGAGGACTTCGTATTATGATCGCTCCTAGTTATGAGGCACCGAACCCACTCATGATGGCAGAGTGGGCGGAGTGTAACTTGGATTCTTCTCGAAAGTTAGTGGTGTTATTGGTAAAATATGCGGAAATAGACCGAAATGAGCTGCAGACCAAGATAGAAGCACTTGAAAATGAAATCAAATCGCAAGAAGATCCCCAAAGCAGGAAAAAATTGCATGAGGAAATGGTAATACGATTGCAAAAAGAGGAGAATAAAATAAAAATGAGAAAAACTTATAAATTTAAGAGGGATCGTGAGGATTATGAAAATGGCCAAATATTTACATTTGCAAGGCGATATGACAATATGAGAACGGCAACTGCCAGTAATCGCATGCAGAGCCATAACCAAACTGTAAGAGGGCAACAAACAACAGAATTGTTATCGTTATCTGATTTAAGCTCTGCTTTGGATAGTGAATCAGAAGCAGAGAATAGCAGACCAGGATCTGAGGCATGCAAAATTAAACTGACTCCGGGGGAAGAGTTAGACATTTTAAAACGAAGTCGGAGAGACACTCTGAGGTCCCGCAACAACGGGGCAGCCAAAACAGGAATACCTGGAGGAGGCGGGGGAGAAGGCAGGCCCGGAGGAACAGGAGACAATGTGAAGAAACGAGGCCGAGGGAGAGGAACACGCAAGTAGAAAGTGACCCATATAGCCTTGAACCCTCAAATCCAGATATATTGCAAGCTCAAGAAGCCAAAACGATCATCAATTTAGCAAATATAAACTTGACTTTAGCGGAACAACAACTTTTATCCTTAGGTTTGTCTTATTGCCCAGAATCAAATTTTAATTACACGCAGACAAGGGCGGACATCTATAAATTTATAAGGAAACTTAAATTAAGGAAATTCCACCAGCTAAAAGACAAGCAAATTGATGTGAGTGTTGCAACTCAGTCTAATAGTGATACTAGTACCCCTGGTTTATTAGTCTCGGACTTGGAATTAATGCAAGATCTGCAAGAGTTGGAAAGAGGAGTGGCAGCGATTACAAGCCCTGAGGGGATTCCTCAGGATATGTCAAGGACAATGTTATATCGACAAGAAGAACTGGAGACATGTGCCAGACCTGCCACCCCATTCAAGTTGAAATCTAGGTTTGTACCGATTATGGCCAGAGATTCCATTGACGTGTTCAATGAACAGATTGTGGCTCAAGTAAAAAACTTAACGTTACTATCAATCAAAAACAAAGAAAGATCTCTATTCACGAAAGACAGTACCATCAGCTTATTGCTAAATTAAGAAAAGAAAAAAACATAGTAATTCGAAATTCCGATAAAGGCGGGAACATTGTTTTATGGCCGCTAAAAGAATATTTAGAGGAAGTACATAGTCAATTGGATGACAAAGATTGCTACAGGAAGAGCTCCCCATTGAAATTTAAAAATACCCAGGATCTTTTTTATTCGCAGTTACTGGCATGGAAAAGTGCAGGCCTCCTGAGTTGGGAAGAATTTAAATATCTTAAAAAAGAGCATCCGATCATCCCGACGTTATATTTTATTCCAAAAATTCATAAGAATGTCGAAAAACCACCAGGAAGGCCAATAATAGCAGCATGTGATGGCCCATTAGAGAATGCTTCGATATATATTGACTTTTTCCTGCAAGAGTTTGTACAGAAATTGAAATCTTATGTACAAGATACAGGGGACTTTTTGAATAAGATTAGAAATTTACAATGGAGGTCTGAATATTTACTTATTGCTCTGGATGTATCATCATTGTATACGTGCATTAAGAATAGAGATGGAATGCGAGCTGTTGAGTATTTTCTATCTAATAGGCCTATCAAGTACGCACAACATACAAAAATGCTCCTTACCATGTTGCTGTTTTGTCTAGAAAACAATTTGTTTTCATTTAACAGTCAAATGTATCAGCAAATACAAGGAGTAGCAATGGAGGCCAGCTTCTCTCCCAGCTATGCATGCTTGTTCATGGGTTGGTGGGAGGAGCTGGTCCTCATGCAAAAATTTGAGGAAATATATGTTGCAAATATAGTTACTTGGTTGCGGTTTATAGACGACCTATTTATTGTATGGAATGGAGATGAACAGAGTGCCATAAATGTCATTGAGCAAATCAACATAAATGACATTAATTTACATTTTACCTCAACTCTTAGCAGGAACATGGTGACATTCTTAGATGTACAGATTGAGGTTATTGATAATTGTCTGACAACCACACTATTCAGAAAACCAACAGCAGGGAATACACTGCTTCATGCTACAAGTGCACATCCCCCACATTTAATTAAGAGTATTCCGTATGGGGAGATGTTGCGCATTAGACGCATTTGCAGCAATGACCTAGAAACCCATAAAAAGCAAGCTGAGAGTCGGGATCGATTTCTAGCAAGAGGTTATAGGTCAGAAATAGTGGATATAGCAATAAGAAAGTCTAGGGAACAGGCAAGAGATGACCTTCTATTGAGATATAAGAATGCAGAGTCAGATATAAAACGCAAAAATGTGATGGGACTCAAGAACAAACACGACTTATTTTATCCTTTTCAAGGCAGGAAAAGCAAATAAGGTCGATAGTTAGGCGCAATTGGCCCATAGTAAGGGATGACCCAGTGATAGGTAAGTTATTACCATCTAATCCCATGATTACATTTCGAAAAACAAAAAGTATAGGAGATATGCTGGTGAAGAGCAGCCCGGAAGATCAGAGATGGGGCACATGGTTAACTGTACGAAAAGGATTCTATAAGTGCTCCACATGTAAGGCTTGCAAGTATGGCATCAATACTTCTACATACATAACAGCTTTTAATAAGAAAGTACAGGAAATCAATCAACATCTGAACTGCAAAACTGAGTATGCAGTCTACATTTTAGAGTGTAGTTGTAATTTGAAGTATATAGGAAGCACTAAGTTACCTGTACACAAGAGAATTCTTCAGGTCAACGCCGTTTCCTCATCCTGCTTCAACATCCTCCGAATGCTCCGCAGGATCTTCAAGTGGATCCCCACCGAAACAAGAAAAACAGTCACCCAGGCCCTCGTCACCAGCAGGCTGGACTACGGAAACGCCCTCTACGCAGGAACGACGGCTAAGCTCCTGAGACGGCTGCAACGCATCCAGAACGCCTCTGCACGTCTTATCCTCGACATCCCCCGACGCAGCCACATCACACCCCACCTGAGAGACCTGCACTGGCTCCCTGTCAACAAGAGGATAACCTTCAAGCTCCTCACCCACGCACACAAAGCACTCCACAACTCCGGACCAGCCTACCTCAACAGACGACTCAGCTTCTACACCCCCACCCGCCAGCTCCGCTCGACCAGCCTCGCCCTCGCCACAGTCCCCCGCATCCGGAAAACGACCGCCGGCGGCAGATCCTTCTCCCACCTCGCCGCCAAGACCTGGAACACCCTCCCCACCAACCTCCGACAGACCCAAGACCTACTGGCCTTCAGAAGACTCCTCAAGACCTGGCTCTTCGATCAGTAGCAGCACCACCCCCCTCTTCCCCCAGCACCTTGAGACCCTCGCGGGTATGTAGTGCGCTTTATAAGTGACATGATTGATTGATTGATTGAGCATATTAGGGCCATATCAAATAATGACGCCAACTATCCTGTTGCAAGACATTTTAAATCCTGCCACGATAGTGATCTAAAACATTTGAAATATTATGTCATAGATTCAATACCTCCACAGAAAAGAGGAGGGGATCGTGAGTCGAAGTTGAGACGGTTAGAAATTAATTATATATTACAGTTTGATTGCAAATATCCTGGAGGTCTCAACACAAGCGAGGACCTATATACCTTTTTATGAGACAGAGCTGTGTTAGATAAAATATTAGATTCAGTTTTGTTAAGGTTAAGAGATATATGGGAAGGATATTAAAAGCAGTGCACTGTTACAGCGAGAATGACAAATCTTTAAAGTAAAAAATATATATATATATTAGTTTTGAGTGTGTTCCCATCAATCATCAAGAAGGTCTTAATAAGAATGTGTATGGCATCTATAGAACACAATAAGGAAGGAAAAAATTTGAAATGCTCCTCATGTCAATTTATTGCTTGAACCAGTTTGATTGATTTTAGGATATTTTATTGATATTTATTTCTATTTAACAGTTGTTTTTATGGATCATATTTAATTGTTGTTATATATTGTATTTTATAATATATGAATTATTTATGAATCTATTATGGGATCAACTGTGGATTAGATAATAATGTATGATATGTCCTTCATCAATTTGCACTTGTTAATCATTAGCACCTTATTTTCTTTAACCTAGATGAATCTTGCAAATTATAAGGTCAGATATTTGAGGGTTAAAGAAAGATTGAGTATATGTTATCAATAATAGATAACTGTTTAAAAGAATTTCCTACAGGAATTTGCAGCTATATTTATTATTTATTATTGTGTTCAAAATAGTGAGCAACGGATACAATAAAATCATTTTAGCATATGCATTTTAATATTCACTTTAGGCACTTTGGTAAGCACATCGTCACTTTAGGAAAAAATACAAATGCGTTTTTTGCACAATACTATTTTAGATGAGATGGCATGATATGTGGTATCAACATAGGGGTAGCATAGTCACCTATGTATTGATCAATGAGTGCATATTTGAAAACCAGCTATCCAGTTGCATCATTTTAAGTTGTGACAACTAAAATTGTAAGTGACGGAATACACAGTTAATATGGTGGTTCACGATAGGAATATTTTGGGATAGTTACAATGTTATTTTATTATACATAGACATGACAAATAATGATGTTTTTATTTTAGAATCATGGTCTATTATGATATGATTTTAAAGTACCGTTATTATATGAATTGGGATTTAACCATGGATATTTTTATGAATATGGTTTTAAACAATTATAAGTATGGTCTTAGGAATGTACAAGTGTTAATTAGCATTTATGCTTTTAATTTTTGTATATGAAATGTCTTCTATGTCTATGATATAATTTATTGCACTAGCACTTTAAAAGCGGTAGCACTGTCTGAGGACGTGTTATGTGATCAAGGCCGTTTTCCGGCCGAAACGCGTCATGGCGGACAAGGTGTCAATAAAGTAAAGAAATTGCACATACTGCTGGGTCCACGCTCGTTTTTTCCTGATGAAGTGCAATCGAGTTTTCCTCATATATATATATATATATATATATATATATATATATATATATATATATATATATATATATATATATATATATATATATAATAGGGCGTGCCTCCACCAATGTTTTTTTATCAAACTGTACAGTAAATCCCGACATCAGCACCCCATCACTTTATTTCGCAACGTTCTTTCAGCTTTCTGTGTCCTTCTGCTCTCCTTTCTGAGCTCAAATAATAGCGCGGACAGCTCACAAGAAGGATGGTTATTTTGTTACATATGATGTTCATGAGTGACGTTGATGTCCTTCAAATCCAGAATTTACTCTTGGGAAAGTACAAAGACCACAACAGAGTTCCCTTGGAAAAGTTTGTGCTGATTTTAATGTAGGGCTTAATACCACCGTTTTTATTTCACTGGTGTAAACTCGGTATGCAACATGTTCTATATTACCCATGTTAATGACATTCATTTTATCAATCGTTGAAGGATGAAATTCCAGGTTGCCCTTTCTGGGATTTTAACTTGTGACTGCCGGTTCACCCAGACGGAACCAGCACATTGAGGCAGTGGCGTCACTAGGGTTGGTGTCAGCCAGTGCGGTAACTCATGGTGTCACCCCCTCACGACTTACCCCATGATGGACCTCCTCCGAGTCCTCCGAGTCCACCAAAAGCGTTCCTTGCGTGAGTGACGTTTCGAACGTCGTCGACGTCCGGACGCCGACGTGCAGAGGCTCACGGTGTCACCCCATGTGATGGTGTCACGTGAGTGACGTTTCGAACGTCGTCGACGTCCGGACGCCGACGTGCAGATGCTCACGGTGTCACCCCATGTGATGGTGTCACCCGGTGCGGTCCGCACCCCCCGCACCCCCATAGTGACGCCGCTGCATTGAGGTACCTTGGCGGCTTCTTACAGATATGTTTATCTGATTCCTCTTACAATATCTATTGTTTGCTTTTCCAGCAATAATTGGACTTTCCGGCATAACAACCACTTCGTTTTTCACCTTATTTTCCATATCCAAGCTCTGTGAAATGCAGGCTTTATCCTATCCAGTTGTACCCCCGGGGCGTTAAAATGGCTGCTCGGCCTTGGCAGTGCGCGCCATGTGTATTCGCGCTTCTTGGCTGCAGTGCCTGCTGCTGTCCAGTCAATGGGCCCAGGCTCAGGCCTCTCCCGCGAACTGCACACACCTCATTATTTTTAGATCCTTGGCTCTGCACAGGCATTGCCTCATCATGAGTGAGGAGAGTAAACACGGCGTCACCTTTACCTCAGTGGTTATCTGATCCGTCCCTCCTGACGTGTGAGGGACAAGCGCGGTCAGGCAGTGTCAGTCCGGGGCCCTGAGGGTAGGGCTGGGCTACAGCCTGCGGCTCCCAAGGGAGAAAGTGCGGATTTAAGTTACCTGTGAGGCAGCGGCTGGGCCTAGTCAGAACACAATGAACGTGGTCACAGTAGCACAGCCATGGACACTTTGGCTGTAGGGGCTCGACAGCCCTCCAAAATCTGCCGAGCAAATAACGGGATTAACCATTTCAGCTCTTTCCAGAGACACCGTATTTGCATGAGCTGGCCAGCACTGTGTCCCATAAAATCAGCTGCGTACCTACCATTGGTGCAGTAGGTGCCGTGCACCAGGCCCAGAGCCATCAGGGGCCCATTTTAGCCTCATAATTGCGGTATTTATTCAATTACCTCCACAGCTGTCCAATGGAGCATTTTCTTACTTGCATAAGGGTCCATCACATTCTTGCTACGCTACTGCATAAAATGAATCCATATAAAGAGTGCAGGGGCTTAAAATAACATGGAGGGTGCACAAGTGCAGCTTCATAGAAACCGTGTGCCTGGCAGAGTCTTTAAGGAGGAAACCGCGATGACGTGACTGTAATGGGAGTGGGTTCGGCGGCCTGAGCGCGGACGGCAGAGGCCGGCAGGTGAGATGGATCTGAGCGGCTTCTTCTAGAAGGGCTGCTCTAGCCTCTATTCGACCAGTGCTGGGTTGGTGTGCAGTGCTGTACACTGCAAAGCATGCAGTGGTCTGCAGCAGGGACCTCTGCCACAGCATACAGTGGAGACCAGGGCCGGACTGGGAACCAAAACTGGCCCTGGCAAAGTGCTCGGCCGGCCCCCCAGGGGGTTGAGGGTGCGGCCGAGCTGTTTGCCAGGGCCGGTTTCGGCCGATTTTGTTACAAGGGCCGATATTGCAGCTATGCTGCAAAAACGGCCCTGTAACAAAAACGGCCTCCCAGGGGCCCAAAACTGGCCCCCATCCTGGCGGCCCACTGGGGAAACACCCGGTGCCCGCTACGGCCAGTCCGGCCCTGGTGGAGACAGATGTAAGGGGGCGCTCTTAAAGCTACAGCGCCTGACGAGCTCGGAGAATCTCGGTTTTACTGCACAAGCTAAGCATGCAGTGCGGTGCTGCAAATGTGTTTATTGCCACGCAGCTGACAGAAGTATCTTGCAAGATTTACAGCCAGGAGCTGTAAAGTCTTAGGGGCTTATTTACAAGCCCCTTGCGCCACCCGTACGTCACTTTTCCCATGTTAAAAATGACGCAAAACTGGCGCAAGGGGCTTGTAAATAAGCCCCTTAATCTTTGCCAGTTTTGTATACCTTCCAAAAACATAATTACAGTACTCTATATTAAAAAGGCAGATGTGAATTTATCTAGTGCTCCCTTTACAAAAATTAAATGGATAACATACTTAAAATAACCCTTTCTAGACTCTTCCCTCCTCTACCCCTCCTTGCATCATCTCATACCTCTTTTACTATTTAGATCTCCCAAACAAGCCTTTCTAAACCCTTCCCTCGGACTCTTCCCCCACCACCTCCCTTTTACTCATCCCAAACCCCCTCCTAACTACTGTGAACTCCCCCCCCAAAAAAGGGGGGGAAAAAACTTCATAGACCCTTCCCTCTTCTATCCCCCACTATTCCTTTTCAATCCAAATAACAGAATTACTTGTTCACTGCTCAAATCAATTTCATATTTCCCTATACTAATTCCCCACTAACCCTGTTTGGGTTCCGAAGTAGCGTGCTACCCACCAAAAACTGCTTCAACACCTCATCAGGGGTAGCAAGCACTATAAAAATGCAAACCCGTTCCTCTTCCATCCCTGCACTATCCTTTTACAATCCAAATACCATACTAACATGTCCACCGCTCAAATTAATTTCATATTTCCCTAGACTAATTCACCACTAATCCTGTTTGGGCTCCGGAGAAGTGTGCTACCCGCCAAAAAGCACCTCAATACCTCATCAGGGGTAGCAAGCGCTATATAAAGGCAAACCTTTCCCTCTTCTATCCCTCCACTATCCTTCTCAATCCAAGTAACAGCCTAACATATCCACTGCTCAAATGAATTTCATATTTCACTATACTAATTCACCACTAATCCTGTTGGGTTCCGGAGTAGCGTGCTACTTGCCAAAAAAGCGCTTCGACGCCTTGTCAGGGGTAGTAAGCGCTTTATAAATGCAATTACAATAAAATACTTACTTAAAGGTGCTTTCAGCCAGCTCTCTTCATCCATTGGTCTGTTGTTGTGTCATTCACATTTTGCTTACTGCCACTACAGCATACAGCAAGGGGCAGTGGGTGAGCCTACTTCAGCCACTGGCTAACTTCACTTTTAGTGACTGCATTTTGCACTTTCACAAGGAGCTCATCCTCGTACAAGGTAGTTCCTTTCAGTGCCAGTGTTTTTGTTTGTACTTATTACTTCAGTGTTGTGTCTTTGGGTTTAGATGCTGATATGATAGCAAGATGCTTTCTACCAGCTCTTTACAGCACAGGACACATTCCAGTTTTATCAGTTCCTGTAGACTGCCAATGATGTTGTAAATTCTTTTTGGAACTGCATTTGTTTATCTGATTGCTGCTTTTTCTGAGTATACAAGATTCTGTACATCTGAATCAATTTTTATAGAGTAGTTCTCTTTTTAGAATGCACGTAATGAAAATCATTTATAACTGCATTCCTGTGTGTATTTTAATTAAGGACTACAGCTATACTTGTAAACAAATGTAGTCTGTATGTCATGCCTGTATGTCTTTCTAGTTTGCTTTCAGTGCTCCTATATGTCAGGCATATATATATATATATATATATTCACTGAAAAAACCATAGGTTTTAGGGACAGTTATAGTTAGTTGGACATTTCACTCGTACAAAACCATAGAAATTCCCCCGTTATAGTTAGTTCAGCTAACTATAACTCGCGCCCCGCAATGCACTGCTGATGACGTCACATATTACATCACTCATGACATGGTCAGTGACATCACTGATGACATCTCAAATGAAATCACTGATGACATCATCCAGTGACTGTGTGTTTCTGTAAAGTTTAAATATGTTTAATATATATAGGGAAAGGCGTATTGAAGAATGAGTGGGTGTTTAAGTGTCTGAATGGATGATTTAGTACGTGCGTGACTGACTCTACAAGTGAGTGATTAAACGTATCTTACTGAATGCATGGGTTAGTGACTAAACTGTGTGAATGTCTGTATCCGTCTGTTTGTTGGTGTGTAAGTGGATGCATGGATTTGCGAATAGCTACATGAGTGTCTATATGGGTTATTGATTGGTTCTCTGAGTATCTGTATGGCTGCCTGAGTGTTTGTGTGGGTGGGGTGTATGTGACTCTGTACATAGATGTGTGAGTGGGTGATTCACTGGGTGCATGATTTCAAGAGTGCATCTGTGATGGACTGCTTGGGTGGGTGAGTGTGTGTATGGGTGTGTTAGTGAGTGAATGTATATCTCAGTGGTACATGTGCGAGTAACTACATATGTAAAAGGCAGTATATATGTGTGTTAGAGTATTTAAATGGCTATAAGTGAGAGTGTGCGATTGTGAGAGTTGCTGTATGGATGCGTGTGTGCTTGTATCAGTTATTGTATAAGAGCGTAAGAATGTGCTAGTATTTGTATGAGTAAGTGAGCTGGTGTGTGTATAACTGTATAGGTGAGTAAATGGGTGTGTGATTAATTTTTGCATGACTGACTAGGTGTGTGAGTACCTCTATGGATGAGTGGCGGTGTGTGAGTGTTTATATAGGTGTATGAGTGCATATGATAGTCCTGTACTGAGTGACTGTAAGTATGAGTGACTGTACGGGTAAGTGAGTAGATGTGTGTGTGTAGACCTAAGAATCAGTGAGTGGGTATGTAGTTATTGGTATTGGAGTGTGTATGGTTTTGAGAATGGCAGTCTGTAATTTAGAGTGGGTGTATCAAAAGCTATATTAGGGTGTGAGAAGATGCATGAAATTATCACATGGATGATGTCATCAGTGATGTCATTTGAGATGTCATCAGTGATGTCATCAGTGATGTCACTGACCATGTCATGAGTGATGTAATATGTGACGTCATCAGCAGTGCATTGTGGGCGCGAGTTATAGTTAGCTGAACTAACTATAACGGGGGAATTTCTATGGTTTTGTACGAGTGAAATGTCCAACTAACTATAACTGTCCCTAAAACCTATGGTTTTTTCAGTGAATTTCAAAGGTTTTTTAAATGCTAATTTCTAACTATAACGTGTCTGAAACCTATGGTTTTTTCAGTGAATTTCAAAGGTTTTTTAAATGCTAATTTCTAACTATAACGTGCCTGAAACCTATGATTTTTTAAGTGAATTTCAAAGGTTTTTTAAATGCTAGTTTCTAACTATGCCTACAGAGGTAGGACATGTGAAGAAAGAAGAAAAAACGCGCAGAAAGAAGCAAAAGAAATGCAGAAAGAAGCAACAGAAGTCCACAAAGACGAAGAAAAGTGCAGGAAGAAGCAAAAGATGTGCAGAAAGAACCAACAGAGGAGCAGAAAGCGGCCATGTTGCAAAATCATCCTGTGCCCACAACTTTTTCAGACGGGTACTGGTGGTAACTGACTCTGACTAACCAGAGTCAGTGCTATGCTAAAAGACACTTAGAATACAGTGAAAACACCTACATACACTAGGGAACACTATGCGTTGGGGTACCCCTGTGATTAGCATGACCTCCTCTGTAAGTCCCTAGTACATAATAGGGCAGGGGGATTAAAACTACCTCTTAAAACGCGTGTGCAAACGCGCCCCGTGGCGCGTTTTAAGTTGCGGGATTAAGTCCCCTTGAATCCTGAGGGTCCCTGGGGCCCAACTAGCCCCCCAGGTACCTACAGTTAGGACCACAGAGCTGAGTTGCAGAGAGGCGTTCCGAGGCCACGCACCTTTTTCACCTCTCTGCAACGCAACTCTGTTGTGCTTACTGAAGGTACCTGGTGGGCTAGTTGGCCCCCAGGGTCCCTCAGGATTCAAGGGGCGTGTTTGCGCACATGTCACCTGAGGCCCCGCCCCCTCCCTTCACCACTGTGCAAACGCGCCCCGTGGCGCGTTTTAAGTTGGGGGATTAGGTCACCTTGAATCCTGAGGGTCCCTGGGGCCCAACTAGCCCACCAAGTACTTCCAGTAAGCACCACAGGCCTGCGTTGCAACGCCTGTAACAAATTGTGTAGTTGTGTTTAGGTAGTGAAGGGGGTCGTGCTGGGGGTAGTGTTTTAGGGTTTAGGGTAGTGCAGTGGTGTTTGTGTAGTGTAGGGGGTCATGCTGGGGGTAGATTTAGGGTTTAGGGTAGTTCAGTGGTCTTTGGATAGTGTAGGGAGTCGTGCTGGGGAAGTAATTTAGGGTTTAGGGTATTACAGTGGTGTTTGGGTAGTGTAGGGGGTTGTGCTGGGGGTAGTGTTTTAGGGTTTAGGTAGTGCAGTGGTGTTTGGGTAGTGTAGGGGGTCGTGCTGGGGTAGTGGTTTAGGGTTTAGGGTAGTGCAGTGGTGTTTGGGTAGTGTAGGGGGTACTGCTGGGGGTAGTGTTTTAGGGTTTAGGGTAGTGCAATGGTGTTTGGGTAGTGTAGGGGGTACTGCTGGGGGTAGTGTTTTAGGGTTTAGGGTAGTGCAGTGGTGTTTGGGTAGTGTAGGGGTTCGTGCTGGGGGTATTGTTTTAGGGTTTAGGGTAGTGCAGTAGTGTTTGTGTAGTGTAGGGGTAGTGTTTTAGGGTTTAGGGTAGTGCAGTGGTGTTTGTGTAGTGTAGGGGGTCGTGCTGGGGGTAGTGTTTTAGGGTTTAGGGTAGTGCAGTGGTCTTTGTGTAGTGTAGGAGGTCGTGTTTTAGGGTTTAGGGTAGTGCAGTGGTGTTCGGGCAGTGTAGGGGGTCGTGCTGGGGGTGGTGTTTCAGGGTTTAGGGCAGTGCAGTGGTGTTCGGGCAGTGTAGGGGGTCTTGCTGGGGGTGGTGTTTCAGGGTTTAGGGCAGTGCAGTGGTGTTTGGGTCGTGCAGGGGGTCATGCTGGGGGAGTGTTTTAGGGTTTAGGGCAGTGCAGTGGTGTTTGGGTAGTGTAGGGGGTCATGCTGGGTGGAGTGTTTTAGGGTTTAGGGCACTGCAGTGGTGTTTGGGTAGTGTAGGGGGTCGTGCTGGGGGAGTGTTTGAGGGTTTAGGGCAGTGCAGTTGTGTTCGGGTAGTGTAGGGGGTCGTGCTGGGGGGAGTATTTTAGGGTTTAGGGTAGTGCAGTGGTGTTCGGGTAGTGTAGGGGTCATGCTGGGGGTTGTGTTTCAGGGTTTAGGGCAGTGCAGTGGTGTTCGGGCAGTGTAGGGGGTCGTGCTGGGGCTGGTGTTTCAGGGTTTAGGGCAGTGCAGTGGTGTTCGGGCAGTGTAGGGGGTCATGCATGGGGTGGTGTTTCAGGGTTTAGGGCAGTGCAGTGGTGTTCGGGCAGTGTAGGGGGTCGTGCTGGGGCTGGTGTTTCAGGGTTTAGGGCAGTGCAGTGGTGTTCGGGCAGTGTAGGGGGTCTTGCTGGGGGTGGTGTTTCAGGGTTTAGGGCAGTGGTGTTCAGGCAGTGTAGGGGGTCTTGCTGGGGGTGATGTTTCAGGGTTTAGGGCAGTGCAGTGGTGTTCGTGCAGTGTAGGGGGTCGTGCTGGGGATGGTGTTTCATGGTTTAGGGCAGTGCAGTAGTGTTCAGGCAGTGTAGGGGGTCGTGCTGGGGCTGGTGTTTCAGGGTTTAGGGCAGTGCAGGCAGTGGTGCTCGGGCAGTGTAGGGGGTCGTGCTGGGGGTGGTGTTTCTGGGTTTAGGGTAGTGCAGTTGTGTTCGGGCAGTGTAGGGGTTCGTGCTGGGGCTGGTGTTTCAGGGTTTAGGGCAGTGCAGTGGTGTTCGTGCAGTGTAGGGGGTCATGCTGGGGCTGGTGTTTCAGTGTTTTGGGCAGAGCAGTGTTGTTCGGGCAGTGTAGGGCGTCGTGCTGGGGGTGGTGTTTCAGGGTTTAGGGCAGTGCAGTGGTGTTCGAGTAGTGTAGGGGGTCGTGCTGGGGGTGGTGTTTCAGGGTTTAGGGCAGTGGTGTTCGGGCAGTGTAGGGGGTCTTGCTGGGGGCAGTGTTTCAGGGTTTAGGGCAGAGCAATGGTGTTCAGGCAGTGTAGGGGGTTGTGTTGGAGGTGGTGTTTCAGGCTTTAGGGCAGTGCAGTGGTATTCGGGCAGTGTAGGGGGTCTTGCTGGGGGTGGTGTTTCAGGGTTTAGGGCAGTGGTGTTCAGGCAGTGTAGGGGGTCGTGCTGGGGGTGGTGTTTCAGGGTTTAGGGCAGTGCAATGGTGTTCGGGCAGTGTAGGGGGTCGTGCAGGGGCTGGTGTTTCAGGGTTTAGGGCAGTGCAGTGGTGTTCGGGCTTAGTGTAGGGGGTCGTGCTGGGGGTGGTGTTTCAGGGTTTAGGGCAGTGCAGTGGTGTTTGGGCAGTGTAGGGGGTCATGCTGGGGGTGGTGTTTCTGGGTTTAGGGCAGTGTAGTGGTGTTCGGGCAGTGTAGGGGGTCGTGCAGGGGGTGGTGAGTCAGGGTTTAGGGCAGTGCAGTGGTGTTCGGGCAGTGTAGGGGGTCATGCTGGGGGTAGAGTTTTAGGGTTTAGGGCAGTGCAGTGGTGTTCGGGCAGTATAGGGGGTCGTGCAGGGGGTGGTGTTTCAGGGTTTAGGGCAGTGCAGTGGTGCTCGGGTAGTGTAGGGGTCGTGCTGGGGGTGGTGTTTCAGGGTTTAGGGCAGTGCAGTGGTGTTCGGGCAGTGTAGGGTGTCGTGCTGGGGGTGGTGTTTCAGGGTTTTGGGCAGTGCAGTGGTGTTCGGGCAGTGTAGGTGGTCTTGCTGGGGCTGGTGTTTCCGGGTTTAGTGCAGTGGTGTTCGGGCAGTGTAGGGGGTCTTGCTGGGGGTGGTGTTTCAGTGTTTAGGGCAGTGCAATGGTGTTCGGGCAGTGTAGGGGGTCTTGCTGGGGGTGGTGTTTCAGGGTTTAGGGCAGTGCAGTGGTGTTCGGGCAGTGTAGGGGGTCTTGCTGGGGCTGGTGTTTCAGGGTTTAGGGCAGTGCAGTGGTGTTCGGGCAGTGTAGGGGGTCTTGCTGGGGCTGGTGATTCAGGGTTTAGGGTAGTGCAGTGGTGTTCGGGCAGTGTAGGGGGTCGTGCTGGGGCTGGTGTTTGAGGGTTTAGGGCAGTGCAGTGGTGTTCGGGCAGTGTAGGGGGTCGTGCTGGGGCTGATGTTTCAGGGTTTAGGGCAGTGCAGTGGTTTTCAGGCAGTGTAGGCGGTCGTGCTGGGGGTGGTGTTTCAGGGTTTAGGGCAGTGCAGTGGTGTTCGGGCAGTGTAGGGGGTCGTGCTGGGGGTGGTGTTTCAGGGTTTAGGGCAGTGCACTGGTGTTCGGGCAGTGTAGGGGGTCGTGCTGGGGCTGGTGTTTCAGGGTTTTGGGCAGAGCAGTGGTGTTCGGGCAGTGTAGGGGGTCGTGCTGGGGGTGGTGTTTTAGGGTTTAGGGCACTGCAGTGTTGTTCGGGCAGTGTAGGGGGTCTTGCTGGGGGTGGTGTTTCAGGGTTTAGGGCAGTGGTGTTCGGGCAGTGTAGGGGGTCTTGCTGGGGGTGATGTTTCAGGGTTTAGGGCAGTGCAGTGGTGTTCGGGCAGTGTAGGGGGTCTTGCTGGGGGTAGTGTTTCAGGGTTTAGGGCAGTGCAGTAGTGTTCGTGCAGTGTAGGGGGTCATGCTGGGGGCGGTGTTTCAGGGTTTAGGGCAGTGCAGTAGTGTTCGGGCAGTGTAGGGGGTCATGCTGGGGGTGGTGTTTCAGGGTTTAGGGCAGTGCAGTGGTGTTCGGGCAGTGTAGTGGGTCATGGAGGGGGTGGTGTTTCAGGGTTGAGGGCAGTGCAGTGGTGTTCGGGCAATGTAGGGGGTCGTGCTGGGGCTGGTGTTTCAGGGTTTAGGGCAGTGCAGTGGTGTTCGGGCAGTGTAGGGGGTCTTGCTGGGGTTGGTGTTTCAGGGTTTAGGGCAGTGGTGTTCGGGCAGTGTAGGGGGTCTTGCTGGGGGTGATGTTTCAGGGTTTAGGGCAGTGCAGTGGTGTTCGGGCAGTGTAGGGGGTCTTGCTGGGGGTAGTGTTTCAGGGTTTAGGGCAGTGCAGGGGTGTTCGTGCAGTGTAGGGGGTCGTGCTGGGGATGGTGTTTCAGGGTTTAGGCCAGTGCAGTAGTGTTCGGGCAGAGTAGGGGGTCGTGCAGGGGGAATGGTGTTTCAGGGTTTAGGGCAGTGCAGTGGTGTTCGGGCAGTGTAGTGGGTCATGCAGGGGGTGGTGTTTCAGGGTTTAGGGCAGTGCAGTGGTGTTCGGGCAATGTAGGGGGTCGTGCTGGGGCTGGTGTTTCAGGGTTTAGGGCAGTGCAGTGGTGTTCGGGCAGTGTAGGGGGTCTTGCTGGGGGTGGTGTTTCAGGGTTTAGGGCAGTGGTGTTCGGGCAGTGTAGGGGGTCTTGCTGGGGGTGATGTTTCAGGGTTTAAGGCGGTGCAGTGGTGTTCGGGCAGTGTAGGGTGTCGTGCTGGGGGTGGTGTTTCAGGGTTTAGGGCAGTGCAGTGGTGTTCGGGCAGTGTAGGGGGTCGTGCACGGGGTGGTGTTTCAGGGTTTAGGGCAGTGCAGTGGTGTTCGGGCAGTGTAGGGGGTTGTGCTGGGGCTGGTGTTTCAGGGTTTAGGGCAGTGCAATGGTGTTCTGGCAGTGTAGGGGGTCGTGCTGGGGCTAGTGTTTCACGGTTTAGGGCAGTGCAGTGGGGTTCGGGCAGTGTAGGGGGTCATGCTGGGGCTGGTGTTTTAGGGTTTAGGGCAGTGCAGTGGTGTTCGTGCAGTGTAGGTGGTCGTGCTGGGGCTGGTGTTTCAGGGTTTAGGGCAGTGCAGTGGTGTTCGGGCAGTGAAGGGGTCATGCTGGGGCTGGTGTTTCAGGGTTTAGGGCAGTGCAGTGGTGCTCAGGCAGTGTAGGGGGTCGTGCTGGGGGTGGTGTTTATGGGTTTAGGGTAGTGCAGTGGTGTTCGGGCAGTGTAGGGGGTCGTGCTGGGGCTGGTGTTTCAGGGTTTAGGGCAGTGCAGTGGTGTTCGGGCAGTGTAGGGGGTCGTGCTGGGGCTGGTGTTTTAGGGTTTAGGGCAGTGCAGTGGTGTTCGGGCAGTGTAGGGGGTCTTGCTGGGGGTAGTTTTTCAGGGTTTAGGGCAGTGCAGTGGTGTTCGTGCAGTGTAGGGGGTCGTGCTGGGGATGGTGTTTCATGGTTTAGGGCAGTGCAGTAGTGTTCAGGCAGGTGTAGGGGGTCGTGCTGGGGCTGGTGTTTCAGGGTTTAGGGCAGTGCAGGCAGTGGTGCTTGGGCAGTGTAGGGGGTCGTGCTGGGGGTGGTGTTTCTGGGTTTAGGGTAGTGCAGTGGTGTTCGGGCAGTGTAGGGGTTCGTGCTGGGGCTGGTGTTTCAGGGTTTAGGGCAGTGCAGTGGTGTTCGGGCAGTGTAGGGGGTCATGCTGGGGCTGGTGTTTCAGTGTTTTGGGCAGAGCAGTGGTGTTCGGGCAGTGTAGGGGGTGGTGCTGGGGGTGGTGTTTCAGGGTTTAGGGCAGTGCAGTGGTGTTTGAGCAGTGTAGGGGGTCGTGCTGGGGGTGGTGTTTCAGGGTTTAGGGCAGTGGTGTTCGGGCAGTGTAGGGGGTCTTGCTGGGGGTGATGTTTCAGGGTTTAGGGCAGTGCAGTGGTGTTCGGGCAGTGTAGGGGGTGTTGCTGGGGGCAGTGTTTCAGGGTTTAGGGCAGAGCAATGGTGTTCAGGCAGTGTAGGGGGTTGTGTTGGAGGTGGTGTTTCCGGCTTTAGGGCAGTGCAGTGGTATTCGGGCAGTGTAGGGGGTCTTGCTGGGGGTGGTGTTTCAGGGTTTAGGGCAGTGGTGTTCAGGCAGTGTAGGGGGTCGTGCAGGGGGGTGGTGAGTCAGGGTTTAGGGCAGTGCAGTGGTGTTCGGGCAGTGTAGGGGGTCATGCTGGGGGTAGAGTTTTAGGGTTTAGGGCAGTGCAGTGGTGTTCGGCAGTGTATGGGGTCGTGCAGGGGGTGGTGTTTCAGGGTTTAGGGCAGTGCAGTGGTGTTCGGGCAGTGTAGGGGTCGTGCTGGGGGTGGTGTTTCAGGGTTTAGGGCAGTGCAGTGGTGTTCGGGCAGTGTAGGTTGTCGTGCTGGGGGTGGTGTTTCAGGGTTTTGGGCAGTGCAGTGGTGTTCGGGCAGTGTAGGGGGTCTTGCTGGGGGTGGTGTTTCAGGGTTTAGGGCAGTGCAATGGTGTTCGCGCAGTGTAGGGGGTCTTGCTGGGGATGATGGTTCAGTGTTTAGGGCAGCGCAGTGGTGTTCGGGCAGTGTAGGGGGTCTTGCTGGGGGTGGTGTTTCAGGGTTTAGGGCAGTGCAGTGGTGTTCGGGCAGTGTAGGGGGTCTTGCTGGGGCTGGTGTTTCAGGGTTTAGTGCAGTGGTGTTCGGGCAGTGTAGGGGGTCTTGCTGGGGCTGGTGTTTCAGGGTTTAGGGTAGTGCAGTGGTGTTCGGGCAGTGTAGGGGGTCGTGCTGGGGCTGGTGTTTGAGGGTTTAGGGCAGTGCAGTGGTGTTCGGGCAGTGTAGGGGGTCGTGCTGGGGCTGGTGTTTCAGGGTTTAGGGCAGTGCAGTGGTTTTCAGGCAGTGTAGGCGGTCGTGCTGGGGGTGGTGTTTCAGGGTTTAGGGCAGTGCAGTGGTGTTCGGGCAGTGTAGGGGGTCGTGCTGGGGGTGGTGTTTCAGGGTTTAGGGCAGTGCAGTGGTGTTCGGGCAGTGTAAGGGATCGTGCTGGGGGTGGTGTTTCAGGGTTTAGGGCAGTGCAGTGGTGTTCGTGCAGTGTAGGGGGTCGTGCTGGGGATGGTGTTTCATGGTTTAGGGCAGTGCAGTAGTGTTCAGGCAGTGTAGGGGGTCGTGCTGGGGCTGGTGTTTCAGGGTTTAGGGCAGTGCAGGCAGTGGTGCTCGGGCAGTGTAGGGGGTCGTGCTGGGGGTGGTGTTTCTGGGTTTAGGGTAGTGCAGTGGTGTTCGGGCAGTGTAGGGGTTCGTGCTGGGGCTGGTGTTTCAGGGTTTAGGGCAGTGCAGTGGTGTTCGGGCAGTGTAGGGGGTCATGCTGGGCCTGGTGTTTCAGTGTTTTGGGCAGAGCAGTGGTGTTCGGGCAGTGTAGGGGGTGGTGCTGGGGGTGGTGTTTCGGGGTTTAGGGCAGTGCAGTGGTGTTTGAGCAGTGTAGGGGGTCGTGCTTGGGGTGGTGTTTCAGGGTTTAGGGCAGTGGTGTTCGGGCAGTGTAGGGGGTGGTGCTGGGGGCAGTGTTTCAGGGTTTAGGGCAGAGCAATGGTGTTCAGGCAGTGTAGGGGTTGTGTTGGAGGTGGTGTTTCCGGCTTTAGGGCAGTGCAGTGGTATTCGGGCAGTGTAGGGGGTCTTGCTGGGGGTGGTGTTTCAGGGTTTAGGGCAATGGTGTTCAGGCAGTATAGGGGGTCGTGCAGGGGGTGGTGAGTCAGGGTTTAGGGCAGTGCAGTGGTGTTTGGGCAGTGTAGGGGGTCATGCTGGGGGTAGAGTTTTAGGGTTTAGGGCAGTGCAGTGGTGTTCGGCAGTGTATGGGGTCGTGCAGGGGGGTGGTGTTTCAGGGTTTAGGGCAGTGCAGTGGTGTTCGGGCAGTGTAGGGGTCGTGCTGGGGGTGGTGTTTCAGGGTTTAGGGCAGTGCAGTGGTGTTCGGGCAGTGTAGGTTGTCGTGCTGGGGGTGGTGTTTCAGGGTTTTGGGCAGTGCAGTGGTGTTCGGGCAGTGTAGGTGGTCTTGCTGGGGCTGGTGTTTCCGGGTTTAGTGCAGTGGTGTTCGGGCAGTGTAGGGGGTCTTGCTGGGGGTGGTGTTTCAGGGTTTAGGGCAGTGCAATGGTGTTCGCGCAGTGTAGGGGGTCTTGCTGGGGATGATGTTTCAGCGTTTAGGGCAGCGCAGTGGTGTTCGGGCAGTGTAGGGGGTCTTGCTGGGGGTGGTGTTTCAGGGTTTAGGGCAGTGCAGTGGTGTTCGGGCAGTGTAGGGGTCTTGCTGGGGCTGGTGTTTCAGGGTTTAGTGCAGTGGTGTTCGGTCAGTGTAGGGGGTCTTGCTGGGGCTGGTGTTTCAGGGTTTAGGGTAGTGCAGTGGTGTTCGGGCAGTGTAGGGGGTCGTGCTGGGGCTGGTGTTTGAGGGTTTAGGGCAGTGCAGTGGTGTTCGGGCAGTGTAGGGGTCGTGCTGGGGCTGGTGTTTCAGGGTTTAGGGCAGTGCAGTGGTTTTTAGGCAGTGTAGGCGGTCGTGCTGGGGGTGGTGTTTCAGGGTTTAGGGCAGTGCAGTGGTGTTCGGGCAGTGTAGGGGGTCGTGCTGGGGGTGGTGTTTCAGGGTTTAGGGCAGTGCAGTGGGTTTAGGGCACTGCAGTGTTGTTCGGGCAGTGTAGGGGGTCTTGCTGGGGGTGGTGTTTCAGGGTTTAGGGCAGTGGTGTTCGGGCAGTGTAGGGGGTCTTGCTGGGGGTGATGTTTCAGGGTTTAGGGCAGTGCAGTGGTGTTCGGGCAGTGTAGGGGGTCTTGCTGGGGCTGGTGTTTCAAGGTTTAGGGCAGTGCAGTAGTGTTCGTGCAGTGTAGTGGGTCATGCTGGGGGCGGTGTTTCAGGGTTTAGGGCAGTGCAGTAGTGTTCGGGCAGTGTAGGGGGTCGTGCAGGGGGTGGTGTTTCAGGGTTTACGGCAGTGCAATGGTGTTCGGGCAGTGTAGGGGGTCGTGCTCGGGGTGGTGTTTCAGGGTTTAGGGCAGTGCAGTGGTGTTCGGGCAGTGTAGTGGGTCATGCAGGGGGTGGTGTTTCAGGGTTTAGGGCAGTGCAGTGGTGTTCGGGCAATGTAGGGGGTTGTGCTGGGGCTGGTGTTTCAGGGTTTAGGGCAGTGCAGTGGCGTTCGGGCAGTGTATGGGGTCAAGCTGGGGGTGGTGTTTCAGGGTTTAGGGCAGTGGTGTTCGGGCAGTGTAGGGGGTCTTGCTGGGGGTGATGTTTCAGGGTTTAGGGCAGTGCAGTGGTGTTCGGGCAGTGTAGGGGGTCTTGCTGGGGGTAGTGTTTCAGGGTTTAGGGCAGTGCAGGGGTGTTCGTGCAGTGTAGGGGGTCGTGCTGGGGATGGTGTTTCAGGGTTTAGGCCAGTGCAGTAGTGTTCGGGCAGAGTAGGGGGTCGGGCAGGGGGAATGGTGTTTCAGGGTTTAGGGCAGTGCAGTGGTGTTCGGGCAGTGTAGTGGGTCATGCAGGGGGTGGTGTTTCAGGGTTTAGGGCAGTGCAGTGGTGTTCGGGCAATGTAGGGGGTCGTGCTGGGGCTGGTGTTTCAGGGTTTAGGGCAGTGCAGTGGTGTTCGGGCAGTGTAGGGGGTCTTGCTGGGGGTGGTGTTTCAGGGTTTAGGGCATTGGTGTTCGGGCAGTGTAGGGGGTCTTGCTGGGGGTGATGTTTCAGGGTTTAGGGCAGTGCAGTGGTGTTCGGGCAGTGTAGGGTGTCATGCTGGGGGTGGTGTTTCAGGGTTTAGGGCAGTGCAGTGGTGTTCGGGCAGTGTAGGGGGTCGTGCACGGGGTGGTGTTTCAGGGTTTAGGGCAGTGCAGTGGTGTTCGGGCAGTGTAGGGGGTTGTGCTGGGGCTGGTGTTTCAGGGTTTAGGGCAGTGCAATGGTGTTCGGGCAGTGTAGGGGGTCTTGCTGGGGGTGATGTTTCAGGGTTTAGGGCAGTGGAGTGGTGTTTGGGCAGTGTAGGGGGTCTTGCTGGGGATAGTGTTTCAGGGTTTAGGGCAGTGCAGTGGTGTTTGGGCAGTGTAGGGGGCCGTGCTGGGGGTGGTGTTTCAGGGTTTAGGGCAGTGCAGTGGTGTTCGGGCAGTTTAGGGGGTCGTGAAGGGGGTGGTGTTTCAGGGTTTATGGCAGTGCAGTGGTGTTCGGCAGTGTAGGGGGTCGTGCTGGGGGTGGTGTTTCAGGGTTTAGGGCAGTGCAGTGGTGTTCGAACAGTGTAGGGGGTCGTGCAGGGGCTGGTGTTTCAAGGTTTAGGGCAGTGCAGTGGTGTTCGGGCAGTGTAGGGGGTCGTTCAGGGGGTAGTGTTTTAGGGTTTAGGGTAGTGCAGTGGTGTTCGGGCAGTGTAGGGGGTCTTGCTGGGGGTGGTGTTGCAGGGTTTAGGGCAGTGGTGTTCGGGCAGTGTAGGGGGTCTTGCTGGGGGTGATGTTTCAGGGTTTAGGTCAGTGCAGTGGTGTTCGGGCAGTGTAGGGGGTCTTGCTGGGGGTAGTGTTTCAGGGTTTAGGGCAGTGCAGGGGTGTTCGTGCAGTGTAGGGGGTCGTGCTGGGGGTGGTGTTTCAGGGTTTAGGGCAGTGCAGTAGTGTTCGGGCAGTGTAGGGGGTCGTGCAGGGGGAATGGTGTTTCAGGGTTTAGGGCAGTGCAGTGGTGTTCGGGCAGTGTATGGTGTCATGCTGGGGGTGGTGTTTCAGGGTTTAGGGCAGTGCAGTGGTGTTCGGGCAGTGTAGGGGGTCGTGCACGGGGTGGTGTTTCAGGGTTTAGGGCAGTGCAGTAGTGTTCGGGCAGTGTAGGGGGTTGTGCTGGGGCTGGTGTTTCAGGGTTTAGGGCAGTGCAATGGTGTTCTGGCAGTGTAGGGGTCGTGCTAGGGCTGGTGTTTCACGGTTTAGGGCAGTGCAGTGGTGTTCGGGCAGTGTAGGGGGTCATGCTGGGGCTGGTGTTTCAGGGTTTAGGGCAGTGCAGTGGTGTTCGTGCAGTGTAGGTGGTCGTGCTGGGGCTGGTGTTTCAGGGTTTAGGTCGGTGCAGTGGTGTTCGGGCAGTGTAGGGGGTCATGCTGGGGCTGGTGTTTCAGGGTTTAGGGCAGTGCAGTGGTGCTCAGGCAGAGTAGGGGGTCGTGCTGGGGGTGGTGTTTCTGGGTTTAGGGTAGTGCAGTGGTGTTCGGGCAGTGTAGGGGGTCGTGCTGGGGCTGGTGTTTCAGGGTTTAGGGCAGTGCAGTGGTGTTCGGGCAGTGTAGGGGGTCGTGCTGGGGCTGGTGTTTCAGGGTTTTGGGCAGAGCAGTGGTGTTCGTGCAGTGTAGGGGGTCGTGCTGGGGGTGGTGTTTCAGGGTTTAGGGCAGTGCAGTGGTGTTCGGGCAGTGTAGGGGGTCGTGCTGGGGGTGGTGTTTCAGGGTTTAGGGCAGTGGTGTTCGGGCAGTGTAGGGGGTCTTGCTGGGGGTGATGTTTCAGGGTTTAGGGCAGTGGAGTGGTGTTTGGGCAGTGTAGGGGGTCTTGCTGGGGATAGTGTTTCAGGGTTTAGGGCAGTGCAGTGGTGTTTGGGCAGTGTAGGGGGCCGTGCTGGGGGTGATGTTTCAGGGTTTAGGGCAGTGCAGTGGTGTTCGGGCAGTGTAGGGGGTCGTGAAGGGGGTGGTGTTTCATGGTTTAGGGCAGTGCAGTGGTGTTCAGGCAGTGTAGGGGGTCGTGCTGGGGGTGGTGTTTCAGGGTTTAGGGCAGTGCAGTGGTGTTCGAACAGTGTAGGGGGTCGTGCAGGGGCTGGTGTTTCAAGGTTTAGGGCAGTGCAGTGGTGTTCGGGCAATGTAGGGGGTCGTTCTGGGGGTAGTGTTTTAGGGTTTAGGGTAGTGCAGTGGTGTTTGTGTAGTGTAGGGGTCATGTTTTAGGGTAGTACAGTGGTGTTTGGGTAGTGTAGGGGGTCGTGCTGGGGGTATTGTTTTAGGATTTAGGTTAGTGCAGTGGTGTTTGGGTAGTGTAGGAGATCGTGCTGGGGGTAGTGTTTTAGGGTTTAGGGTAGTGCAGTGGTGTTTGTGTAGTGTAGGGGGTCATGCTGGGGGTAGTGTTTTAGGGTTTAGGATAGTGCAGTGGTGCTTGTGTAGTGTAGGGAGTCGTGCTGGGGTAGTGTTTTAGGGTTTAGAGTAGTGCAGTAGTGTTTTTGTAGTGTAGGGGGTCATGTTTTAAGATGCAACGCTCCAATACCTGACCAGTCTGCACTACATAAAACTGCAAAAAACTAAAAATAAAAAGTGTTTTGCACACTTTTGTCATTGGGCTATATGTGGGCTACATCTGGGTAATATTTGTGCTACATTTGGGCTCTTTATTCTCCGGTGGCCATCTTGGAAGACTTCTTTGTTATGAAGTTTCCTAATTTCCTCATTTACTGCAGTCTCCTCAGTAGGAAATGCTTTCAGTTTTTTACTTTGATTCCATCAAGAAGGCATTCAGATGTGTCTCACATTTGCCATAAATTCAGAATGTTAGCACTCTAGTTGCTCATTAGATCACTGTACTAAAGCTACTGCTCACCAGGGAGTTAACTGGAAGTCTGCTGCTGGTATTGAAAGTGATTGTTTCAGTCTGCATGTCAGAATTTTCTAATGAAATAGAAGAGGATTTGAGATCTCACTTAAAACATGCCCTCATTTTTCTTTCTGCAGCACTAACCATAATTTCTATTTAAAAAAGAACCCCTCATTTTGTTCCTTTTTAAATTAAATGTTTTAAGTATTAACGGTTTATTCCAATCAAGATGGCTTCCGGTGTGCCATACGTTTGTCATAAGTAAGGCTGTTAGTGCTCTAGTTGTTCTTTAGAACACTCTGGGAAGCTGCAGTAGAACACAAAGGCATCAACTGGCAGGCTGCTCCTGTTGAAATATAACAGGAAGATATTTGAGATCACACTTGAAACATGTCCTAATTTTTCTTTCTACAGCACTACCCATAATTTTTATGACAAAATTAACCCCATCATTTTGTTCCTTTTTAAATTAAATGTTTTAAGTGTTACCAGTTTATTCCAATCAAGATGGCTTCAGGTGTGCCATACTTTTGTCATAAGTAAGGCTGTTAGCACTCTAGTTGTTCTTTAGAACACTCTGGGAAGCTGCAGTAGAACACAAAGGCATCAACTGACAGGCTGCTCCTGTTGAAATATAACAGGAAGATATTTGAGATCTCACTTGAAACATGTCCTAATTTTTCTTTCTATAGCACTAACCATAATTTCTATGACAAAATGAACCCCATCATTTTGTTCCTTTTTAAATTAGAGGCATATTAGCAAGACCGGCGATAAAATTATCGCCGTTTTAGCGGCAGGAAACTGCCGCTAAAACGGCGATAATGGGCTTGCTAATATGCGCTATAGAATTCCAATAGAAGTCCAGGTTAGATGTCCTGCACATCTAACATGGGCTTCTATTGGAATTCTATAACGCTTATTAGCAAGCCCATTATCGCCGGTCTTGCTAATATGCCCCTATATGTTTTAAGTGTTACCAGTTTATTCCAATCAAGATGGCTTCAGGTGTGCCATACTTTTGTCATAAGTAAGGCTGTTAGCACTCTAGTTGTTCTTTAGAACACTCTGGGAAGCTGCAGTAGAACACAAAGGAATCAACTGACAGTCTCTGCCCTTGTTGGATGTACATGTTTTACTGAGAATGTCAGACTTCATTCTCACATGACTGAGAAAGATAATGTGAATTTACAGAAAATATGCTCTCATTTTAGCTTCTGGAGCACCTTCCAAAACTGTATGGGACAAGCATGTGAAAATAGTTTTCTCTCAAACATGATTCATGATATCCCAGCAGAAGGTTTTTCACAGGGTAAAATCACCTTAGAACACACCACAATTAAAAATTTGCGAACATACGTGACAAGAATTTTCAATTCTATTAAGGACAACGGAGGCGAGGATTATGCTTCTCTTTCCATGCTTTATTTTAAACAGCAGCCAATAAAAAAACGACTTTTTTATTAACAAACTACAAATCCCATAAGCATAGCATAGACTGTCCCATGACCATAGAGACTGTCCCTATATAACGTCCATGAAAGGTAAACACCTCCTCTTTCTTTGCGAAACTGAAACAGATAAGTCCGAACCACTTCGAATGCTGTACTGAAATGTGATGCCATAATCCAAGGATCCTCTTCGGGTTCAACAACTGGTAAATTAACAGACCACTTGGGTTCCAACGTCGCCTTTTCTGTAAACCAAACAGATCAACCAAGGCCGCCTGGTTTCGGGCGAAAAACATTTCCAACTTCTTCTTGAGAACACACTCGTCTCACTTATTCGATGAATCTGAAAAGAAGGGAAAACACTGCGTAATAACGGTCAGCAAAAGAATTCTTTCAATCATTTCCTAATTATTATCATACTTCGGGGGAAAAACAAAACAATGATTATACAATCAATTGCATTAACATCAATAGGAAAATCTTCACATATCAGCATCGTGATTTGAATATTAACAATTCCGGGTGGGATAATCCTCGCCTCCGTTGTCCTTAATAGAATTGAAAATTCTTGTCACGTATGTTCGCAAATTTTTAATTCTATGTCAGGACCGGAGGCTCCGATTATGCTTGTTCAAAGCTTATCCACTACAACTGATGCAACATCCCCAATAGGTTTATAATAAAATGTTTTAAATGTAGATTCGTTTGACCAGTCAGCAGTATTCATGATGTCTGACAAACTTACACCCAATGAATAGGACTTAGACGCCATTGCGCCTCGTACAGAATGGGCCCCAAACTGAGACACATCTATCCCTGCCTCATTCATAAGCCATCGCACCCATCTTGCTAACGTGGCCGGAGTCACCGGGTGGAATGGTTTTTGTAGAGCAATAAACAAAGGACCTTGCATGTCAGAACGAAAGTCAACTGTACTTACCTCATACGCTTTGACACATTGTACCACACAAATTTTTGGGTTATTCGGAAAGGCCGGATAACACACCGTGGTGGAATTACATTTAGTACGTCTGGAAATAACGAAGGTAACTCCCTGAGGAGAAAAACGTCGACCCGCTAGATCCAGTGCTCTGATGTCTGATACTCTCTTACAGGAGACTAAACACAGTAACATAGCCAATTTGGCTGACAGTTGTTTCCGTGAAAGGAATTTGTTAGCTGGCCATGCCTCCAGAAACCTGAGAACCACTGACACATCCCACAAGAACGAATATTTAGGACACGGGGGTTTGACCATTCGTATACCCCTCAAGAGTTTGCATACCAAAGGGTGTTCTCCCATCGGTCTATTACCAACCTGCACATGTCCCGCTGAAATAGCTGACCTAAAATTATTAACCGTCCGGTAAGCAAAACCCGAGGAAGCCATAGCTGCCAGAAAATTCACGACCATGGAGACATCTGCTGTAGTGGGATCGACTTGCCGTTGAACACACCAACTACACCATCTGTTCCATGCAGATGAATATCGTTTGTGGGTATTAGTTGACCAGGCTTGTCTGATGAACTCAGAAGCGTCTGACGAAAGGCCTGGGAGATGCCATCTGTCCCTGAAATTCGCCAAGCTATTAATGGCAATTGGCCGACGTCTACCAATGGATGAGGAAGTTTGAGCGGATCCAACAGCAGATTCCACCTCTGTGGAAGGAGAGTTGGAACGGCACACGACATTTGAAGCACAATCGGGAACCAAGGCTGTGCTCTCCACAACGGTGTTATCAGCACCATCTCCGACTGTTGTCGTCGCGCTTGTGCCAGCACTCTGGGGATCATGGCGAACGGCGGGAAAGCGTAACACAGAACAGGAGGCCAGGTCTGAAGGAACGCATCCACCGCCTGAGCCTCCGGGTCTGGTCTCCAACTGAAGAAGCGTGGAAGTTGCTTGTTCAACCGAGACGCGAACAGGTCTATGAGGCAAGGACCCCAAAGGAGATTCAACATCCGAAAGACTCGAGGATGTAAACGCCAGTCGCTGTAGTCCCGGAGATACCGGGAGTGCCAGTCGGCTACCTCGTTTCTGCGACCCGGAAGGTATTCCGCTATGACTGATAACCTGTGCTGGAGGCAATAATGCCAAAAGTCCTTGGCAATTTCCGCCAGAAGACGTGATCGCGTGCCCCCCAGTTTGTTCACATAGCGGACCGCTGAGACATTGTCCATCCTCAGTAGGATGCAACAGTCCGTCCTCTGCGGAGAGAGACTGCGAATCGCGAAGGACCCTGCTAGCAATTCCAGGCAGTTGATATGGAGGGATAATTCCTGGGGGGACCATCTCCCTCCCGTCGACAGTGACCCGCAACGCGCACCCCAGCCCCGCCGGCTGGCGTCCGATTCGATCACAATTTCTGGCTTTGATCCGAATATGGCCCTCCCGTTCCACGACTCCATGTGGTCTAACCACCACAACATTTCCCACCTCGCCTCTTCTGAGAGAGGAATCTGATCGGCATATCCGAGGCCTTTGCGGAGATGTTGAATCTTCAGGCGTTGGAGTGCACGATAGTGCAGGGGTCCCGGGAAGATGGCCTAGATCGAGGAAGCCAGTAACCCCACTACTCGAGCTAGAGACCTCAACGACACAATCCGCTTGTTCACAATCGATCTCAACTCCTTCTTGATCGCTCTGATCTTGGTCGCCGGCAGGAGTAATTGACAACTGTTTGAATCCACCTGGAACCCCAGAAACTCTATGACCTGACTGGGTACTAGCACTGACTTCTGTGAATTCACTATGAAACCCAGACTTTGCAGCAGATAAATCGCCCATTCCAGATGCAAAGTCGCTACCTGAGGTTGTTGCGCTAAGAGAATGATGTCGTCTAGATAGACGATTAACCGCACCCCGCGTGCTCGGAGGGACTCTACCACCGGCCGAAGGAGTTTCGTGAAACACCAAGGCGCCGACGAGAGGCCAAAGGGTAGGACTGCATACTCGTAGTAATTGCCGCGCCAAAGGAATTGAAGGAAGCGGCGGTGCGGGGCGTAGATTGGAACGGATAAGTACGCGTCCTTGAGGTCCAGACGTACCATCCAATCTCCTTCCTGCAGAAGGTCGCGCAACAGATGGATACCCTCCATCTTGAAATGGCGGTAAACAATATAGCCATTGAACTCCTTGAGGTTGAGCACTAACCTGGAACCGCCGCCCTTCTTCTCGACCAGAAACACGTTGCTGAGGAACCCCTGGGGGTGGGGCTGTGTGGGCACTATTGCCCCTTTGGCTAGAAGGGCTTGAATCTCTGCCGAGATAAACTCGTGATCGTGGAGAGAAAACCAGATGGGCGGGGGCGGTGAATTCTGGGAAGGGTGCTCGTACATTTCCAACTTGTACCCTTGCACCGTTGCCAGAATCCAAGGATCTTGCGAGATCGACCGCCAAGCGGTTAGAAAATTGCGAATGCGGCCCCCCAACTGCACCTCTGAGTGTAGGATAATTCTCACCTGCAGTCCCTGACTCCTGGTAGTTGCTTTGGTTGCCGTTGAATCTGCCTCTACGGAACCGGTTTCTCGCTCTCCTGGATGGATAGAAGTTGGCAGAGCCGGAGTGGTTATCCTGATAGCCTCCCCGTTGGTAGTGTTGACCACGTGGGGCGCCTTGCTGGTTTCCTCGGCCGAACGATCGCCCTCGACCTCGTCCGGCCCTGTTGAAAACCGGCTTGAAGGCACGTCTGAGGGACTCCTGCGCCTTATCCAAGCCGCTAAAGGTGGCCACGAATCTGGTCAATTCCTTTAAGAAAGGCTGCCCGAAGAGCAGACCTTGCGCCACTGGACCAGCCTCCGAAGAGGACAGCTCCGCTAATTTAGGGTCCAGTTTAAGAAGGACCGACCTCCTTCTCTCACTGGACATAGCGCAGTTTGCATTGCCAAGCTGGCAAATGGCTCGTTGTGCCCAACCAATGAGATCATCTGGGTCAACAGATGCTCCAGATTCTTTAGCTAGGTAGCCGAGTTCAAGAATCTTTGTCAACGGGCCCGTGAGGTCCAACAACTTGTCCTGGCACGTCCGCCATGCCCGGTCGATGCCTTTTTTAGGGTCTTTGGCGTACTTCTTGAGGTACGTGAGCATGGTGGGGTCGAGCTCGGGAGTTTCCGCCACTCGAGCCGCCAAATCCGGTCTCGGGCATTCAGACCGGAGCCTGGACCTAACGTCATTTTCGAAGGGATGGCGAAGATGTGATTGGACGTAGTCCGCCACCTCTTGTGGTGGTAGCCAAGTAGATGAGTTGGGATGGATTATGTCCGCTGGCTCGAAAGTCAGGACCTTCGGAGTCGGGGTCTCAAGGTGATGTTCCTTTCTGGCCTTTTTGGCCGGTCTAGGAGCCTCCTCCTGGTCCGAGTCGGTATCCGTAGGGGTATCCCCTTTGTCATCCTGGGTTGATTCTAACTGATCTGTTGGCGCCATATAAGAATGGTCATTCGCCAATGCCTTAGACAGGCGTGCGAAATCCTCGGCATGAGGGTTACTTTGTTTGGGAGCGCTTATTTTGGGACGCGCGCTCGTGGCTGGGAGCCAACCTTGCTGTACTGCATAGCTGCTGAGGTGACGCTTAAGTGGCGCAATCGCCCTCACCAATGCCGAATTGACCGAATGCTGCACCCCAGCATCCAAGGCCTCCACGAGGTCCTGCTCCATAGAACCCACAGGTTCTGCTTCAAAATACTCCTCCTCAAAGACAAACTCTGCCATCCTGAAAGGTATTAACACAAACCGGCAGTGTATTGGAGGAAATTGGGGGAGAGGTACAACCCCTAGGCAGACCAGGCTCAAAGGCACTTACAGATGGAATAGAACGTGGAGGGAGGGCCTGCCAAACCTCTCTAGGCAGAGCCTATGCAGTTATTATCCAGCCCTGAGGGTTAAAACACCTTGGGCGTCAATGGGGCTTTTCAAATGCAATTCTGATTTCAAACGCGAGCGTTTTACCGCTTACTAACGCGCTGAAACTGACGATGACAGCTCGTCAGGCAAAATGGCCGCCGCGCATGCGCGGTACCAGCCGGCCGAGAAAGCTGACAGAGGACTGCGCGCGATCGAGCGACGCGCGGTCCTCAAGCCCCTATAACTCCCGCTCCACACAAAGATCGGAACGCGGCGCAGAGCGCCTGATCCGGGAGGCTGACGCGCTCCCAACACGGGAAGAATCGCCCGCGAAAGTGCAACCCGCGTCGTGTGCGCGCGTGCAACCAGAAAACAGTGTATACGGTAAAGCCGCAGCGCCGCGCTGGCGAGCGCACGTTAAAGCAATTACCAATAATTAAACTTTACATAGCAAGCGCTCTACCCCATAAGCTACCCACATAAGTAAAGTAGTAAGGGAAGGCACTTAACTGGCTGCGTGAGCAGCAAAGAAAGAGGAGGTGTTTACCTTTCATGGACGTTATATAGGGACAGTCTCTATGGTCATGGGACAGTCTATGCTATGCTTATGGGATTTGTAGTTTGTTAATAAAAAGTCGTTTTTTTATTGGCTGCTGTTTAAAATAAAGCATGGAAAGAGAAGCATAATCGGAGCCTCCGGTCCTGACATAGAATTCCTGAAATTAGTATGGTACCATCAACAAATGAATTCTAATGTAACTAAAGTCTGTTATCACCCTTAATAGTTCTCCTTTTGGTAACCCTCAAAATCTTTGATTCACTACAAGGCATTTCAATGGGGTACTATCATGTATATTGGTCTCAAGATGGCTGCCAGCAATTCCAGGATGAAGTGCTGACAGCCAATCAGATCTCACGATGACATGTGTGGTTAGGCTCCGCCCAGATATATATGTGTTTTTACTTTTGATTTTCTCAGCAACTACTGAACGGATTTACACCATTTAACAAAAAGGGTTCTTTCTGAACCAAGAACTACCTCTTTGCCAAATTTGGTGTAATTCCGTTCAGCAGTTCGGGCTGTAGCCTTGCATAAAGTTTCCTATGGGAAATTGATTTTTTGACTCTTATTTTTTTAATTTCTCCGCAACTACTGAACGGATTTACACCATTTAACAAAAAGGGTTCTTTCTGAACCAAGAACTACCTCTTTGCCAAATTTGGTGTAATTCCGTTCAGCAGTTCGGGCTGTAGCCGTGTCTAAAGTTTCCTATGGGAAAATGAATGGGGAAAACACGTTTTGGAACCCCCCTTTTTTCTCGGCCCCCGCTTGATGAAACACCCCGAGACTTTCAGGGTAGGAGCGGACCGGAGCGGGCCATAAAGTTTGAAAATTTCGCGAAGATTCGTCAACCGGCAAGATAGTTATTTCAAATAGAATGTCGCGGATTTCCTATGGAAAATAGGTCCTAACTATAACTATCTACTGGCGACCGCCAGTAGATAATGTATATATATGTATATATATATATATATATATTTGACTATTATATTACTAATTGAATCTGTTCTGTGCCATCTATCTATCTATGCAACCCTATGTATCTATCTACCTAGCTAACTCTTTGCATATCTATGTTTGTCCGTCTACCTGTCTATCAACTTATCTATCTATCCATCTATCTATCTATTTATCTATCTATCTATCTATCTAACTTTGCAAGTCTATCTATGAATATATCTATCGTTGTAAGTCTATCACTCAATCTATCTGTCTTTGCCAGTTTATCTATCAATCTATCTATGTTTGCAAGTCTATCAATCTATCCATCTGTGTAAATCTATATATCTATCTATCTCTGCAAGTCTTTCTATCATTGCAAGTCTATCGATCTATCTAGCTGTCTATCACTGCCTCTCTGAGCCTTTCTATCTGTTTTGAAAACATCTCCATCTGTCTATTCAACCTTCTCCATTTGTAATAACGATTTACCAAAACATTACAAAAAAACATTAGCAAAGGCAAGAGGCTTACAGCCAACCATCTCAATTGGCTTTTTAGGTCAGGTGTTAGTTTGACGTTTTGCTTTTACTAAAATTATGTGTATAACGTAGTTACTTATAGGAGTTTTCAGCCACATTTAATCTATAAGTCTGTTGTTGTATCATTCACATTTTTCTTCCACCCACCTCAACCATTGACTGACTTTACTGTGTGTTACAATATGCTTCCCTTTCACAAGATGCACATCCACACACAAAGTAGTTCCCTTTAGTGCCAGGGACTACTATGGTAAAATGTGCCTTTTTGGACCCAAAAATATTTGTTCCTTTACTCAATATTTTTTTTTTGCTTGGTGAGGGCCCGGCAACTTCCCCAACTATAACGTTTTGCAAAAACCATGAAAGAACAAAACAAGAATTGCCAAAGTCAAAAGACTGGAGGACAATACCAGTCCCTGTGGCTTTGCCAATGCTTGTTTTTAATACTAGGGAGTCAGAAACAGGGGAAGATAAAGTTAATTAACCAGGAAGGATGAATGCTGAAACCACCATTGGGTTCTAGGGCCACTGCCTGTAAGTGGGTAACTAGAAGTTATTCCATCACTGTTAGAACGTGTAGTGAACCCATCAAGAGAACCACAGGTATCAGATATGCCAAGTTGTTCCGTGCTGGTTGTGAGTGGCTTACATAGCCCTGTTTTTAGCTTTTGCCTAATATATTTTGGCTGTTTGTAGAAGACCTCTTGTGGACCATACCTAAAGCATACATTGGGCATGGAGCCCACCCTTTGCTTACCATTCCTTAGCTTTGTTGTCACTCTCATTTGCTTGCTTCTTATTCAAAGGTTTGCTTTCCTTCCTTTGTGTGTGTCCATCCAATAGAGCATATCCTCTTTACCAACCATTTGATTAGTTGACTTGTAGCCTACTTCTGCTCACATTCAGAGAACTATTTTTTTTCTTTTTCTTAAAGAACCCCTTTAGAGGGCATGTGTTTTTCAGCTCTATCCCTTTTGTGCTCCTTCCTCCCAGTACCTGTACCTCGGGCTCTATGTTGCTGCGTCTCTCACCTTACTTGTTTTCTCCCTCTTGTGATGCTTGTCCCATTTTATAAACGGTTCTCCACGCACTCACTGTTGCTCCATTCTCCCCTCCCCTTCCCTTAATTTTTTTAATTGAATCCTCCCACACCCTAAAGCTCGAATCTATTCACATATGTATATGGTATTTCTATTGTGTAAACCTAGCCAAAAGGAGAGCAGTGTACATGGTCAAAGACCAGCATAAAGTCAACGAGTAGTAGGAGAGGAAGCTGTGTTGTGGATGGTTATTGCTTTGTGATGTAGTGTGCTTTAAAGAGGTGAGTCTTCAACTCTTTCCTAATTTGGATCAGTGTTGGGGCAGTCCTGATGCATACAGGATGTTGGTACAGATCCTTGGTGCATAGGTGGAAAAGGCCTGCTGTCTTTTTTTTTTCACTTCTTAGGGGCCGATTCCGATCTCGGCCGGTAGGGCTCCGAATCGGATTCGGCTTTACCGGATCCGATTCGGAGCCCTGTTTCCCGACCGATTCGTACGTGCGTCCGGGCGAGCGAGTACAATGCAAAAACTCCGACCGACTCGTTCGCGAGACCCAACCGCACCGACCGACTCGTACGCGAAAGCCGACCGCACCGACCGGACACGCCTCGCACCGCGCAATGGAGACGTTCCCCGGCCGGGCAAGTACGATGCGCGCCGCGAGCAGTCCGACCGACTCGCGCCGTCCGGCTCGAAGGAGCAGTCGGAGCCGTACTTTGGGGGTCCGTGTCGGACCCCCCTGTACGCGTAGCCGCGCGAGTCGCACACAGGGGGGACCCATGGGTCCCCCCTACCTGTGCGTGTAAGGCGCAAGTCGCTTCACCGCGTACACACTGTAGGGGGCGCCCTTGTTTGCCTCGCACCCATTGAGTCAATGGGAGCCCGCGTACGCGTTGTACGACAGGCTCCCATTGACTTCAATGGGAGTCCGACCGAATCGAGTCCGATGGCATACGTGCGCATCGTACTCGTTCGGTCGGGCTGCTAGGGTCCGATTCGGTCTGAAATCTCTCCGAGTCCGGCTCGGTCGGAGAGATTTCCGGCCCGAATCGGAATCGGCCCCTTAGTCTGCAGTCTAATGGGGGTACTACTGGCTGTGGGTGTGTTGAGGAGCTCGTCCATTGCTCCTTCCAATGACTATCTGTTGCTTCCCCTCACCCACTTCCCCACCCTTTCCTTTGTTGCTCTCGCACCCCTCGTGCCCCACCCCTCACGTTCTTCAAACTAATTTTTTATACATTTTGTGGAGTGTGTAGCAACTTTCATTTGTTTTAGGCTGGTCCACATTCAGTAATGCGCTTTGGCAAAAGTGAACTTTATTTATTTTTATTTACCACTCCAATTGGCGGCCACCAATTTGGATTAGTAAATAAAAAAAAAAAATAGTGCCTGCATGAATCAGTAGGCGTGCACGTGCATGTTGATGCATGTGCACACATACATCATCATGCATACACACGTATGCATATGTTATAATATGTACGTGCTCAAGTGTGTGTGGCATAATCACGACTGTTTCATCTATGCTATACAGCATCAGCAAAAAACATTGGCCAATAGGTCACAAAGGCGAGGCTATTTTCTTTGTTTCCTCTGCAGCTGGAAACTTCTAATTTCAGTTTTCCCATTATAACAGTAGGATTCCAAGTGCAAGGGGCAAGAAAATTCAGGATTAATCTACTATTCACATTTAACATGAGACTGGTTAAAATCCATGTGTTTAACAGGAGTAGCAACAGGAAAACGAAGGGCCAGATTTAACACTTATTCACGCAGCAGCCGCAAATGCTGCGCTGCGTGAAAAGGAGGGAGGAGGAGAGCCCCATATTTTTACAACTATGGCTCTCTCCACCCCTTTCCCTAGCGCCTGCACTGAAATCAGCTGCCGTGTGCTACGGAGACACCTTTGCACCATAGTGCAAGGGCGTCTCCGTGAGTGGAGTGTAGCACAGGTTTTGTACTGGAAGGGTAGCCTTCCAGTACAAAATACCATGCTTAGACTAACTTTAACCGTTTTCCCTTTCTATATGTGTGCTGTAAAGTGCAGCACACGTATAAAGTCGGACAAGGAAGAAGAAATGAAAGAATTTCTCCTTTCTTGCACCTACTTCAAAAGGGTGCAGTTTTCTGATGCTAAACCCTTTCTACGTCATTTAGTAAATAGGGTTTAGCGTCAGGAACCTTGGGTGGTTGCATGGGAATGCCCATGCACCACCCATGGTACACCCCTTTGCCGCTAAGTAATGCAAAGCAGCACCAAGCGCTGTTTTGCATTACTTTCACGTTATTTCCAGCACTAAACAAGTTTAGCGCTGGAAAGTTAATCAGAAAAAAAAATTTGCACCGATTTGCATCACTTTTGTGACACAAACACCGCATAAAATCGTAGTAAATCTCCCACTAAGTGTACACAGTTACAAGTCACTGATTTGTATTTTAAGTTTTATATTGGCACCTACAACACCAAGGTGACCTCTATGCACCTCACATTACTATTAATAATCAGTTTTATAGATGGATCTCCCTTCAACTGGGAACCATTTTAAGCAAGAAACAACTTGTGTTGTATAGCCATGTTCACATGAATTGTATTATTAGCATAGTTAAAGCACGGAGGACAGTATTAAAAGGTGCCAGACTCATCTTTGGAGAACCTGGTATGAAGGGAATTGCTTTGAGCACCTAATACTGAGATCTAGGAGCGGAGAGGAAAAGGAAAGGAGAGGGGCAGGGAGGAAGAAGAAGGAAAAGAGATAATGAAGTATGGGCATTGTCTGTCACACATTAAGAGACTGTAAGAAAGCTGAACCGTCAGGGGTGCAGTGAAGGATTAAACCCTATGGAGGCCCAGGGCAGTCGAAATTTATCTCCTAATTCCCAGTGGACCAGATTTTTCTACAAACTGACAGCTGCCACAAGATTAGCTTTTAAGAGATAAACTGTTATGTGAATCTGATGTCTCTGGTTTATGTTATGTGAATCTGATGTCTCTGGCTTATTTTCCTTCAAGAGAAGAGCAAGAGGGATATAGGAGGTGCCCCGTCTGATCCCATAATGGCGGCCGTTTCTCCTGCTTGCTACTATAATACAGCTATACTCTCCTACTCCTTCACCACCCAAGCACACACTGGCCGTCCTCCCCTCACCCCCTCTACTAAACTCAACATCTAGTACCTCCAATACGCGGCACGAACAATCCTTTCAGGAGCTTCCCCTCCGGGGCAGCAAGCAGGGGGAGAATCCATTCGCTCAAGGGGATGCCTGACTCCAACATGGCGGCCGTGGGAGTCACGATCATCAGGATGAAGCAATTGAGGGACCTCAAACTACCTGGGTGCCTGACCTCGTCTTGGCCTCCACACAAATGGACTAAACTCCTAGGCTCCTACCTTGTATTCTTCCATTCCTCACCCTTGAAACCCCTCCTCCCACACTGGACTCCCTGGACTGGCACTTCGAGGTTACTCTAGTGAGGCTAGAGGTGCTCCCCTCCACCCTGGCTCACCCACCTTGACATTAACTTTGGGATCTTCCTCTGACTGTTGAGACCTATCTAGCTGACCGATTCCCGGTGGAGCTACCTGCTAGCTAAAGAGGAGTTGGGCTGTGGATTTCCCCGCGACCATCACCTACCCAGCCGGACCTTGGGCAGACTTTCCTTCGTCTCTCTGTCGCTTTCTCCCCTACCCCTTTTTCCTTTCCCCCACCCCTTCTACGCTCCACTTTTCTCGTCTTCCTATACTCTTTAAAATGTTTTGCTTCTTAACCGAGACCTTGCTATTTGGCCCTGGCCCGGTGGAGCTACCTGGTAGCTAAAGAGGAGATGGGCTGTGGACTTCCCCTTAGCCGTCACCTACCCAGCCGGACTCGGGGCAGATTTCCTTTCGTCTCCCTGTCCTATCTTCCCCTACCCCACCTTTCCTGCCCCCTTACCCTTCCTCGCATCTATGCTGTTGAAATGTTTTTCTAGCAACTGATGTTACCTGATTCTAATGTACTGTGTAATTTTGTGGAACCTTATGTAAAGCGCTCTGATACCTTCGGGTCTAGCCAGCGCTATATAAAACTCTTTAAATAAATAAATAAATAAATATGTACTTTAAACTGTTAATGGGTACATTACATTAATACAGTATTTTCTCTATAGAGTCTTTAATGTAAATTTTTCGTTTCTTTGAGCTGATTAATTTTTTTCTATCTTTTGGAAACAATATTTAAGAAAGTTTGATTGTAATTTTCTTTCAAGATCAAATCAACATTATTTAGATCAGTTGTAGCGGGCCCCTAAAAGGAGTGGGGCCCAAAGGCCGGTGCCTGCTTTGCCTATTTGGTAATCCAGGACTGCAGGGGTAGGGTCTAATTTGTTTCTGCTAGTTAGCCGAACACAGTCTCAGGCTCTTGGAAGCCAAGGAGGCCTCCGCACTGCTATAGAGCAACTTCATTTGGTGGAACACAAAACCAAAGGAGTTGGAGACTGCAGAGTAGATTCCCAAGAGTGATATTAGGGATTATACATTCACAGAATCGGCATAGGTCCAACTTTTATGTAATGAGAGAATCGAGCAGCCACTTATAAATGTCAATATCAAAGGAATATACTAAGGAATACCCAAACAAGCAGCAGAAGAAATTGGGTTTATTAATTATATACAACTGCTGAAGACACTGTTGACGCCAGGTGCAGCTCATAGTTTGGGCAGTGCTAAAAGCAAACATCTGGCTTGGAATGAGCAACGCAACAAAGCGGACAAATAAGCCCAAAGCTCCTCTATATCCTCCTTCAACTAGTAGTTTGAACCCCCGAATCACTTATAAATTTGAGGTTTGGATGAAAAAAATTAGACTAGCATACTTTTCTATAATTTGCAAGACCAGGTAGGTCAACTCTCTTTCCAAACTGTAGCTCCAGTTTTGGCCCTTTCTCAATGCCTGCTTAAAAAAAAAAAAAAAAAAACACCTTTACTTTGTTTTCTTATTTACCAATCCAAATGGGTAAATAAAAAAAAAAAAACGCTTGCATTATTTGTAGGCCTGCGCATCCATGGTTTGCATGCTTACAAAATGATACGACTGCCTCATTATAGCTCTTTTTTTTAAACCTTATTTAGCCATGCTGCACAGCATCAGGGATGCTGTACAGCAAGGCTAAAGACAATTGGCTACGGCGGTAGGCAGCAAAGGTGCGATTGAATTTGCCTATGCTTATTGTTAAATGACAACCATTCCAGAATGGTTAAATCCAAAAGCTCAGATGCCTGGACTGAAATGGACAAGGAGAGGGTCACCTCTGCTGTGGAGGCAAGCGAAGGACAGAGAGCTAAAGAAGAAAGGAGCTTTCTCACCAGGGGCCTGATGCCTGAAAGAAATGAACTTGTGCGCAATTGATTAATCAGCAAATGTAAAAGCTGATTGGAAGCCAGAATTGGCTTTAATTGATGGAGTCAGTTGAAGCTTCATGATGACAAATATTCTTTTTGAGAGGTAATTATGGGTGTTACCACCTGAATTCTAAAAGTGCCAGCTTTCAATTTTTTTATGGCCAGCCTATGTTATACTGTGTATACTATAAGTTTAAAATAATGACTTACATATTAACAGTGCTTTCTGTCACAGACTAGGACCTTGTAGCACAAAAAGCACACAAGTCACCATTCACCACTGCACCAACGAGGATTTAGTTCTCTGGCCCTCTGGTTACACACACAGATGTCTTTTGTGATCGCTTTAATCAATGGAGGCTTCAAAACGTAAAATAGTGCATTTCTCACTAACTAATTCAACTCGAATTATGTTTCATTTAAGGTGGGTGACTTTTTTTATATGCAGTTTCCAGATAGTGAAAGATCACAAAACAGTTACAGAATATTTTGTTTTAGCCACGCCTTTGACCTCACCCCCACTTCAGAGCCACCGGAATTATGCAGCAGGAGAAGGTCAAATTGTGCGGCAGGGTTGAGTAAATTATGTGGCAAGAAAAGACAAATTATGCAGCATAATGTGGCACATTTTGTAATAGTATTACTTCATTATTTCATCATTTTTAAGCTTGGTAACACTGTCTGGGCATTGGTTGCACCTCAGTACGAGTTTAACACCCAAGTATAGCAATAAGCAACAGAAAGGTAACCAGTCCCGCTTTGTAAAGGGCTTTCCACTGCACGGCAACACGTGTCACTGCATTTTTAGTAACTTTTGAACCGTTTGAGCTAGAAACATCATTTGTTTTTATTAAAATCTGCAGATTATGCGGCAGGTGATGGATTATGTGGCAAATGCGGCAAATCTATAATTATGCGAAAATGGCAGCACAATCACATAATTTACTGTTACCTCTCTACCACTTTATTCAAATTATGTACAATATTTCTTGTTGTGCTCCTTGGCTGTGAACACAAAAAACACATAACTGGAACCGTGGGCCCGGAACTCAGAGCCCGGTTTTCATGATCAGCAGCCAGGCGCGCGGCGGCCACGGCTATTCGTTTTGCAGCTTCTTTCGTCGTGTATTCGTGTATGACTGGCCACTTTGCAACACACACAATAAACATTGCCGCGTGCACTTCTGTAATAGAAGTTATTTGAACCCACTCCAATCGTGTTCGTTTGATCGAGTTCAGAAGGGTATAAAGTCCAAGGTTTCTTCAAATGTGCAGGCTGTACGTCTCACAGAAAACACAGCAGCAGGTGGTACATTAGCCCGCCAAGCTGCATTAGCATCTACATAACAGGCACAAACAATTCTCGTGCTCCTTGGAAAGAAAATGAGCCAGACTCGGAGACCAGTGTCGGGTGCACAAGTTTAAACGTTTCGTCGTCAACAAGTATTACCTTTCGTGCCATCAATAACTCGTGCCCCGCCGCACTCTGGCCTCACCCGCAGCGCTGCTGCTGCTGCTGAAACCGGCGGAGCAGGTCCTTCTAGTTGCTGCTTAGGGCAAATGATCGGATTTACGGGCACTTGATCAAGTTTCTTCATGACAGCTGAAAGTAGTGCGGCTCCACTGCCCTTTTCCGGATAACCACTTCCTGTTGTTGCCTCTGCACCCTGTTTGTCACTAATGAGGCCCCGCGGGGATTTATAATTGCAAATCGTAGAAACACACACGGGTTTACGGTACCACACGTCTAAATCTGAAAAATGGCCTGGTGTGACTCGGCTAATTAGCAGCTTTAGCCTCAGATCTGCCTTCCTGTGCCCTTCGAGCCCGATTCATTGGTTCTCAAACGAGAACTAAAACCACCTTTTGCATTTACTTTTGCATTTATTTATTCATTCATTCATTCATTCATTCATTCAGGCGTTAGTGCAGTTTACTATAAACAACCAAGAAAGCTCTTTACGAGATCAATAACATATAGTACTATATTAGGGTTAAACAGGGTCGGATTGGGATCACAATTAGGCCCGGGCACTCTAAAAAAAAGTGGCCCACATTCCCTGATCATCCCTTTCATGGATCACCATCTGTTTAGTCTCGCTGGAATCTGGCCGGTTATTTTTTGTTATAGTTTTGTATAGTGTGAACTCGACCCAAAGTCATTGGAGCAATGTACATGAGCACCAGTTACATTACACAAGATTAAATTCATTTCCGGTATAGAGATTAAGGGGCCGATTACGATTGCGGAAGGCCCGTCACCGCCAGCCATGCGGTGGCGGTCCTTCCGCAATCGTACCGCGATATTCCCCCTGCCACATTACGATGGCGGAGGGAATCGCGCTCGGACCGTGGCGGACGCAAAGACCGTCCGCCACTGGTCCACCAAAAGCAATCATACAGATTGCCTGGCGGACGGTCCAGAGAGCATGAAATGGTGGCGGTGCCTAGCAGGCACCGTCCACCAAATCATGATGCTGGCTACAGCCGGCCTTTCCATGTGGGCGATACCGCCATGGAAAGGCTGGTGGGGATTGGTTACGGGGGCCCGTTGTGGGCCCCCCTTGTGTTGGGGGGAGGTGTGGGTGCACTGGGGGGTACCCTACCCCCCTACATTTCACAGCACTACGTAGCAGGTACCGTGTGGTGCCTGCCACCGTAGTGCAGTGAAATGCACATCCTGCCTTTTTGGCATCGCGGCGGGTGCTGCAGTCAGCAGCACCCGCCGCAATGTTAAATGGCAGGATGCGACCGCCATGGTGGCGTTCGCATCCTGATTTGGTGTGCGGGACTGCCGCATGTATGGCAGACGGTCCCGGTCTCCACCAGGATGGCGGACGGACTCCAGTCTGTCCGCCATCCTAATGACCCCCTAAGTGATTTGCCCAGAATCACAGGCTGTTGAGCTGACGCTGGGACTCGAACCTTGTTTTATTGTCTGCAACTCTGATCATAGCGCAATTTTATGCAACCCGCTCTTCTCCCCCAACAAGTCCTAATAGACACTGGGGATGAGGTCACAACACATAGCTGCTACTGAGGCCACTTCTCTTACTCAGCCCCTCCCCAGCCCATTATAGCCTCAGGGCATTTACCTGGTAAGGGAGATGTCAAAAAGCACATTGCTGCTGCTCTAGGGGGGGGGGGGTAGGCTTGAATGGCCCAATAAAACCTGCCCCCCTGTGAGGCCCCTGCATACAATCCACCCTCCCTGCACCTGCCATGGCCTAAAAGTGATGGCCCAGCGGGGGATAACACTGCTTCTGAAAGGGCACGCGAGGCAGGGTGCTAAGATGAGAATGGCCCAAAGGCTAAAGCAACACCTGGCCCCCAGCCTCAATTTACAGCATGGCAGGGGAGTGACCGAGATACTGGCGCCACATTAAAGTAGCCTGGCGGGGACTGGGAAAGAAAGTCAGTCTCTTGGGCCAGTTTACAGAGGTCCTAAAAAACCGGCCCACAGGTGACCCTGGGGCACCGGCCTATCGACCAATGCCCGATTGCCCGGCTTCTCAATCCGAGCCTGGGGTTAAACTAGAGATGGGGTCACAACCATATTCCAATAAGTTAATCTCGCCTCATTCTCAAACATGGCAATGGAAGTGGGAGGTCGGTACAGCAATGGAGAGAAGTAGGGGGGAGGAAAAGGGGCAGAAGAGATTAGAATGGAACTGAGAAGCCACATGTTTGGATGTAGTTCCAAGAGGCATGTTTTCAGTTTTTTCCTGAATTGTTGAAGGTCATCTTGTCATCAAAAGGTCCACAGGTACAGAATGACACAGGGCGGTGGGCACCCCTGAGAAGGACTGAGAAGCAGTCAGGTGAGAGAAAGAAATCTTTGGGCCAAGTGTTCTAAACTTTTTAGCGACCACTAACCCTCCGATTCACTAACTCCAAAGGATGCAACTGCTAAACAGTTATTTTCTATGTACAAAACCCACTTTAGGAGTCGGTAATGTTTTACAGACTCCTAAAAAGGGTTCAGAAATGGTTACCAAATGGAAGGGGTGTATTTTGGGTGTCCTTTCTGAATTGTGATTTGGGACCATATGTATCAATTGCAACTGTAAACACGGTTGCAAATCATTGATAAGTTACTGAATCCCAAGTTGGGGTGGTAACTGATTCCACAAGGGGAAGTGGTTCCCTTTCAACCCCTTGCACTTTGGGAATCGAGATGGCTGTTGCAGGGGGAATAGGCAGTGGTCTATCTCGTCGAGACATTAGAGTAACATCCTCTAAAAGCACCCATATATAAGTATGTACTTTTTAGCTATACCAAAGGCACCCAATAATAAAGGGAAACTGGGATGTTCTTTTCAAACAGCTGGTCCCGTCTTTCACTGATGCGGTTTTCCCAGTGTAGGCGTAAGTTCGTGCCTGCACTAGGAATAGCACAATTGGTGTGATAAAGCATACTGTCCCACTCTGTACCTGCTGCATATATTTAAGTGCGCACCACGGCGCAGAGGGCACAGAACACTGTATCCACAATAAAGCCCCTATTATTGAAGAGGAAAGAAATAGTTCAAAATCCCCTACAATAATAAATATGTACTACAAACAGTAAAATGTAAAGTATCCTGAGGAGTAAGCCTTGCATGAAGGGAGTGTTTCTGTGCAAACTCAAGGATAATTTGGTAATTCCTCCCCAGGCTTCCACTCTTAATACATTGTCAAAGCAAGGAGAAAGAAAGCAGATAGTGGCCCTCAGTCCTGGCATAATCCGGGACAGAATCTTGGGAGCATACACGTGAAGGGATACGAAACAGAGTCCCACTGGGTTACCTATATGTAATGTAGGTCAAACACGCACTACACAATATCATCCCCACGAGCACAGTCAACACACATGTGAACATGCAGACCTGGGAATCGATGTGAAAGATCTTTCAACAAGGCTTGAATACACTGCACTATTAAGCACATATGCCACATGTGACATCCTCATATCAAAGTCAGCGGTGCAGCACACATCTCTCATTTTGATAAACTCACATGGGATGGCTCTAAACCACAGCACATGTCTGCCCCAATATTTCCCGCCTACCCTAAGGCCTCCATGATGATAACCCACAACTAGAAGTTGTAGTATGGGGATAAGGTGCTAATGGAAAATAAGGGAAATATTTGACAATAATCTACCCAAATGAAAACAAAAGAAGAAGAAAACGCTTTAGATTAACAGGGACAAAGTCTGAGGATCAAACAGCACCTTTAAACTAGTGGTATGAACAAACAGACTTGGGTTGAGGTTTGAAGCCAAAAACGGAATCCCCCTTATTAACACTCTCCATTTAAGCTAATCCCTCATCACACTTTTAAATTCCAGAAAGTTGAAAGGAACTTTCAAAACAGTGAATGTTGCTCTAAATAGAAACATCATCACATGGTAATATCATAAAAATGTATTAACAAAACATTAAACAACAACTTCAAAGACATTGGGACAAATTACTGGGTGGCAAAGAAAACTCTACAAAGATTCTCACTTATAGTATGTTATGCAGTTTTCGTCTAGCACACTAATTTCTAAGACTCATAGTGTTTAAGTTTGTCATAGACCAATAAAGTCTGTGATTGTTAGTTTACCCAACGACATTTCTTTTGGGGACGTGGGCGCTTTCACCTTCACCAGACTCAAATATGTGCAAGTATGGTGGTTTCTAGGGTGCTGGTCTTTCCATATGATGAAGTCCCACAGGATCAACACAGAACAAGTGAGTTATGTTGTGGGCTATCCATGTGGGATTCTCTGCTTGGGGAGGGTAGCAGGTCTTATGGTCCTCCACCTAACCCATGTCAGCTCTTGCAATGTTGACATGTAATACTGATGGATCTTGTACCAAACAGAGACCTAAGTGATTGTGTGCCAGAGTCTTCTTACAACAGGATTTGTGAGTCTTCCATTCCTTCTGTGCACCCAATTTCACCATTGTTTTCTAGCTCTCTGTTCCACTATGGTGGGGACAGACTCTTCCTCAGGTTTGACTTTCTCACTTTTTTTTATAAGCCTGTCTGTTATTTCTTAGCCCTCTGTACCATTGTATCAGAGCCCCTCTGACCATGTGAGCCAAGTACTCATGGATCACTGCCCCTTGTTCTCACTGTCCTGTGAAAGTTATTGTCCCTATCCCTCAGGAGTCCTTGAAGCTCTCTGTCCCAGGAGTCGGTGGGATGGGCAAATATAGGAAAACAGAACTGATAGGTAGTCAGTTTACAGTATGCAGCTAAGGATATGTCAGCAATGTATAGCTTTGGTCTCTGTAACAAGTAAGAGATAAATCTGCTTCGTACAGAGAGGGGATGATCAGTCAGCTGAGCATGGGATACATCTGGAATTTTTCATAAATGATTGGAAGCTTGTGGTATCTGTCCGTCATCTATGTCACTTGCACTGTAAAAGATACCAGAACATTGTAGAAGAGACTAGAACACTGGAAACTTGCAGTCACGAAGTTCTAGAATGTAGACTGAGTATGCGTGCTCCTGAACTGGCAGTTGGTATGCTGTGGCTGAGGTATGTGGAATAAACCTGATGCTTCTCTTCATTCTCTGGTCTGCTTATTGCGTAATCTTTTTATCTTGAATTGGACACTGGCGACGAGTACGGGATACATCCTGGTACACTTCAACACATACTTGATGCAGCAGGAAGATGGTGTGTGGCCACTCTCAGGAATTGAAGGGTATTCAGGGAAGTACCCTGGTTACACGACTGAGTACAGGATCATTGTGTCAAACTGACTCTGGTACACAGTGAATACTTTTGTGGATGGTTGCTGGCTGTAAGCCTGAGCAGTGAGTAATTGGTTACTAGCGGCAGTTGCTGTGGTGACTTAACGGTCATCCCCATGTGACATCTGTTCACCGCTTGAGTTATTGACTTAGGAAAGAAACTGTGTGCTAGAGGGATGTGGTTATTTCAACCTCTGTCAAGCGAGTAAACATTAGAAAGAGAGATAACTATCTTATGCCGCTCTCCGCTTCCGCTGTCAGCGTGAAGGGTGTGCGGCTTTCAGATGAGGGTGCACACTGTACATGAGGAATCCCCTCCTTTTGTACCGCCGAACTTAAGCAGCTACGAACTGATGGTAGCAAATTTGACACCGCGTATACGCAGCAACGAACTGTTGTGAGTATGAGGGTTGCGCGCTGAGCCCGAGAATGCACAGCTGTTGGCATTCTTCCCTCGCTGGAGGTGCACGCTGAGCATAAGAATTCATCACATAGCTGGCTACCAACTGATGTGAGCATGGTTGACGCCACGCACAAGCAGCTATGAATTGTTGTCAGCGTGAGGGGTGCGTGCTCAGCATGAGAATTAATCACTGTTAACTCGCCCCACTCACAGCAAAACCAGGAGAATTCGGTGCCCAAGAATCCGAATTAGGGTTACACTCCAGTAGGACAGCTCACCTTCCTTAAGTCTGCCTTCCCGGGCACAAGCGGCATCCGTATTCCGTATTCCCGTGGGGTTCTGCGGGAGCCCGGCGGGAGGAGCATCTGTGAAGAGTCTTGGGAAGACTTTCTGTTGTATGCCACCTACTGCCCGTTGTTTGCCGCATTTTGTCAAAGACTGCAAGGTGTACTCGCGTCATTGATTCAGGGCTTCAGAGGCTTTTCCAGTCAAAACAGAGCCATCGCCACCTGGAGGCAGTTGAGGAAAACCACACTGATGTTGGAAGTGATAAAAAGAGAACAGAAACTCAATGTGTGAATACATTTTGCTTTGCCATATACTGCGAGACCTAAGCCCCAAGAGTGTCACTCCTCTCCCATTCTTTACAACGTCCCCTCGTAAACCACCATTGAAGTGGAACAAATTGAAAAAAGTATTTCACAATCATTCCATAGTTTGTGGGCCCAATTTGGGTCTTGTGAGGAAGATAGCACTACAACAACATCGTTGAGGAGCAGAGGGACATGACATCCTAGAGCAGCTACCTGATCTGAGTGCTGATGAATCCAGAAGGTTAAATTAATAGGAAATAAGTATAAAGAAATTAGATAATCATTTTGTTAGAACCGGGATTCCCTAGTTGGCTGAGGTAGGTACCTTAGGCCAAGTAGGGACCCTCGCTTCCACGTCAGGGAAAGGAAGGACACCTTCTCAGATAGCCCCTGCTCACCCCCTTGGTAGCTTGGCACGAACAGCCAGGCTTATCTTCAAGGCTAATGTGTAAAGTATTTGCAACCATGCTCTCAGTGACCCAATGATGACACCACAAAAGGACTCCACACGAGTTTCATAGAAAAGCAAGTATATGTTTATATAGAAAGATATACGATGAGACCACACGATAAAAATCCAACATATGCGTATTTGTAATATTCCTCTTGGCCGGTTATTGGGCCAGCCAGCCCTTGTAGGGTCTGGTGGTATTAATGAGCAATTCTAGGTGATCCAATGCAATCCTATTGCAATGATATGCAGTTCGTAAAGCAAGAATCGGGCACTTTGCAATGTAAAAATAATGCAGTTCGTTATGCAACAATCCAGCAGTTCGTAATGCCAAAATACTGCAATGCGTAATGCAACAATCAGGCAGTTCGTAATGCAAACTAATGCGATGCGTAATGCAACAATCAGGCAGTTCGTTATGCAAAACTAATGCAATGCGTAATACAACAATCAGGCAGTTCGTTATGCAAACACAATGCAATGCGCAATGTAACAATCAGGCAGTTCGTTATGCAAAACTAATGCAATGCGTAATACAACAATCAGGCAGTTCGTTATGCAAACACAATGCAATGCGCAATGTAACAATCAGGTAGTTCGTAATGCAAACTAATGCGAAGCATAATGCAACAATCAGGCAGTTCGTTATGCAACCACAATGCAATGCGCAATGTAACGATCAGGCAGTTCGTAATGCAAACTAATGCGATGCGCAATGTAACAATCAGGCAGTTAGTAATGCAAACTAATGCGATGCGTAATGCAACAATCAGGCAGTTCGTTATGCAAACACAATGCAATGCGCAATGTAACAATCAGGTAGTTCGTAATGCAGAATTAATGCAATGCGCAAGGCACTTCGGCACCGATCGCGGTGCTTTAGACGGTCTCTCTGCCTCTCGTACTGACTCGCGGTCAGCTTCCGCCAACATATGCCCCCAACACGGGTATGGTGTAAACCAAAGTACAGCTCCACACTCCGGCACCGGTGCTGCCACTCCTTGGCTCGTACAGGCCGCGATACGAGCTTGAGCAGAGGCTCGTGCTGCAAGAATGGGAGAGGCAGAGAGCGTCCCTCTTGGTTGATTCCGGGCCAATGGCGATATCGAAGATCTCAGGCTGCAAAAGGGCACACGCACACAGCGTCGCTGAGACTCCCTTGAGCTTCGGGTGTGCACAGTCACAGGGCAATCCTCACGAAGGTCTCAGGCTGCACGAAGCACACGCACACAGCGTCGCTGAGACTCCCTCGAGCTCCGGGCGCACAAGATCACAGGGCAATCCTCACGAAGGTCTCAGGCTGCACGAAGCACACGCACACAGCGTCGCTGAGACTCACTTGGACTCCTGGTGCCCACGATCACAGGGCACTTCTTACGAGGGTCTCAGGCTGCAAAAAGCACACACACACAGCGTCGCTGAGACACACTTGAACTTCGGGTGTGCACGATCACAGGGCAATCCTCACGAAGGTCTCAAGCTGCACAAAGCACACGCACACAGCGCCGCTGAGACTCACTTGGACTCCAGGTGCACACGATCACAGGACAATCCTCATGAAGGGCTCAGGCTGCAAAAAGCACACGCACACAGTGTCGCTGAGACTCGCTTGGACTCCAGGTGCCCACGATCACAGGGCAATTCTTACGAAGGGCTCAGGCTGCAAAAAGCACACACACACAGAGTCGCTGAGACACTTCTGGAAATTTTTGTGTTCCTGAGTTTCCACAACAGGGAGCCAGCTCTCCTCGGGCCATTGGGGTTAAGTTACTTCAGGACACAGCACAGCAAAGTCCTTTCAAGCAGGGGGACACAGCACACAGCAAAGTCCCTTTAGCCTCTCCTTGGTTAAAGCAGCAAACTGAAGGCCAGCCCCAGAACACACAGCAAGGGTCAGTCCTTTCCTTCAGTCTATTCAGCTGTTTCTTCCTTGGCAGAGGTTCCTCTTGACCATCTAAGTAGGTTCAATCCTTTACAGTCTTGAACAGTTCCATTCCAAAGTCCAGGGGTTTCAGCTCTCATAGTTATACCCCTAAATGTCTTTGAAGTCTTTGTGTTCAGGGGGGCACTGACCCCTGTCTAAACCAGTTCTGGGTGTCTCCCTGCCAGTGACACCTTCTGCCTTTGATAGTGGGGGTCTGGATCCTTAATCACTCAGCAGGGGACGGAGCCATTTATTTATGGCAGCAACCCAGGCCTTTTCACCTCCAGGAGCTACTCCTCCCCCCTACACTCCTGATGCAGGTCAGCCTGTTGCTGTCTCACCTCCTCCCCTGGGTCAAGACATTCCCCAGAGCCTATCACATTCAAATCCAGACAGTCAATCCACAACCAGGCAGAGACACACAGAAATGTTAGAGCACAAAAACCCAGCCACTTCTAAAAGAGTGGTTTCTAAACACGCAATTCAAAAACCACCTTCACAAAAAGATGTGTTATTAAATTGTGAGTTCAGGCACACTAAACTTCACCTCTCCATCTTAAGCCTTTGGGAAGGTAGGCTGGAAACATATTACACAGCCTTCTCCATTCTGTCCTATGGGCAAGATGGCCTTTCAACAGTGAAAAACGAAATGGAGAGTATTTCACTGTTAGGACATGGTATACACCTTAGTACATGTCCTACCTTTCACATACACTGCACCCTGCCCAGGGGTGTGCCTTGGGCCTACCATAGGGGTGTCTGATGTGCATAAAAAGGGAAGGGTAAGGCCTGGCAAGTGGGTGCACTTGTCAGGACAACAAGGCAGTTTAACAAACTGCGCGCAGGCACTGCAGTGGCAGGCCTGAGTTCTCTCTTTGAGGCTACTTGTGTGGGTGGCACAATTAGTGCTGCAGGCCCACTAGTAGCATTTGCATTACTAGCCCTGGCACACATAGTGCACTTTACTAGGGACTTTACTAGTAAGGCAAACATACCATTCATGGACAACCAATTACCATTACACTTTACCCAGGGAGCACTTGCACTTTGACACTGATCAGCAGTGGCAAAGTGCCCAAAACATCTAAGCCAGTCAAACGAAATCCATCACAGCATCAAAAATAGAGGAGGTAGAGGCAAAAAAGTCAGGGGTAATCACGCCAAGAAATGCCAGGTCTAACACGTGTCCCCTCCAGCTGAAAAGTGGGGGACCTACCCACCCTCATGGGAGTTCTCATCACTAAGGCGGAAAAATCTGGACAGACCATCAGCATTGGCGTGTTCTGTTCCAGGTCGGTGCTCCACCGTGAAGTCCATTCCCTGTAGGGAGATGGACCACCTCAACAGTTTTGGGTTCTCACCCCTCATCTGCATCAGCCATCTGAGGGGCCTGTGGTCGGTCTGAACCAGGAAGTGAGTCCCAAACAAGTAGGGCCTCAGCTTCTTCAGCGCCCAGACTACAGCAAAAGCTTCCCTTTCAATTGCACTCCACCTCTGTTCCCTGGGGAGTAGCCTCCTGCTAATGAAAGCTACGGGTTGGTCTCAGCCCTCGTTGTTCAATTGTGAGAGTACTGCTCCCACACCATGCTCTGAAGCATCTGTCTGCACTACAAATTCTTTGGAGAAATCAGGCGCCTTGAGCACGGGCGCCGTGCACATGGCAGTTTTCAGGGCATCAAAAGCGGTTTGTAAGGCATCAGTCCAGATCACCTTCTTGGGTTGTTTCTTTGACGTCAGTTCTGTCAGGGGGGCAACAATGGTGCCATACCCCTTCACTAACCGTCTGTAATACCCAGTGAGTCCTAAAAAGGCCCTCACTCCTGTCTGGGTCTTGGGGGGTTCCTAAGCCAGGATGGTATCAATTTTTGCCTGTAGGGGCGCCACCTGGTCGCTCCCTACCTGGTGTCCTAAGTACACCACAGAACCCTGCCCTATCTGACACTTACTTGCCTTGATAGTCAGGCCTGCCCTCTGCAAGGCCTTCAACACTTCACAGAGGTGTCGCAAATGTTCCTCCCAACTGGAGCTAAACACAGCAATGTCGTCCAGGTAGGCGGCGCTGAATTCCTCCAGCCCACTAAACACCTGGTTAACCAGTCTCTGGAAGGTGGCAGAGGCATTCTTCAACCCAAAGGGCATAACCCTGAACTGGTAGTGCCCCTCTGGCGTTGAGAACACGGACCTCTCCTTGGCCCCCTCGGTCAAGGCAATCTGCCAATACCCAGATGTCAAATCAAATGTACTGAGGTACCGGGCAGCTCCCAGCCGATCCACGAGCTCATCAGCTGTGGGGATGGGGTGAGCATCGGTCTTGGTGACCGCATTGAGCCCACGGTAATCCACACAGAACCGGAGTTCTGGGGTGGCACCGGGTGCAGCAGCTTTTGGCACCAGGACCACTGGGCCAGCATCTTGGAAACCTCCTCCTTGATGCAGGCCCTGACCTTATCAGCTACTCTGTAAAAGTTTTGTTTTACAGGCAGACTGGCTCAAGTGTCCACATCATGGACGCACCAATGGGTGACTCCTGGGGTCAGGGAGAACCGGGAGGCGAACTGACCCAATACCTGGCGACAGTCCCTCTGCTGTTCCGGGGTCAGGGTAGGCGAGAGGTTCACCCCATCCACTGACCCATCCTTCTCCTTGGCTGACAGGAGGTCAGGAAGAGGTTCACTCTCCTCTTCTGCCCATCATCTGTAGCCAAGAGCATGGTCACATCAGACCTCTCAAAGTGGGGTTTGAGGCGGTTTACATGGAGGTCCCTCAAAGGGTTCCTAGGAAACCGTAAGTCAACCAGGTAGGTCACTTCGCTCCTGCGCTCCACCACCTCATAAGGCCCAGTCCACTTGTCCTGGAGCGCGCAAGGCTCCACTGGCGCCATCACCCACACTTTTTGCCCAGGTTGAAACCCGACCAGAGTGGCATTCTGGTCGTACCACCGCTTCATTTCTTCCTGGCTGGCTTCCAGATTCGCCTGAGCGAGTTGCCGGAAACGCCTAGTTTGGTTCCTGAAGGCCAGCATATAGCTATTTACATCCTGGGGGGGTTTACTAGGAGCCTTCTCCCAGCCCTCCTTCACCAAACTCAAGGGTCCTCTTACAGGGTGCCCATACAGGAGCTCAAAGGGGCTGAACCCTAGGGACTTCTGTGGCACCTCCCTGTAAGCAAACAGCAGGCATGGTAAGAGGACGTCCCACTTATGCCTCATGGGTTCCTCAAGACCCATAATCATGCCCTTCAGGGTCCGGTTAAATCTCTCAACCAGACCGTTACCCTTGGGGTGGTAAGGCGTGGTGAACTTGTAGGTTACACCGCACTCCTTCCACAGAGATTTCATATACCTAGATATGAAATTAGTACCCCTGTCGGACACCACCTCTCTGGGGAACCCCACGCGGGAGAAAATCCCCATCAGTGCACGGCCCACCACGGGGGCTGTCACCATCCGGAGAGGGATGGCTTCCGGGTACCGGGTGGCATGGTCCACCAAGACCAGGATGAACCTGTTGCCCATGGCTGTCTTGGGATCCAGAGGCCCCACGATGTCAATGCCTACCCTTTCAAAGGGGGTGCTGATTATAGGGAAAGGTTGGAGAGGAGCCTTGCGCTTCCTCCCACTCTTACCACTTGCCTGGCAAGTCTGACAGGTCCTGCAATGAGTATCAGAACTCTTGCGCATTTGAGGCCAGTAGAAGTGGGTGACAAGCCTCTCAAAAGTCTTGTCCTGCCCCAAATGTCCTGCTAAAGGTACATCATGAGCCAACCCCAGTAGGAAGGCTCTGAAGCGCTGGGGTACCACCAGCGCACGGGCTGACCCAGGCTCAGCAACCTTAGGCTCACTATATAGGAGATCATTCTCCCAGTAAATCAAGTAGGACCCGGACGTATCACCTGCCGCCTGGTTTGCTGCCTGTTGCCGCAAACCTACAAGAGAGGGGCACTTCGTCTGCTCCTCACAGAATTCCTCCCTGGAGGCCCTCCCTCCTGCTGCCATTCGGTCAGCTCAGGTAGGTCCCCTAGTTCAGCTACTTGCTCCTCCGTAGGCTCCAGGGCATCCCCCTCAAGGTTTGCCTCCTCCTGGACCATGGGAATTTTGGGGGCAGGTTTCCCGCGCCCCCTGCCTCTTCTCTTTATGGCATGCACCTGGGCCACTGTTTCAGGCTCCAGGTCCTCGTGAACACCTTTACTGGCTGCCATAGACTGAGTGGTCACGCAAGCCCACTCAGGCAGACCCAACATCTCCAAATGCGCCTGGCGCGCCACCTCTTTCCAGGGGGAACTCTCCAGGTCATTCCACAGCAGACAGTCTACAGGCATGGACGGGCTTACAACGACCTTCAAAGAACCTGAGACCCCCCCCACTCAAATGGAACTAGCGCCACCTTGCGGAGGCACACGGAGTTGTCTGCTGCAACTACAGGGTGAAGTACATTGGGAATTACCTGCTCCTCAGACACCCACTGACACCTGACAGATGTCAAACTGGCTCCTGTGTCTCTCAGAGCCTCCACCCTCCTTCCATTGATGGGCACCCACTGCCTGTACTTCTTAGTATTCTCTGGCAGAGAGACTTCCTGGACCATCTCTCGATCTCCTAACGAGACCAGGGTCATAACTGCTTGCTCCTCCCCTTCCAAGGACTCAATTCCTCCCCCAATGCTACACTCACTAAACCCGGTGTTGGAGCACCAGTGGGTGCAGGTGACTTCTTTGGGCATTTAGGGGCAATATGACCCAGTTCTTTACAGAAATAACAAGTAGGAGGACCTCTGTTGTCCCGCTTGCCCTTATGGGGCCAGGACCTCTTAGCCTTGGGGGACTGGGACCCTTTTACCTGGGAACTACTTTGGGGCCCTATAGAGAACCCCTTGTGGTTACCCTTGTCCTTCCCCACCTTCTGCGGGGGACCCTGTACACCTTTGGTAGTGGTACCTCCAATCCCCTTGTGGACCCTGGTGCTGGTCAAGCGGTCCGCCTCTTCAGCAAGCTTACCGGGATCAGTCAGCTTACTGTCCAAAAGATGCTGGCGCAGCTCTGGAACACACAGACTACTCAGGTGCTCCCAACTAATTAAATCGCATAAGTCCTTAAAATCAGTTACCTTGCTGCCCTTCATCCAACCATCCAGTGCACGCGTGTATGCATTCACACATTCAACCCAAGTACTGGATTCCAGTTTCTTGAAGTTCCTGAATTTCTGCCTGTACTGTTCAGGAGTGAGCCCATACCTGAGGCATAAAGCCTCCTTCATATTGGGGTAGGTCAGGGTTCCCGCCCTTTCTAAAGGGGTAAAACATCCCTCCCAGAAGCCTCAAAGTGTTTCCATAGGCCCGCCCCCCAATGCTTCTCAGGCACCTCATTCATCCTCAGTGCGATCTCATATGCCGTGAACCACGCATAAATATCATCACCCCTCTGGTAATCTCACACTAAATCTTTGGGAATGTACACCTTACCCACTGGCACTGGTTGTGTGCTGCCACCATTTGAACTGGACTCCGCCTGTTTAACCTTCATGTCCAGTTCCCTCATGCTTAAATCATGAGCTAAGAGAATCTTTTTCTCTTCCAAGGCGAGAGTGTTCTTGCTCTCCTCTGCTCGCTTTTCACTTTCAATGAGCAGCTTCTTCTCTTCTGCTTGAGTTTTAAGTTTTAAAACCTCCAACTCATGCTCTCTGACCCTTCGGTTTTCCTCCAGCTCCTCTGGGGAAAAACTCCTCCCTGAATGGTTACTACCAGCCCCTGAGGCTGGTCCTTCCACTGGCAAATCCTGTGGACCAAATCCATTCCCTGGGTCATCCTCATCCACCTCAACATCACCCGTCTCCTGAGCCTCTTTGGCTTCCCACCAGGCACTCAAGGCCACTTGCAGCTCCTCCTTCTTGGCGCTACTTTTCATGGGATATCCCAAAGCTCTGCAGAATTGCCTCAATTGAACAACTTTGTAGGTAAGCAATGCCTCAATGTCGAACTCCAAATCTGCAACCTCACTGGCTACTTGACTCCTCTGAGACATGATGTGTGGCTTACAGGTCGCTCAAAAATAGAACCAAAAAAAATCAAAACACACAATATGTGGTTACGTCGTGGTCTGCGCTAAACTTGTGATGTACACCAATCACTGTGAGTGAATTTGCAAATACACGTTCAAATTCCAAAACCGCTGACCATCAACGGTAGGTCCCAACCGCTGCCTCCAATGTTAGAACCAGGATTCTCTAGTTGGCTGAAGTAGGTACCTTAGGCCAAGTAGGGACCCTCGCTTCCACGTCAGGGAAAGGAAGGACACCTTCTCAGATAGCCCCTGCTCACCACCTTGGTAGCTTGGCACGAGCAGCCAGGTTTATCTTCAAGGCTAATGTGTAAAGTATTTGCAACCACGCTCTCAGTGACCCAATGATGACACCACAAAAGGACTCCACACGAGTTTCATAGAAAAACAAGTATATGTTTATATAGAAAGATATACGAGGAGACCACACGATAAAAATCCAACATATGCGTATTTGTAATATTCCTCCTGGCCGGTTATTGGGCCAGCCAGCCCTTGTAGGGTCTGGCGGTATTAATGAGCAATTCTAGGTGATCCAATGCAATCCTATTGCAATGCTATGCAGTTCGTAAAGCAAGAATCAGGCACTTTGTAATGTAAAAATAATGCAGTTCATTATGCAACAATCCAGCAGTTCGTAATGCCAAAATACTGCAATGCGTAATGCAAAAATCAGGCAGTTCGTAATGCAAACGAATGCGATGAGTAATGCAACAATCAGGCAGTTCGTTATGCAAAACTAATGCAATGCGTAATACAAAAATCAGGCAGTTCGTTATGCAAACACAATGCAATGCGCAATGTAACAATCAGGTAGTTCGTAAAGCAAACTAATGCGATGCGTAATGCAACAGTCAGGCAGTTCATTATGCAACCGCAATGCGCAATGTAACGATCAGGCAGTTCGTAATGCAAACTAATGCGATGCGTAATGCAACAATCAGGCAGTTCGTTATGCAAACACAATGCAATGCGCAATGTAACAATCAGGCAGTTCGTAATGCAAACTAATGCGATGCGTAATGCAACAATCAGGCAGTTCGTTATGGAAACACAATGCAATGCGCAATGTAACAATCAGGTAGTTCGTAATGCAGAAACAATGCAATGCGCAAGGCACTTCGGCACTGATCACAGTGCTTTAGACGGTCTCTCTGCCTCTCGTACTGACTCGCGGTCAGCTTCCGCCAACATATGCCCCCAACACATGGTTTTTTCCTTCCGCTAAATATGCTTGCTGGGACCAGAGAACCACCGCCCCACCCTTATCCGCTGGTTTTATAACTGCTATTTGTTGTTCCTTTAGTGCAGCTATAGCTTTCTTGTGTTCTTGCGAGATATTTCTTGTCACGTGAACTTTCTTCCTTTCCAACACATCTAGTAAAGACAGCACAGCGTGTTCGAATGCCAAGATGTTCTTTGGTATGCTATTTGCTGGTGGGCAGAATGAAGATTTGTTGCGTAATCCAGAGGCCTCTGGGCGCATCTTCTCTTCTTTATTCATAAAAAATGCCTTTAGCCGAATCTTGCGGAACAGTTCTAAAATTTTCATCTTGACCTTTGTGAAATCCATGTTGACCCCAGGAACAAAGGAAGCCCCAATTCCAAGACTTCTGTCTGTTCCTTTGAAAGTATCATGTCCGAAAGGTTGATGATCGCAGATTTCCTCATGATTTGTAGTACTGTCTCCGTGTTCTCATTTCCCAGGGCTGGGGTTTGTATCTCCCTGGGGGCTTCTGTTGGCCGTCCCCTAAAAAGGCTTCTTCTGTTGGTTACGACCGGACGATCCCTCTCCTGGATCGGAGTCACCTGTTGGCTCGGAAGATGACGTATCCGAAAAGGTCAAAAATTTCCGCTTAGATCTCCCCTGGTATTCTGATAGGAACCTTCTGGAGTCTGGTTTAGTGTAGAAGTCCTCTTTCAGATATGGATATACAGTCTCAATATTGAAGGATTTTTTTATCCTTCTCAAATTTGTTCACCTTGAAATTGATGGTGTGGTCCTTAAACACAGCAATGTCTTTTTCGATTTTTTCTATAAGAGCTTTTGCCTCTGCTGGTGTCTGGTTCTCTTTTATAGCCTGCAGCTGCTCCTCTATTTCTTCTGCTTCCTTTTTACAAATCCTGTGCGCCGTTTCCACAGTGTGGACCATCAAGTCCCGGCTGCACTTCGTACTGATGTAGCTGAAGCCTTTTTTGTACTGTGGGCGGTGGTTCTCTGGTCCCAGCAAGCATATTTAGCGGAAGGAAAAAACCATGTACAGAATCCCCTATGGTACCGGAGGATTCTACAGGACCCTACAAATGAGATCTCACAAGAAATTGCGAATGCAGTCACTGAAGGTACGGAGCACCACATATTAGGACCAAGAGAGGCGGAATATCTAACAAAAAAACATGCCAGGGTGCCCATACTTTACTTTCTCCCGAAGGTACACAAGGACGCAACTAATCCACCGGGCTGCCCAATTGTTTCTGGGTGTGGTTCCATTTTGGAACCGCTGTCCAAGTACGTAGACATATTCTTAAAACCATTCTTGCAGGAAGTCCCATCTTACCTACGCGATACCATGGATTTTATTAACAAGATCGAAGGTTTTCCTTTTGATCCGGATACCAACCTATTAGTCACAATGGATGTGTCATCATTATACACACAGATTCCCCAACAAGATGGCCTTGATGCGATGGAAGTATTCCTGGAAGGAAGACCCAGACCCCATCGGGTGCCGACGGAATTCATTCTTAAATTGGCATCTATCTCACTGAGGAGGAACTTCTTTAAATTTGACAATGAATTTTTTATCCAAGTCAAAGGCGTAGCCATGGGCTGTCCTTTTGCACCTGAGCTGGCAATCCTGTACATGGCGAAATATGAAGATCGATTTGTGTATCACAACAATCCATACAGTGCATACTTAAAACAGTGGTACAGGTATATTGATGATATTTGGTGCCTGTGGGAGGGGCCCGAAAACATCTTTCAAGAGTTCCACACATGGCTTAATGACCGCAGCCCAGATATTAAATTCAGCCTTGAATACAGCAAACACAGTCTTTCATTTTTGGATGTGAGTGTGAAAATTTCACCCAGTGGTTTGATTACCACATTACATACAAAACCCACGGACAAAAATAATGCCCTACACTACAGAAGCTACCATCCCAGAAACCTTAAGAACAATTTGCCATTTGGGCAATTTTTACGCATAAGACGTAACTGTTCGAGAAGGGAAGACTATGAATTACATGCAGAAGCACTCGTCAACAAACTCTTGGAAAGGGGATATCCCAAGAAACTGTTAAAACATTCTCTCAAAAGGGCATGGTTCACCCCCAGGGAACATTTGTTAACTAAGAAAAGCAGACCACCGACTGACCGCATTGTTTGTGTTTCCACGTTTGGGCCCTACACACAACCTGTGAAGAAAATTATACGTAACAACTGGCATTTGATTGAAGGAACCATTCCCAACATCGGGCCAACACTCTTCGCTCTTAAAAAAAACAGGAGTATTGGTCAACAAGTTGCGAACACAGCAGGCCAACAAAGAAAACCAGCGACGCTTTGCACTATGCTAAATCTTCCACCTGTGCAAGGGCATCATAAATGTGGAACATGTTCAGTTTGTAATTCAACCACAGAAGGATGCACCTTCACTGACGGCCAAAGACACTGGCGGCACAATGAATTTACAAATTGCAAATCCAAAAATGTGGTCTACGCTGTGACATGTCCGTGTAAAAAGATATATATTGGAAAAACATCCCAAGAAGTGCGAAATCGTATTGTGCAAAATCGTTCACGATTGAAAAATAAGATCCTCACTGCCCCAATGGTTGAACATTTTACAACTCTAAACCACAGATTTGATGATTTTAAATGGACTGTATTATCATTGATAATTAAGAACAACCAAAGAGGCGGCGATCCGGAAGTATTACTGGCACAGAGGGAGGCATTCTTAATTATGAAATTCAACACGGCACTGCACGGCCTCAACGAGTTGTCTGAAGTCACAAAACTCTAAAAGGCAACAGTCTGAACACACATGGACTTCATGTCCCACAATGCCCGGAGGCGCCTGACCTCTCAGTTCCCCTTCCAAGTTGTATTAAAGGAACCAGTGTTGCAATGGCCTCATTGCTGCCGGTTTGGAAGCAGAGTAGCATGTTGGATTGATATTTCCCGCAGTATAGAGAAAGAATTACAGGCAAGTGACACGCTGCCACTGGGGGAGGAATAATTGCACACATTCATACAGAATCTTACCGAAATTATGTTTCCTTTTTATAGGAAACAGATACGATTTGGGAGCAGCTGCTGTTTAAAAGCGTCCGCATCAATTATGGCTTTTTTCGATTTTAAGGTAACAGAGCAGCTGAGTTAGTTTGGCAGCGTCAGTCTTTCAGAGAGTCATGTCTAATACACTGTCTGGAATCCAAGGGGTGATCTGTTATCAGGACGATGTGCTGATATTTGGGAACTCTCAAGCACAACATAATGAAAGACTCAAACAAGTTTTGAACAGATTCAAACAGTATGGCCTTAATTTATGTCAAAAGTTTAAATTATATAAAAATACAAATATATAGCAATGATTTAAAATATAAAAAAACAAAAGTCTATAATAAATTAAAACATTAAACTATTAAAAAATATTTAAACTTAAATTTTGCAATATAGTCAGTGCAACAGTAGGGAAAGTGTTGGAAAGCAGAGGGGTAAAAATTACTATTCCCACTCCAAAGAGTGCAACAGTAGGGAAAGGGTTGGATAGCGGAGGGGTAAAAATTGCTATTCCCACTCCACTGAGTGCAACAGTAGGATAAGTGTTGGATAGCGGAGGGGTAAAATTTACTATTCCCACTCCGGTGAGTGCAACAGTAGGGAAAGTGTTGGATAGCAGAGGGGTAAAATTTACTATTCCCATTCCAGTGAGTGCAACAGCTGGGAAAGTGTTTGATAGCAGAGGGGTAAAATTTACTATTCCCACTTCAGTGAGTGCAACAGTAGGGAAAGTGATGGATAGCGGAGGGGTAAAAATTACTATTCCCACTCCGGTGAGTGCAACAGTAGGGAAAGTGTTGGATAGCGGAGGGGTAAAAATTACTATTCCCACTCCAGTGAGTGCAACAGTAGGGAAAGTGTTTGATAGCAGAGGGGTCAAATTTACTATTCCCACTCCAGTGTGTGCAACAGTAGGGAAAGTGTTGGATAGCGGAGGGGTAAAAATTACTATTCCCACTCCAAAGAGTGCAACAGTAAGGAAAGTGTTGGATAGCGGAGAGGCAAAAATTACTATTCACACTCCAACAGTTAAAAAATAAATAAAAAATATTAAAAATTAAAAAAAATGTATAAAAATAAATAAATAATATTTAAAAAATTACAAATCAAATATATTAAATATTTAAAAAGAAAACATATTATAATATTAATTACATATAACAAATACCTACAAATATTATATAAAATAAAGTAATCAATACATTTTAGAAAAATAATTCTTTAAACTAAAAAATATTTACAAACAAAAACATTAATTAATACATAAATGTATTTATTTTATTTCCTACCCAATAACACCACACCAAAAACAACACACTTCAACATTTTAAATTAAATTTACTTCCATAATTTACATAATTAATAATCAATTTAAAAAAATTAATAAAACAATAATAAACATTAATTAACTACACACACTTTAACACTAAAATGTCCACAACACACACCTAAATTAAACTATAAAATATTAAAACATAATTAAAACGTATTTTTAAATTAAAAACTATTACTATTAGCAACTAATTATAAAGTAATTAAAATGTATTTAATACCCACCATTTACCCCTTTAAAAGTAAAAACAACACACAAAAAAATAAGCAATTACCCAAAATAAATATCAAATAATTAACATTAATTAACACCTATATATTAATTAATTAAACACAAATTAATTCCTATCTATTATCCCTATAAACACCACAACACACACCTAAAATTAAGCACACAATAGCCATAATAAAATAATTAATTTAATTAACAAATAATTATTAATAGAAAATAAATAAACAACTCAACACCCTTTACCCCTATAAACCCCAGAGCACACACCTAAAATTAATTACACAAGTTACATAATTAATTACCAATTAATTATAATTAATTAACAACCAACTATTAATTCATCAATTAAAAATAAATTACTTCCCACCCTTTACACCTATAAACACCAAAACACACACCTAAAATTAATTACACAATTACCATAATTAATTACAAATTAAATTATTATTATTAATTACCAACAAATTATTAATTGATTAATAATAAATTACTTTACACATTTAACACTATAACATCTCAATTAAACAAATATTAATAAATAAAAAATAATCAATTAATTTAATATAATTAAATTACTTCCCACCCTATTCCCCTATAAACCCACAACCCGCTACGGAACTAAAAACAGAAAATTCAAATAAAAAAACAAATTAATAACTACTAAAAATTTAACACATATATTAAAAATACAAACGATTCTTATACAAAAAACATACATCACATACATTTAAAACATATACTAAAATACATAACATTAATTGGAAAATAGATATTTTTAACAACTATATTTTTGCAAACGATATTAAACACTTCGATATTTTTAAAATCGATATTACTTACCTTAAGTCAATATTCTTGACCACGATATTCTTGCTGTCGATATTTCTGAACCACAATATTTCTGACTCGATATTTGTGCAACTCGATATTTTAAACTCGATATTCTGTCTGCACACCGTTAGAAACAGATCCGATTCTAATTAAACTATGAGATTTGTTAATCCAGGGGTGGGATAGTGTAGAAAAGAATGAAGAGTGTCTGAAGCCATATTGGATGGTCAGAGTGGAATTATCAGAAGTAGATGGATACCTTTTGAGAGGCACAAAATTGATACCTATCGAAACCCTCAGGAAAAAACTGATATAGCACATGAAGGTTATCTGGGGATCACCAAAACCAGGTAAAGGTTGAGATTAGACATTTGGTGGCCAGGGATGGATGTACTGGTTGAGAGAGAGATAAAGAATTGCATAGCCTGTTTCAACAGTGATAAGGTAGCAATATTACACACTCCACCCATGCAGTGTCGCAACCTATATGAAGGTCCCTGGATGGATGTAACAATGGATATCATTGGGCCACTGAGGGGAGAAAGGAATTCCCCATGCAATCTAGTTTTAGTCAACTTATATTCATGATGGCCAGAAATCGAATTTGTCTCTGACATCAGCTCGACCTCAGTTATACACCACTGGTAGGGTTTTCTTTTACGAGAGGGACTACCCAACACCCTTTTAACTGTGGTGTTCAGTTTTGCTCCAGAGACATGAAGGAAATCATGCAATGTAATGAAATACTCACAAACTCACACAGAAACCAATGGGGCAGTAGAGAGATTTAACAAAACACTCAAAGAGGGCACTCAGCTGGCAAGATCAAATGGGTTGAGCTCGATAGAGGAGGTTCGTAGATGAATAGAGGCTTATAGCTTAACTCCTCATCATTCAACAGGTATGACTCCCTTTGAGTTGTTAAAGAGTAGGAAGCCCAATTCTTGGTTGGTACCTGGGTGGATGAAGTGGCACAAGGTTGGGTGAGGGTGTAGGCAAACAGTGTAGGAAAAAGGAGTTGGAGTAGTAGGCAGCCCGCAAAGAGAGGTTTGACAAATTGCATAAGACCAAAGCTCCAACTGGCAACAAACAATGGTCAAAATTTACTAATCCCATGAAAATCCTTACTTAACATATTTGTTTAATTTGCTTGTCCTTCTTCAAATGCGTTATTCTCTGTTATGTGTTTCTATGCTTTCTGGGTTGGGAATCTGAGAAAAATATTTTTGGGGAAAAAAGGGAGATGCGTGATATCTGTCCATCACCTATGTCACTTGCACTGTAGAAGATACCAGAACATTGTAGAAGAGACTAGAAAAGTGGAACCTTGTAGTCACAAAGTTCTAGAATGTAGAGTGAGGAGCCTGCGCGCTTCTGAACTGGCAGTTGGGCTGCTGTAGCTGAGGTGTATGGAATAAACCTGATGCTTCTCTTCACTCTCTGGTCTGCTTATTGCATAATCCTTTTATCTTGCATTGGACATAGCTCTCCTGTCAGCTGCAAATAAAGGATACCTCTGCTGAACGAGAACTGGTGTGTGTGACAAAAGAAAGATGGATTTTTGTTTAGTCTTGCTCCCCAAACCTGATAAGGATCCGGCAGAGCTGGGATCATATCGCCCCTTGGCCCTATTAAATACAGATTACAAGATCTTGGTGAAATTACTGGCTGACTGGTTGGCGCCTTTGGTCCCATCCCTGGTTCAAACTGATCAAAATGGGTGCATGCTGGCACGCAGTACTTCATTGAATTTGCAACACTTCTTCAGGGTGGCCAAATACTCAGTGGACCGATGGCCCTACTCTGGTTGTCTAATACTGGATCTAGAGAAGGCCTTTGACTCCCTGGAGTGGGAACACATGTTTGCTGTGTTACCACTCTACGGACTTGGGGATGACTTCATCCGTATGATCAAGCTGTTATATAATGAGCCGATGGTGAGAGTGCAGATGGGGCCTCACATCTCAGCCTCGATCAAGGTGAAGCGGGGAACCTGACAGGGATGCCCACTATCCCCTTTACTGTTCTTGCTAGCTATTCAACCCTTGGCGGGGGCCATTCGGGCGCGAGGTGCAGGCTGGGGAATTCCATTGGGAGATGGTATGCACACAATCTCACTGTATGCAGATGACCTCCTTATATACGTCAAGGACGTTCAGTCAATTCCCCCATTGCTGGCATATACTCTATGAGACTTTGCTGCTCTGTCAGGACTGAAAGTAAACGTGTCAAAGTCGTGTCTATGCCCTTTTGATAGGGCATGTCCCAATCGGGGGTACATGCTTAACAATGTTTGCATAGAATGGCAAACAGTCACATTTCGGTACCTAGGGGTCAGAATCTTCCACCAGCAAGCGGACCTATTTGACAGCAACCTGGGCAAAGTACTGACATCTATTCGCTCCCAGGTGTCATTCTGGGGCATGCTTCCTCTGACGGTTACAGGCCGTGTGGACCAGATTAAAATGGTAGTTTTACAGTGGCTTCTCTATTACTTCACCAACTTACCCATGTACATACCACCACCCTCCTTTCGGACCCTCGAGGGAGTGGTGAGGGGTTTCATCTGGGGAGGCTCCTGTCACCGAGTGGCTCTCCGAAAACTCTACCTATCGACAAATCAAGGGGGGCTGGCACTGCCCAATCTAGAACAGTATTATCTCGCTGCACAACTGCAGTGGGTGGCCAGGTGGCTCTCCGGGCACCAGCTACCTGACACAGCAGCCGTTTCTCCGCCCTGATCCCTTCGTGCCCTTCTCACTTTGTTTCACCCATGCAACAGGGAGAAGGCGCCAATCCCACTGCTGCTGCTACCACAGGTGCTTATGCATAACACAAAGTGCAAAAAAGTATGCGCCCGCGCTGCCGTTGCTGGGCACTCCCAGTTGCTGCACACCCGTCACACCACTTGAGCTATGCTACTGGGCTAGAGGTGGTGATCCATGATGTAGGAGAGCTATATCAGGAGGGTGCCCTGCTACCATTTGCTTCGCTGGTCAAGGAGGACGGACTCCAGCCGGGTCAGTTTCCCTTGCATCGCATACTCATAGCAACACTGAGCAAACCCTGGGGCGACATACTCCAGGAACCCGCAATACACTTAACGATCCAATACCTACATGTTATGGGGCAAGGCCAACATCTCACAAAATTGTTTGCTGCATCCCTTAGGCGCCATATAGCGGCAACATTTTCACCCCAGCGGCAAAGCTGGAGGATCTTTGCCGCCCCCTCATGGATGCTGAGTGGACCACGGTACTAGAAGGTCCTATTAGCGTACCACAGAATATCCGCTTTCGATTAATACAATACTACATAACACAAAAAGCATATCTCACCCGGCCAAAATTAATAAATATTTCAACCGTGCAGATACCGAGTGCCCGCGATGCTATGCCACAGGTGCGGATTTGCTACACATGCTTTGGAGCTGTCCACGGCTCTGAGAATACTAGGGGGCGGTGACCGATGCCCTGGCTCACTGCAAGGAACGCATGGTACCCCTGTCATGGGAGATGTGCATCCTACATATTTATCGCAGGAGCAAAAGTCAGAGAGTGACCGCTCACTTTATCGCTTTGGGTCTGGTGGTGGCGAAGCGACTGATCACTAAAAGATGGAGATCCCCTGAACCCCCTAGGGCACTAGCTTGGAAACGCTCCCTACAGGTGTGGGCTAAAGCGGAAAGTGTTGCGCTGCATCAGGAGGGCACACTAGGCCTACGCAAATCCCAATTGCAACATACCTGGACACGATTCTGTGTGACCTGCAGAGACAAGGCACTGACATAGCTGACATATTAGCTCCCATCAACACTACACAGCGTGAATTAAAAGAGACGCATTAATAGCAAAGAGAGCAGGGTAGAGGGACTGCCAGCAAAACCACAATCGGATAACACCAGATGCAGTCCTAGCACCGTGTAATTACAGATCACAATGAGGAGGTGCGTACGCGCCTAATGAGATGGGGATCGGGGTGTTGCTCTAGTTCGAGTTAAAAAACACCATTGTCCTGGTTTTGTTTACGATGTCCCGAACGATATTGTCCGCTTTCCGAGTTGACAGACTGACCCACTCCAAAACAAATCTGAAATTTTCCATGCTTTTGAACCAACATAGCCATTGCCTCAGGCCAGACAGCTCACTGTTTTGATTTAATAAAATCTGTCTCTGGCAAAGAGTATACAGTCTTGGTCTGTATGTTGCCGCTGAAAATAATGGCTTGACTCTGAGATAGAAAGTGAGGGAATTTAAGTGATTGTTGAAGGTTATGTAAGGAGGTTTATTGAGTCTGGAGAGTTCAGCCATGAGGTCGTGTGCGGTGTTTAATTTTAGTTAATGAGTGAATGACAGTTTGGATTTTAATACGAGTGGTTATTGGGGCAATCTCCGTGTTTTGAGCCTCATAGTGTCATGGGACACTACAATAGATATAGCGAAGCTGGCTTACACTGCATGACTGTTTAAAGAATGTGAAGTGTGGTCTGGGCTCCCGAGGCGTGACGTGGAATATGTTGGTAGTGAACAGCACGGCACCCTCCATCATAAAGGTAGCGAAGTGCAGACAATTTTACTGGTAGATTCTGATCTGAATTAAGCACTCCTTCACAAACTAGAGGATTTCTCATTAAACTGCAAATCAACACCATGCCCCTTTCCAGGGCTTTAACTGGGATGAAAAAACTGGGGGTCTCTCAAAGGGGCGTGGCCAATGTAATTAAGGGCGTGGCCTAAAAACACATTAGCTAAAAATCTGTGCTTAGCATAGTGTGCCGCCCGACTTGTATTTTGCTGTTTCTGTAATTGCATCCTGATATATGATACAACAAGTAACATCATACCTACAACAAGTCAGGACTATTGGCTTTGTCAATGGTTGTTAGTTGCATAAGATAAATAAGCAGCAACTATGGCTTGTATATAATATTGAAAAAGCTTCCACTTAAAGCCCTGGTGACACCACGACAATGTTGCTGCTCCTGAATTTCAAAAAGAGAAGAAAAATCCAAAGAGAAAATGACTCTCTTTAAAGGATTTCCCTTTCCCCTACATCGCTCACCTGGCATGACATCATGCCGTAGCTTCTCCACTAGTGAGAAGTGAGCAGTGTGCGAAGCGCACATCGATGTGCCTGCTGTCACTGCAGTCCGAAAAAAAACGGACCGCCTGTGCCAGGGCACAAAACAGAGCCCGATAAAGACCCGTTTGGAGGCCCCCTTTAAAAAACTGCCGATGCTCAGCACCGGTGAGACCCGGCCCACTTAAAGCCCTGCCCCTTTCACATACTCTACTTGATAATATGTGAGAACCCAGGTACATGCCTTCTCTCCCCCGCCCGTTCACTTACCAACTCAATCATGGACTCAGATTGGCCTATCTGGGGATCAGCAGTGACATTAAGGACAGGCCCTACAGGCCTGATGAACCAGGAATACTTAGTAGATTAGTAGATACTTAGGGGCCGAATCCGATTCGGTCCGGAAAAAATACCCACCGACTCGGTACGGGATAATAGTCCGACCGACACGTACCGGCGTTTCCCGACCTGGGAAGTACGATGAAATGCATGGGAATCACGACCGACTCGTACGGAACTCAAGGCGAACGACCGACCCGGCCGGAAACAAGCTATCCGGCTGGGAAACCACGCGAATCGAACCGACCGACACGCATCAGGAAATAATCCGAACGAAACGTACCCGTGAACTCCGACCCGCGCAGTACGATGCAATGGGTGCAAATTCAGACCGATTCGTACAGAGCCCAAGCCGTACGACCGACACGCATACCAAACCCAGCCGAACAAACACAATACTCCACGACCGACGCGTACGCCGCATATGAAACTGAGCTGAAACACAGCGGGAACGACTCGGAGAGGCGCGCACGAGACAACTGCAACGTCCTACTCGGTCATAAGAACGACTCCTACATGCACAATAATCACAAATGAAAAAATACAAAAAAAAAGGGCCAAACAAGCAATGACAAAGCCAATAAATACAGGGGGTGAAAAAAATGGAACAAGGACACACCCCCAACTCCACCTACATAAAGCCCATAAATCCCTACCATGATCCTTTGCAAATCCCACTGAGCTGCCAGCACAGAACACCATCACACAGCAAACACAGACACACACACAGCTCATCCAACACAAAAGCCACACACCATTAGCACCTCAACAAATAGCACCCTCAAACACACACAGCAAAACCTACACACACACACCCTCACTTGCACACACACACATCAATCACCACCACCACCACCCATCACCATGCCCCTAAAGAAGAATCCAAAGTTCCTAGATAGTGAATTGTTAGTCATGGTAGACGAGATCCTGAGGGTAGAGCCACAGTTGTTTGGCACATTGGTCCAACAGACCCCCATGGCGCAGAAAACCAAGATGTGGGCGAGGATCGTCGACAGGGTGAACGCACAATCACCATGTTTGCGCACAAAGGAAGACATCCAGAACAGGTGGTATGAAGTGCGCAGGAGGGTCAGAGACCTACTCAAGAAGGATTACCTCCTGAGCCAGCACACCAGCAGTGGCCCTCCTGCAAAACCAGTATACCTCAGGCCCTGGGAGGAGAAGGTGCGGGCCATCCTACCACCAGTGAGCGTATATGGACTAACAGACATCCCAGAGCCTGGTGAGTACACAACTAATATACACAATATTGTGTGCCAATACACACACATCACTGTCAAGGGGACAGTCAAACCATCCACCCCTAGCAAATCAACAGCAACCAAAAGATAATCATCCCAAGATGTGTATGTCAGTTAGATAAACACAATACATGCCATCTCATAGTGATATGTAACTGTGTCATGACATGTACAAACCTAACAACAAATAGAGCAAGGCAGTGGCACAAATATAACCAACAAACACTGCCTGATATTTTGCCACCACTAGAACACCACCTCACAGGGAAGCTCACTTAAAGGAAGGAATTCTGTGTATGCTGGTGAAGTTAGTGTAGCCAATAGCATGATGGGGGTTGTAGTCACAGATACTGCTCACCCTCACAATTGGCCCATCAACACCACTCTGAACCATGCTCACATCACAGGGAGTGGATAAGGACTGACAAGATGGCTGACACTGGCTACTGCTGTGGGGAGCACAAGGCCCTGCTGGGAACTGTGCACCAACAAACAGCACAACACCACTGCCTGACATCCTGAAAGCCAACTTGCACTCCCTGCAATGCAAGCACGTTGCATGGTGGGATATCTGGCTGGCTGGGAAGGAGGACTCACAGCACTGACCATAGTTACAAGCAGCTCACCTCACACACCCCCTCAACACAAACTCCACATAACCTACCTGGGAGAATGCAATGCCTCACATACCAAATGAAGATCCCACAAAGAACCACCACCCTGGGTAATGCTGTGTGAAGCACAGGGACACACCTGGGACTTGTAGCCAAACAAACGCAAGGACAACACTGTCAGCCTTCCTGTCAGCACAGGCACACTACCCCACAGGGAAGCAGAGTCCAAAGGAAGGAAGTACGGGCATGCTGGGAAGGGGGTGTAGGCAATAGCATGATGGGAGTTGGAGTCACAGATACTGCTCACCCTCACAATTGGCCCATCAACACCACTCTGAACCATGCTCACATCACAGGGAGTGGATAAGGACTGACAAGATGGCTGACACTGGCTACTGCTGTGGGGAGCACAAGGCCCTGCTGGGAACTGTGCACCAACAAACAGCACAACACCACTGCCTGACATCCTGAAAGCCAACTTGCACTCTCTGCAATGCAAGCACGTTGCATGGTGGGATATCTGGCTAGCTGGGAAGGAGGACTCACAGCACTGACCATAGTTACAAGCAGCTCACCTCACACACCCCCTCAACACAAACTCCACATAACCCACCTGGGAGAATGCAATGCCTCACATACCAAATGAAGATCCCACAAAGAACCACCACCCTGGGTAATGCTGTGTGAAGCACAGGGACACACCTGGGACTTGTAGCCAAACAAACGCAAGGACAACACTGTCAGCCTTCCTGTCAGCACAGGCACACTACCCCACAGGGAAGCAGAGTCCAAAGGAAGGAAGTACGGGCATGCTGGGAAGGGGGTGTAGGCAATAGCATGATGGGAGTTGGAGTCACAGATACTGCTCACCCTCACAATTGGCCCATCAACACCACTCTGAACCATGCTCACATCACAGGGAGTGGATAAGGACTTACAAGATGGCTGACACTGGCTACTGCTGTGGGGAGCACAAGGCCCTGCTGGGAACTGTGCACCAACAAACAGCACAACACCACTGCCTGACATCCTGAAAGCCAACTTGCACTCTCTGCAATGCAAGCACGTTGCATGGTGGGATATCTGGCTAGCTGGGAAGGAGGACTCACAGCACTGACCATAGTTACAAGCAGCTCACCTCACACACCCCCTCAACACAAACTCCACATAACCCACCTGGGAGAATGCAATGCCTCACATACCAAATGAAGATCCCACAAAGAACCACCACCCTGGGTAATGCTGTGTGAAGCACAGGGACACACCTGGGACTTGTAGCCAAACAAACGCAAGGACAACACTGTCAGCCTTCCTGTCAGCACAGGCACACTACCCCACAGGGAAGCAGAGTCCAAAGGAAGGAAGTACGGGCATGCTGGGAAGGGGGTGTAGGCAATAGCATGATGGGAGTTGGAGTCACAGATACTGCTCACCCTCACAATTGGCCCATCAACACCACCCTGAACCATGCTCACATCACAGGGAGTGGATAAGGACTGACAAGATGGCTGACACTGGCTACTGCTGTGGGGAGCACAAGGCCCTGCTGGGAACTGTGCACCAACAAACAGCACAACACCACTGAATGACATCCTGAGAGTCAACCTGAACCCACTGCAAGGGTGGCATGCTTCATGGTGGTATAACTGGGCCAGGTGGAGAAGGATGGCCGGATGTCCACCAAATACAACCAATGCTGGCCATGCACACACCTCAACATTCATATTGAAATGCCCCAGGTATGCATGACAATGTGCTACACCAATATCAACCTCTTACTGTGACAACTTAGGACAATGCAATGTACAGGCCTGCATCCAGAGGTACAGTCACAACTGTCAGGTGTGTGAACCATTGATGTCTGTAGAAACATTACATACAATGTGTGTCTCTTCCAAATACAGGTGACGATGATGGGGACACAGCAGCAGGCGAAGAGGAGTCCCTGTCCCAGGCTCCGGGGGACACAGAGCTCACTGGTGTGGAACAGCCTCTGCCCTCCTCGGATGGCGAAGACCTACCTGGCACCTCCGGTGTGAGTCATCATGCAGCACCAGCTGGACCAACATCTGCACCCCCTTCACCCACCCCTCCAACAATTGCCAACATACAGACCACCCCCGCCGACACGGACAGACCAAGGACCACCGCTGACAACAGCACAGGGCCCCAGGCCCACCGTGGAGCAACGGATGACAACACCACTAACAACCCCCAAGTGGGCCTTGGGTCACCTGTGCGTGCCACCGCAGGTCCTGCACGTGCCACCGCAGGTCCTGCACGGGTGGTGGGAGGGGTGGTAGACATAGGTCGCTGCTTGCAGAGGGGTCTGGACTGCATGATGACCCACAACTGGCACGCATCGCTGATGCGTACCAGGATAGCACCGGAGAGGTCAGACAGGTAGTGGGGATCCTCAAGGACATACAACAGCAGCAGGCTGCCCATCATGTCCGCTTGGACTCCCACATGGCCCGTGTGGAGACACACATGGCCCGTGTGGAGACACACATGTCGGGCATGGAGTCCAAGTGGGACACATTGCAAGAACTCACAGCGGTGCATAGGGACATATTGACATGCCTCCGCCAGATTAGCACCAACATGGCCACACCTCCCTGTGTGCCCACAACATCTGGTGCTGCAACAACTGACACCACCACAGGGAGGGAGGAGGACTCAGGCGGAGAGTCCCCTGCACCGCCGCAGCCTGCACGTGAGGGTCCCCCCCCAAAGAAGAGGGGTCACCCGAGGAAGGAAAACTGAGAGGTTGATGGCCACGTACATCCCCCAGGAAGCCAACACCTGTTCCGGAAATTCTCCTTTGTGTGCAAACGTTTCACCCTGTCGAATGCAACACTACTTTCCCACATGACAGGGGAGTTCAAGTTGGACTAATGTATCATATGACTGTGGACTTCACTCAGGACATTTCTGCTACCAAGACTTCCAACTCATCTGGGAACTTTGGATCCCAATCCCAATGTACAGCACCCACCATCCTGTGCACTATACACACACACATTTCTGTAAATAAAATCACTAGTACACCATACTTGCCACTGTTGTTATTCAAATGTGGATACTGTTATGGTGATGATGTTCTGCTAAATTACACTGTGTATGCTAACTGCTACAGCAAGTACAACACCGTCGTGTGAGTCATGGTGACGTGACACATATGAGGGAGACAGACCACTAGGGCTACACAACACAGACACCAGGGCCATCGGACTCATCGCCCACAGTGATGTTGCCAGGAAATACAGTGGAATGCACAGACACCACACCTATTCAGAGTCTGTGTCAACTAGCCCACAGGTGCAGTAAGCAAATGTCAGTCAGATATGTGACCACAGACAACGCACATCCCAAAGTGAAGCACAGGTTTATTACACATTTGCAACATGTTGTTTCCACTACAAATGCAAGGTTTACCCACGTGGCAGTGGCCACACAGTCAACAAGTGCAGAAGATATGAAGTCCAGGGGTGTGTGGCACATCACTTGTAGGCCAACTACTGCTGCCACCCTGAAAGCTGAATCATGGTGTCGGGGGATCCAAGTTGACCAAAGTACTCAGTAAGCACCCTGTGAAGGACAGACATGACACACAGTTAAAATCACTGTAGAACAGGACAGTACTGCAATACTCATGCCCAATACATGTCACAAGACAACTACACAAAACCAAGTTAGCATATCAAAACTGTTGGTGAGTTCAGACTACCTGGAAGGACACATTGCTGCACGCATCCAGTCAAGTAGCACATGGCCACACTCAAACAGCACCAGAGCACCACCCACACATATCATGCAAACTCACGTCATTCACATTACATCTCCCTGGATACTCACATTCAGCTGAAGAAGTTGGTTATGAGCTGTGTGCGGACATCACCATCATCATCATCACTGGCATCGTGGTCCAGGCCAGGATCCTCCACAGGTGGCGGACGTTGGTCATCGTCATCCAGGATGAGAGGCAACTCCTTCCGCACTGCCAGGTTGTGTAGCATGCAGCAGACGATGACAATCTTGCACACCTTTGCTGGGGCATATGGGAGGGCCCCTCCTGTCTTGTCCAGGCAGCGGAAGCGGCTCTTCAGGAGACCAAAGGTCCGCTCTATCACTCTCCTGGTCTGACCATGTGCCTCATTGTAGCGCATCTGGGCTGGTGTCACAGAGTTCCTGAGGGGTGTCAGCAACCACGGCATGTTGGGGTATCCGGAGTCACCTACGGACAGACAAGTGCACATTAGCTGATTTGGAAAAGTGGGTGGAATACTACAGATCAGAACACACACAATGGTACAAAGTCAGTACACACCGACAAGCCAGGCACGCTGGTTCTGCATCTGTGCCATCATCCTCAGGATGCGACTACTCCTCATCACGTAGGCATCGTGTGCTGAACCAGGGAAACGGGCGCACACATGTGTGATGCTCATATCTGCTAAACATACCACCAGAGCATTGATCGAATGGTAATGTTTACGGTTCCGGTATGCCTGCTCATGTGCCTGTGGTGGTATCAAAGCCACATGTGTCCCATCAATGGAGCCAATGACATGTGGCATCCTCCCCAGGGCATAGAAGTCACTCTTGACGCCAGTGAGTTGTTGACGTGTTGGGAAATAGATGTACTGGTTCAGGCATCTCAACATTGCCTCCAAAACATCGCGTAGCACACGGCTGAACATAGTCTGTGACATCCCACCGGCAGTCGCAACAGTGTGTTGAAAGGTACCGGTGGCAAAGAAGTGTAGAGCTGCCATTACCTTCACCTTGGGGGTCAGCGCCGTAGGGTACGTCCGGCCAGGTTGCAAATGTGGTGCCAAGCGCACTGCCAAATCCTCAATCAGCTGCCTGGTGAAGCGGTACCGTCGGATGCTGTCTCATTCCACCATCGTTGCCAGGTCAGGGAATGGTCTATGAACAGCTGGAGCCCTGCAGTGCATAGGTTGAAGGAAGAAAGATTGTCAGTCACCCCACATATGTGCCATTCACCATACTCAATTTCACATGATACATCATTACGTGACACAAGTACTTGATGTGTGTGCCGTTCTGTCGGACATAACTCGCACCTACATGGCCATCATCTAACTTCTCAGTACAACATGTGTGCACAACAGGTACCAGGTTGTGCTATGGGAAACCATTAGGCTGTGTCACAGTACCCATTTACTGCTGTCACGTTCCACACACACACCACAGTGACATGTCTGGACAGATGCGCCACAGGCATCACAGATCATTGACAGGTAGATTCCCAGTGACCCTGTCTTGCCACATGGCCACTGGCATGACATGGCGTATCATGTACACGTTAGAAAAACAAACATGACTCCCACGGGTAGTGGCCCCTGTCGCATCCGCAGGACAGACATGGACGCCAGTGACGCACAACATCAAAGTCCATGCACAAACAACGTTGATGTGGAGACTGTCTCCCATCGTGCACATGGAATCAGTGACATCGGAAACACAACATGCACACAGACTGTGGAGGGACATCACTATTGTGGCAATGGGTCATCCTGTGACGTACATGCCTTCCCACATGGGACTCTGGGGGTATGTGACATGTCATACACATACACAACCTGGAAATGTGACCATGCCACATGCTCCAAAATGAACTGTTGCACATCACAGTGGTCATGTGCACAACACACCAAGGACCCTGTCCCCATGAACACATGCACAGCCTGGGTGTGGCTGCCCACAAGTGCCACCACAGAAACTACATGTTAACCCCCATACACAGAGAAGGAAATGCAGCCTTACATGCCTCAGGAAACAGTGTGGACTGTGTGTGGTGTTGTAGGTGTGCCCCTGGGTCTCTGGCAGGTATATGTGGCTGGCATACGTTCACCAGTGACAAGCATGGTGACATATGCGACTGACCTGTACAGGTACGCGTTGTACAGCAATGGATCGATCGGTGTGCCCGGCCGGCCCATTGCATATGATGTGTGCGGGTTCGCGTTGTATCCCGAAATACGCGTTGTACAGCAATGGACCGATCGGTGTGCCCGGCCGGCCCATTGCATATGATGTGTGCGGGTACGCGTTGTATCCCGAAATACGCGTTGTACAGCAATGGACCGATCGGTGTGCCCTGCCGGCCCATTGCATATGATGTGTGCGGGTACGCGTTGTATCCCGAAATACGCGTTGTACAGCAATGGACCGATCGGTGTGCCCGGCCGGCCCATTGCATCTGTTGTGAGCGGGTACGCATTGTACAGCAATGGACCGATCGGTGTGACCGGCCGGCCCATTGCATCTGTTGTGAGCGGGTACACGTTGTACAGCAATGGACCGATCGGTGTGCCCGGCCGGCCCATTGCATCTGTTGTGAGCGGGTACGCGTTGTATCCCGAAATACGCGTTGTACAGCAATGGACCGATCGGTGTGCCCGGCCGGCCCATTGCATCTGTTGTGAGCGGGTACGCGTTGTACAGCAATGGACCAATCAGTGTGCCCGGCCGGCCCATTGCATATGATGTGTGCGGGTACGCGTTGTATCCCGAAATACGCGTTGTACAGCAATGGACCGATCGGTGTGCCCGGCCGGCCCATTGCATCTGTTGTGAGCGGGTACGCGTTGTATCCCGAAATACGCGTTGTACAGCAATGGACCGATCGGTGTGCCCGGCCGGCCCATTGCATCTGTTGTGAGCGGGTACGTGTTGTACAGCAATGGACCGATCGGTGTGCCCGGCCGGCCCATTGCATCTGTTGTGAGCGGGTACGCGTTGTATCCCGAAATACGCGTTGTACAGCAATGGACCGAACGGTGCGCACACATTGGCTGGGGCCTGGCATGGCAACGGACGCGTTTTCGAAGCTCCAACGAGTCTGATGCAGTGAATTCAGTTGGCCAGCCACAACAATGTTGCAAAATCATGGGTGTCATGAAGTTGAAGATTTGAAGGATGCTGTGGGCGTGTATTAGTGCTCCTATTCCATGGATTGGTCAGATTCAGAAGATGCAAACGACTTGGACCTATCACTTTGGACACATGGGACAGTATCTGCCTCTGCAGCACACATATAATGCTGGCTGTTCCCCTGAGAGCTCACTTGCCTGCACTACATGCTCCAGGACGACATCTGCCACCAACACTGCTGCTGTTTATGCATCCTCTGGCTCCTGCAATGGCACGTACTGTGGAGCGAGCCCCAGCCTTCAGCCTTGAGGAGAACCAGGCCCTGCTGGACAGCCTTCTTCCACAGTACAGCAAGCTGTATGGGAAACCAGGGGAGCAGGTGAGTGTGCTGTCCACTGCCTCATTAATTGCGCATGTTGTCTGACTAGCAGGACTTTCAGTGTGCACACCACTGGCTAGCATGCCCACTGAGTAGTTGTCACACCCCAAAGTGTGTAATTACATGCACTGAACTGGTACAGTGCAGTAACAGTGCATTCCAACTAGGTTTACTTCCCATGCAATGATACCATGTAGTGACTGCTGGCAAACTGTTCATAGCCATTGTTGCACTGCCTGTGTACATCATATGCCCCTGTGATTGAGACATGTATATCCAACTGTGTGATGCACGTATATGTTGCATGTGTAGTAATGGCCTTTTCACTTTGTCATCCTCACAGGTTGATGCCCACCAGAAGCAGGAAATCTGGCTGACCATCGCCCGGAAAGTAAGATCCGTGGGGGTCTACAGGCGCAGGATCCGCAACTGCCAGAAGAGGTGGCAGGACCTTCGTGGCTGGACCCGGAGGATCGCAAGGGTCCAGCTGAAGCTGTTGCCTCCTCGCAGGAGGGGCGGACACCGGACCCTGACCCCCCACATGCTCCGGATCCTGGCAGTGGTCTTCCCTGACCTGGATGGGCAGCTGAAGGCCAGACAGCAGCAAGGAGGGGGTGAGTCCATGACTGCACTGTGCACTTTGTCTGACATGCTATGTGTCCTCCTCTGGCCTGGTTAAACTTCCACAGTACATCAGTCATGTGGTCCAGGACCCATGTCCCTCATTTGTGACATGCCCACTTCTCCTCTGATACGCATATGTGTGGCCCTTATAGTCAGGAAATTGTGTCATTTGGGGACTGTGTCATTGCATTTAGCTTTGCTCAAGGTGGGGGACAGCATTTGTTCCCGTGACTATGTTGTGCGATTCATGGGTGGGTCAATTGCTTACACAATGCCTAAGTTCTGGCATGTAATCTGGGTGTAACTTTGATATGTGGTCCGCTTGCTGCTCTGACTCACCACATGTCCCTGGGGAATTTGGCACACACCCATGCTGCTGCTGGGAACAATGTTTGGGCCTCAGGAGTATGTGTATCCAGTGTGTCACACATGCTTAGCCACCTGCCTACTGTCCAGGACTCATCCCTCTTACAGGTGGAGCTGGACAGTCATGCCTACTCCAGGGCATACAATACACTCTGTACTCCCACTCCCGTGTATCATCTGGCATGTTGTGATCAGTGAAATGTACCCTCAGGTGTCTGCCTCTGTCTCATTGTGCTGTGTCTTCGTTGTCAGGACTACTGGTATGTTTATCGGTTAGGGCTCAGCATGCCATCTGAGATGTGACCATGATAGACGATACTTCTGTGACTTATAGGTGTCTGATCACTTGACTGTGCACACAGGTGTTTGCGACTGTGACTTTCAGGCAGCTGTATTTTCATTCACAGCACACTGTGAGGTGCTCATGTTCAGAGAGTTGTGTTTCATGTCCCCCATATGTCCAGTTGGTATGACGTGGACAAATAGTAGTACAGATGATGTGGTATTTGGGGGATGGACATGTGCACTTGTCAGTCACATAACTTGCATTCCCCATGCCCTCGGATTGTGACACAGTGCAGACTGTTGTTGGCTGGCTGCCATGGCCATGTGACTTGAGACAGTAATGTATGACTTTGCACGCATTCCTGTGTCATGGCATTAAACTTCCTGAGACTGATCCTGCAGGGGAGTGACATGTTCAACATGCACCCCATTGTGGCATTGACTATCCGGACATGGGTGCATCATGGTGTCTGGTGCTGGTATGCATCACATGCATTTCTATTTAGACTCTGGCCATCCCTTTATCCGGACACCTGCACTGACTCAGTGGCAAGAGATGTGATGTGTGCATGTTCACATACATCACCGTGTACCCTGCAATGTCCAACAACTGTGTAGGTGGTGCATGTGTCCACACTGGGGTCTTACCATCAGACAGGCACCAGACAGATGGGTGCAAGGGCAGGAGGGGTGTGAGTCCCATGGTTGACCATCAGACTGACAATTGGCTTCCCCGAATCTGTGTGAGGACTTTAGGCAATGTTCAACTAAGGATGCCAGGGCTTGCTCTGTAATGTGCTGTACTTACTGTGGTGTGTGCGGTCAGTGCAGGTGACTGATGTTTGTCTGTTTCCCTAATTGTTTGCAGATACATCCACGGCCACAGGAGTGGACAGCTCCACGGACCAGGAGGAGCAGCGGAGCCAGACTGGGTCAGCATCGGACGAGTGGTCAGAGGGACCCAGTGGCACGGAGGGTGAGGGGAGCCACACCGAGGAGTCCTCAGCACCATCCACCTCAGCTGAGGACCACAGCAGCTCGGAGGATGACTCCCTTGTGGAGGCGGGTCTCAGCAGCCACCAAAGGCCAGCTAGTCTGTCTGGCCCCGCCACCACCACCACCACCACCGCCCTCCCATTGGCTCCCATTCCTGAGGTCCGTGGAGGCTCCCGTGCTCGGGAGCGTGTCTCCTTCGTGCCAGGCACCGCACCCCCTGCCCCTGTGTCCCCTGCTGCCCTGAGTGAGGAGTCTGTGTACCTCCTTCGGCAGCTCCATGTAGGGCAGACAGCAATGCTGAGTGTCCTCCATGCACACACCACTCTGTTGACACAGCTGGTGTCGTTCATGGTGGGCATCTCAATGGGTATGTCTGCCCTACAGAGGAGCAATAAGTCCATGGACGCCTCCCTGACGGCAGCAGTGTCCCTCCTCCAACAGTCCCTCACCCCTCCCACCTCTGCCCCATCCACACTTCCTGCCCCCCTACCTGTCCAAAGCACATGCACACCTGCACAGTCACCCAAACACACAGACACGAGCAGCACAGACACACCCAAGAGAAAGGCAAGATGTGCACACAAGCATCCTCAGGGGACTGATACCACAGACACAGGGGATGGGGAACACACACACACACAGAGGCATCCACATTCACTCTGCAGTCCTCCAAATCCTCTCCCTCCAAGACCCCTTCCCTTGCCTCGCCTGCTACCCCACCTACACAGCAGATCTTCCTGTGTGACCTCGGCCTCTTCCCCTCCAATCCTGCTGATCCAGCATACCGGGGGAAGAGGAAGTCCACCCACACAGAGGGGAGTGCCCTCGCCCCCGGACACCCTCCCCAGGCGCAGGCAGACACAGGACCCCATTCGGAAGTCCCCCCGGACCAGGAAGAGCAAGACCCCACCACCACCACCACGCAGCTCCACCGCCCAGTCTCTCTCCTCCATCCCCCAGGCCACCACTGCACAGGTTCCCCCGCCACACCCTGCCCCAGGTTCCCCCACACACCGATACCGCATCCCCAGACTGCTTAGGCCCTCCCCCCTGCCACTTGCTCTTCCACCCCCAACCCAGATGCTCTGCCTGTTAGTGGCACTGTTGTGGAGACCGGGTCCCCCCCTCTGTCCTGCCCACCTCATCTGCCCACCCTTCCACTCCCTTGGAGTCATGCACTGCAGTGGAGTCCACAACCACCACGTCTGACTCGGGCACTGCAGTGGGTACCCAGTCCACTACATCAGTCCAGCCCACTGCAGTGGTTGCAGCACCCACACCAACTGACTTGTGTACCACAGTGGTGCCGGCCCCCCCTGAGTCAGACTCCTCCACTGCAGTTGCCAGTGACACTCCTGCACCCACCACCCCTTCACTGCCTCACTCTGCCATCCCCTGATCCTGTCCCTGCGGTGCCTGGCCTGCCCCTTGTATGCCCCTCCAAGGGGGATGTCCCCTAACCGTACCAGTGCAGGCAAGCAATGTGTGACCAGTTGTCACTTCTCACCCCGTTGGGACTGTGATTTTGGACTGGCCATTGGCCTTAGTTTCTTTTGGACTTCCGTGTTTACCCTGACATTTGCTGAATAAAGCCACTTTTTGTTTACTTGTGGGTTTTCTTTTGATGTACATGATGTGGATGAGTAGCATCCTGCATTTGCAGTTGTAATAGTGTTCAGATCAGGAAAATGAAGTGTTGCAGTGATGGACTCCATGTGGTCCAAGGGATATGTGTCCTGTTGTAGTCTGGATCTATGGCATCCTTTGCTACAGTCTGAGGGTGTAATGTTCAGCATTTGACACAGGGATGTCCATTTTGCATTTGTAAATGAACATCTTTGTCTTACACTGATGCACATCTGGTGGGCTTACCACTGTTCAATGTTCCGATTTCCCTGACTGTGTGCCCAGCTCCACTGGACATGCAGTTTTGCACATCAATGTCGAAGGACTCATCTGTGTATACAGTGCAACTTGCTTGACACGTGTTTTGTGTGTGTACAGATGACTGACGTGACACTCCCGTACCCAGGCTGATGTGAGCAGAGCCTTCTGTGTGTTGTGGTTGTTGACTCACTGACGGAGTGTTCTGCTGACATGTTTGGGTCGTGCACAGACAAGGTTTGGCACAGCGGACCTTCCACAGGAGTGGAGTGCCCTCATGGCAGTGTGTAATCCGGTGACATTGCGTGGGCCTGTGTTGTGTGTTGTGTAAACATGTCTGTGCGTGTTCCCTTCCCTTTTCCTACACAGGCTGTGTCCCTAGGGATGTTCCTGTTTGTGATGCTTGCTGAGTTGTTCTGTGTTCATCCAGCATCTTGGACCTGGTTTCTCCGTGTTGTGGGTGCATGGCAAACTAATGTTCATGAGGTTGTCATACCAGGTTGTCTTTGTTGTCAGGGCTGGGGATGTGGGCAAACGCAGATGGGACACATTCAGGATTCCCCTTGGCACTTGTTGTTTACACTAGTCATGTGATTTACAGTTTGTGTTAGCTTTCAGTGATTGTGACACGTTGTGTGTGTGACTGCTGCCACTCCTCAGGGTCAGAGCTGCAATGTTGGAAGTTGTGTACGTGTGTTCTTCGTGTGTCACCTTGGCTTCTTCGTTGGTGTGTGACTATGGCCAGGATCCCATTGATTGTGGTGGATTTCACATCATGCCCATGTACGGCATACTGTGCTGTGTGTCAGACATTGACGAGTCTTGTTGACTGGCCATGTGTGATGGGTTTCTGCACCTTAGTTCCCACCACCACCCCTGGTATTGTCATGGGTGCATGTCCAATGTCACCAGTCCATGTGAGCTTCACTGCTGCACATTGGTGGAGATCAGGGTGTGTGGTGTTGAGTGTGTGCAAAAGTGAGTTGTTGCACGGCTAGACCCCTACCTCCATATTGGCCTTGGCTGGCAGGCCGTGCTGATTGATTGGAGCTTGTGTAGGTCTGATGGTAGTTAGTTGCTCAGGACACATGGCTGTGGTTCACAGTGTGAACGACATCTAACTTTGTCATCACAGTGGGATTATCATGCAGGCTAGTGTCAGCACAATGTGGGGTCCCTGGGGGTAGTGCTGTGGTGGGTCTGTCTCTTGCTGTGTTAGTTGCTGTTCCTACAAGCTTGTGTGACATGTGTAATTTGTGCTCCCTCTCATCTAACAATGCCTGATTGCCCACATAGGGGTATCCGATCCATGAGTAACTTTTGTATGGCACTGTATACACATCTGTGTGGTTGGAATTCAGGCCTCCTCATGTGTTGTGTGGTTGCCTAGGGACACTGGCACCCCCCCATCACCTGTTGTGTTTGATATGCAGTGTGAGTCTGCCTGTTTGTGCCTTTGCACCACTGCATTGGCATATCTTGAGTGTGCCATTGGCTGTATGTTGTTTGGTGGCTTTCCCCTGCTGTCCCTGGGACTCCTAGGTAATCAGTCAGCACAATAATCATGGTTTGTATGTCCCATTGCTGCCATGGTATGGTATTTGTTCACCTGATATCTACAGTCTCCACAGGATATCTACATTTGTGTGTCCATTGGTGCAGATATGTGGGTCAGCATTATGATGGTCACTTCTGTCATTGTGTTATTTGTGAATGTTGACAATGTGGGCCCCCATGGATGATGTTTGTATGCACATGGCCAAAACGATGTTTCAGTGACATTGCACTGTTTCCCTCGACCAATCTATGTTGCTATGGGACACAAGTACTACTATGCCACTGATGTGTTTGTTGTTGTGTGACCAGGATTCATCCATGCAGTTTGGCTTTGGCAGCTTTTACCATGACTACACTTCCCTTTTGGTCACTGTGGTGATGGGGCTTTAGGCCCCATTGCCACACTGTTCAAAATGTGCATCAACTATGGACACCACACTTCCCTTTTGGTCACTGTGGTGATGGGGCTTTAGGCCCCATTGCCACACTGTTCAAAATGTGCATCAGCTATGGACACCACACTTCCCTTTTGGTCACTGTGGTGATGGGGTGTTGAGCCCATTGCCACAGTGGCCATGGTCGGCTTGCATTGTGGAGGCCACACACATTTATGTGTGACACATGTGCTAGGGGGTCACATTGTATGTTCAATGTCATGTTCAGTGTTGTAGGCATTTGACACAGACTACACACACTTGTCATGGTGTTGGGGGGATGTAATCTTCTGTCATTCCTTATGTGGGAGTATCCTAGTTGTATCATGCATTACCCGTCCTATGAGTAGGAGTGGTGTTAGTGGTAGGCATCCATCCCCCCATGAGTGGGGATGGTAGTAGTGGCAGGCATCCAGGCCCCCCTGAGTAGGGGTGGTGGTAGTGGTAGGCATCCAGCCCCCCCTGAGTAGGGGTGGTGGTAGTGGTAGGCATCCAGCCCCCCCTGAGTAGTGATGGTGGTAGTGGTAGGCATCCATACCCCTAAGGGTGGTGATGGTAGTAGTGGCAGGCATCCAGGCCCCCCTGGGTAGGGGTGGTGGTAGTGGTAGGCATCCAGGCCCCCCTGAGTAGGGGTGGTGGTAGTGGTAGGCATCCATCCCCCCATGAGTGGGGATGGTAGTAGTGGTAGGCATCCATACCCCTAAGGGTGGGGATGGTAGTAGTGGCAGGCATCCAGGCCCCCCTGAGTAGGGGTGGTGGTAGTGGTAGGCATCCATCCCCCCATGAGTGGGGATGGTAGTAGTGGTAGGCATCCAGCCCCCTATGAGTGGGGATGGTAGTAGTGACAGGCATCCAGGCCCCCCTGAGTAGGGGTGGTGGTAGTGGTGGGCATCCATCCCCCATGAGTGTGGATGGTAGTAGTGGTAGGCATCCAGCCCCCCCTGAGTAGTGATGGTGGTAGTGGTAGGCATCCATACCCCTAAGGGTGGGGATGGTAGTAGTGGCAGGCATCCAGGCCCCCTGAGTAGGGGTGGTGGTAGTGGTAGGCATCCAGGCCCCCTGAGTAGGGGTGGTGGTAGTGGTAGGCATCCATCCCCCCATGAGTGGGGATGGTAGTAGTGGTAGGCATCCATCCCCCTATGAGTGGGGATGGTAGTAGTGACAGGCATCCAGGCCCCCTGAGTAGGGGTGGTGGTAGAGGTAGGCATCCATCCCCCATGAGTGGGGATGGTAGTAGTGGTAGGCATCCAGCCCCCTATGAGTGGGGATGGTAGTAGTGACAGGCATCCAGGCCCCCCTGAGTAGGGGTGGTGGTAGTGGTGAGCATCCATCCCCCCATGAGTGTGGATGGTAGTACTGGTAGGTATCCAGGCCCCCCTGAGTAGTGATGGTGGTAGTGGTAGGCATCCATACCCCTAAGGGTGGGGATGGTAGTAGTGGCAGGCATCCAGGCTCCCTGAGTAGGGGTGGTGGTAGTGGTAGGCATCCATGCCCCCTGAGTAGTGATGGTGGTAGTGGTAGGCATCCATCCCCCTAAGGGTGGGGATGGTAGTAGTGGCAGGCATCCAGGCCCCCTGAGTAGGGGTGGTGGTAGGGTGGTGTTGGTGGTAGGCATCCATCCCCCTATGGGTGTGTATGGCATTGGTGTTGGCCATCCCACCCCTATGGTTCTGCTGTTGCTAGTGTACGTTATTTGTGCATCCCTATGTGTGTGTGTGACATATTTCGGGTACGTGTAGTTTGTTTGTATTGTTGGTGTTTGACTTACCGTCTGCGCCGTACGCGTCCGTGCCGGTCCCGGTAATAGATGTAGAGTATAGGTAGGACCTGCGCAATGGGATTCATGCTTGGATCGTCTCGTTCGGGTTTCTCGTGTCTTAGAGTCGTACTCGTAGCAGGCTTGTTCGTCTCGTAGCCGTGGATCGTCTTGTGGCGCGAAACGGAGCTTATGTACGGCTCGCCCGGATGCTCAAACGTGCCGGACGTAGCGACGGGTTCGGCGCGTACGGATTGCGCATCGTAGTAGTCCGGCCGGAAGGTGCTGTGTATTTGCTTCCGTGCGGCTCGATTCGGTGTTCACGGATCCGGCTCGGGCGGGGAACAGGAGCTGGATTGGGTGAGTACGGCTCGCTCGGAAAATGAGTTGTTATACGCATCGTACTTGTTCGTCCGGACGAGTGTACGAATCGGTCGGGGAACACGCATTCGGCTGGTATTTTTTCCGGACGAATACTGTTAGGTGCCCTACCGGCCGAGATCGGAATCGACCCCTTAGAGTTAAATTTACTCCAGATCTTCAGTAGCAAACCTAGAATGCAGGATGTATCTTGAGATAGGAAGGCAGGTGCCGATTCAGTGGTACAGGATACATATGCTTTCTTCTAGAACCAGCATATGAGCTGAATTACACTGTTGCTTAGTTATGATGGTATTAATATGGCACCAGAATATTATTGTCAGAATATTGCCTGATATAAATATTGTGTCTTAAATATTTTCTACAAAATATCACCCCATTGAAGTTAAAAATTGGAAACTCTTGTGAATAGGGCTATAGTTTTTAAACAATGTTTAGGACACAGTATTTATGTAAGACTACATTTCTGTATTTGTTATATTGACACACAACCTATTTAAGGCACTCCAGCACGTGGATGCAGCAGTGCGGCCCCATCCGTGCAAAGAATGCTGGGGAGTGTAGTCTCCTTTCCCCAGCAGCAGCAGAAATCCTGAGCAGCACAACAATGAGCGTCCTAAGCTGCGGGACGCCTCTGGTGAATTTAAGGCGCTCCGGCGCCTCGATGCAGCATTGCGGCCCTCCTCAGTGCGAGGATTTCTGGGGAATATAGTTTCCTTTCCCAGCAGCAGCGGAAATACCAGGCAGCACAACAACGAGGGTCCCGCACTGCGGGACACCTCTGGTGAAGTGAAGGCGATCCGGCGCCTGGCTACAGCGTCGCGGCCCCCCTCCTTGCGAGGAATGTTCAGGAGTGTAGTCTCCTCTCCCCAGCAGAAATCCCGGGCATCACAACAAGGGTCATTACCTTGTTTAATAAACCTACAACATAACTTTTTCCCTCAAAAAATAAGAGTATCCTGCCTCTTATTTTTACTTGTTCTGCATGGTTTATATTCATTTGTGAAATTGTCTTAAGGATTTCAGGCTGGTTGCTTGGCTATGGGATACTACCGCTACGGTTGTGCACTGTGCGCATGTTCCGGCGCTATTAAGAGAAAACTCTGCGTCTTAATATGGGAAAAAGTGACATACCAGTGGCGCAAGGGGCTTGTAAATAATCCCCTCAGAGACTAATCTTCTCATCCCCAGTGTTTCTGCCTCTGAATGAATACAAAATATTACGGTGTACTGCTGAGAGGCCTGCCCCGCGGGACCTGAGACGCCGTTTCCTGGCAGAATCTTTGTCCTTGGCTCTACTTTGAGCGCCAGAAAGAAGAAATAATTCGGAAATGAAGCACGGTTGAATGGCCTGTTGATTAGGACAGAACGTGAGACACAAAATAAATGACGCATCCAATTCTTCTCCAAATAACGTCGACTTTGCCCAGCGGGATAGTTTATAATTTTTCACTGCAGTCTTCCGCCCATAAAACCAAATACCGGTTGGGAGGCCTGTCTGTGTCCTAGTAATTCTGCTGCGCCACTGCCAAGTCCAGGGCTCCAATTACAAGTTGGACACGACGTACAGGACTCAGGAGACGAACTAGTGAGACTACAGCCTTCCTGCCAAATTCTTCCATTCATCGGCTTGTCAAAGAACTTTTTTGGGAAACTTCCGGTCAGGAGGTCGCAGTAGAAGACAGTGGCTCAGAGTGGACTACAACATGCTCAGTGTGACCCTGGGCACACTACACTATCTAGCCTTACGGGTTCTCAATGCAGCCATCCGTGCGTAATTCGCTAGTAACAGCCAAATCAATGCTGTATCGACTTTGTGAAGCACTCGAGCACGCGGCGCACCACGCGCTGTAACCCAAGAGACTCCACCACATTAAAAGTCATAATGAGTTTTTCCTTCGTGAGAGCATTTATTTGCAGCCCAGCGCGTCTTCTGGTTAGAGTAGAGCACATCTGAGTGTTTTTTGGACAAAGTATTTGATAATAATGTTCATCGACGAATGCATTTGTTTGTTTTGGGCCGTGCTGATGAGTCCAGATCCGAGCAAGCCTGGAACAGTCCAAGATGGAGGCTTCCCACGGCCGCCTGACTGCGCTTAAGGGAATATGAATGCTTTGATTCCGCGCTAGGGCGGAGCTGCAATGTTTTATTAAGGTATGAATTACCAAATTAAAAGTTTAATGGATATTTACACATTCGTTTCGTTGCTCAAATCTGTAAAGAAATGAAAAAACGAATCTTACTAAAGTAAATGGATGCTTAGATTATATTAAAGATGAAGGGGCGCATATTAGGCACTGTCCCACAGCGCAAACAAACGGCCTAATGTAATCTTTTATCAACATGCTAATTAAAAAAATACCCTGTCACTTTCAGGCCTGACACAGCATCCGCTGCCTCTGGCATCCTGAACTCTGAGTTACTCTGCACTCTAAGGCCCAGATGTACTAAGGCAGGATACACAAAGTGTTCACAATTTGGGCCCCAACTTGTTGCGAATCCTATGGCATTTTGCGAACAGGCCTATGTACTAGGTCAGTTCACAAAATACTGGATTGCATTGGGTCGCACTTTGACCTACTTAATGTATATTAATGAAATAGCTGGAACAAAGGGGAGGGTGGATGGGACACCCACTTTTTTGGGCGTATGTCCTATTGCCATTCTCCTCAAAATGTGACCCATAGTCTGTGAAGGAACAGACCTGACTTCCTGCAATAAACAGGGCATAGACCTCAGTATCAACTTTAAATCCTGCAGCATCACTTCCCGGAGGCTGAGGAAAACACAGACACAACTTTCAGAAGCTGCAGTGAATGAAACAAACATCGCTGATGCCAACATCTGAACGTCCAAGAATATGATTTAATGAACTGAAATCAAACATGAACAGAATAAATACCACTCTAGAAGGAGAAACGGGCATAATATGTCTCCCTGTGACATTAATAAAATCTAAACCACCACTTACTGGTAAGATTCTTGTTCCCTCTGACTTCTGTCTAGTGAACAGTTCCCCTATGGCGATCAAATGAGATTTGGGCTCTCTGGCCACCCATGAATGCTTTGCCAGTGAAAAGCCCAGGACTGAAAACATGACATAATGAAATGGAGCTATGTGCAACCGTACTCACATAATTAATAAACCCTCCTAGTAGTGATTTCACACCTGTGGCCTAATCACAGAACAAACCTGTCAATGCACTCTTTGAACTGGTCCAGTCCCTTGGACCTACGCATACACACATACACCCATAGGCACCAATCGCCATACCATTCGTGACTCACACCTACATGGACATGAGTCTTCACACCAGAGGTGTAAAATGCTAGACACACACACTGAGAAGCTAAGTACACTATGTACAGACATATGGGACTCCTATTCTATTGGAGAGTAGTATTTGTAAAAAAACACAACCTTATGTACTATGGAACCTTCCCCATGGTGTGCATAGAACTATTTTGTTACTAAGGCTGAATTTGCTCCCGTTAGGAATTATCAGGGGATCCTGGGAAGGACTATCAAAGGAGGAGAGGCTTTGTGACCTCTGTAGGAATTGGGTTCAAGATTTAGATCACATGCATCGCCTAGAGGAGGCGGGGGTAGTGGGTCTGGCACTGGATTGGTTCCGGTCCTTTCTGTCTGACAGAGCTTTTCAGGTCTCTGCCCCCCCCTTCCTCTCTCACGCCCATTCCATCAAGCAGGGGGTTCCTCAGGGCTCGGCGCTTAGCCCTGTTCTGTTTAACCTCTACGTCCAACCCCTGGCGGGAGTGGCGCGGGACCATGGCCTGACCATGGTTTCCTATGCTGATGATACGCAGCTGGTGGTGGTCCTCTCTGATGACCATTCCCGGGGCGCCATGCAGTTCCGGAATGGGCTAGAAGCGGTCGCACGCTGGATGACCACCAACTGCCTTCAACTTAACGCCAATAAGTCAGAAGTGCTGTTGGTGGGGAACAACAAGGGGCTCTGGAGTACGCAGTGGTGGCCGGCGTCCTTGGGCAGAGCCCCCACTCCTAAGCCGGTGGTAAAGAACCTAGGGATCTGGTTCGACTCTACTCTTGGGTTTCAGGAGCACACCAAAAAGATCGCTGGTACTTGCTTTGGCCTCTTACTGGGTCTGAGGCCTATATTGGGTTTCTTTGACCCAGCCTCACGCCAGCTGATAGTACAGGCGACTATTTTGTCTAGACTAGACTATGCCAACTCTCTGATGCTAGGTGCCAACAAGGCGGAAGTGAATCGCCTTCAACGAGTTCAGAATGCAGCCGCTAGAGTCCTGCTCAGGCTCCCTAGATCTTGCTCTATGACGGGTGCTTTGCGGCGCCTTAACTGGCTACCCGTTCCCAAGAGGATCGAATTCAAGGCACTTTGTCTGGCCTTCAAAATACTAAAACTCTCATCCCCTGAGATTCTATCTAATTTGTTGGTCCCCTATGTTCCCGCACGCCTGCTGCGTTCCGCTGGACAATCTCTGGTCACGGTCCCCCGGGTGAAGCGCATCAGAGCGGGGGGCCGGTCCTTTCGCTGTCTTGCCGCTAAATTGTGGAACTCTCTCCCTGTTCAGATTCGCCGCTTAGACTGTCTGCTACCCTTCCGTAGGGCCATCAAAACGTACTTATTTCCTACAGTCTAGCCCCTGCTCTCTACCGACACTGCTATCAGCGCCGGGACGCCCCTTTGCTAGGGCAGCTGTGCGCTATACAAGTTTACCTAACAATAACAATAACAATAACATGCTTTTGGTATGTCCTCATCTTCATTTGTTGCGGCGCCAATTGCTAAGACCTATGTTTTTAAAGTACAATGTAACTACGATAGTGGAGGCTCAGAATTGTTTAAACGTACCACCATCAGGAATAGTTTGAGCAAAAATGTTCATATTTTTTACACAATTTTTGAATATTTTCTAGACTTATTTGAATCTTCGTGAATTTTATAGTAAATGGACTCACTCATGAATTTGAGGAATTTGGTATTTAAGGTTTCAAACACTTTTGCACAGCATAAAAAAGATTTATTGTATTAATTCTCTGTTTCTAATGATTGATGTAATGAGCAAATTAGAAGTACTGTATTAGTGTTGTATTTTAAAACATTGTGTATTAGTTGTTTGTTGTATTTATTAGGCCAGCTTAGTATTGTGCTGTAATGTAAATGAATTGCTTGCGTATTTGCACTTTTTCTGTGTATGGGGCTTCTTGTACTTAGAGCCTAATATACTGTATATTGTATATATTGCTTTTTTAAAAACGTTTATTGTATTTTATGTAGACCTCTTCGAGTCCCAAATCATAATAAATAAATCTTGAGTCTTGACTCCTATTCTACCTTTCTGACCCCAAAGACACCATTTTGCATAACATACTCCTCTTCAATCACTGCTTTCATGACTGCATCTAGCCACTCATGGAAAAACCCAGGTCTCTGCCAAAACAATGATCACATTATGCTTTCACAGCCAGTTTAAGCTCTCAATCATGGAAAAAAATCTAGGCTCATTCTGCAACCCTCACAGCTGTCAACTTTTCAGGACAAAAATGCGGGTGATATTTGCACAGCTCTGCAAACAACATTAGTGGGTTGGAAAATTATTGGGTGATGGTGCTGGAGTGAAAGATTTGGTATTGTATTGTATTGGAATTGCATTTATATAGCGCTTATTACCCCTGACGAGGCGTCGAAGCGCTTTTTCGGCGAGTAGCACGCTACTCCGGAACCCATAAAGGATTAGTGTTGAATTAGTATAGTTAAATATGAAAGTAATTTGAGTGGTGGATAGGTTAGTCAGTTATTTGCATTCAGAAGGATAGCGGAGGGACAGAAGAGGGAAAAAGGTTTGCATTTATATAGCGCTTGTTACCCCTGATGGGGTTTTGAAGCTCTTTTTTCGGGGAGTAGCACGCTACTCCTGAACCCATAAAGGATTAGTGGTAAATTAGTATAGTGAAATATGAAAGTAATTTGAGTGGTGGATATTAATCAGTTATTTGGATTGAAAAGGATAGCAGAGGGATAGAAGAGGGAAAAAGGTTTGCATTTATATAGCGCTTGTTACCCCTAATGGGGTGTTGAAGCGCTTTTTTCGTGAGTAGCACGCTACTTCGGAACCCATTAAAGCATTAGTGTTGAACTAGTATAGTGAAATATGAAATTTGAGATGTGGACATGTTAGTGTGTTATTTCGATTGAAGAGGATAGTGGAGGGATAGAAGAGTGAACGATTTAGATTTTTTCTTTTTTCTTTTGCGGTCATAGCAGTAGTGGGAGGCTTGGGATGAGTAAAAAGGGATGTGGAGGGGAAGAGTCAGAGGGAAGAGTTTTGAAAGGCTTGTTTTGGGGGATCAGTATAGTAAAAGAGGTGTAAGATGGTGCAAGGAGGGGTAGAGTAGGGGAGAGTCTAGAAAGGGCTATTTTGGTGATCATAGTAGTGGTATGGGGTTTGAGATGAATGGGAGAGTGGATGTAGAGGATATATTGATAGAGGTATAGGGTGAGAAATAGGGTAGTGCATTGGAAAGAGTAGTAGAAAGAGGTTTGATATGAGTCAGAGAGTTGAGGTAGAAGATATGTTGAGAGAGGTATAGGGTGAGAAATAGGGTAGTGCATTGGATCCATAAGTACATGGAAAGTTTATAGATGCATAAAGGAAGTAAGTATATGTAGATTAAAGATATTGATAGAGTTATAGGGTAGTGCATTGAATATTCTTTATTTATTTATTTTATTTTTGTTATTTTTGGGAGGAAAGTAATAAATATATAGATCCAAGTACATGGAAGGTATATAGATGCATAAAGGAAGTAAGTATAAGTAGATTAAAGATGTATTCGATAAACTATGGTTTTCAAGTGTTGTACTTAAAATGCATTTATTTATTTAAATTTTTTTTTTTTAACACAATTATTCTACATGTTTTTACAATGCAATACACATATATAGGTACATATCTATAGTACAAATAAATGCTTATATACAGAGGGATATGCTGTATATTTCTGTTTGCGTATGGTGCTTATGTGGGGAAGAGCCAATTCTTGAGTAGTTTTCTGAAGATAAGGTGGTTGTCGGTGGATCCTATGTTGGGGGGTAAAGAGTTCCATATTTTGGCTGCTTGAACAGAGAAGGATGTGCCACCCATGGTTTTTTTCTTGTATCTTGGGATTTTGAAGCGAGGTGCCACTCTAGAATGGAGGTTCCTATGATGAATGTGTTTGGTGATTTTATTCCTGATGAAGAGCGGTCCCATTCCATGTATCGCTTTGTGGGTGATACAAAGCAGCTTAAATGTGGATCTTCTGGCAACAAGTAATCAATGCAGGGCTTTCAAGGCAGGGAAGATGTGGTCTCGCGGTTTGATATGCAAGAATAGTCTGGCAGCCGAGTTCTGAATCCGTTGTAGTCTTTTCATAGTCATTAAAAAAGGTGATCCGTGGTAGAGGCTATTGGCGTAATCGAGTTTGGACAGAACACAGGAGATGGTAGCTTAGACCTTGTGTGGAAATCCCAAATGGGGGAAGATTCGTCGCAGAGTTTTTATAGTAACAAAGCTTGATCTTGCTAGTTTCTCCACTTGGGCATTCATCGATAGCTTGGAGTCCATGGCCATTCCGAGGTTTCTTACTTCCTTGAATACTTTAGGCGGTGATCCCAGTTCATCAGGTCAGGCGGCAATCGGGTCATAATGTTTCCAATCACCACACGTGAGTATTTCCGTTTTGGAAGCATTTAATTTGAGATGGCTCCAAGTCATCCATTGATCCACGGCTCTGAGACAACTGAAAATCGGCGAGTTTCCAATGTCTTTGGGGCATTCCAGTTGAAGGAGTATTTGCGTGTCATCTGCATAGTTATAGCGCGTGAGTTGAAATTGATTGATCTGTACCGGTAATGACTTCATGTAGATGTTGAAAAGCATGGGCGAGATGATAGAGCCTTGAGGGACCCCAGCTTTTGTGGAGTCTGGTTTGGACAAGAAAGGTGGGGTATGGATGACATTAGTTCGGTTTCGAATGTAGGACGTGATACAGTCTAAAGCAGTCCCCTCTATGTCGGCTTCGTAGAGTCTTTGTATCAGAGTGTCATGGTCAACTGTGTCAAAGGCAGCCGAGAGGTCCAAGAGGAGTAGCGCAGCAACTGTGTTCTTCAGGTTATCCCAGATGGCAAGGAGGGCAGATTCTGTGCCTCTTCCCGGACGGAATCCTGTTTGGAAGTCTGAAAGTATGGCATTGTCTTCAATGATTTGTGACATCTGGGCAAACGCTGCTCTTTCTATCAGTTTGCCCAGGAAAGGTCCATTTGTAATGGGTCTGTAGTTTTCAGGGTTCAGCGGGTCCAAGTTTGTTTTCTTCAGTAAAGGGCGTATGTATGACTTTTTGAGTTCTTCTGGAAATATTCCAGTAGTTAAGGAACGTTGATGATTCTTCTTACTGGAGTGGCAGCAGAGGTTGTTAGAAGAATTGTCTTGAAAGTTTGTGGTGAACATGGGTCAGAAGGGCTGCCCGCAGACCTGCTTGCTTTGACCAAGTCCATAAATTCATCATGTGAAATGTGTTGGAAGGATTGGAGAGGCTGAGTTAGATATTCTTGGATTGTTGTTTGTAAGAAGGTTAGTGCTGGTGCTTTGTCTCTGTTTTAAGTACGAGTCCAACGTGTCTGCTTTGTCTGTGTAATGATTTTCCAGTTTGTCTGTGAAATCTTGAGTAACGGGATGAGTTCCTTCTAGACAATTTGGTTTACGAAATTCATTGAGTATTTTATAGAATTCTTTATTTACACATTTAGCATTTTGAATTCTCTCTGAATAGTACCTTTTCTTTGCTTTTTTGATAGCTGACTTGTATAATCTGTTAACTTTCTGTAGGTGAAGTTTGTCTTGTTTGTTTTTTGTTTTGAGCCAGCCACGTTGCAGCTTTCTAATTTGTAGTTTTATGTCTTTTATCTCTGTATTTCTCCAAGGTGCTTGTTTTCTTTTGTTCTGTTGTGTGGTTTTGAGTGGTATCAGGATATCAAAAGCTTCCTGTAGCCACTCATATAGTTTTTGAACAGAATGTATTGTTTCCAGATCTGTACTGGATGTTAGTTGTGTTTCTAAGTGTTCCAAATTGAGTTTGTTCTTTGGTCGATAGGTGGATGCACGTAAGGTGGTTTTAGGTGAGTCGCCTAGTGTTGTTTTATTTTGGAAAGCAAGCAAATGGTGGTCTGACCATGTGACCAGAGTTATAGTTTGAAAGGTAACTAGTTCGGTATTTGCAAAAATGACATTTAGGATATGTCCAGCGAGGTGTGTGGGTTTGTGGACAATCTGATGTAGGTTCAGTGCGCCTAGGCCAGTGATTATTGTTTTTGGATGGGTCATATTGGGTTTGTCAAACCAAATGTTGAGGTCACCCAGAATGCGTAGGTTGGAGTGTATTGTTATCAGGTTTGAAACCGTGTCTAGAAGTGCGTCTGGGAATGTCGCCTTGCTAGGTGGAGGTCTGTAAAGGAGCAGGAAGTTACAGGAGGAAGACGGCGTAGGATTGCATCTTGTGAGAAGAGCCTCACAATTCTTTATGGAGATGTCGTCAACTTTAGTGATATGTAATGTTTGCCTGAACACAACAGCTAGACCACCTCCTTTTTTGCCTATACGATTTTGGGTAATCGTTTGATAGCCTAGAGGAATGGCTTCATGCAGGACTGGAACCATATCTCCCAACCAAGATTCAGTTATGAATAGTATGTCTGGTTTTGCATCGGTGAGAAGGTTGTAGATGTGATGTTTGTTTTTAGAGAGCGATCGAGCATTTATTAGTAGACAGTTTAGAGAATGTGCTTTGGTGACAGTGAGACTTTGTTTTGTAGAAGAGTGATCAGTATTGTGTGGGTTAGTAGCAGGTGTGTTTTTAATGCTGGTATTATCTGTATTAGGATAGCAATCGTGTAGCTGTTCTGTAATGTGTTCCTCGTCCAGCAGGCTAAGAAGGCATTTCGATGGATCTGCGTGCGTAGGTGTGTTTTTCGATTTTAAAGCACAATCAGTGGTGAAATCTGTATATGTTAGAAGGCCCCTTTACAGGGAGGTCTGGCCCAGGAATTGTTTTGTAAATTCTTTATCATTCTAAAGAACGTTGACCAGTATCTTGACCAGTATCATGTCTCTTAAGATATACATCTAACTGCTGAGGGAAATGCAATTTTCATAGCTGCTAAGATTCTCAAGTCTCTTTGTAACTAGCTGCTCGCATTCATGTTTTTTTCTTTGTATTCTGAGACTTCTAGTTTTGTTTATTGCTCTAAACTCAGGACTAGGAATCCCAGAATGCACAGAAGAAACCTGGACTGAAGCACCTAGCGACACTAGTCACGTAAGGACCTGGGAAATTTTAGCCTTTACACAAAAATAACCTGCAAGCTGTATAAATAGCAACCACGTGGTGATAAGGAACTTTACATAGATGATATATCTATTTATAATTCACAAAAGGGAAGGCTAAGAGGAATTTTTTAAGTGTGCAACGTCGCCACTTTAGAACACAATAAAAAACCAGTAGGCTAAACCCATACAGTAGAAGGAACCTCAGAAAGTCTGGGGTAACCCCAAGGCTGACTAGCTGTACCGGGCATCGGGCGTTTTCCTGAGAGACTGGAAGGATGGGGGCGGGTTTTGTGTACTTGGGGCCGGTTTTGCAGCAGTGCTGCTATATCGGCCCCCTCCCCTTCCAGCCTCCCAGGGAGACTGTTTTGAAATTTGTCATGGGTTTAAAAGCACTCGCTGCAGAGTTCCTTGTACATCCAGCAGTTTTCTGGCACCAATAAAAGTGTCAAGATATCTGTGGTGATTAATGTTCCTGCTGGAGAGAGATGGAGTTTTGTGTAGTGGTAGTTTTGCCTAATTTAATGCAGTACAGAGGTTTAATATACCTGCTACAAAGAACGTGTTCCATGCAGAACAAAGAACTGTATTTCATATGCATAGCTCAGTGGGTCACTGTTTTTGTCACAGAGATCCATTTGTCATTTGCAGTTCATAAGTTACAATCATAATATAACAGAGTGAGCTATGATCTACAATCAAAGAGCTGCATGCAAACGGCATCATACACATCAGAAAGTTATGTTTGTTCCCAGTCTTTCATTATCCTAATGTTGCTAAAAAGAGTTTGTTTAGGTAGAAATAAATTCTTATTAAAAAAGCCTGCCCCAAACACTGTTACTTTCTGAATCCTGAATTTGTGCTTTGCCAGACCAAGTATTCTTAAAACATGCCTACCAGTATGGATGACGTGACTCCTACACTTCATAGTTTCCCCTTTGTATTATGTAACATGTTCTATACACGTGTATGATTAATTGTCTTTGTATGTATGTGTTATGTAAACTGCTTCGACATGCTACACTGGTAGAAGAGGCGCTATTAATCAAATGAAATACATGTGAGAGAGGACTAAGGAGAAATGAGCGCCACTGTTGGAGGGTGATAGTGAGGGAATCATTTATAGGCCCCATCAAAGATTGCTACACTTTCAGTCATCGGCGCTAAAGCCGGCCCTGGCCCTCCCTCAGTGACAAGCCCCCTGCCTGCAAATTGTCGCGAGGTGACCTTTTCTTCCAGATCAGGCCTCAGCGGCTCTGGGGGAAATAAATGGCCAACGTCAAGGACTAGATTGCCTTTTCAGGATTTCCTGTGTTAATCACCTAACTTTTTGGTAAATGAGGAATATATGTATTGTAAATCATGGCAATATAAATTGTGGTGTGATTAGAGGATGATATGATTAACAAACTTTGTCTTTTTAATATATCAATACAGATTTTGCTTTTGGACATGCCTACAATGTCTTTTTTGCACAATGATAGCGTGCACTCTGACGTTTTATATGCAGACTTTCCATTTGGACATATAACACACACGTGTAAAGATGCCTAAGGGGCTTATTACGAGTCTGGCAGTCAATGGATCGCTAGACTCATGGGGGCGTGACGGTGGCGGTGTTCTGACTGCCCTATTAGGACCAGGACAGGTGGCGGTCTTCTGAGTGCCCTATTAGGACCAGGACAATTGGGCCGCCCTGGGACCACCACAACCGCCAGGGATCACAGATCCCTGGCAGTGGTGCAGCAGTCTTGAGGACGCCAAGCATATTACGAGTTTCCTCACTGCCACAATTTTCATGGCGGTGCAACCGCCATGAAAAGTGTAGTGGTGAGGAACCAAAGGGGGCCCTACAGGGACCCCTGATACCTCACGTCATGTGGATGCACACAGGGGGGCACAACATGTGCCCCCCTGTGTGCATGCACCCAGTACCTGCACGGCATAGACTGCAGCAGTCCATGCCATGCAGGTACTGCCTTTGACATTCCCATTGTGCGGTGCCTATTTCATAGGCAATGCCCTGGGAACGCCAAAGGACTGCCCGGCAGACCAGGAAAAAACTCCTGATCTCGCCGGCGGCTCCTACATGGGTTTGGCGGTACGGGAGCAGGGTGGTCCTGCTCCTCCACCGCCAAACTCATAATGAGACCCTAATTATAATTATTTAAGTGGTTGCGTAGCCTGGTACACTGTCATCATTTACTATGCTTTAAAAGCTAATACAATCGAATATATAATAAAAATTGCACCTTTTTAGCCATTTCTTCCCAAATTTTCTTGGAGGGAGAACCCCCGTAGGGGGGCTGGTCTGACAAAATTTGCCAGGGCTTATTTTTTCCCAGTCCGGCCCTGTGTAATCCTTATTCAGGACGTGGAACCTCTACCCACCAAAGGAGGCATGCTTCATCATTGGATTGCCTCCTCGTCAGAACAAGCATCATATCTGTTTGGATGGGCTCCGAGCGATTGGATCACTTAAAGAGATTTGATCTCAGCAAGGAGATTTTCAAGAAGAATGTAAGTGGTATCCAACTATTATTAGAATTTAAAAAAATTACTTGAGGGGCAACCAAACTGGCGTATTATATCCCACTAAGGTTAAAAACAGCAAAAAAAGGATGTTCCACCACACAATGGATTTAGGGATTGATACATTTCCCGAACATCCCTTTTCTTCTGTTTTGAACCTTTTCGGGGGCAAGGACACAACACTGGTGGACTACGGGATGAGTGAAGTAGGCAGTAGAAGGGAAGGGTATTGGGAGGGAATAAAGGCAATTCTAATTACTAAAATCAAAACACAAAGACCATATTGTTTTCATCAAAATAAAGGTACAACTTGAAAAATGGAAGACAAGATTTGTAAAACAAAAAAATGAAAAGCCTGTTACTAATGTTATTTTTTCTTATTGCCATTTCTGTAACACATTTATCAAATATGAGGATTTTGTGAGGCCTTCAGAGTCTATACACCCTTTGTGCACAGTTCTGGCATCTCTCATCGACCACTATGATGCTTATCAGGTCCCATTGTGTTAGGTCCGTAGAGAACAGTTTGTAGCACAAACTTATTAAATCTTAGATTTTTTTTCATCTATAGTAGTTAATTTTGGCATCTGGTGCACAAATACGACAGCATTTATTTTACAGTTTCTTAGAAATTAGAAGTTGTACACAGATTACCAGAGGCAGCTGCCGCAAATCAGAACTGAGGTATATTTCAGATAAAGCATCAGTGAAATACTAGCCATACCACAGAAGGCAGTGCAGGCACTCAGTCTCGAAGTGTGCTAGCAGAGCTTTAAGTTACGGTGCTTTTCTTAGAACACCAAGGGGCACATTTACAAAAACATGTCGGAGCGCGGTGCTATGCTAAATTTTTTTCAATGCATTGATGCGCTGTATCCACAAGAATACTGCGCACCCCTGTGTTTCCCCTAGTGCTGGCACAAAAAAAAGCTGCCTGGCGCCAGTGCAGACACCCTGCCACCATGTTGAGAGGGGGCTATTGTTTAAGTGCAGGAAGGAATACCTTCCTGCACATAAACAATAAATAATGGGGATTTGCTCTTTCTTATTGTGCTGCAGAATGCAGAATAGAAAGAGCAAAAAACGAGGAGAAATTAGTATCGCCATGCTAAGACCAGGTATTCCTTGGCGTTCGTTTCTGCCGCTGCCTCAGCCTTGTAAATCTGGGGCAGCGTCAAAAAGCAATGAGTGTTACAGTGGAACACCCACTGCAACACCCATTACACGCCCCTTTGCCACAGAGGACTGTGGCGGAAAGGGGCATATTTACAAGGTGGCATTAAGCCACGTTATGTGGCTTAGCTCACCTTGTAAATATGGGAAATGGCGCTACGCCACCGAAGCGTAAAAAAAAGTGACGCACCAGTGGTGAACGGGGCTTGTAAATATGCCTCCAAGGTTCGTGGACATTAGCAGAGCACGTGTTTAGTGTTCTATCAGAAGAAGTACAGAGGATGCTGCAGGTCTATTTTCAGGTGGCTTGTCAGAACGTAATGTGGGCCAATAGTGGGATAACGAAGCCGCCGTGGGCAATGATGTGAGGCATAGTCAAAACTGGCCTTGATCCCACTGCTGCAATATGCTGTCCCTTCAAGAGAGGAATGACATATGTACTTCCTTTATATTACAATTGATAGTGCATTTACTGCTGTTTCATAGCACTGTAAACAACAAGTATGGTATAACCTAATTTAATGATATAAATGTATATTATACAAAAGTGTTAAAGCCTTCTATTAGTTAGTCTTACCTCTCTATCTATTACTCACATGTATTCATGCAAATCCAATTTGCTTTGTACTCTGGCAGTATCCATCACAGTACTTTGCCACAGGCTCGGCTCCTGTTTGACATTAACTGGGAGCATTCTCAATTTTTCAAGACACGTGATAAGCACCCTTCAGCCCCTTCTCAAAGTGAATGAGGTAGAAGAGTGCCACTGAGGGGTTCACAATAAAGCTGTGCCTTATTCACATTTGTATCTCGGACACAGAAACAGTAGAGATGTGTATATGTCAAACCTCTTCTGGCTGGCTTCAGATCGCACGGCTCCATTCAATAATCATCAGCCAGCAGAGTGGCTGGGTTTGTACTGAAGCAGGAAAAAGGCTCGACTGCTGCTGGAATCTCCTCAGAGGTGTTTGTCTCTGAATAATGTCTAGCGCGTTCCTCCCTGTGACAAGGCGTGCCACGAATCACATACAGTAACTGGAGATACAGTTGTCCGTCCCAGACTCTAGTATAATAACTCTTTGAGTATTGCATGCCTTTACTCATTATTGAGCTGAAATGGAAGAAGAAAAATACTTCCTTAGAGATTACACTGATAGCCTGCCATATGCAGGTGAAAAATATGCTTTTGCAGGTTTTAAACCCAGAATGTGAATGACACCCATAAATTGTGGGTGACTTGACAGATCTACATTCACTCATGGGTCCTCAGCCTGGATCAACAAACCAGCCCCAGAACATTTATTCAAATACCACATCTGGAGATGTAAACATGCCTCTTCACCCAGCAGGTTGAGCCCAAACTAACTCTTAACATCCTCCAACCTATCCAGATGAATCACGTGCAAAGTCGCCTCCACTTTCACCCAAAATCCACTCTGCCCTGTTAACTACCACATTGGTGGGATGGCACTCTTGGGACAAAAAGGGACAGATAGACATATATTTTTATATTCCCTGAAAAGAAAAGAATGCATCGCATTTAGTTTTAACATCTTTTTTTGTTTTCGTGTTGGGGCCCAATGAATCAGGCACCATAACAAAGATTTTTTTTTCTACCTCTCACGTTGACCCTAACCGAGTCCTGATCAAGGGTCAGATCTGTGGTAGTGACAAATTAAATCTGTCCAGCTAACAACAGTAAAACTGAGACACTCAAGTTAGACAATGCTGGTTTGTGGGCCTGGGGGATATTATAGAAAGTATGTCATTGCTCACAGCTAGGGCAACAGTGGATGAGGCAATGGTTAATCCCAGAGCCAGTGCTTTAAATGGGCCGGTACTCACTGATACTGGGTAAAGGCACTTTTATATTTTCTCCCCTTGAGTACCGGGACCTTTCCTCAGACAAGGAGAGTACCGATACTCATAACGGCCCGGTTTTGATGTGGTTAGTGCTGCACTCCTGAGCTCCATCCTTGGCAGCAACTTCTGCACGTCCTGCATGGATTAAAGCGCCTTTCAAACCGAGCTGAAGCCTGGGCTGAGCTGGTTTAAAAGCATTCGTCTTCAGTAGAACGCAGAGAGCTGCATGCTCCTCTCTGGAAGTTAGGAGAGGAGGAGTATCGCTGCAGGGTGTGGGTCGGAAGGTGACCAAACCTAATGGGAGCGAGTGTGGGACACATTGTTCAGGGCAATACAGCTTGTTAGCATGCCCATTGTTTTAAACACCCGCAAGTCTTCGCCCATCAACAATTTAAATGAAAGAAAATCCTTGCCCTGTAGGCTTAAATCAATGCATTCATGATGTTAAAAAACTGCAGCACTAATATTGATTCGTTAGTGTGCCATTTATTGATAAACATTTGTGATATAACTATAAACTTAGTTGATTAGCAGCACCCAAATCACCTCCTAAGTATCTCTGCTCCAATGAGACACACCTGTGGCAGTCTCTGAAAAGGTTTCAATATGCGAATAGGTACATCGCACAAAATGCGACCCCCGACTTTGCGCTGCTCCTGTTAAAGTTTTTGAAGGCCTCCACTGTCGGGCACTGGGTGTGAAAGAGAATGTGTGAGAGCCAGGAAGTAAAAGCAATGTGTGTGAGTTTACAAGCGTTGGTATGCCTGTGAGAATGAAAAGTAGTACTGTGTGTTTGTGTGAAACTAAATGTGATTCAGAGAGCATGAAATGGGCTTTTAAGTGTGTGAGGGGGCGAGTGTGTGTGAAAGGGGGCAAATGTATTTAGACATCGTGTAGGGAATGCGTGTTAACAGTTCATCTCCACCTTTTCTAGAGATAATTTTGTGATTTTTATGATGTTCTCTGATGATTTTGTGAAACTTTTTTATCTTTTTAATAAAATGCTAGCTATGTGAACAAATGATGCAGCAGGTTTACCATTCAGAAGACATATGTAGTGGTGGAGAACCAATAAATTTACAGGGAAAGCCGAGCCAAGGGTCTGGCTGGGCTCTAAGAGAACTTGCATGAGCCGTGCCCTGGAACTGTTTGCAATGTAATTCATCCAACAAACATCACTTAAAATAGGATAAAGTCTCTTCAAAACTAAAAAGAGAATATTTCTTTAAGATGCAGTAGCTTTGACATTAATAAGTCACATTATACAATATTGAGGTATAATGAAGAAAAAGGGAGATTTGTAAAACAAAATATTTGCCTAAGATCACAGAGTTTGGTTAAGTGCAGAAGGCGGGATATATCCCATGTTTTCTTGTTTCACTTTGTACATATCAGCCACTAAATGAGTATCTATTTATCTCTCCTTTTTACGTCAAATGGTAATGTTTTGTTTTTAACTTTGTGCATAAGGGTACAGCGAGAGCAGCAGGCAGAAAACACATGAAATTTCGGCTCATTTTGGGCTCGAAGTTCCAAGAGAACCATGAGTTGATCCAGAGCCCAGCATCTGGCTCAAGCCTGGCTCAACCTGTAAGTGGCTCACACACCTCTAGGCAAATGTACTTTAAAAATAGCTACTCATGAGGCCAACTCTAGCTTTATGAATCGGGCAAAGGCCAAGGGTTTGCAGCAGAAAGTGGGCGCAGTCGCAAGGAGCAAAGTCTGAACGTAATTATTTTTCAACACTCTGCCCCAAATAATTTGAGAACAAGACAAATGTGATAATAAATGTATTCTGCCTTGCCTAACTCATCACAACATGCTGCATTTCGAAATATTACCTAGTACAGAGATCTTTGCGTATCCAGTAAATTCCCGGGTACAATGGCACTTTAATAACTCTGGTGGTTAATGCACTTGCTGGAAATATCTGTGTGCATTCTTCTAATCAAAGGTTTGACTCAACATAAAATTGCATAGAGGGTCAATGTGCCTGCTGTAACGCACAGCATGAAACATGCAGATCACAGATTTGTTTTTTATATAGAGAGTTCGGTTGTTTTACTGTTTTTGCTGCAGAGATCATTGTGTTACCTGCAGGTCACAAGTTAAAATCTTTGTCATATAGTTTAGTGATTCATGATCCTGCATCAAGGATATTCATGCATACTACAAGGCAAACGTTAGGAAACTTGCTGTTTTTTTCTCAATATTTTATTATTATAAGGTTGATAAAAAAGGTTACTTTGGTAAATATTAAGGACTTATTGGTAAGTACTATATACATGGTTAGACATTCTTAAAATGCATGCATATTTTTTGCATACAAAGACTTAAAAAGGTAAAAGACATAGTCCCGCCCCTTACCCTGCCCCACCCCAAACTCCACCCCCAGTCCACTGCTTATTTGTGGTGAGTACCTGCACTTATTTAAAGCACTGTCAGTAGCTACTAACAGGAGTTTGGCTTACATAGCCAGGTGCTGACAGGTTTCATTTTGATGCAGTAGGCCTTGTAGTGAGCTATGGGGCTCTCAACCAACACCGTTTGGTTATGTTTATTTTCGTCATTGTCGTGGGTGAACTCTACAATGATAATGGGTGTACAGGTAAGAAGGACAGACCTTTCTTACTCCTCAGAGAAAGTAGAATACAGTAGCAAATACTCCTAAATCAAGTTCAGATCTCTGTGTGTTACCAGGCCCGGACTGGTTGTGCAGGGCACTGGGCATTTTCCCAGTGGGCTGGCAGGTTGGCGCCAGTTTCACTACTGGTGGAGACCGCTTTTGTTGCTGGGTACTGGCAGGCCACGTTGCCTACCTGCAGCACTTCGGCACTTCAAAAATAAACATTGCAAAGCAAACAGCTTTATAGCAAACCATTTGTTTTTGCATTTGGGTGGTTCCTGTCTCCTGCAAGGTCGCCACAAACAGTGTTCACCTTAAGGGCTTCGAGGGTGGGGAGTTGAGAGATCTGCTATTTCTTGGCTCAGCGAGTCTAGAACATTTATGACAAAGACTGTTCAAATGTGATTTTTCCGATGCATTTCAGTTTAGTATACTAAATTATATCATTGCATTGAGTGGCAGTTTTTAGAAGTCACAGATTCTAACCATGAACTTAGAAACATTCATGCCCTCACCGCCACTGCCCTGACGGTGATGCTATTAGTGAACCAAGAGGAAAGTCAGTTCTCTTTCCTGCCCCTATACGTGGCTTAGAGTATTACTATAGATGGCGTAATATAGTCGTTAGCTTGTGTGCAGACCACACCGGAACTAATGCATGTCAAGGTGCTATCATGTGATGATGAAGGAAAAGGAGGTACTGTGAAAAACTAATTGTCTAGGATCACATAATGTGGTCATGCGGAAGCCATGATTGACACAAGATTTCATAGTTTCACCTTCTGCAATACATGTTTATCACATTCTCTCTCCCATATTAAATCAAAGCTTAATGCTTTATGTTTAATTGTTTGATGTGCTAAATCAGTGCAATCTGTGTTATGTACATCAAGGTTATACATGTTTCATACGGATTGGTGATAGGAGTTATCCATTCCTGAATTAATTCATCCATGCACTCTTCATCACCCACGTATTCATTCATTGAGCCATGCAGCCCTGCCTCCAATCCTCAACCATTCATGCACAGATTGGACAAGGTTTTGTAATGCAAAATGTGTTGTAACATCATCTTTGCCATTTAACAAAAAAAAGAAAATGGTGACAGGACAACCCCCCCCCCCCCTTCAAATTCCCCTTACATTGGTCAGGCTCTCTCACTAGCTACATGCATTATGGGGGCTGGTTTGACAAAGATTGCCAGAGCTGCTTTTGGTTCTCAGTCAGACACAGTTTGATTTGTAATTGGTCTGTCCTCTGTAGTTCTTGTGGGCGCTGGTTTTGCAGGATTATTAACAGTCCAGCACCCCAAGCTTCAGTTTCATAATTCACATTTTATTTCTGACTAACTCCCAATTGTTGGTAGAAATGATGTGTTTAGATCTAGGGCCTTATTACGAGTTTGGCGGAATACCACATCCACGACTGCTAGAGGACCGCAGCGCTGGTGGTCTTCAGACAGCCATATTACGAGTTGACTGCGAGGCCCACAGTGTGGCAGTGGGGGTGATTAGTTTTCTATATGTATTGATCCCTGTGTGAGCATTTCGACTGTGGAGCAGTGTAATTTTGATCCCACTCTGAGATACTGTAGGAGTGCATCATAATCATTCGTAGCCAGCACTTGAATATATTCTGTGTGATTAATGTTACTAGGGAAAATGGATATTGCATATTTAAAGTACTCCACATGAAGATTTATGAGACCTATAACTGTGTCCATAGAATGTGACTAATAAATGTCTATGTAATATTTACATATTAATGTGACAGGAGAAGTTAACATTTAAAATGTGTCTCATTGTGAGGTTAATAAAATAGAATGTGTATGTGTAGACTAATGTTTAATGTAAATAACAAGGACCCCCTGCAAAAACTTGAAATTCCTAGGGCAGGACAAATATGCAATGGAAAAAAACCCCCAAGGCAATGAAAGGTCTACGAAAATCAAAAGACCATATTAACTAATAACATGATATAGTGAACTCAGTGTAGACAAGGATACTTTTAAAAAGTCATTTCTTTAATTCAAATTAATTAAAAAAGTGTTAATGCATAATTCACAAAGATAATTAAATTTAGACATATTCTCATCATGGTACAAACACACATCAGTGACAATAGGACAGAATACAAAATACACAAAAATACTGTATACACATAAGATACAAACAACAAATATTATCTGATTGATACAAATCTCAAAGGACATACATAACAGTGATAAACAAAAAGTGGCTGTTAGATGGATCTTCAAGAAGATGTTGTTGTTTGTTGAGATGTTTTAAAGCAATATGATACGAGGAGATGTAGATGTACCTACTAGAGTTGGCGAGGAAGTGCCACCGGAAGATACGCCAGCTCATTATATGGCGACGAATGTAGGGCTCGATACTATTATCTGGCTTAAGAATTGGCCAAAGCTCACAGAGAAGAGGGTGCATGAAATGTTTCCACGCTATGATACCTTTAATTTGAGAATTGGCCATTTGAGAGGAATATTGTTTGCAATGAAACCATTACCTAGACAGTTTGAAGCGCTTAATGCATGGGAATATGAAGCACATGTAAAACAAAGAGAGAAATATCAAGGGAGGATGAAGAAAGCGATGCATGCATACGCAGACGTGAGATGGGATGAACAACAAAAGCGATGGAGACTAGACATGATTGAGGCAGTGAGATTATACCCTGCCATAACAAGCGAGGGAAATGATGGTGAGAGAAGGAGAAAAGAAAAGAAAAAGGAGGGTGAGGGGCATGAGGACAGTGACAGTGATGCAAGAGACATCCTTTTGGATGGACTGATAGCCGAACATCCACCCCCATATAATCAAACACACTTTGGAGGTGGGGAAATACAAGTGTTACTAGTAGTTCTGGAAGTGCTTCAGCACCGGTTGCTTCTAGTCCTGGTGTTGTTGGGGTTATATCAACTGGCACGACACAAACTATAGCAGGAGGAAATATGGGAGCGTGTGTCCCAGAAAATTGTAACCCCAATTTGGCTTCAAAACTTCAGGATGCTCTTACAGTACTGGTTACTATTGGTCCTATAGTTCCTATGTACAATTCTAGTCCTGCTGGGAATGAAAGTCAAAGAGTGCCTGCTTCTACAGAAGCAAAGATATCAGAAAGAGGAGTAGATAGCCAGAGAATGTAATTTGTACCGTTAGTTCCCATGAATGCGAGCTCACCGTGTGCAGCGAGTGTAGATCCTTCTGCAGTACAGAATGGATTCAGACCTATAAGATCTTTTCCTAGATTGGCAGGTATGGATTCACCTGATTGGGAAACTCTCCCTAATGTACGTAATAGTATGCCCCAAGACAGCACTACTCAAAAAAGGACTTCTGAGAGCCAACATCTATTTGATGTCCAAGATTTAGAGCAATGGTTGAAGGAGCATAATAATAAAAATTCAAATGAAAATCAGAGTGCATAGGCGAGCCAGCGAACTATAAAATCGGCTGTAAAGGTAAATTTGATAGATGTGGTTAAATTAAAAACACAGTTGGATGAAATAATAAGTGGGAGCTTGGTGCTTAATCGAATAGATACGTACCAACAGAATGGATTGTTATTCATGAGAAAAGATGTCACTAGGAGAGTGAGACAGGCTCATGAGAAATTATCTGAATTGGCTCAGAGATATGATGTTGATATAGGGTGAACAAAGACTTTGCAGAAAAATCATAGACTTGCATTTAGCGATCAGGACATACATAATCTGAGATTACCAGGATTGAAGACCCAATTAGACAATTAATTCTAAACATTCAGATTTGGAGTACATTGGACAAATGGGAAGAAAGATGGGCAAAAAGAAAGAGTTCCAAAAGAACAATGGGAGAACCTCCTCCTTTGTGGGAAACAGGACTGGGTGTCAAGGCTTTCCCCTTGCGGGAAGTACCAAGCGGAGGTTATGTGCATGTACCTTGGAGTAGAGGCAACCTTGCGGCATTTACCAATGATTTCCCGAGGATGAGAGAGAAGCCTGTAGAGGTGGTAGATACAGGCTGATCGATTTGTGAAAATCTTGAAGGTGTTGTGGATCGATCTGAATACTTTATTCGAGATTGTAGTCCCCAGAGATTTGTGGACACCATGTAAAATAGCTACAGAATGGCCTAAAGGTGAGCCTGAGAGAGATCCAGTGACACATGGTCTGTCACCTATAGTGATGAAGAAATACGAGCAGGTGATTACTTGGGTGAAAGCTAAAGTGGCACCGCAGGATATTGATTGGGTAAAGATTGATAGGATGACTCAAGAACCAAAGGAGACAATTCATGTGCTTTATGAAAGGTTGTTGCAGGCTTTCAAACAGTATAGTGGGATGGACACCCTAGTACGCAGGGATATCGGACAGTTTGTGTCCCGATTTGTAACTGGGTTGAGACCTGAAATTAGCATGATACAACAACATTTGATTTGTTGACAGAATAAGTCAGTTGACAAAATTCTGTGCTACGCTAAATATTGTTGTAATGAGATTGAGATGAAGCAAAAGAAGTTGAAGGAAAAATTGATGGTAGCGCAGATGAAGGCTGCTCAAGGGGGTCAGGGACAGCCTTATGCAGGGAATACTGCCCCTATGCAGGGAGTCTACCAGTCTGGGGCTCTGATGCAACAAGGTGGAGCATTTCAGGGGCAAGGAAGGGGAAGAGGTGTTCTTATAGATCCCAAGACTGGAGTTGATGTTGCCACTTTAAAGACGTCAAACCCATGTCATTTTTATAACACGTGGGGGCATTGGAAGTGCAAATGTCGAATTAATCCCGCAAATCAAGAACAAAATGGAGAGTTTAATCAACTCAAGAGTACATTTATGCCACCCCAGAATGTGCCCAGATTGATATTCCAAATTTCAGCTGGTTCCCAAGGGCCTATGATGTAAGTAAGACAACGCCTGATGCCACAGCAAGCTGTGAATTGAGCCCGATCGATTCAGAAAGCAGACATGAATGGGAATCAGAATATGTCCCATCATAATGGCCCGTACCAACAGTTTCCCATATTTAACGCATCTAATGGGTACGGCTCAGATTAGTCCTTATGACGGTGTCTGAGGGGGGAGGAAGACTGTACACTTGGTGAAGTCTTAGAGGTAGACCAGAGTGGACTATACATTGATGCTGATGTAGATGGCCACAACATCACTTTCTTGATTGACACTGGTTCTACTGCTCTACTGTGAGAACAGCAGAGGTCCCAAACTTACTCCTCTCGGGAAAAACAGCCAAGTTGTAGGAGTTGCAAATAAAAGATTCTCAAACCCCCATACTGAAGTAGTGCCTGTGAAGATATGGACATTTGAAGATAATCATCAATTTGTGGTGTGTCATTCTAGTCCTGTGTGCCTGCTAGGACATATTTGCTGTGCAAGTTAAATTGCAGCATCTATTGCACACCAAAGGATATTGAGCTTCAGACGAATGATGAGAACATTGCCTTCAAACTGGCAAACCATAATTTGTGCATTTCATTGTTCCCCATGTTGCCAGTAGAAGACTTACCATTGGATCTCAGAGATACAATGAGAGACATAAATTGGGATTTTTCTGGAAAGCATATCGGACTCATCTGAGGAGTTGAGCCAGTCCGTATCCAAATTAAGCCAAATGCTGAATTCCCGAGAGCACCGCAGTATAACCTCACGCCCGAGACAGTTGCTGGAATTACACCTGTGAGGCTGAATGGTTCACTGTCATTGATCTGTGCCAGGCCTTTTGTCTCCATTCCCCTCCATGAGAAAAACCAATTCTTATTCGCTTACCGGCTGGGGAGTTGTGTTTTAACATGGTGCTGTGTCCCACAAGACTATACAGAGGGTCCTTTCATCTTTAACCAGATCTTGAAGAAACATCTGGAGTCTCTGGTTATGCCCTGTAATTCTGTCCTAATCCAGTATATTGATGACCTTTTGGTTGCATTGAATACTCGAGAAGTGTGTAAAACTGACACAATTGCCCTGCTGAATCATTTGGCAGAGAACGAACATAAAGTGTCCCCAAGTAGATTACAGTACTGTATGATGGAAGGCCTCTACTTAGGACATCACATTGTGAAAGGTATGAGAAAGGTGTCACAAGAAAGAATCTCGGCGATCATGCAAATGGATCTGCCTCGCACGCAGAAAGAAGTAGGTTGTTTCTGGGAATGGTGGGCTACTGTCGCCAGTGGATACCCAACTTTTCTCTAGTGGCGAAACCTCTGCAGAGGTTGACACACAAGGATGTGTCCGATCCAGTGCCCTGGGGCAATGATTGCTTGAATGTATTCCTGGAGCTGAGAGAAAGCCTTTGTCACGCTCCTGCATTAGGAATGCCATATTACAACAAAGCATTTTACTGTTCTGTAGTGAAAGAGAAGGTTGTGCTCTTTCAGTATTGACTCAGAATTATAGAAGTGCCCATAGACCAGTTGTCTACTCCTCAGCTACACTGGATCCAGAAGCATCAGAGTTGCCCGGATGTCTCAAATCCGTTGCTGCAACGTGTGTCAGCATAGAGAGGTGTGAAAGCATTGTAATTGGTCACCCTTTTACTGTCTATATCCCCAATTCAGTTGAAATATTGTTGACTCAAACTCGTACTCAGCACCTAACCAATAGTTGGCTCACAAGGTATAAGCAGACTATTTTGGCTGCTGAGAACATCACCTTAAAAAGATGTTCAGTTGTGAACACAGCTACTTTGCTCCCTTTACCTGATTGTGATGCGGATGAGACCGAAGTAGAGCATGACTGTTTCGATGTCACTGAACTATGCACCAAGCCCCTTTCCAACATTACTGATGAGCCATTGTCTGAATCTGATTACACCATGTTTGTGGATAGCTCTTGTCTCAAGGACAATGAGGGAAACCTAAGGGCTGCTTATGCTGTCTGTACTGTTGTGGGAGTGGTGGCAGCTGCCTAGTTTCAAGGAGTATTCTCTGCACAGGTGGCAGAACGGATTGATCTTACCAGAGCATGCTGCATTTCAGACCAGCTGAAAGTGATACTAATCACCGATAGTATGGGTTCGGTGTCGTTCACGACTTTGGACAGTTATGGTCTCAAAGGGGATTTATGACCTCGTCAGGGTGCCCAATCCGCAATGGAGAAAATGTGAGAAGACTGTTGGAAGCTCTACAAATGCCACCCAAAGTTGCTGTTGTTGAATGTTCTGCGCATTGTAAAGGAAACAATTTGGTGACAATTGGAAACCGCTACGCAGATGAAGTTGCACATTAGTTTGCATTAAAAATTTGCACTTTCAAAAGTGAATATACAAATGAGAGAGCTGATGAAACCAATTTCAACCTTTTCATGATAATTGCTGATACATGGGAGGAAGTAAAGTGATTACAAGAGGAAGTTACTGAGGAGGAACAGCAAGATTGGATCAGAGCAGGATGTGTGAAATTAGATGATATTTGGGTTTCAGGGAGATGGAAGACCAGTACTGCCTAATAGTTTGTTGCCATCGATGATGAGGTATTAGCATGGGTCGATGCATGTAGGAAGAGATGCCACGTGAGGTTGTTTAGGCAGACTTGGTTAAACTCAAAGTTTTAAGCGATGACTGAAACATTGTGTTACAGATGTGTGATTTGCCAGCAAATGAATGTGGGAAAGTGAACTGCTGTTACACTGATTCACATAGGGAGATCTGGATGTCCTTTCAACAGAATGCAGATGGATTTTGTTGAAATGCTAGTATGCAATGGATAGAGGTACATTCTAGAAGTGGTGTGCATCTTTTCACGTTGGGTGGAAGCCTACCTGACTAGGAGATGTAACAGCCTCACTGTAGCTAAGCTGTTGTTGAGGGAACTCATTCGGAGATTCGGATTTCCAACCTCTTTGGAATCAGACCGAGGAACTCATTTTAATAATGAGGTTCTGAGAATGCTATGTGCAGCGTTGCAGGTGGAGCAGAGATAGCAGTTATCATCCAGAAGCTTCAGATATTGTGGAACAGGTCAACGGCACTCTGAAATCCAGGTTGGCTAAAGTGTGTGCTTCAACATCTCTAAAATGGCCTGATGCTTTGCCACTTGTGCTCCTGAGCCTTCCCAGTACCTCAGATCGAAGGACTGGATTGTTGCCCCCTGAGATAATCATTGGGAAAAGCTATACGGTTGCCTGCTGTGCCTGCAAATATGCTTGTGAACATCACAGATGATTTGGTGCTTGATTACTGTAAAGGATTGGCTGATGTGGCTCATTCTGTGTCTCACCAGGTTGAAGCGGCGACAGCACCCCCACATCAGGAGCAGTGCCATGACCTTAGTCCTGGTGACTGGGTCATGGGGAAGAAACATGTGAGAAAGAAGTGCCCTAAGCCCAGATGGTGTGGTCTGTACCAGGTGATTTTGGTCACTACGACTGCTGTGAAGTGTGGTGGTCTTCCTAATTGGGTGCAGGCTTCCCATACTGGTAGAGTCCTGTGTCCCCTTGAACGATTAAGCGCACCTCTCCCAGAAGAGATGCCAGCAGTGGTCGAAAGGCCACTGCAAAAGGTCAGCCAAGCTGTAGGGGACCAGACAGAGTCTGAGAAAGCACTGGAACAATCTAAGGGGGGAGCTCGACGAATCTGAAGCTGAATCTGAACTAGAAGAAGTTGATGCTGTGGTGGTGAACGAATCAGATTCTAACCCCAATTAAGGAACTAGCGCTGTGGAATGACCAGTAGTGGTAGAAGAAAGTTGGCCAAAGAGTAAAGAAAGAAGAAGGTTGAAGTTATCCTCTGAAAAAACTCTTGCACCCATATCCAAGGCACCTGGTGAATCAGAACTGAGTAGAAATGAAGGTGAAGGATCAAATCTCAGAAGGTCTAAAAGATCGAGGGTGCCTTGTCAGAGGTACTCTTCTCCTGAGTGGACTTATCTTGCTATGATGATAACGAGAGCGACTTCTGGACATTCTGGAATAATAGTAGAGATTCAACTGAGACTTTTGTAACTTGATTTGAACTATCTCTTCACATTTGCACTTTCTTACCCGACTAGACTGAGGGTCTTATTATGAGTTTGGTGGTCCTCCTGTGGTGCTGCCACTGTGCCGTCCACAGGAGGACCTCCAAAACTGTGGTGTGCCTGCCCGCCGGATTACGATTGAAATCCATGGCGGACGGGCAGGCGGTGCTGCAGTGGTCTCATGGCAGTAGCTGTTAGGCTCATAGGAGAGCCTAACATGCAGCCCGCCACTGTGAAAGTTATTGCAGCATGTTCCTGTACGGTGTGGCATGCATGTATGCATGCCACACCCTGCAGGAACAGGGGTGCAATTCCAGGGGTGCACAAGAGGTTCCCCCCTTCATGCACCCCCAGGCCCAGGAATGGCATGGGGCCATGTTAGCCCCCCCACTTAGTTGCCTCTCCCCCATCCTTTCCATGGCAGGCTCACCACCATGAAAAGGGTGGTGGACAGGCAACTCAGAATATGCTCGGTGGTGCAGCAGTGGCACATTCCTGCTCCTGACTGCTCCCGACAGCTGCGTGACCGCCGCAGGATCCTGGATCCCCGGCAGATGCAGCGGTCCTGTGGCGGTCCAACCACCACACTCATAATACTGCGGGTGGGCCCGCAGTGTGGCGGTGGTCAGACCGCCACGTGAGTATGGCGGTCCTATGACCTGCCATACTCGTAACAAGGCCCTTAGTGCTTTGAGAAATGTAGTGCTGAATGAGACTGAATTTCCCCATCTAAATCCAGAAGTCTCCTGTCCTTGTTGATGGATTAAGAGAATTGATATTGGAGATGCTTATTAATGAACTTGGTCCCCATATTATTAGAGATGACGAATGAATTTGCTGAGTTGTCCAAAAGAAGAATACCCAGGTCTGAGTGGAAGAAGAATAAAATTAGGGTTGACATTTAGAAGAACACGGAGTGGGTTAGGGAAGCCTAACGAAGATTGTACATATTTTGCACATAAAGTTGAGTACAAATAAAGACTGTTTTGCTGTTTGCAGAGGGGGAGACCGACAGAGGAGATTTTATTGCTGCTATTTCTCTACCCGCTTGTTCTGAGTCTAAATAGTATGGAAACAAATAATACTAGTCATAGACGTAGGTACATAATAGGTACAATATTAATATTTGTAGTGTTAGGCTTGATAGTATTAATTGTAGGATTAAATTTGGGTTTGACTAATGTCAAAGAAGAGAAATATACATCTGAGCAGAGACCACCACACAAAGTAGATGGAGGTTTATACTCATTAGAAGGGCAGAATTTACATGCTGATTTATCTAGAGGAGATTATACATCAAATGCTTTTACTAACTTGCTTTAAGAGTATGTTAACACAATGGAAGCAGGGGATTGCTATGTTTGCATGCAATTACCTGCTTCAGTAGCTGACGGTATAACATACCATCACATACCATTGGTATATGGCATTACATGTAACTTATTGTTGAGTATTGTCTATGGAAAGGGTCATTTTCAGTATTATTATTCTAATTATGATTTGGTTTTTTCAGAAGTCCTGCCTTCATATGCTCAGGTTGCTGAAACTGTTAGTAGATATTTTGCCTCAATTAAAACGTTCGATACTGCTTATGCACATAGGTATAATTTGACCTGTGTTCTTAGTGACATTGAAAAGAAATTCTTAGATCAAGTAGAAGATGGATATAGAGCAGTAAAGACTAATGCCGCTAAAGAAATCTGTGTTACGGGTTGGTCACAGGAAGAGGTAGAACATCAAGCAGCAGGGAATACTGGAGTATTGACATTAGTTTGGCAACACCAAGGAAAATTGTGCATACACAATGATGAGAATGAATACAATACTATTCCTGTAGGGAAAAGGGAGTGTGATCATACCTTTGAGGTTCAAGGTTCTTGGAAATTGTTCTTGGATGGATCTGACCGTGTGATTCCTGGGGTTTATTTTATTTTTGGAAGAATGCTTATTCTAAGCTGCCAAACAAATGGTATGGAACATGTTATGTAAGAGTAGTGTTTCCAAAAGAGGAGAAATCTAGGTCCAAATGAGGTGCCAGTGCCAGTGCTGGAGAGATTGTGGGAAATATTTTTGGCGCAATAATTCCAAATGTAGGGGTGATATTGAATGACATTAAGATTAGAAAACTTTCCACAGTAGTTGATAAACTGCCTACTAATACAGCTAGAGCTTTATTGCTTGTAAATACTGAGATGGTTGCTATTAGGGCTATGGTTTTGCAGAACCGTCTTGCGTTAGACATTCTGCTTGCAAAGGAGGGCGGAGTTTGCCGGATATTGACGGTTCAACAGTGTTGTACTTACATCTCATTCCTGGGGCATGGAGGACAGCGGCAGCACTGGCACGTATGAGGCGCAACAAAGGGTCGTGCCTCCGCTCCTATCCCCGAAGGAGCGACAATTATCTCCTTTATAAGTTATAGGCAAAGTCTGCACCTATAACACACGTCAGAGCCTGAGCGATTGCGCTCACTGATGAAGAGGGGTAAGTTAATCTACTTACTCACGTGAGCAACCTGAAAGTAAGCCGCTCTCACACCGGTCCTGAAGAAGGCCTCCTGATCCGTAAGGGCAAGCTAGGGCCGAAACATGTCGACCTACCACAACCAAACACCAGGTGCTGTGGATCACTAACACAGCCACCAAAGCACCACTTACAATTTTAATATTACCCCAAGGATGTCTAATAAAAGACTAGACACAGGACAGAGGTAATTTTAAACTCACTCACCTTTTTTTGACACTACTCACCTTTCATTCATGACTGTCCTGAAACCAGATGGTCTTTCTCCAGGTGGAGGAACGTAGATCGCCTGGAGAACTGAAAACTCAGGTGATAAAGACCCAATGATGATGCTATTCACCTAACTGAAAGAAGGGAGAATCAACATATACAGCACCCTGGGTTAACGTGAATGAGGGTCTCCAGAAAAGAAATCGAAAGACCCTGGAATATTAAGACACATGATTCATTCTCCGCTGATTATGACTGTACTTACATCCCAGACAAAAGTAAGGACTTACAGAAGTACATAAAGAATATTACTGATATATATAATGAATTGAGAAGATTGGCAACAGAAGGTTTTTGGGATTCATTTGGACATGGATTTAGTACTATAGGTTGGTGGTTCGCAGATTTGGGAAGTAGTATAGTTGGTTCCATTTTGAGACCACTGTTGATTATTGCCCTTTATGCAGACCACCACTACCCCCACCGCCGCCCCGTCGGGATCCAGGAACCTGGTGGTGGCAGCGGTCATGTGTTGGACTGGTGGCAGTCCGACCGCCAAACTCGTAATCGGGGAGGTCAGACCACCACTGTGGGTACGTGGTCTTGGGACCGCCGTACTCGTAATAAGGCCCTAAGAGTGAAGGAAGCAGTTACTGCACTGTGTGAGGGTTGAAGGGTGCAGACATCAAAGTGTCTAAGTAACAATACTGTTGATCCAGCGCTGGGCCAACCCTCTTACCGTTCTTATTCGGTGAACCTTTTTCGCCGACTGAGAGGTAAAGGGAGTTATCATTTCATCGATCAATTTAATTAACAGGGCAACCCATTTGGCTACACAATAAGGACCAGGATTCAGTGACTATTGTTAAGAAGGTTTATTACAAGTCGGTAGTCAGGTTAAGGTAAACAAATCTCAATACCATGTTGTGAAGATACAAAATAACAACTGGATAACCCAACCTCCTAAAGAAGTTCAGGAGTACCAGCATAAGGTAGATAAGAAGTTCAGTCATAGCAATACAAAAGATCAATAACAGAATTCGATGCTCAGAGAAGAGTTTCTGACTCTCTCTTCTATACATGAGTGAAGTCTAAAATCATCTAAATTAAAGTCCAAATGAAGGAGGATGGTTTAAAACGTAAAAGGATCTAAAAAATCAGGGAAATGCAGAAAAATAGAAAATGCAGGGAAGTGCAGGAAGGTATCAGCAATTCAGAAGCTCAGTCAAGAGTCAATCAATCAATCAATCAAAAATAACTTTATTTCGCCTACCAAAATGGTGGTATAAAAGTATTCTAAAAACATATACAAAAACACACAGTGATAAAAATATAATTTTTACATAGCATACACAATGATATAAAAACCAAATAATCTCATAATCTCCGACATAGGACCAGCCTTGGATAAATAAATTCGATAGCAGGTTAGGGAGTTAATCTTCTCTTTTTTAGGGCCGACAAGAAAAAGGACGCCAGTGAGAAGCATGTAAAAGGGTCAGGCAATAACTGTAAATAAAAAGGGCCACACGACACTGTCTAAAATTCATCTTACGCATGAGAGGGATAATAAACTTTTTTCTCTGTTCCTGATAAAATTTACAAAAAAATAAAAAATGAAGATCATTCTGGACGGATTGGTCATCACATGTGCAAAAAGGCAATTCGGACAGTGCATAACTTTTAGAAGGGGAACCTAACATCAAAGACATATAATTTAACCGAAATCGCACCAGTATAAATCTGTGTTGCTGATTAGTGACAAAAGACAAATACATTGTATTAGCATCCAAAGACATAATACTTGGGGCAGCAAAAAATGTTCTTACTGATGACAACCTGAGGCTAACATTATGCCTCCTTACATATAGATTGGACAGTAATAGATTTTTTAATTCTTTTTTTGAAATAGAGCAACATGACAAGGGATTTTTAAAAAGATCATGTAACCCAACTGCCTTAAGAGTAGATTCCACATAACATAACCAACTAATCTTGCTAGCTCCATCTAACTTCTGGACATCATTTATTATGTCTCTAGTCAGCGCAAGTGTTTCCTTCCGCCAAATCGAATGCCACATCAAGATAGGTGAAATACAAATTTTGTCACTTATATAAGGAACATCTAATTCCGTATGGCAAATGAAGTTAGAACAAGATTTAGGTAGGGAGACTAGCTTCTTTAAAAAGGCATCTTCAAGCTCAGTCAAGAGTCTTTTAGGGACTGGGAAATGAGTGTCAGCCTAAGCCACCCTAAGAAAGAGTCAAAGGGGATAAGAATAGAGTTCTAAACATCTCAAAGTCCAAAGTAAAGTGGTGTATCCTCAGACAGTGTAAAAACCAATTATTACCACGAAAGTCTCCAAGTCAACACCCCTCTTTGCACATCATCTGGGGCTCCATTGTTCCTTTCCATTCTCACGTTGTGAGCTGCAACATTCACTAAATATACCAGCCCAAACCTGGGAACAATATTGTTCTTAATTTCCTGTGAGCCCTTGCAACAATAATAAATGGAGAATTTCAGTTGAGGCTCTGGCTCTCCATGTTCCTTGTCAAGGTCTTCTTCTCAGGCTCTCTCTCTATTGCTAGTACAGTGTTACATATATTCTCAAACTAACAAACCAATAGAATGTGCCTGAAAGGAAATGACATGCAAGCAGAAAATGGAAAACTGCATTTCATGCTGAATGAGATATGGCCTAGTTATGACAAGTTAACATTTTAAATCAATGGTGTACATTTAATATATGTTTGCATATTCAACCACAAATGAATAAATCTGTCAGTACATTAGATTCATGTTACAATTTCATAAAGATAAATAACCTTTGAGCACACGTCTCTAAATGTGACTAAGAACTACATTATAAACCAAATATGAAGCGTTAGTTCACACATTACATAAATACTTTTCGAATCTAAGGTAAATACATTGTAATAGTGTGAGGAATGTTTTACTCCATCACCTAAACAATAAATGTCGTTTAATACAGTTAAAACACACAATGTATATATGAGTCTCTAACCCTACAATGAATGCACTTCAATAGTGATGTCAAGTGCAACACTTCACATTAATATGGTTAGGAGACACAAAGTGCATGTGCTAAGTGCACGTATATATTGTGTATTTACGACGTATAAGGATGGAGCCAAAATTACGCTGCTTCACAGTCTAAGGCAAGCCCCACACAAATTGAAAGAAAAAGTAATTGGTATAGTAAATAAATATGAATACAACAGGAAAACGATGTAATTAGTCGAAAATCAGGGAAAACACTGCCTACTCTAACCTAGGAAAATTAAGTGCTATAGAGGGTAATAATAGTCAGAATTCTCAAAAAGAGCTGGAAATAACTAAGCACCTTCCACCGTTCTATAGATCCTTTTATGTGGGAGGTAAGATGGCAATCAACAATATGCGTTATCATTTCTTTCTATATCATTCAAATTCAAAGCTAACAAAAGAAAATAACGCTGAACTGGGAGGCAGAATACTCCTTGGAGGGATTAACTGCTATCAAATGTTATCAATGATATGAGGCAAGCGGCCTCTACTGCCAGATTACCCAGCGAACTGAAGTCTATGAATGAAGTACCAGTGAAACTCCATGAGGTCTACCTGACAGTACAAAGGAAGACAGAGGTACTCTCAGAGCTTGACACAGAATAATACTTTGAGTCTTTGCTCTCTATGAAGCCCCAATGTTGTAGTAGTAGGTTCTTTATTAGAATGCATATTAGAACACATGACGTTCTGAAGGTGTGTTCTAATATTCTTCTACAAGTTAGGATGCATGCACAATGAGCAGTTAGCTAGTCTAACTTTGGATTGTTTATATTCATTGCTATTGGTCTTACTGTGCTATGCTTTAATGTAAGTTCCATGTTCTATGTGGTGTTCGAGGGCTGTTACCTCGCTACGCTCTATGTGAATGGATAAATAAAGTGCTTAATAAGCTTTACACTGTAGCGTCATTTTACTACACATGTTCTGTATTAGCACCTGGAATAGAATGTTGAGATTGCTAAGCCAATCAGAATGCATGGGTTTATTATTGTTGCCTGGTTTCTTTCTAGGTTTAGTATCAGGGACAAGAACAGACAAAAAAAATCATTTTAATTTTTGTCTATTTTTGGTGAACTTAGAGGGCAGGTGATAATAGACCTATTGCCCTCATTCTATCAGGCATTAGTGGTTGTTAATTGCCCTTCTTTTCAACACGGCTTCGCATTTTAGGGTCATAATTCCAGGACATTGACTTAACAATTGATAATACCCTGAACAGTTGGAAATAATGCTTAATAACAACATAATTCAATGATATATGCCAGGGTTTCAGCCAAAAGGCTGAATAAATTGTAAAAGTAAACATTTTACATATGGATCTACAGGGGTTTATGCCACATGTACAAATAGGTAAACATACCGATGTTATATTTATATAGCTATATATTTATAATGTGGTTGCATGGTCTACTCAATGAACGCATTAACTTGGACATTTGTTTTCTGCTCTGCAAAGCGTTGAAAAGGCTCATTGACCAGTTCTACTGCAGTAAAAAGATATGTCTTCCATACATAACAGCATTATCTTTATTGGACACAATAGAGCCTTAGGTGTTCAGAATTCCTTCTTGATTTGGTTTGGGGCTAATATCATAAGGGTCAAACATGCCAATTGAAGCCCAGAGATTCATCTGCCCTGCCATTAACATGTCATAATATGATTGTCAGCAGACAATTCAATTACACATCAAACTTTCAGAATTAGGGACACCCAAAACAGCGGAAAGCTCAAGTTGTTCAGCGACCACCACCCAAAAAATACCAATAGAATGCTTGAATACTTATTGATTCAGGGCATTTCCTTTTACGCATTTATCTAGATTTTGTTTGTCTTGCAGCAACATTTTCCATGCAACTGAATGTCTAACTAGCCATTGTGGAAAAAGATGTGATAAGGATAACATGATATTTAGTGGACAAGATAATATTTAAAAAAAACATAATCACATAGTGCTGGGAATTGTAGCTTTAACAGCCTGATATTTGTAATAAAAAATACCCCTCCCCCCTCACAACAGGCAGTCTCGCTACAATAGGAAAGTTAAAGCATTGCTCCCTGGAATTTCTGAGCTAGATTGGGTAAAATCTGATCATTTTCTCCTCATTCTCTTCTCCTGCCTTGACCTTCCTTTCCTCTTTAGATGCCTACTCTTCTCTGGAAGTCAGTGACATGCAGCTCTGCGGATTAGAAAATGGAGGGGGCAGGAGACAGCAGAGAGAATGCAGTGAGGAGAGGTCGAAAGAGCTGAGGTTAGCCAGATGCAGAGAGGGATAGAGAGGTGAGGTAAAGAAAGATGAGGTTGAGAGAGAATGAAGTAGGTGTAGCTGAGATGCGGGTAGGTGAAATGGAAACTGAGCAGTGAGAGGCACAGAGAGGGGTGAAATAGAAACACATAGGAGATAGAAGGTGGTACAGAGGTAGAGGTAGACACGTGAGGGTGTGAAAGAGATGTAAGGAGGGATGCAGTAGACATTTATTGAGAGAGGGCTGGGAGAGAGGTACGGTAGGGGTAGGTGCATAAAAATTGATAGAGAGCGGGCGAGAGGTAAAGAGAGGGGTGTGGTAAAAGAGGTGAAATAAGGAGAGAGATATGAGACAGAATGGCAGGTGAGACAGAGACAGTTGTAGAAGACGTTAGAGAGAGATGGCAGACATAGAGAGAAGGGTAGTAGAGAAGTGGGGAAGAGAGAAGGGGGGAATTAGCGATTAGTGAGGTAGAGAAAGACAGATGAAGCAGAGAAAGGTGAAGCAGAGAGGATAGAAGTACAAAGAGAAGCAAGGTAGATAGAGGGAGGCAATACTAAGTCAGAGGGAGGTAGGCAGATGTAGAGATAAAGAGTAGTAAGGAGGGCAGGGAGAGATGATAAAATGAAAGGTGATGTAGATTGAAAAGTAGCGAATGGTGAGGCAGGAATGCGTAGAGCGAGAGAGACAGCCTTAGAGAGAGGAAGAGGGGGTTTAAATACATACATAAATGTGAGATAGATGGGGCCTAATTTACAATATTTTGACGCTGTTTTTGCTTTTTTCCTGCTGGGACTCTTGCTGGGTTGTCTTTGGGGCACTTTCCACTATGCTGCACCACCCTGGTGGGACCGCAGTCCCAGGGTGCATCACCTGCTGTTGCCCGTATTGCCCCAAGCCGCCGCACACCCTGGTGAGGACTACGAGTCCCAGGGTGCAACTTCACTCTTCCCCGCTGCCACCGACGAGGGGGAGGCGCTAACATTGCGCATAAAGCGCTGCCTCACCCTCCGCAGCAACAGGAAGAGGCAGGGCAGGGCCACCCTCCTTAGCCCCAACCTCGCAGAACTATTTTTCTGGTAAGACAAGCTTTGTTACCTCCTGTGCTTCACCCTCTGTTGGCCGGGCAGGAACTGGTCAGTGTTAAGGTACTGTGGCACCCACAAAGGGCCCCCCGTCATCTTCCAGTGGAAACCCTCATCGTGGTTTCAAGCCGCCACAGCAGTGATCCCCAGCCTTGGAATCGGACAGACTTTACCCCTAACTATAAATGTAATTGTTGAAGTGTGATCACATTGTATCTTTATTTACTTTAATCATCTTCTGTAGTAAGTGGGGTGGTCCAGAGGTTGTTTTTTAAAGGTTATTGTGAGCCGGTGGTAAAAAGTATTCTCCCTTCCCTGCCTTGAGAGCGCTCTTCTCTTCTTTAACTCATTTAATTCTACACTTTGTATGTTATCCATGAAGAGGAAATAGCAGCACCAAGTATTCGACAAGGGGAAGGTTTAATAGTGAAGGATTCCCCATTATAAACAAACTTCAATATGGGCAAGCGGAAAGCCACGGAGGGCTCAGACAAGGGGAAAAAGCTAAAATAATGAAAAGCGCAGCAGAGAACTGCACCCTTGAAGCGATTGATGACTTGCTAGAAGAGGTAGAATCGTTATTAAGTAACAAACACAAGCCAGTTAGCACACACAAATCTAAGATCACTGGTTTTTATGGAAAAAGAGAGTCAAATCCCCAGAATAAAACTACTTCAAAACTAGGTGAAACACTTGTAACAATTGAGATTCCACCCCACGAAGCAGCAACCCCCCGCCTGTAATAACAGTCCTATCTGGAATAGAATCACATATAGGAAGATTGCACTCAGCCAACCATGTGGACCCAAAATCCTCAGAAGATCAAACTGGTCTCGTCGGAGATAGGGGGGCCATACCAACAATACCATGTACTAATAGATACTCACCATTAGCCTCACTACCAATATCAGCTAGTGGGAGTGCTCTCTCTCCTACTTATAACTGGATTCCAATAATACTTCCAAATTGTAACAACCAGCAGGCCCAAACTCACCCTTCCCCTCGTTCTACGAGGTACCCCGAAACAGTGGCCCAACAGGCCCAAATCAAGGTCCCGGTTCAGCTGATAACAGAATTAGTTCAGAAGCTAGAAGCCTTGACAGAGGAAGTAGCTCTCCTAAAAACACAAATTAGGAACCTTGCTTTTCGAGGTACACAGGAGAGTCAGGCTAACGTAAAGGAGGCGCAGGGCCCAAGTAGGAACCTGCACGTCAAGCCCAAACATCCCACTACTTCTAAGGTCCTGACCCGACCCTCTAGCCACCCAAAACCAGTAAGCAGTAATATTATTGACACTCAAGAACCTGCCACTGATGAGGGAAAAGGCTATGAGAGAAGGACTTCTGGTGCCATGGGAGCAAGTTTGGAGAGCGGGGATGTATGGAAGAACAAGGGTGATGTTGGCCAATACCGTTTCTACAACAATAAACCGCAATACAATCACTACATGGGAGGGCAGCTCAATTATTGTACAGGGCCTACAATAACCGGAAGGGCCCAGGACACACAAAGTGAGCAATCAAGGTACTGTTCAGGCAATAGAAATCCAGTTCCTAGGCAGAATCGAAACAGTGACATAGTCTATGATAAAAACACCCAGGCAGATCGGACGCTATTCATGACAAATGTCCCTAAATTGACTCTCTCCTCCTACAGGGAGGATGAAGAGTCATTAAAAAATAAGGTAATTCATTGGATCAGATCCAAGCGTGAGTGCCTATCAGTGATACGCTCTGACATTATAAAAGCGGAACGCCTAGTGAGCAGGTATGAACCCCACGATACCATACTCCTTGTTCTCAAATTCAAAAGTATAGTCGACGGCTTTATAGCATTGGACCTAAGAGCACCACTAAACTCTAATTTTGCAGTGAGGTTCAACCTAAACAGACCTAGAAATGGGACATCATTCCAAAAAATGCCTGAAAACATTGGCCAATCACCAAAAACAAACTGTACCCAAAAAGACCTAGAGGCAGTCGACTGACTAGGTACACAGGAAACTGGACTCATGCCTGGTATTAGACCCCCCAGTGTCCAGAGCCAGCTGAAAAGAATAGCCCAAGGGAATACGAGATCTAACCACTGCCGTAAAACACACCAGGGAGCTGTTAAAAAAAGGGATGAGCCAATGGAAGCAGTTGCAGCTCATTTTACCACCCAGAATGATAGTGTAGAATCCACTCAAAGACCGAAATACCTGGTATCATGGAACATAGCGGGGGTAAGGAACAAACTAATAGACTCTGAATGGCAAGACTATATGAATCGATTTGGCCTTTGCCTTTTACAGGAAACATGGGCCTTGGCTTCGCCCCATAAGTTGGGATATAGGACCTTTAGCATTAACGCTGTCCCTTCCCAAAGAGGTAGACCTTCAGGAGGCCTAGCAATATGGGCCAAAATCTCTTTAAAAATAGATATTAGTCGACTCAATCGATCATTACCAGATATACTAGTGGTAAAAATCAAAACACAAAATAAAGGAGAATTCTACTTGGTAAATGTCTACAGCAGACCAAGAGCGGTTAGCACTGAATCGCTAGTATTGGAGATACTGGACAACTTCCTAAATACTATTGACCCTAGAGTACCGATAATCATAGGAGGGGACCATAACTGCAAGTTTGAGCCAGTGGTAGGCCTTGAATCTGTCTTAGATGAAGAGGATATGGCTAGATGTATCCCACCATTGGAAGCTGGAACTGCTGTTCCTTGCACTAAGGCGGTAATGCAACTGGCCCGTCTGGTTTCAGGGCAAGGACTCAGGGCATGTAATGGCAGGCTGCGGTCAGACAGTCCGAGTGTACATACATTTAAAAGAGGCACTAGTAGGAGCAAAATTGACTATATAAAAGTGAGCACCATCCTATGGGGTAACTTAATTGATCTAAACATAGAACAAAGAGAGGATAGTGATCATCTGCCTTTGTGCCTGTCAATGAAGAGATCACTTTTTGAATCGTGGGCCTTGGGAAATAGTTGCACAAAGAAAAATCCTTCTCCAAAACCATTGATTAGTAATAATCGTAGAGCACTGAAATGGCCTTCGATTCTCGACAATCACCAAGCCTTGGCAAAGATTTATAACACCTTTGCAGATGTTTTAGCTCCCTATGTAAATATCTCCCCATGTGATATCCCTATTGTGCAAATACATCACACTCTGGTAGAGAAGCTATTAACTCTCTTGAGTAAAATCCCTTGTGAGCAAAAGCCACAAAACACCATCAAATACCCCTCTCATAACCCTTGGTTCACCAATGAATTTCATGTGGCGAAACACCAATTGAAGCTGGCATTTCGGTCTAATAACATATTAAACCTAAGAGCTTGCAGGACACAATATAGAAAGTTATTAGCACAGGCAAAAAAAGACTGGGAAGAAAGAAATTGGAACGAATTACTTGTGGCAGCAAAAAACAAGGACCACACGGGCTTTTGGAAACTGTTAGCCCAGGGTAGTAAATAGGGATTCCATTCTGGAACTTTATTTGGACACAGGCACCTGGCAAAATCACTTCTCAACATTATATTCAGATCTTGTCGATCCAGGAGCAACTGATAACAATAACCTTTCAAAAGGTACGGACAAAACGGTACTCCTTACTTTACCTTAAAAGATACAGAGGCAGCAATAGAAGCGGTTAAACCAGGAAAAGCCCCAAGCCCGGATAAGATCCCAGGAGATTTGCTGAGGCATGATATCAAGGTTTGGGCACCTTATGTAAATTTACTGCGCAACACTGTTGCTGCAGGTGCACCAATACCCGAAACATGGAAGGGGCCGAAATTATCCCCATTTTTAAGAAGGGGAATCGCCAAGACCCCGCCAACTATAGGCCAATAAGCTTAATAGACACTTTACAGAAGATCTATGCTAAACAGATATTATTTAAGCACAACATCTGGCTAGAAGAAAATGATATTATGTCTCAATATCAAGCGGGGTTCAGAATGAGAACAAGCACAATAGACCAGGTCTTCAGATTGTTATGTTTAATATGGAAATACACTAAACTAAAGGGAGGCCACATGTATATAGCCTTCATAGATCTAAAGGCCGCCTTTGATCTCATTCCTAGGGGCTCCCTCTGGAAATCATTAAAAAATCAGGGAGTGCCCGATGACCTTTTATCCCAAATAGTACGACTAGTGGCGAACTCACCGAGGCTATCCCCATAAAAAGAGGGGTAAGACAGGGGTGTGTATTGGCACCTACCCTCTTTTCACTATATGTTAATGATGTTGTGCAATACCTTCAAGGATGTAACCACGACTCACCTAAGTTAGGGGGGGTGCCAGTACCGGCGTTACTCTTTGCAGATGATACAATCTTATTATCTCAAACGCCCAAGGGTCTGCAAAACCTTCTAGACTGCTTCCGCGAATACTGCGTGAAAAAAGGGTTAGAAATAAACACAAATAAAACCAAATATATGGCCCTAAATCAGCATAACTCCTTCAAGAAAGACATCATTGTAGGAAAGAAAAAATTGGAATATGTGCCAAACTTCAACTATTTGGGTATCACCCTTAAAGCAGTGTCACCAGCCCTAGAAGTTTATAAATGTAGGGCACAAACGGCAACCATTTATGGTGCAGATCTGTGGGGTGTCAATAATCAGGATAAGCTCACTGTGGAAGAGAATAGACTTATAAGGATGTTACTGCAGCTCCCGGTACGCACTCCCATGATCCCCATAATACAAAATTTTAATCTTAGGCGAACCGAGCATCAAGCCATATTAAGACCTTTGTTATTTTGGGTCCGCTTGTGGACCATACAAGAGCTCAAACATTATACAGATGGGCTAAGAGAGATATTGGAACTCGACCCAAATGCAACCCTTCCATGGCTACGACATGTGCGCAGTTGATTTTATAAACTAGGCCTAAGAAGTTTTTGTGATGATCCTCAATCATTAACACACCACTCAAAAAGAATTTTGAAAAATATCTACCGGTCGTACTGCCAGGATAGTACACATCTTAGTTCAAAAGTGGGAAGGTTGACCATGCGGTTTTTAATCATAAAACCGGTCCCCTTGTTTGAGGTCTTCATGGATGAAATACATCCCCAACTAGCAAAGTCCCCATACATGAAGTTTCGCTTCGATGTTTTGCAGACCAACTTAAATACATCGAAGTGGCTGTGTAACAACACAGACGACAAGGACGCCATGTGCACCCTATGTACACAAAATGCTGTAGAAAATGATCCCCACATATTATTTTTCTGCCCAGCTTACATTAGTCCCTGGAAAAAGTGGATCAAACCGATATGTATTAACATTGGACTTAGGTTGCATCTAGAAGCATTGCGTATTTTAAAAACAGACACATCCCAGAAAATTGTTTTTATCCTAGGTAGATATCTATTTGCTGTTAACCTAATACGTAAGAGAAATGGACTGAAATTTTAAAATATTAATGATAATTGCTAACATCGATTTTAGCATTGTATATTCAGACCTCAATCCACGAAAGTACATTTTATGTATCTGCAATTTATTTACAAGTGATTGTTGCACTTGCACTTTATTATCGTTTGTGAATGCTTATGCACTTTACTGGCCTTAAAACAAGTGGGCATCTGGTATATTGTGCTCAGAAGAAATACCCCCCAGGTAGGGAAGAAGATAACAAATGCATTTGCACTTTATTAGTCTTAGGTTTGTTTTAACATTAATATATTTTTTAACTAAGTGTGCCTTATGGTGTCATTCCAAATGCTATTATCCACATTTAAAACTGATTTTATCAAATTTTATATAGATGTCACGCAATAACATTGTATCCAATATGTGTGGGCTTGGGCAATTACACTGCATTATGTAAATTGTTTCTGATTTGTGCCCGATATACATGTATTGCACAAAGCTGTATCTTGAATGGTTTTAAAAATCGAATAAAGATCATGATGATGATGATGAATATTTTGATGCACAGCAGCACAGCAGGCCTTCCTGCTGCGCTTCTGTGCGTCAAAAGAAAAGGGCAGGAATGCGCCGTACCTACAAGATATGGCGCGTTCCTGTCCTTTTCCCCTGCACTAGTGCACAATGGGCTGCCATGCGCCAATGCAGGCACCCTGGCGCCATGGTGCAAGGGTGTCTGTATTGAAGGGGTAATTGTTTTTGTGCAGGAAGGAACACCTTCCTGCACAAAAACAATCACGAGAGGTGTATTCCTCTTTCAATAGAAAAAGGAAAAACGAGGAGAAATAATGGTATTTCTCCTCATTGCGCCTCCCTTACGCCTCCCCTGGGGAGTCACAGGAACCTGATGCATTCCCATGTTTACAAAACCTTGTAAATCTGGGAATGAGTCAGGTTCCATGGATTTTGCGTGGGAACACCCACAGCGACACCCAGGAAACGCCCCTTTCACGCAGGGTAATGCGTGAAAGGAGGCCATATTTACAAGGCCATGAAAAGCCATGCAGGGTGGCTTTATGTGGCCTTGTAAATATGAGCAGGCACACTGCACCGCCGGTGGGTCAAAAAAGTGACGCTTCGGCAGCGCAATGGGCTTGTAAATAAGCCCCAAAGTCTTCTTACTGACCCAACCACTTTATGAGGGGGCTTTCAGGAATATGAGGCTGCTGGGAAAGTGCCCACTTTGCCCGTGTCTTAAAACCGCTCTCCGCTCCCTTAGGCTAGGCGAGGGCTCTGGCCTTAGTGCCAGGTGTGCTGGACTGGCCAGTGCCTAACCGTAGGAGAATAAATAGGCAGGTAGAAGGAATAGTATAGCATGTGTGGGAAAGACGCCACAGGTGGCAGTGGCGTGGCTGAGAGACAGTTTAACAACTACCACAGAGACAGGGACAAAAACCGAGCCAGCAGCATGTGATTTCCAACTACCGAATGTTGTTGCTGCCGCAAGGGAGTGGTGCACCTTTATCTGAACAATTCACGTTCTTGGTTATGGATTAGCAGTACTGGCACGAGGACCAGCCGCCAGGTATGTGCATTATCCCTGAGGTGTTTGTGGTTGCTTGCTTGTGTTTTTGCGTCCCGGCTGCTCCGCGTGGTTCCCGCGCCTCTCCTGGTTGTTAACGCTGAAAGTGGCGGGTATGGAAATAGCTCCGGCTTCGCAGAGATAGATCTCATTACTCAGTGGTTGAGTGTGTGGGCGAGCCCTGGAAACCCCGAGCTCTTCGTGTTTCCTTTATGATGCCGACGGGTTTCTGAGCTTTCTGAACTGTGCTTCGAAGGTTAATTAAGAGCCCTGAGTGCGGATTATATGCAGCTGTTTCGGGAACAGCGTTTGATGTAACGTTGCCAAATAACAAGAGGGTTTGTAGCGAATGCACTCAAAAGTGAGTGCTGTTGTCCCGCGAAATAAATCATTTCTCGGACCCAGTCTCCCTGGTGGTGGGAACTCCGGGCGACCAATTACAAATGATGTCAGCTGCAGGGCTTTAAGTGGGATGAAAAAACTGGGGGGTCTCTCAAAGAGGCGTGGCCAGTGTAATTAGGGCGTGGCTTAAAACACAAAGAAAAAAGATCTGTGATTAACGCTGTGCTGCCCGATTAGTAATTTGCTGCTTCTGTTATTGGATCCAGATATATAATACAACAAGTAACATTACACCTACAACAAGAAAGCACTATTGGCTTTTCCAATGGTTGTTAGTTGCTTAAGATAAATAACTAACAACTGTGGCTTCGTTGAATAGAATATAAAATATGCTTCAGTTCTGAAATGGTGCTGTGAAAGACCTATAACCAGTCTCTTTGAAGTTACATCAAATGCATTGAATGGTGGTACTGCTGCAGAGCTAAGATTTCTTTTTTTAATCCTGAGGGTGAGAGCAAACATGGAGAGCCCCATAGGGACCCATCTCAGCCACTGCTTTTTGAAACTGCCGGTGCTCAGCACCGGCAGGACCCGGCAAACTTAAAGCCCTGGTCAGCTGGATCCAGTTGGTGGCTCGTGCGTTTCTGTGCCTGAGGGTCGATCACAAACTGGTTAGAGTGATTTCCCAGAGGGAGAAACCAACCCAGCTGATTCAACGTGGCCCAGTGTACCCGCTTTCTGGAGTCGGGGTGCGGAAACACCGACACAGATTTACTTGGCGCAGAAATTCACTCAGTAAAATAACCGGCCGCCCAGGCGAGTCTGCAGACACTCAACTGGGCCTCCACACGAACCCACTCATAACGAAAAGGGGAATGAAACCCAGACTATGAGACTGCCCTGCCACCCTACAAGCCCCCATACAGCGACGTGCAGTCCACCCCCGCCGTCCCTCCACTGCTCACATGCTGAGAGCAGAATTAGTAAAAACCTCTGATTTTTGTTCCAGTAATTCTCATCACATCTCTTGTGCTTTTTACCATTGTTCATAGACGGTTTTCATGTTGTCATAGCCACTATGCACTTTAACAAGGCAAACAAACGGTGTAAGAAATTATCTTGCCACTTTTCCTATTATCATATGAACATAGTCTCTGTAAAGTGCCTTAAGTATTGATATTTGCCCTTTTGAACAACCCATCTTCAGACTGTGTTGTTTACCTGAACAGTACACTTCATAATGATGAATTTTGCCTCACAACAGAGAGAGGCACACATCCATGATGCCAGAAAATTGACGTAGAACAAACAAAGTCTGTTAGATTGTAAATGAAAAATTATTATTACCCAGTGATGGGGTAATCCTCAGAGGGAAAAGTATTGACACAGGAAAAATCTCTCGCCCTAAGCCTCTACAAATGACAGACATATCAGGTGCAGGGTGGAAGTATCTGGAAGCACGTGAGTTTAGGCCATTCGACTCCATAAGGTACCTTCTGGTCGTCATATGTGAATATTCTCTTTTTCTACTGGTCATCTACAGCAGCAACGGGCATTGCTACCTGCATGAGACAAGGGGCCTGGACCACCAGACTCGTGGTGGCGGTCCAGACACCGCCGCATCGGCGGTCCGACTGCCTGATTACGACTTGGGCGGTCAGACCACCCTGGGACGGTTGACTTCACCATGGAACCGCCATTCGATGGAGGTGACACGGCAGTCCAGAGGCCCCAATATGCTTGGTGGGACCGCCGTGGTCCCGCCAAGCATATTACGAGTTTCGTCTCCGCCAGGGTTTTCATAGCGGTTCCACCACCATGAAAACCCTGGTGGAGAGGAAACAAAGGGGGCCCTACACGGTCCACTGTGCCTCCACCACATGTGCATGCACACAGGGGGGCATACCATGTGCCCCCCTGTGTGCATGCACATAGGTTCCTGCACAGCATGGACTTTTGAGTCCATGCCGTGCAAGAACCTGGATGTGCGGTCCCATTGCAGTGCCTTTTTCAAAGGTAATGCTGCCTTTCAAAGTTTCACCGCCGTGGGACCGCCACGCTGCCACCTGCCAGACTACTTAAAAGTAGTAATCTGGCGGACAAGCGGCAGTGACTTTTGGTGGAGCGGTGGTGCTGTGGGTTGCATCGCCACACCACCACTCCACCAAAAGTCATAATCAGGCCCTAAATATTCGCAGTTTTGGGGATTCTGAATATTCTAGGGATAAGTATGGTCATTCTATATCTGTCTCACTTAACACACTTATCTGTCACTTTCAGACAGTTCCTCTTGACAGTCCTCTAAACTAATCAAGAAAATCCCGAAACAAATGTGTTACCACAGTGGCAGTACACTATGGTATGTTATGTTATGTTAAGCCGTTTTGTAGAGCGCTCAGCTGCCCCGGCAAAGGGGCGTCCCGGCGCTAAGAGCAATAGTAGCAACTGGCTGCAAGAGTCCATTCTAGCAAAAGAGGGAGAACCAAGAGATGTGAAAAATGACAGACGGGGGAGCAGGAAACCTAGTGAGGGAATAGGTGGGTTTTTAGTGCTTTTCGAAAAGCAAAATAGTTGTCCATGCTCCGAATATGACTTGGAAGACCATTCCACGGCTTAGCTGCCACTACGCGGAAAGAGCGCCCACCGGCGCGGGCTCTCCTCACACGTGGGATAGATGCCAGCTGTTGATCTGCAGAACGTAACTGACGCGTGGGAATATAGGCAGAGAGTAGGCCAGATAATATCCCAGGGATCGGATATTTCAAAATCTTAAACGCGAAGCAGAGAGACTTGAACTCCACCCGCCTCTCTACTGGCAGCCAGTGTAGCCGACGGATAGTGCTGGAGGTGGAGCAACATCTGGGCATGGCAAGAAGAGTTCTAGCGGCGACATTTTGGACCCTCTGCAATCTTGCAATCTCGGCCCTGTTGGCCCCCAGATAGAACACACTGGCATAGTCCAATCTTGACAGCACAGATGCCTGCACAATCGTCTGCCGGATAGAGGGGTCAAAGAAGCCCAAAATGGGCCTGAGGCTGCGCAGAATACCAAAACAGGTCGCCGCTACCCTCTTTGTTTGATCTCGGAAACTAAGCGCCGAGTCCACCCAGACGCCAAGATTTTTCACCACCTGTTTGGGAGTGGGGGCCGGTCCCAGGGTGGTAGGCCACCAGTGTCCGCTCCAAAGCTCAGGATCTTTTCCTACCAGCAGGACCTCGGTCTTGCTGGCGTTGAGCTGGAGACAGTTGGCGGTCATCCACCCTGCAACATCCTCCAGTCCACTTCGAAACTTAGCAGCATCGTTTAGACAGTCATTGGAGAGGGCGACGACTAATTGAGTGTCGTCAGCATAAGACACTATAGTCAGCCCACTCCTCTTAGCTATTACAGCTAAGGGCTGGACATACAGGTTAAAGAGCGTAGGGCTTAGAGCAGAGCCCTGCGGAACGCCCTGTTTGACGGAATGCACCTTAGAAGAAAATGGGGGCTGACACCTGAAAGGACCTGTCCGAAAGGAAGGAGGTGAGCCACGCCAAGGCGGGGCCCACAATACCAGCATCCTTCAACCTCTGGATCAGGATCTGGTGGGAGACCGTATCGAATGCGGCACTGAGGTCCAATAGGATCAGTGCCGAAGTACGTCCCTCATCCAGAGCCGCTCTCAGGTGGTCGGTCACAGCTAGCAATGCGGTCTCTGTACTAAGACCCGGGCGAAAGCCACACTGGGAGGAGTCCAGTATGCAATTCTCCTCCAGATAGCCTGAGACAATGGTATCGTGACAGTTCACCGGGTTACCAGTTACTTCAGGGTCCACTTCCCATCCTGCAGCGCTCTGACTAAGGAACTGAATTGTGTTTACTGAAACACAGTAGTCTTAGGAAACTGGGACCTCTTTTAGGATCAACCTAATCCTAAAACAGGCCCTGGGTAACTCTTTTAATATATGAGATTGAGAGACATTAAGGGGCTATCTGTGTGTAGGAATTCTCAAGGTTACTTGCATCAAGGCTGCTGTTCCTGGCCTCCACCCCTTCAATGCTCAACTGAAGGGACTAACGCACAGGTCACGTTCTCATGAGTAGCAGCATCCTCGCATGTAGCATCCCAGACTCCCATTCAACTCTCAGAGAGCATCGCCTTGGGACCGGCTTTGGGAATGAAAAAGAGTCAAGGTCATTAACAGCTGGCGCTGTGCAATAGTGTGTGGCAGCGTAGACAAAGTAGATACATTTATAAGGGAGGCTTTGCACACTTTTGTGGACTTATATGAAAATGAGTACGGAGAGAAAAAAAAATAGTAAAAGGAGATGAGTATATTAACCGTTGACCTACGGACATCACTTCTCTATTCAGTTAAAATTCGAATTAAACGTGTCCTAAATAGCCAATGACACTGACGTAAGTAATCACAACGTTTTTACTAGCGGGCAGGCAATGACATTATCCTGTATCTCAGGGTGACGAACAAAGCGCTCTTCCACAGGGCCCTTCCGGGTCACCTGCAGATAATTGTGGGTGGAAAACTATGGACAAGGTTTATGTGTTTGCAATATACAAAATCTATGATACTAAGAGTCACAAGTCCGGGAAAAGCTTCTCAAAACAGGATGCAGCCTGACTTTAGTTTCCAATGCCGTGCAGAATCCTGTGGAAAAAAGCTGGTTCTAAACTGCATATTTCATGTCGAAATACAAGTATGGAAATGCTCAAACAAAAAAAACATATGGCCCCGGAAGCATGGACCTCTGCCACGGAGTCCTGTTGTACAGTGACACCTAAAGGAATAATGGATAACTGCACATGGCTGACATGAAGGACACTGGATTGATTGTGTCAGTAGAAATGCCTGTTTCCTACCATGACATTTTAAAACCTTAACACCGGACCGCGTTTTCACTGCTCCACACTCACGTTTAGGTCAGTGGTAACATTCAAGCAGGGGGGCTGCTGTGAAGAATACATTAGAATGTGACAAGTAGAACAAGATTACAAATAAAGAGATTGGCTGTGCACGTAGCAGGGCTACCAGGCTAATGTCGTGGTAGAAGATGATGGTTTAGGACTATTTGCCGCGCCTGCCTTATACGCCCTGCATTGACTTTCATGCTTATGTCGTGTCTGTTTCATGTGTATTTAAAATAAAAAAATAAAAAATTTAACCAAAACCAGGATGCGAAGGGTTCAATTTTTGCCGTAAGGTGACATAACATTTAAAAATGTAAAAGGCCACTTGACTACAAAAGCCCTCATTACTAGTTTGCAGGAGTGAGGTGCGAAGATAATGAGGGGCCAGCGTTGACCTAGACCAAAATCCAGCTATTTTGAGTTTCGTTCTCGAATGAGGAATAACTGCATGGACGGTAATACCATGTCCTTTACCATTCATTTTTCCGCATTCCAGGAAAAGAATAGTTGACATTGTCCACCTGTTGTGCAGGCAGAACGTGTCAGTGGGAGGGCTGTCAGAAGTGGGTGGCTCAGCTGGGGTCCAGGGGTTGAGGGCAGACCTCTCTCTGGCCTGTCTGTGGCAGGAAGCATTTTCTGCGCATTATTTGCTGTTGCATGGGTCCAGGGGCAGGGCTCTGCTGCTGCCCACAGCCCCTGCAGAAGTAAAGTGAGCTGCAGGAAGTCATCATGCCTAGAGTTTGCAGCCCGATGACTCCAGGTAGTTTTCTTACGTAAAGTAATTGTAGCATTTTTTCTCATGTCGTTTTTTGCTGTACTGTGGCAAACTGGAATGTGACCTATGCACTGTAGTAATAATGAGTGAAAGTGCGTTTATTTGTTTTATTATTATTTGGTCTTAATAACACGTTATTGGGCCACATCTATTTTCACTCAAATGGTATAAAAGTAATCGTGTGAATGTTGTATGGTCATAGCATTACTTTTTGCATATGGAGCAAACATCCAGCCATTTCAAAAATGCTTGGAGGTGACCGTGTGAAGTTACTAATAAGTACTGTGTGTGTGTGTGTGTGTGTGTGTGTGTGTGTGTGTGTGTAGTGATACGCAATGAATGTGCCACGGAAGGATTCTAAACACATGCGCTTTAATATGAGTAAATGTTGAGAGCAATGAATCTGTGGCAACCGCCTCCATTTTGACCTTATACATAATTGGCTGTCTGAAGGCCGGTGCCAAAATTGGCATAGATATGTGAGCAGATAGTTGTTAGCATTAGTAAGAAAAGACACTTTTACTTCATATGGAAAAATGTTTCAAACTTTGCACCGAAAAGCTATGAAAAAAACACGCGACGACGTGCGTCCCGAGATGCTTTGCTTTAGTGCCTAATAGTTGGAGAAAATGGGACGCTTTCACAAAACAGTGACAGTGAAGGAGTTAATATTCTAGCGCTGATGCATGTAATTCATGTCTTTCTGCCTGTCTCGTCCACCTGTGTCTGTCTCATGAATCTGTTAGTAATTTCTGTTGCTCTCTGTGTCTGATTGTTTCTCTGTTTCAGTCATTTTCTCTTTACCCAGTGGGTTGGTTTTCACACCTGAGTTCCGCAATGTAAAATGTCTCTAGCTTTGGCTTTTTCTGACAACTGAGAGCATACAAAGACCCCAATTCCAGAAAACATCTACATCTTCTCCTTCACTCTCTCTCTCCCTTCGAAAGGTGGTAAATGTATGTGTTTAACCCCACAGATTTGGAAATGTCATGTGGTACTACCAACCTGAAAAATTGGTTCCACAGGGTAATTCCCCAATCCATGGGGTTTGACTTCGAATTGTGCGTTACTTTGGTTGGATTTACTGCACAGTCACAGTAATTTCATATGCAAATTTACCATTTGGTAAATCCTCCTCTGCATAATACAACTCGTAATTAGGGCCAAAGTGGCAAATTTGGATAGGGGAGACTGTGCATCAATAGAAGGAAGGAAGCGGAGGAGCTGGAGGTGTCTTGGAAAGCAAAGATGGAGGATGCAAGATCTAATGTAACTAATGATTTGCAACAAGAGGGTATAATAAAATATCTTGTAGAAAGAGGTTAATATTCAATTAAAGAAGCATCTCACAGGCATTATGTGAAAGGAGAAGGGAGAATGACTCAGCTGAGAAATATTGGTCACTTTCAGAGGAAGAGGAAAGACATGTATGGAATGCTCATGGTGGAAGGTGTCTAGAGAACACTAAGCATTTAAAGTAATTAAATAAGGAGGCAATTTATCACTGTGTAGAGAGGGAAGATAGTCACTACACCCTAACGGCATGCAAAGGAAAGGTGTCCTTAGCTGCACAAAGGAGTTTACAAAGCATGCTGAGAAGTTTGATCAATTTTCTAATGAGTGTGTTAGAGTTGTTATGCATTTATAAAAACTGTGCAATATTAACTACGTGCAAGACGTGGATTCTCACTTGATTTTACACAAGTACACGTATTTGATGGGATTGCCTTTGACACAAAATTAGTATGACATGTTAAAGTGCCTTTTTCATGGCTCTTGCTAACTAGGACTCAGTTGGCCTTGACAACATCTTGTTCATAATGTATGTCACCCCCCTGCATATTCACTCTCTATTATTTCTGCAGCACACAGTCAAGCAGAATTATGTTTGCTCATTTCCATTGATGTTTTTGCTGTTCTCGAAGAAAAACTTTCCAACACGAGTTCAGTAATGTTGCAATTCCTCAAGGCCTTGTTGCAAGCTCACTGTACTGCGTTCATTCACAATAGATCACTGTTGATTTGTAACTAGCTTGTTCTGCATCTCCGGATGACATTAGCATAGAGGGACTGCATTAATATTCATGTAGTGGGATAGTGGTTAGATGGTAGGGCAATATGACGTTTAATAAAACCATACTCTGATTTGCTGAGATGGTAAAACTTTTGCTCAAACCATGATGAATCTGCAGTTTTAATTATATTCAAAGACATTTCCTATATAAACCCTCGATTTTAGGGGTGAGCCAGAAGACTTTCTAATGCTACCAGAGATGCTGTCTAATTTCTTACTGATTTTGCTGTTCATTGGACTTAGAATATCTTTTGATTTTGCTTACTATTCTGTAATGCCTTTTTGTTGAGAGCCTTCATAGCAATGGTTTATGCAGCTGCTCTTTACAATTTGTGTACTGTAACCTCTAGATGTTTGTAATAAAGCTCTAAATAATTTTTCATTCCACTCTAGAATTCACTTATTGAGCCGTTTTTTACTAAATTGATTGTATTTTTTAAAATGTATTGTGGTGCCTTGTATCGGGACACATTGCCTTATGAGATTGAGGTTTAACATCATCCCAACCCATCCACTCGTGGGAGTATTGTTGAGGTGTAATTTTGGGGTGTAAGAATTCTGGGGTTCCCCACTCCCACAAGAGAGTGATCAAGAGGATGATGAATGCATACTAAATTCAGAAGAAAGATGAGTTTTATACATCCTTTCTGGTGAAAAAGAAAGTTAAAAGACAGAGCAGTGTGACAAATTTGAGAAATTTGAACATATGTCTAGTCTATATACACTTCAAGATGAGAGGAATTTAGAGAGATTGGTTGATCAAGTTAGATTCAAAGGATGCTTATTTCACTGTTACATTAGCTCAGGAGAGCCAGGTATATACAATTCAAAGTTAAAGGACTGATGTGTCAGCTTGTAAGTATGCCTTTTGGCCTGTCTTCAAAGGTGTGGTGTTTTAAGAAGTTCTTTCGTCCCATGGTGGTTTATTTGAGAGATGGAGGGGAATTGGTTTAATTGTTCATTTGGGTGATATTCTAAAAAGTGTCACAGTACAAAAAAGAGCTAGAGGAAAACTTACAGTTGGTAAAGAGGATATTAGTAAATTATGTTTTATACAGTCAATGAGGAGAAGTTCAACGTAGGGATTTAGAAGGTGAAATTATTAAGATAAAAAAGACTTTCAATGTTGAGAAAGGATCTGACAAGTTTAAAAGCATTGATGAGAGTTATTACGTTTTTTGTTTTTGATTTTCGTTACAGCCACTTAAGTTTTTAAACGCAAAAGCATTGAGGGAATATCAGCAGGAGGGAGACAAAATTAGATTGTCAGAAGAGGAAAATTAGAGTGAGTTAGTGGTTGGAGAATATGGATGCTTGAAACGTGATGGCAATTTTTGGTACAAGTTAAAAGTTATTTTGGAATCAGATACAAGTTACCATGGATGGGAGCTGTGTGGAATACCAAGAAAGAGGGGGGAAATGGATAGCAGAGAGTGCTCAGCAAATAAATGATTTTGAAATGAAAGCTTGTTTCTTTCCATTGAGAAGTTTTCTATGATGTATAAAGAGGTGTATGATTCTTTACATATGAAAAGTATGTCAGCAGTACAATATCGAAACTAATTGGGGAAGCAGATCAGAAAGGATTAAAGAAGGAAATATTTATTATTGCTTGTGGCACAAATGGATTTCAGAGCAGAGTATCTATCTGATCTAGACAATGTGGTGGTGGAATGGGATTGAAGATATTTGACTGACTACAGCAATTTGATGTTGAACAAGTAGTATTTCAGGAACAATCAGGACAATTGGAGTGAATTAGAGATTAATGTTCTTGCACCAAGATTAACAGTTCAATTATAGAATTATTACAGGTTGAGATCGGACCAAGAGGCTCTTAAAGGGGATGGGAGGAGAAGGGCATCTGTTGGTAGATATTGGGATACTGAACCTTCTCGTTTGGAGGATATCAGGAGATGAAGACAGTATGAATGCCTTTCGGAAGAGGATAATGCTTTGTTTGAAGAGTCATGGGCTCCAGCAACAAGGAGGAATTACACAGGACCAATCAATGTTTGAATACATTGGTGCATATAAATGAGTGTGGATCTCTTGGAACCATCCGAAATATTGGTGGTCCAGTTTTTGATAGAATTATTTGAAAAAGGGACAAGTTGCAGAACAGTGAACTGATCATATCAGCAATAGAAGAAGATCATTCTATGAGTGAGAAAAAGTCAACTGATAGGATTTTTTTAAAGTGCAGATTTATGAACGGAATGAAATTATGGTGACTACCCAAAGCAAGGTACAGTATCTATTTGGCATGTAGTCGTGATAGTTCGCTTATTTGAGGAGTGGACAGTTATTGCATTTTTAAGTTTAAGATAGCTGCATTGGACTTTGGGATCTTTATTATGTTTGATGTCTTTCAACAGGGTTTCAGATATTTGTGCTTAGTAGTTATTTAGCAGGTATTTTAATCTGGATCGAGTGCTCATTGAAGTATACAAGAGAATTAAATCAAACACTTAGACAATATGTTTTTCTCGGTTTGAGGATTACTATGTGTCACAAGATACAATGTAGATGCCCTGAAGATTAAGAGAAGAGAATGCTGAGGTTCATGCCAAATCAAGCTTCTCAGTTGTTGATTTATGTGAGTCCTGACAGAGGAGTGTTATCAACAACAACAATAACTAGGTGGATCATAGTAGTACTGCAGGAATCAGGAGTAGATTTGAGTGTTTTCAAAGTTTTAGGGGCCAGGCCTATTAGCTGTTTATTTCAGGAGGAATAATTTAGACCATTTTGAGAGCAGCCGCTTGCAGAAACATTTGCAAAGTTTTACTAAAGATCAGAGGAGCATGCTGCAGGTGTTGAATTGAGGGTATTTGAACATGCACAATGCTAGCATTCGGTCTTGCCATAAAATGATGGTTCTTAACATTTAGTGACAGGAGAATTTAGATTATATCACTGACAAAGAGGCTAGTATTATCCTACCCTCATTTCTGAACTGGTTATTAAAAGTTAAATAAGTTAAAAAAGTTTTAGAGGAAACAAATGAAATGAAGGAAGATTTGGTTTGAATTATTGGTTTATTGTTCTCTTATGTATGCAGAAGGACAGTAGGTGCTGATTCAGAATGAAGACAAAGAAGGAGCTGTGAACTATATTAGGGGAGCATAGAAGATGGAGCACAAATGACGGAAAATAATTTAAGTCTCAGAGCATTCAAAGAGGGTCAATATTGGACAGCAGGGTTGCTTTGCACAGAAAAAGGATGATAATTCAATTGTTGCTGGGATGTTATATTTTGTTCTTTAAAGTGCTGTGCAGTGGAGTAGTAATAAAGTGTTATTCCTAATGCTAGCCTCCGTGAATTTAATAAAGTCTAGATTCTCCTGTCACTAAACCTTGGAAAATCATCATTTTTGCCAGTAGTGGTAGAATGCAGAAGGGTTGTAGAGGGACATATGTATGACTGAATGATGATAGGGATGGGGATGATGTTAAAAGGGGTGTGGGACCAGTAGCGGCTTGTGTCAGGGCTGAGTAACTTACCTGCCGCACTGCCGCTCTTCTGCTCCTCAACAGCACAGGCTCCCAGTATCCCCTGCTGCCAATCCTGACGCTGCTCTCATGCTGATGGCAGCATAAGAGCAGTGTCAGGCTTGGCCTGAGCGCCCTCGATTTGTGCTTCGACAGAGACTGGGAGCCTGTGCCTGCTGTCTCCATCCCGGCAATGCAGCTGGGGTTGGAGACAGCTTCAGTGCGCATGTCGGAGTGGCTGCCCTGAGACAGCCGGCCAAACCCACATGCGCACTGACAAGAGTGCCCACCACTCCCCCTCTGTGACTGCCCCTACAATGGCCCTGTCCCCAAGACTCGCCTGGGAGAGAAAAATAAAATGGTATTAACCCTGGTTTATTAACATTTTATTTTTTATTTTTTGCAGCTGCTGGCGAGGGATGGGCGATGCTCCTCCGCCAAAGCGGAGGAGCTGCTGCTGTGTGGGACTTTACAGTTGATTTTAAGATAAAGGCACAGAGTTTTCTATTAGAGTGAGAGGGAGGAGGTGGCAGTGGGTGCTACAGAGTGATCTGATGAAAGTTCTTTGAACTGCATGGCTTGTAGTTCTACAAGATTAGATTTAAGTTAATGAGGGTCATGAAGGGGATGGTGGCCAGTATGAGGTCAAGGTTCACAAAGGAGAAACCTAGAGGGCAGGGTGGGTGAGAGGATAAATTACGATCATATCGAATTTTAAGGATACATCTCTATTGGTGCCAGTGTGTTAAAAGGAGAGTGCCTGGAAATTAGAGATTTGTCAGTGAGGACACTACTGCCACTACCCCGGCATGCATATCTCTGGGCATGTGGTAAATGAGGACTAGCTTATGAAGATAAAGTCAGTGTCACATTTTGGTAACAACTGGCCCTCCAAATACATCAGCAATGCAAATGTTAGTCTTTAGCCACACATTGGGCTGTCATCATGTTTTACACAGACTTTAAGCTCAGACGCAGTCCTAAATAACACCACATTATCACAGATATGCTATAGTTGACATTACGTCTGAGTTCTTGATTTTGACACACAAATTACGTGTGTCAGGTATCAATGATGAATTCATTTACATTGTCATCACTCCATGACAGAGAGGAATGTACCGCTATTTGTTTAATAACCATCCCACAAGTGGAAAGGCAATTTGCACTGCAGTATCTATGAAACACTTCAAAGAACCCATTTATGACTTGCTAGTGCCCCAGCAGATGACAGGATAACATGACCTAGAAATGAATAACCAGAAATATAAATACTTGTGCCATTAGGAGGTACTGACAGGCGGCAGGCTTGATGGGGGAGGAGGAAATGGTAGATCGCTCCTGTTGAGCTACTAGGGGTGAACGTTCCACGATCTGCAGTAGGCCATATAAGAGCCATGTTTGACGTATATCCAACCTCTGTCCTTGACGATGTAGATCTTTATTGCTGTAAATGTCATTTGATACTCTGCTTTAATTTCCCGTACATGCTGTATGATGAGCAATGTTGAACAAAAAGAGTTTTAACAAAAAAAGAAATATAAATACTTTAGTGACTAATATTCTATTGTCATTTATTATTTGTATGCAATTTATGATAAGCAAACATAAACAACTGTAAAACATAAATTTTCATATACCATGGTCATCATAATATGTAAGATATTGTAAATATACTAATCTACATTTAACAGAATATAATACTTAATGACATTGAACATTTTGAAAAAAGCACAATCTGAAATTAAATTTGAGGATTAGTAGCAAGGATTCCAATAGAAGATATGTCCATAGGGAATACCAGCAAACAACATTTTCTTTGGTCAATTACCATCAGACAAAGATGTTTTCAATGAGCTCATGCCTGAGGTCAGTGACTTCCTCCTCATCAAGATCAACTTCCTGGCACGTCAACAACATCGCCCTGGGATTCTCACTGGTAATCATCATGAGGAATGAAAGGAATATCTTCTCAGGGCAATGTTATGAAGCGAAAATTGGCCTTGATATTGTTCAGTATTGCATTTTCCACTGGAAATTGGGTGTAGTCATTCAAACGTCAGAGCGTTAAATCCAGCACTTGGATTGGGACAGCCGAAAAAGTTGCATGAGACATCCCATTGGAATCGCTAACTGCATACTGGCAAAAGCCAGTAGCACAGAAATGTAACACTGCCATTACCATTAGAGTAGTTGGGAACGGCAGTCTAAATTATGATGGCCAGCAAAGGTTCAGATTGAAATTGTTGCACTAAAGCTCAAATGGGGTTATTGTTCAACCTGTTCTTCTTAATGATGTGTCTTTCCTGCACGGTTTCTAGATTCAGATGTAGATTGTACCCACATTCTTTACTTTGACATATCCTTCTCCATCTTGCCAATGGTAGTTGTTGAACATATCGGCAACATAAAAGTGCAATGGGTCAGTGCTATAGGTTCACTAACATTTGATGGACATATTTAAAAAATAATATAGTAAGGCAATTTCTAAATAAAGACACATAGAAAATGGCAAGAATGTGAATAATAATGTAGTTATATACTTCGAATATTATTAAAATATGCAAACATATATTTTAATACAATTTATCAAAACGTATCCAAAATATAAAAAATGTTTTATTTAAATATCACATATTTGAAATTTATCAGTAGCATACATAATTTTCCAAAATTTTATAATGCAAAGATTGCCAAAAATGATATTGGATTTTTTTCTCTATCATCTTTTTAAAAATCCATCAAGACTGACATAGAGTACACGTCGGACAGTGAATATCTATTGTTTGTAATGGGGATGTTCTAGGTGTTATTGATGGAAGCAATATTGCGGATACCCAATGCTTCCATCAATAGTATTCTACTTGTCCACCATATTGTCAGGGATACCCTATGCTGACAATGTTGGATTTTGATAGTGGGCCAAACATGGCAGATGTTTGACATATCTGTCATGGATGATGTACTAATAAGCGCAGTCTTTATCTACCTTTTCTGGCAGCCATGGTCCCACATTGGTTATAACGGTCCATGAGTGACAGAATCTGTTGTCTGCTGTGTAAGCATCCATTGACAGAAATTCCATCACGTGGTATACATGATATTTTAAGGCCATTGGATCAGTTGCCTCCTAACCATCAACTGTATCAGACCTATTCCACTGTTGCTGCTCATTTACTTCTGCTGGGACCTACCATGGCTGAACATGCAGGTGACAGGACCCTCAACATCACTCCTGAGGACTGGGACATTCTTTCAGAGGGGACCCTGACAACAATAGCCTGCTATATGGGCCTGCAGAGAGTCAGGTCAGATACATACACGAATAGCACTTGATTATATATTTATTTAGTTATTATGAATATGATGAGTGACTCGACACTCTGGTCTAAGGTATTAAATGTCACATCCACAATATGAAAACTGTTCCTAACTCTATGATCACCCAATGTGTTCTATAACAGCAAGCTACTGCTAACCAAATGCATTTCTCTATCTTGTGTGTTTAAAATTCGAGTTAGATTACTTTTTTTAACAGATTCTACCTAAGAATATTAAAAACACATGGTCCACAAGTAAAAGCCAATGCCTGATTAACGATGCACACACACACACACACATATCTATATTTTCCAGCCATAAAGATCTGTCTAGAACAGTAATTTAGGTCTGGTTTATATTTTTTAACAATAGTATGTCAGGAGTTGTATGTAAGGTACTCTACAGCCATTAATGATTGCAAAACAGACACAGATCTAAATACTTAACCAGCCAGGTGTGTTGTCCTCAAAATCAAATCAGTCAGACATTGGTCAAGGCATGCAGGCCCTCCCATTGTCATGGGGAAGCTGTGTGGTCGACCAGGGCCACAGCAGTCTGAGGGACAAAATGAATAACATTCATGCTGTCACAAAGCATGTCATTTTTCTTTTAAATGTTTTTTAATGTCATAACAGATTTAGGATATGCCACTAATTGAGCCAAGGGTGGCCCTGACTGTGGAAGTTACTTTCCAATAAACAAGCATTAGGGGTCCATTCCTTTTATCATTTTACAGTGCATTTGACTCTAAAAATGGCATTGATAATGTTTTTTAAGGACAGGGTACTCCCTAACACTTTGAATGGAGTACCCTCTACATAAAACACAAAAGCGCTGAGATTCTGTTTGCCAAATGCTTTACTCCATCACAATGCAACATAAAGCCCATATACATAATTACAATTCAAATACTATGTAAAGCAACTTGTAATACGGTGGATGTTCTACACGTTATATTGTCATGGAGTCAGGGGTCGAAGTGCATTAAAATAAGTATGGGAACTGTGATGCTGCATGCAAGGGGGCGGAAGGATCAGTGAGTGTGGAGGCGGGGTCAAAGGTGTGGCTAAAAAATAAAATATTCTGTATTTTTGCATTTCACCTTCAGGTAGCTACATATAAAATAACACGCAGCTTAAAAGATAAATAATTTTATAAAGTTAAGTTAATCAGAGTGTAATGCACTACAATACATTACGAAACCTCTATTAGTTAATGCACTGCTAAGGTCTGAATGTAACCAGAAAGCTACAGAATAGAGGGCCTGATTACGATGTCGGGCGGACCGCCCCTGACAGGCTGTCGGTGCTGGTCTGCCCGACAGACAGGCCATCGCTACGATCGCCTCATTACAATGCAGGCGGTTGGACCGCAGAGGTCAGGAGGAAAGAGCGCTGCCTCCGACAGGATCCAAGATCCCGTTGAGGCAGCAAGCAGTCGGAATCCTATCCCTTCCATGGAGGCGGTGCCTGCGCAGGCACCGCCAAAGAGATTCGGATGTCGCTTTCTGACTGCCGTTTCATGGCGGTCTGAGCGCCATGAAAAGGCAGTAGGAAACAGACTTTGGGGGCCCCAAGAAGGGTCCCCGTGGGCCACAGTTAAGTGGCCCAGGGAGCTCATGCAGTGGCCCCACGCACATACATACACCGTGTGTCAGGCACCACATGGTGCCTGGCACACAGTGAATGGATGTGCACAAAGTGCTATTTTACACTGCGGCCCGTGCTGCGGCAGGCTGCAATGTAATAGTGCACTTTTCCAACCACAAGCAAGGTGGTGGCATCATGATTCGGCAGTCATCCGCTTGTCGGGCGGACGGTCTCCTGACCATCACAACAGTGGTCGGCGGTCCGACCGCGTAATATTGTAATCAGCCCCTAAATCTTGATTGGTTCAGTGGAGAATAGTGGCTTGTGTATTTTTAGTGCTACGAGGTCCCAGCTTGTGACAGAAACCACTGTGAATATATAAGTCATTTTAAACTAGCAATACACACTGTATAAGATAGACTGGTACAAAAAGCGCAAAAAGTTTAAGATAAAATGATGCTTCTAAAATATAGATTTTAGTAATTTCTAGACTGTACCTGATACAATTTTTTTATATAAATGTCCTTAAAAGCAAGCACTTCACAGCTCAGCTGGTAACTCCCTTGCACTACCACTCAAAGAAAGAATACATCTTTGTCAACACAAAGCCAGTACTGGCTCCCAAGCACTGTTTACATTTGCAGATTAACCAGTTGCACACATTTGCATTTCTTTCAGGCAAACAGGAACCCTGACAAGAAGTCTTGTTTATTGTTAGGCTATCTGTCTGCCCTCGGTTTCACAGCACAGACAACTCCTTGAATGACACTTTAGTTGAAGCTCTCAAACTACCGGAATGAACCATCCCGGGACGGTTATCTTTTCACAAAAAGTAGAGGAACGTTTTTTCATAAATTAAAAAAGTATGGGCACGTCGTGCCCCTCTGATCCCGCCCACTTCGACCTCTGCATGGAGTAACTTGTCCAAAAAGTAATAAATCAGCCCCACGGTGTGGGCCTTAATAGCATCGCAAAACATTTAGTTGTGGCCAAAGTAAAACAGTAAAACAAACATACACATCTAACAAGGTTAAAACACAACAATGGTCATGTTTTTATGTTGTTTGATATGCTACTCCCACAGAGTGTAACAGATATCCTGTCCGCCTTATTACAAGTTACATAGTATATCATGAAATGTATCATGCTGAGCAGTATATCCGTCTCATTTGTGACACAATAGCATGTCAAAAACTCACAATCAGGCCCAATGTATATTAAATAATATTCTGATTATATATGCATAATCATGTTTTAAAATGTGTGATGTTTACCATAACATGATTGAGTATTTTTTGGTTTTCTAATCTCCGTCTGTGTAGCTTTGCAAAACATCTGGTAGACTATTGCTAGAGAAGTGCTTCAACAGGGGTCTTCAGGTGCCGCAGCATCCACTGCAGGGAGGGGAGCGGATATAGTGGGTGCGGCGGTTACTGACACCCATGATGGAGTGCGTTCTGGCTGTTGCCTACCCGGACCTGGATGAGTAGACGAAGGCAATGGAGGAGCAACAAGGGGGTACGTTTATTTATATGAAAAATATGTATGTTGCTCTTAACCCTTCTTTTGATTTTTCTGGTTGCAATATTATATCACTAACTTCACAGGTATCCTGATGTTCCTATTAGCAGTGCCATAGAGTATAATAGACTTTGAGCCTGATTTAGAATTTGAAGGATAGCTACTGTGTGACAAATGTGACCAATAGGACACAGTACATTAAGTTAAGTTAGGTCTAGTGCCATTGATAGTTAACATAGTGCATTTAAAATAATTTTAATAGTGGTACTTACCTCCTATTTTGTTGTGCATTGAGTTGTTGTTGCCAGATGAAGTCCCAGCACTTGGAGTAGCAGTGACATGCTGATAGAGTAGGTTTTGTGGAATACTCTTTTTCCTCCAACAAAGCTGTGGAGGATGAACCGCCATATTTCTGTGGGCAGAAATAATACTCTGAATGCAGTGGACATAGTGGTGACTTTTCAATACTCCCTCCATCATGTGAAGGATATACAGCCGTTGACAAAGTAAAGAAAATGTGGTGGAAGCAGTGGATGGCTGAAGTCCGTCAAACTGCTATCCTCTAAATAGGATGGACTGACCTCCATGGCGGCACAGGGGTAAACAAATGGATTTTGACAGTCTGCTCACATTCCTCAAACTGTGAATAAGGCCGTAAGTTCCTTCACAAGAGTTAATTGTACTAGAGGACAAATATAATGCTTTAGCACGTATAAACGTGAGGATACATCAATTATTATGTTCTTGCAATTTTGTAGTAAAGCATGGACTTGATGCTTAAAGGAAGGAATAAAAGGGGAGGCTAGAAACAGTCTTTAACTCAGTTCATTGTAATCACTTTTTGACATTAGTGTTTCTTTCTCATTATTTTTCATGATTGTTTTTCCATAAGGTGCTGATGCGTTTCGGTTTGTATAAATAATTTCAAAGTTCTCATCGGGACAGAAACCAAGAACCTTGTTAGACCTGGCATCTTTTGGTGTGGTTTCTCCTGACTTTTTGCCTTCTGACCTGTTTTCACTGTGTGCTGAACTTCATTTTTGCTGGCTTTAGGACTTAATGCACTTTTCCACTGCTGACCAGTGTTAAAGTGCATGTGCTCTGTGTCTAAAATGTAATAGCATTTGGATTCTCCATGATTGGCATATTTGATTTACTGATAACTCCCTAGTACAGCGCACTACATGTGCGAGGGCCTGTAAATCAAATACTACTAGTAGCCCTGCAGCACTGATTGTGCCACCCACATGAGCAGCCCTTCATACCTGTCTCAGGCCTGTCACTGCAGAGCCTGTGTGCAGTTTTAAACTGCCATTTTGACCTGGCAACTTTACCTACTTGCCAGGCCCAAATATTCCCTTTTATTACATATAAGTCACCTCTAAGGTAGGCCCTAGGTAGCCTCATGGGCAGGGTGCAGTGTTTTAAAAAGGTAGTACATGTACTTTTGAGTTTTACAAGCCCAGGTAGTGAAAACCTGCTAAATTCTATTTTAACTGCAGCAAGGTTTATCTCTCACATTGGGTTAGCATTGGAGCTGCCTTGTAAACTTTTACGTGTAACTTCCAACTGGGAAAAGATAGGAAATAGGAGTTTGGTGTCTCTGGACTCAACAATTTAAAAACAGATCTTTTAGTGAAGTTGGATTTTAAATTGCAGGTCTGAAAATGCCACTTTTAGGAAGCTGGCATTTTCTTACTTTAACCATTTTGTGCCTCTGTCGGTCTCTGGAATACACGTTGGAGTTGGGTGACAGCTGGGCTTTGTGCTTTCCCTCTATACATTCACACACAAAGGGAGCTGAGGTGTGCCCTGCATATCCTGATGGCCCATTACCAGGCTGTTGGGTCTTCCTGAGCTAGAGTGAGAGGGAGGAGATGACACTTGCTCCTGAATAGGGCTGTGCCTGTCCCCACACAAAGAGTTGCATACTCCCTGTAGTGTGTCTGGCGCCAGGGAAAAGAAGGACAGGGTCTTGTGCAGCACAAAGACCTTTCTTTGAAGTCTCCCTACTTCAAAGGCTAAAATGGGTATAAGTACTGGACCCCTGACACCTTATACTCAGAACACTTCTGGAACTGTGGACATTCTACCAGGAAGAAGGGCTGTTGTGCTGCCAGGAGGGACTGCCACTTTGCTGTGTTGGCCTGCTGCATCTTGCCTGGGAGTGAGAGGACTGGACCTGACTCGCTACATCCTGCATCTCTAAAGGTTCTCCAAGAGCTTGTTGGGCTTGCCTCTTGTTTCTGAAGTCTCAGAGATATCAAAGACTTCACCTGCATCTTCCTACCAGCACCTGGGCTCCTCTGCTGTGAGCCCTGCTCTGCCTAGTAGTGTCAAATCCTGTTCTGGGCCCAGGGAAGTGAGTGATTTGTGCTGCAATTTAAGAAACCAATGCATCAACACCAAAGCGTTGTTCAGAACCGGTGCATTCCCTACAATATCGACGCATTGACGCTGCCTGCACCGAAGCCGTGGATACCACTCGCTGAGTGCGTGATGCAATGACCTCGACTTACAAAGCAGCCTGACTTTGCCGGTGGAGCACCTCCGAATCACTGCTGCTTCGTGAGTCCCGGACACTGCATCACCGACGTCTGTGATGCACTGTCCCCGACTCCAAAGCATTCCATCCCTGTGCGGCTTCACGCCAAAGCAGCGCCTACAGTCTAGCGGTTCAACATCAACACTTCGGAACCGACGCATGACACACTTGACATCGACGCATCAACAACGTTGCCCGAATTCGGAACCAACGCATCGCCTCCAACAGCTACTCATCACCTCCGATTTTCAATGCATTGTCCTCGAACATACAGGTCAGAGTCACTGCTCTCCCCCGCGCAGCTCCACCGTTGTGGGACTGCTCTTAGCGCCACTTGAGCTCCTTGCCAGGTAGGTGTTTGAGGCCCTTCTCCACCCGCAGGCTCCTGCCTGTGCCTCATCCCTGGTGGTCTAGTGGAAGAGCTTGCTCTTTTGCTAGTCTGATCAGTGTGTGTCACCTGTTTTCTGTCTGCTTTTTTCTATTTGCCTTTTTCTGTTGCCTTTTCTATTTGCCTTTTTCTATTTGCCTTTTTCTGTTGCCTTTTCTATTTGCCTTTTTCTGTTGCCTTTTCTATTTGCCTTTTTCTGTTTGCCTCCATCTGTTGCCTTTTCTGTTTGCCTCCTTCTGTTTGCCTTTATTCTGTGCTTGTCATTGCCTCTTTCCTTCCTTTGCCTCCTTTTCCCTTGCACTCCCCGCTGCTGCAGCCCCTGTGGCCTCTCCCCTCCCATCGTGTCGCTCCCACCTCCCAGCTGTTCACCTTCCTCCCAACCCCTAGGTGCAAGCCTGCCTGCGCCTATCCACGACCCGACCGCGACCAGCGCCACGAACCCTGGTCCCCCGCCAGTACAACCCTAGCACTCCCCACACACTCAACCCCAGACGCAACAACAACTGCCAGCTCTTGACGCCGAGCAACACCCAAGGCCCAATTTCCTGCCAACACTGCCGCTGCATCTTCACCCACCTCCAGTCCCAGGCAGCTACCCCCAACCCACCGGACGCCACCGCACACAAGCCACTGAACTGTATCCTCCTCAACGTACGCTCCCTGCACAGAGACGCCGTAGAAATCTGGGACCTCCTCAACACCCACGAGCCCGACGTCGCCTCCGTCACAGAAACCTGGACCAATGCCAGCTCCTCACCCGACATCGCAACTGCCATCCCCGACGGATACAAGATCCTGAGGAAAGACTGCCCCAACCGCCCAGGAGGAGGCCTCGCCATTGTCCACAAGTGCTCCCTCCAACTCACTACTACTAAATCGAACGACGCCTCGCCCCCCATGGAACACATCCACTTCCAAATCCAGCCAAACCCTAGAGCAAGTCTCTGGGGAACACTTGCCTACAGACCTCCTGGACCCCGCACCCCCTTCACCAGTGCCATCGCCGACCACATCGCACCCCACGCCCTCGCCTCTGCGGACTACATACTACTCAGAGTCCTGAACTTTCACCTAGACAACCACAGCGATCACAACACCACCGCCCTCCTGGGGAACCTTACCAACATAGGACTGAAGCAACTTGTCTCCACCCCCATGCACACATCAGGACACACACTCGACCCCATCTTCGCCGGAGGAAACAACATTAGTTTCAGCCACACCACGGAACTGCTCTGGACAGACCACCACTGGATCCATTTCTCCTTCACGAAACACACCGCACACAAGCGCACACCCCGCCCCCCCACACAGAAGCTGGACTAAAGTCTTCGAAGAACACCTCACCTCCGCCCCTCACCTGCACTCCTCCCCCTACCACGACAGACGCCAACACAGCGGCAAGCAACCTCCACCAATGGATCGCCACCTGCGCCAACACACTCGCCCCCCTCCAGAACACCACAAGATGACACAACAAGAAAGCCAACTGGTTCACCACGGATCTCCACGAATCCAAGCGCACCTGCCGACGACTGGAGAAAAAGTGGAGAATCAGCAAAACCCCAGAAGCGCACACCACCTACAAAGCAGCCATGACTGCACACCACCAACTCATCAAATCAACAGAGAAAATCTTTATCCAAGACAGAATCCTCTCCAACGCCCACAACTCCAAGGAACTCTTCGTCATCATACAGGAATTCACCAAACCCAACAGCGAAACTACCGGCGTCCCTCCCTCCCAAGACCTTTGCAACAAACTCAGCTCCTTCTTTCACCTCAAGATCAAGACGCTCTACGACAACTTCGACGACCAAGACCATGACACCGCCCTAACCCCCACCGCCAACGATGCCATCCAACAGACCCTTCTCACCTGGAGCCCTCTCACCACAGAAGACACCTTAAAGACTATGAAGAGCATTCACTCCAGAGCACCTACTGACCCCTGCCCGCCCCACATCTTCCACAGGGCCGCCACTGCCATCGCATCCGAGCTACGCCGAACTATCAACTGCTATCTCGAGACAGCCACATTCCCTGATGACTGGAAACACGCCGAAGTCACCCCCCTCCTAAAGAAGCGCTCCGCAGACCCGACAGAGCTCAAGAACTTCAGACTCATCTCTCTGCTCCCTTTTGCCGCCAAAGTCATCGAAAACGCCATCAACACCCAGCTAGCACTCTTCAGAGAAACCAACAGCATCCTAGACACCTCTCAATCCAGATTCCGCAGAAACCACAGCACAGAGACCGCCCTCATCACTGCCACCGACAACATCCGTGCCCTCCTCAACCAAGGCCACACGGCAGCCCTCATCCTCCTGGAGCTATCAGCAGCTTTCCACACCATCTCCCACCGCACACTAGCCACCAGGCTTCACGACGCCGGCATCCAAGGAATAGCCTTAGACTGGATACGATCTTTCCTCTCAGGCAGAACACAGAGAATAAGACTCCCGCCCTTCCTCTCAGAACCGACCGAGATCAGATGCGGAGTACCCCAAGGCTCCTCCCTCAGCCCCACCCTCTTCAAAGTCTATGTGGTCCCCCTCGCAACCATCGTCAGAAACCACGGACTCAACATCGTCTCCTACGCCGATGACACTCAACTCATCCTCTCCCTTACCAAGGAACCCGACATCACCAGGCGCAATTTCCAAGAAGGGATGAAAGCTGTCGCGACCTGGATGAGCAATAGCTGCCTGAAGCTCAACACAGAGAAAACTGAAGTCTTCATCCTCGGCTCCACCCCCTCCGCATGGGACAACACCTGGTGGCCCCCCACCCACCCCAACAGACCATGCACGCAACCTCAGCATCATACTCGACTCCTCACTCACTATGAATCACCAGATCAACGCAGTGTCCTCCGCATGCTTCAACACCCTCCGAATACTTCGCAAGACATTCAAGTGGATCCCCCCCCCCCGACTCCAGGAAAAACGTTAACGACACACTCATCACCAGCAGACTGGACTACGGAAACGCTCTCTACGCCAGAATCAACAAAAAACTCCTCCACAAACTCCAGACCATCCAAAACGCTGCAGCCAGACTCATACTCGACATCCCACGGCATGACCACATCAGCCAGCACCTCTGCGACCTCCACTGGCTCCCCGTCGAAAGAAGAATAACCTTCAAACTGCTCACACATGCCTACAAAGCTCTCCACAACACCAGACCCCAATACCTCAATGACTGAATCTCCTTCCACGCCCCCAAAAGAAACCTCCACTCATCCGACCTCACCTTAGCCACCATCCCTTGTTTCTACAGGACCAGAGCAGGGGGAAGATCCTTCTCCTACCTCGCAGCCAAGATCTGGAACGAACTCCCGCTCCACCTCTGATGGAGCCCGACACTGCACCAATTCAGAAAGGACCTCAAGACCTGGCTCTTCAAATGACCCCAACAGAGCTGCTCACTCCCCCCACCCTCAGCGTCTTGAGACTCTCACAGGTGAGTAGTGCACTCTACAAAACCCCGATTGATTAATTGATGCATCCTAGGTACTGTCAGCGGGTCTGGGTGACTCCAGTATCCAGCCTGTGCTCCATCGCAGTTGGACTGAACTTTTGGATTTGCCCCAGTCAAACGCGACTAGATAGCCCCAGTTGGAGCTATTTATTTCTAAGCACTGCATTTTGATTTGATCTTGCAAAACTCATATCTTAACTCCTATATGTTGGATTTTTGTCGTTTTGGTATTGTTTTATTCAGATAAATATTGGCTATTTTTCTAAACTTGTGTGGAGTACTTTTGTGATGTTTTCACTGTGTTACAGTGTGTGTGAGCACAAATACTTTGCACATTGCCTCTTTAGTTTATTTAGCCTGACTGCTCTGTGCCACACTACCAAAGGGTGAGCACAGGTATACTTTTAGTGTGTGCTACACTTACCCTAGCTAGGATTGTGGTTCCAGCTAAGACAGGGTGCATACCTCTGCCAACCAGAAACCCAACATCTAACAAAACAGGATTTAGACTAATTGTAGCAAACAATCCCATATGCACAACACTGTAATATGTACCAATCATTATCAAATGTAAAATGATGTTTTCTATGAATTCCATCAATAAATATGCATCCTTATGTCCAAATGTTTCAACCGGAATAGGTGCATTAATTCTTAGATAGTCATGTAGGCCAATTTTGCCACAATATTTACCACTTTTTGAAGAAAATTGCATTCTATAACAGTGAATAAGACAGATATCTAGGATAGCCCACCTGCATTTCTCATATCAACACAGTACTTTGTTCTTTGCATTGCACTCCTCAGATAAATCAATATCTTTTAGTGTACATGATAAAGGAAACAGTCATATATGTATACTTTTGTCCCAGAATACATGAATATATTATTCAAACATTGTGTTATAAGTATACCATGTACCTAATTTGGATGGCACACAATACGTTTGACCCTCAATTAGTAGGTGTTACGCCATAGGATTAATCCTGAGGTTGAACGTGTTACCACTTGCAATGAATGATAACTGTGCATTTACTTAAATTGTCCGCATTGTTTTACAAGTGAAACCATTGCAAACATTATACCCAGGAAAAAATTATAACATCAAAACTAGGAATAAATCCCCTACCTTAAGATAAGAATTATCCAAACGTGGCGGTTTCCAAAAGGTGAAATAAACTGGAAAGATGTATGAGAGCCCTTCTAAAGGACCAAAAGTCGCTGTTCTTAATTTTAGGAGTATTCTACTTCTCCAAAGAAAGGAGGGGCGTTTGCCTTAGCATAGTCTTGAGATTTGAGCATATCTTGGCAAGTACTCAGTCAGGACATGTGGGGTGGCACAACAACCCATTCTTTGGGGGCCGTGTGATGCAACCCTTTATCTTGCGCAGCCTGTTTTGACCGGCCTACCCGCCAGAGGAATACCAATCCACAGAGCCCAGCTCCAGCGGAAACCACTGTCTTGTGTAGCTCGCAGCAGAAAGGTTACAAAGATTGGACGCCACCATGGTTATATTACATGTACCCAGTCAAACTATTGAGTAGCAGACTATGTAACATATTTCCATAATGGCAGCACCTTGAAAGACAATGAACCAATGTGTCTTAGATGCAAATGCTAAAGCGCGACTATATTCAATTACATGCGGAGATAAATACATATAGCTGTATGGTAGAAAACTCCTATGGGAGGGAAGCTAATTCATCCGGTCATGAACGGCGGCCATTGGGGGACCCAAGGGGAGCTTGGCACGAGCCGGTCTCCCCCTGGGTGTTTTTGCGCAATGGAGCAGGCCACAGGTTTGGATAGGTGCGGGTAGTTGTGAGGGCGGGTCTTAGGGGGAGGTTATATATAGTGGTGTTTTGGGCGGGAAGGCACTTGCGACGGTGGTCGTTAGGGGGTAGGAGATTTTAGCTGACCGAATTCTTTAGTCAGGTAATACTTTGGTGGTTATTTGGGAATTATTTCAGTCCTAGGCGGGTATTATGGCGGGTAATGAGGAAATTCGTAAAGCGATAAGGGTACTTTGTGAGGCAGGTAGGGAGTGCCAGGTGAAGCTTGGGTGGGTTTGGAGCGTCCGAGAAAGAAGGCAGCGTTGTGGTTGCGGTCGCAGCGTGTTTGCCGGCGGCGGGCAAAACAAGGAATGCGCCTGTGAGCGGGGAAATGGAGAATAGTTTACCGGGCAAGGGGAATGTTCCGGAGGTGCCTTCGGGGCGGCTCGCACCATCTCCGGTCCCTGGGCAGACTGTTCAAGAAGAAGAAAGCGCAGGGCAGGTTCAGCGCGCTACACCAGCCACTCGTCGTGGGTGTTCTGTGGGAGGTGCAGCGAGAGGCAAAGGAGGTGCCAGTTGGGCGGGGCCAGCAGCGACGTAATTGCGTGGAAAAGGGAGGCGGGCTAAGAGCGCAGCCGCTAGGGTGCTCAAGCCTCGAGTGCTGGATGAGGCGGGCCCCTCCCCTGTGGGTCGGTGCTTAGGACTTGGCTGACAGCAGAAACATATATAATTCGCCCGGTCAGGCATATTTTGTAAATGCTGAACAGAGTTTAAAATGTGTACGCTTGTCTTCAGTGCATGCAGTTCAAATGTTTGGCGGGGAGGAGGAGGATCTGGTATCAAGGGAATTGCTCTCGGCACCGCATGCACTAATTATGAGGCAGCCCTCACCCTGTGGGGATGTTTTTGTGCAAAATGAGCCAAGGGACAGCGTTGTAGTATCAAAAGTCCCAATTTTGTCTGAGCAGGAAGTTTTTGTAAACACATCAATAGTGGATGGGAGGAATGCAGGCAAGGCATCTGAACAACAATTGCTTTTGAGGCAAAGTTTGCGGCCTTATAATGAAGCTTTATTGGGTCAGCAATTTCAGTACATGGGGGTAGATGAGCAAGGTGAACCAATTAATAAAGGCTGTGGTTTTAAGTCTGGTTGGCACACGGGCTCAACAGGGGAGTCTCAAAATTTTGCGGACTTTGGTAAAGAATCAGGTGGGCAGGCAGGGCAGTGGGTATGGGTAGAACATACAGATAGGTTTACAGCAGAGGGTAAGAGTAGCAAGTTGGTTAAGGAGGGGGGCTTGGGCACAGTGGAGCAGTCAGATCTGAGCGGCTTGAAAAGAAAGGCGTCAGTAAATAAGTTGGCGGATTTGGGTGGCGCAAGAGGGTTGCCAACAGAGCACGAGGCGGCTCTTATACGTTGGCCCGGAGTAAAAGGAAGATCACGAGCGGATTTTCCTTCATCGTCAGAACAAGTTAAACATATGACAGCGCCTCAATGGAGGTTGTATGATGGTGGTGAGGGAGATGGGGAAAAGCCAGGTGTGAGTGGGTATGAAGAACAATTGATTTATGAGGATGATAGTGAGGAATTAGAGGAAGGTGAGTTGAGAGATGGGGACTGTGGAGAACATGCAAAAGTTCAAATACAAAGGGACGGGGTTCAAAGGGGTTTGTCGGGGCAAACCAGTGTTCTTAGTATATTGCAGGTGTCAAGAGCGGACCGAGCAATTGAGCAAGACGAGATAAAGACCAGACAACATAAAGATGACCCCAAGGAATTTCACAGGCGTTCATCACAATTGCCCAAAGGTAAGGCATCGTGGTGGGCAGCGTGGCAAAAATCTGATAATGTGCAAAAGTCTAAAACAAGATCTATTGGTGTTGGTGGGGGGGAATTGGGTAATGATTCTGACACTGTCCAACAGGGTGAAGTACAATCTGAGGTTGTGGTTCAAGAAAAAGTTAAAGGGAGCGTACAAGAAGAAGGGAACAGTAGTATACAGGCAAAGAAGGTGGTTGAGGTTGCGAAAGATGATCAAGAGGAGGAAGAGGAAGATAAAAATATTCATAAAAAACTCCCTTATATGGGTATTGCAATGCCCTTAGGTTCTCACTTATCGGAAAAGACTAAGAATAGGATATGGAGGCATGAGTTTGTTGATGTCTTTAAACTATTACATAGGGATATTCAGGCAAATGAGGGCTCCAAGGAGGAAGAGTGGGAATTAGCTAAAAGACCTAGAGTTCCCAAAACGATAGAAAATTGGACATCTGCTTTCCTTATCTATGCGAGCATTTACTGTGAACGGCATCAAGAAAGAGCAGTGGCTATGTTTAAGTACATAGACATAATACGCAAGGCACAAATGCATTTTGGTTGCTACGCTTGGTTAAGTTACGACGAAGAGTTTAGAGCGAGGATTAGTATCGTCAACGATAAACCATGGGGTGACATTGACTCTGAATTATGGTTACAATGGATGTCCTCCTCTCACCCTCCAGCTACGACACATACGGCAAGAGGTTTACCGGTCACTTACCGGCCCTTTCAGTATCGCCCCGCCCAGTCTGGGGCGGGGTTATATGGGAGCGGTCAGACACCAGTTACAGGAGCATGCTGGAATTTTAACAGAGGATTTTGTAACAGGCAATTCTGCCGTTACAAGCATGAGTGCTCGCACTGTGGGGGAAAACACCCACTCACCCAATGTTTCGCAGGCTCAAGGTTTGGTGAGCAAGTGAGATGGCAGCGGGGGAGAGGTCAGTCATTTCAATTTACATCAAAGGGCCCATACACCAATTAGACTTGAGGTATTAGCAAACTGGTTGAAGTTTTATCCAGATTGAGAGGCGGCATCCAAATTGTTTTGGGGGTTCAAAGATGTTTTTAAAATTGGTTATCAGGGGCCTAGGCAGAAACGTTGGTCAGATAACTTAAAATCTGCTAAAGAGCTTCCACAAGTAGTTCAGCAGAAGCTAAACTCAGAATTATCAGCACGCAGAATAGCTGGCCCTTTATTACGGTGTCCCCTTGTTAATTTGATCATTTCTCCGCTGGGGGTTGTACACAAGAAAGCTGTTGGGGAATATCGACTAATACACCATTTATCGTGGCCAGATGGTCAGTCAGTAAATGACTTTATTTCCCAATCAGATTCAAGTGTGTCTTATGCATCAGTGGATGATGCATTGAAATTGGTCAGATCAGCGGTGAAAGCAGCAGAACTGGCAAAAAGTGATATTCAGTCAGCATTTAGACTTCTGCCTATACATCCTTCTGATTTTGAGTTTCTAGGCATGCATTTCAATGGCGCATTTTATGTGGATAAAGTACTCCCTATGGGTTGTGCAGTATCTTGCGCCCTATTTGAGACATTTAGCACTTTTTTGCAATGGTGCTTTACACAGTTTAGTGGTCACAATCTGGTTTGTCATTACCTAGATGATTTCATGTTCATAGGTGCAAGGAACACTGATCAATGCAGGAAGGCGCTACATAAATTTCAGGTTATGGCACAAGAACGTGGTGTACCGTTGGCCCCTGAAAAAACTGAAGGTCCAAGCACAAGGTTGACTTTCCTGGGAATTGAAATAGATACGGTGTAAATGTTAGCCAGGCTACCTGCTGAGAAAGTTCAAGAGATAAGGTCCTTCTTGTTGTCAGTAATCGATGAAAGGAAATTGGAACTCAGAAAGGTACAGAGATTATTGGGTTACCTCAATTTTGCATGTAGAGTGGTCAGGGAGTTTCGTTGTATTTTGTATTTTGTCGAGGAAGACATGATCTGGCAGATACAAATTGTTTCTGACGCGTCAGGTGCGAAAGGATTTGGTTTGTTTTGGGAGGGTCGTTGGTGCGCTGAAAGTTGTCTTGGGCAGTGGTTGCAGCAGGGGCGCAGCATAGCCTTCCTAGAGTACTTCCCATTGATTGTGGCATTGTTTGTCTGGGGGGATGAATTCAGAAACAGATCAGTTCTTTTCAATGTGGACAATATGGCTGTTGTTGAATTAATAAACAAACAGAAAGCGAAGGATCTGAGAGTTTTGCTTCTCTTACGAGCTTTTATGCTAAAATGTTTGCAACTTAACATTGTATTTAAGGCTAGGCACATTCCTGGAACAAATAACAATATAGCAGACGCTCTGTCTCGATTTCAGTGGCAGACGTTTTGTAATCTGGCGCCAGGGGCAGACATCAACAAGACTCAGATCCCACAGAACGTTTGGGCCTGGGGGGATTGAGGATAGTCGAGCTCGTAGAAAAGTCAGTAGCCTCATCCACAAGAAGAAGTTATCAGCAAGCCTGGAGAGAATTCTTAAGTTATGGTAACATATTGATGCTCGGCTTGGGAATGTGGCAGGAACAACTCTTACTAAGTTTCGTGTTGCACTTGATAAACAAAGGTTTATCGCACACAACTATTGCAGGAAAATTAGCAGAAATTTATTTTTATGGTCAGTTGTGGTGGGGTCAGGACCCAGTGGAGGGAGTACTGGTGAGAAAAGTTTTAAAAGGTCTAAGCAGGAAACAAAGTAGCAAAAAACGGTTAAGAGAACCAGTGACTTTTGATTTACTACAACAAATGTTATTACAGTTGCCTTTGTGCTGCTATGACGACTTTGAATGTTTCAAGTTTAGGTTATGCATGCTGTGGTTGTTTTTTGGTGCATTTAGGGCATCTGAGTTGTTGGGTTTAAGAAGTTAGGCGGGCATCCGTAGTGATGAGATATTTCTGGAGCAGCAAAGAATAAGGATCTGGTTGAGAGCATCCAAGACGGATCAATTAGGCAGGGTAAAATGGGTATCTTTGAACAAGAGTGAGGTGGAGGGTTGTTGCCCATTGGAGGAATGGGAAAATGTTCAAAGCTCAGGGTTTTTCAGAACAGGGGAGATTTTTTTGTCATGCAAACGGGAGAAGGATTACTATCGCACAGCTATTAGCAGTATTAACTTCAGCTCTTTTATGAACTGCAGAATCATGAGAGAGGGTTCTTCCAATATGTGTGTATATATATATATATATTTTTTATACCAAAGCCCCAGGGGTTTTGAAGGCGCACTCGACAGTACTTGTAAAGCCGTGAGGCTTATTAACTCAGAGAGCCAGCGTTTTCAGGCGAGGTTAAGAGTTCTTGTCCTACGCGTTTCAAGGCGACAGCCTCTTCTTCATGGACAGCTAAAAGATCTGCACAGATGACTCCAATCACTTTATTAAGAGCATGCTAAGATCCGCAGTGGATCGTGGTAAGTGCATTAGTATAGTACTTTTCAGTGCATGCTGGGATCAGAAGGAAATGGTTACCTTAGTAGGTTCCGTGTAGTCTTTATTTAAAAGCATTTATTCGCACTCCAGTGTGCCCCCATCTGTCATGCTGGCTAATTATCTCACAGGCACTGTGCTGGTTGCGGTTGCGGCATAGTTCCTGTCCCGCACAGCCTTTCCTTACATTAACGGAAATGGTGCAGCCTTCCACGGCCGGGCAGCCGTGTCATCATGTTTTATACCAAAGCCCCAGGGGTTTTGAAGGCGCACTCGACAGTACTTGTAAAGCCGTGAGGCTTATTAACTCAGAGAGCCAGCATTTTCAGGCGAGGTTAAGAGTTCTTGTCCTACGCGTTTCAAGGCGACAGCCTCTTCTTCATGGACAGCTAAAAGATCTGCACAGATGACTCCAATCACTTTATTAAGAGCATGCTAAGATCCGCAGTGGATCGTGGTAAGTGCATTAGTATAGTACTTTTCAGTGCATGCTGGGATCAGAAGGAAATGGTTACCTTAGTAGGTTCCGTGTAGTCTTTATTTAAAAGCATTTATTCGCACTCCAGTGTGCCCCCATCTGTCATGCTGGCTAATTATCTCACAGGCACTGTGCTGGTTGCGGTTGCGGCATAGTTCCTGTCCCGCACAGCCTTTCCTTACATTAACGGAAATGGTGCAGCCTTCCACGGCCGGGCAGCCGTGTCATCATGTTTTATACCAAAGCCCCAGGGGTTTTGGAAAAAGGAGTGGTGGATCCATACGGACCCTCTCTCATGGGGTACCTTTAGGCGACACACCTTTCGTTTAGGAGGCAGTGGATGGGCACGGGAGAAAGGGCGGAGAATATATATATATATATATATATATATATATATATATATATATATATATTATCTACTGGCGGTCGCCAGTAGATAGTTATAGTTAGGAGTAGGACCTATTTTCCATAGGAAATCAGAAACATTCTATTTGAAATAACTTTGGCGCCGGTTGACGAATCTTCGCGAAATTTTCCAACTTATTGGGGCGCTCCGGTCCGCTCCTATCCTGAAAGTCTCTGGGTGATTCGGTAAGCGGGGGCCGAGAAAAAAGGGGGGTCCCAAAACGTGTTTTCCCCATGCAATTTTCCATAGGAACCTTTAGTCGCAGCTACAGCCCGAACTGCTGAACGGAATTACACCAAATTTGCCAAAAAGGTAGCCCTTGGTTCAGAGTCGTGCCTTTTGCTTAAATGGTGTAAATCCGTTCAGTAGTTCCTGAGAAATTTGAAAAAGAAAACACATATATATCTGGGCGGAGCCTAACCACACATGTCATCGTGAGATCTGATTGGCTGTCAGCACTTCATCCTGGAATTGCTGGCAGCCATCTTGGGACCAATATAAATGATAGTACCCCATTGAAATGCATTGTAGTGAATCGAAGATTTTGAGGGTTACCAAAAGGAGAACTATAAAGGGTGATAACAGACTTTAGTTACATTAGAATTCATTTGTTGATGGTACCATACTAATTTCAGGAATTGTGGTGTGTTCTAAGTTGATTTTACCCTGTGAAAAACCTTCTGCTGGGATATCATGTTTGAGAGAACTATTTTCACATGCTTGTCCCATTCAGTTTTGGAAGATGCTCCAGAAGCTAAAATGAGAGCATATTTTCTGTAAATTCACATTATCTTTCTCAGTCATGTGAGAATGAAGTCTGACATTCTCAGTAAAACATGTACATCCAACAAGGGCAGAGACTGTCAGTTGATTCCTTTGTGTTCTACTGCAGCTTCCCAGAGTGTTCTAAAGAACAACTAGAGTGCTAACAGCCTTACTTATGACAAAAGTATGGCACACCTGAAGCCATCTTGATTGGAATAAACTGGTAACACTTAAAACATTTAATTTAAAAAGGAACAAAATGAGGGGTTCATTTTGCCATAGAAATTATGGTTAGTGCTGTAGAAAGAAAAATTAGGACATGTTTCAAGTGTGATCTCAAATATCTTCCTGTTATATTTCAACAGGTGCAGCCTGTCAGTTGATGCCTTTGTGTTCTACTGCAGCTTCCCAGAGTGTTCTAAAGAACAACTAGAGCGCTAACAGTCTTACTTATGACAAAATTATGGCACACCTGAAGCCATCTTGATTGGAATAAACTGGTAACTCTTAAAACATTTAATTTAAAAAGGAACAAAATGAGGGGGTTCATTTTGTCATAGTAATTATGGTTAGTGCTGTAGAAAGAAAAATTAGTGCTAAAACACTACCCCCAGCACGACACCCTACACTACCCAAACATAACTGCACTACCCTAAACCCTAAAACACTACCACCAGCACGACTCCCTACACTACCCAAACACCACTGCACTACCCTAAACCCTAAAACACTACCCCCAGCACGACTCCCTACACTACCCAAACACCACTGCACTACCCTAAACCTTAAAACACTACCCCCAGCATGACCCCCTACACTACCCAAACACCACTGCACTACCCTATACCCTAAAACACGACCCCCTACACTACACAAACACGACTGCACTACCCTAAACCCTAAAACACTACCCCCAGCACTACCCCCTACACTACACAAACACCACTGCACTTCCCTAAACCCTAAAACGCTACCCCCTACACTACCCAAACACCACTGCACTAACATAAACCCTAAAACACTACCCCCAGCACAACCTCCTACACTACACAAACACCACTGCACTACCCTAAACCCTAAAACACTACCCCCAGCACGACTCCCTACACTACCCAAACACCACTGCACTACCCTAAACCCTAAATCTACCCCCAGCACGACCCCCTACACTACCCAAACACCACTGCACTACCCTAAACCATAAAACACTACCCCCAGCATGACCCCCTACACTACACAAACACCACTGCACTACCCTAAACCCTAAAACACTACCACCAGCATGACCCCCTACACTACTCAAACACCACTGCACTACCCTAAAACACTACCCCAGCACGACCCCCTACACTACCCATACACCACTGCACTACCCTAAACCCTAAAACACTACCCCCAGCACGACCCCCTACACTAGTGCACTACCCTAAACCCTAAAACACTACCCCCAGCATGACCCCCTACACTACCCAAACACCACTGCACTACCCTAAACCCTAAAAACCTACCCCCAGCACGACCCCTACACCACCCAAACACCATTGCACTACCCTAAACCCTAGAAAAGAAACCCCCACCCCATGCCCAATCCCCTTACCTCTCACTCCTCGTGGTTCCTCTCTCCTCGTGGTTCCTGCTTCACGTCGTCTCTGAGGGGCGGTGCACGTCGTTGTGAGGAAACGGAACAGCCTCTGTTTCCTTACAACGACATGGATCGTCTACATGTTTTTAGAACGTATGGTCATTTACCATACATACCTTTACAACAAAATTCGCTGTAAAGGCATGCGTGGTAAATGACCATGCGTTCTAAAAAATGCGAAGTAATGACTTCGTGATGTACAACGCATGCGTGGTAATGCATGCGTTGTAATGGTATCGCAAAGTAAAAAGTCGTTGTAACGGCTGTTTACTGATCGAAGCTGGCCCCTGTTCTTCAGTGAGACGTTTATTTGATTAATTAGGAGGAAGGAATGTGGTTTTTTACCGAAAAGTGCATTCCCGGCTGTTGTATTGTGAAAGTGTCCACGTGGCCTGGTTTCACTTCCGGTGAGAGAGTGGAAGAGTCTGTTTGGATCTAAAGGAGTTCTGCTGTTGGACGGGGCCGGCGCGACATGTCATCAGAAAACATAGCTAATGGAAAGCATCCTCCCTGAAGTGTGGAGCAGTGCCATGAGAGGTCAACGAGTGTGCGTCCCACCGCAGTATGACCGTACCGCGTGACCCATGTGCCGCCTCCAGGGTACGGGAGTCAGAAGCGGCATCGCAGGTCCTCTTGAAGACCGTTGTAGCACTAATTCTACATTTTGGTACTAGGGCATTTTAACTTCGTTGTTCCTGCCAGATACAAAGAGAAGATCCTGTGTTATTCAGTGCCCTCTTTACCTTTTTTGTGGGTTGTGGTGCTTGTCACTTCGCTGCCCCGCCGGTGCACACGACTGGGCACCCCACCTCGTGTGCCATCTGCAGGGCCTCTGCCCTCGGATCACTGGTTTCGGTTTCTGGAGTGGCAACATAAACAGTTGCTCCCAAAGGACTAGCCTGAGCACTTAGGTGAATATCCCCTGCACCAGCATTCCATGGAAATTCTTTCCTAGCTCTCCCACGTCAACGAGGATGTCATAATAGCACGGCTCCGCTCGCGACACCGTATGACGTCATCGGAGCCATAAGAGGACCTCGTCGGCGTGCTGACGTCAGTTCCACCCATTTTTTCCGTGCCACCGAAGCAAACAGGGGACCGAGACATTTTCACATGTATACATAGTATAATAAATATATATATATTCACTGAAAAAACCATAGGTTTCAGGCACGTTATAGTTAGAAATTAGCATTTAAAAACCTTAGAAATTCACTGAAAAAACCATAGGTTTCAGGCACGTTATAGTTAGAAATTAGCATTTAAAAAACCTTAGAAATTCACTGAAAAAACCATAGGTTTCAGGGGCATTATAGTTAGTTGGACATTTCACTCGTACAAAACCATAGAAATTCCCCCGTTATAGTTAGTTCAGCTAACTATAACTCGTGCGCCCGCATTGCACTGCTGATGACGTCACATATTACATCACTCATAACATGGTCAGTGACATCACTCATGACATCACTGATGACATCTCAAATGACATCACTGATGACATCACTGATGACATCACTGATGACATCATCCAGTGAATGTGTGTTTTTCTGAAAATTAAATATGTTTTATATATGTATATCTCAAGGTCGATGGAAGAATAAATGGGTATATAAGTGTCTAAATGGATGATTTCTTTTTGTAAAATTGATTGTATAACTGACTAAGTGTATCTTAGTGAATACATGGGTTAGTGAGTAATGTTTAAATATGAAAATATCTGTATCAGTCTCTCACTTTGTGTATAAGTGGCTGCATGGGTTGGTGAGTAGCTACATGAGTGTCTATATGGGTTATTAGTTGGTTTTTGAGTATCAGTATGAGTGTCTGAGTGTCTGTATGGTTCGGTGGGGGTATTACTTAGTGCATAGATGCATGAATGAGTGACTCACTGTTTGTATGTGTTGAAGACAGCATGTGTGCAGGACTGTATAGGTGGATGAGTATGTGTATGGGTGTGTTAGTGAGTGAATGACTGTCTCAATAGTGTCTTTATGAGTAACTACATATGTTTTAAACTAGTATATGTGAGTATTGGTGTATATAAGTGAGTATATGTGAGAGTGAGAGATTGGAAGAGTTCCTGTACAAATAAATAGATGTTTCTATAAGTGATTGTTTAAGAGAGTAAGTATGTGTAAGTTTCTGTAGAAGTAAGTGTGGTAGTGTGTGTATAACTGTATATGCAAGTAAATGGATGTTTGATACTTTGTTTGCCTGTGTGACTATGTGTGTGAGTAACTCTATGGATGAGTGGCGGTATGTAACAGGATGTATAGGTGTATGAGTACATATGATGAGTGAGTACATGTATGAGTGACTGTATAGGGACTGTTGGTGAATGAGTGGATGTGTGTGTAGATCTTGGAATTACTGAATAGGTGTGTTGTAATTGGTATCGGTATGTCCATTGTTTTGAAAATGGTAGTTTGTATTTTTGAGTGTGTGTATCAAAGGTTATATTAGGGTGAGAGGAGGTCTGCCACTCTATCACAAGGATGATGTCATCAGTGATGTCATCAGTGATGTCATTTGAGATGTCATCAGTGATGTCATGAGTGATGTCATGAGTGATGTCACTGACCATGTCATGAGTGATGTAATATGTGGCGTCATCAGCAGTGCATTGCGGGCGCGCGAGTTATAGTTAACTGAACTAACTATAACGGGGGAATTTCTATGGTTTTGTACGAGTGAAATGTCCAACTAACTATAACGCCCCTGAAACCTATGGTTTTTTCAGTGAATATATATATATATATATATGCATATACGTGTATATACAAATATATATATATTACCTACTGCCGGTCGCCAGTAGGTAGTTATAGTTAGGACCTTGTTTCTATTTAAAAAGCGTTTTTTCTTTTGCCAATATCTTTGGTGCCATTTCCCGAATCTTCGCGAAATTTTTTAATCTAATGGGGCATTCCGGACAGCTGCTGTCTTGAAAGTTTCGGGGTGATTCGTCAAGCAGGGGCCAAGAAAAAAGGGGGGTCACAAAATGTGTTTTCTCCATATTAATTTCCATAGGAAACTTTTGTCCTGACTAAAGTCCGAACTGCTGAACAGAATTACACCAAATTTGGCAGAAAGGTAGCTCTTGATTCCAGAGTGCACACTTTGCTTTAAATGGTGTAAATCCGTTCAGCAGTTTTTTAAATATTAAAGGAAAAAGAAATTTATATATTTGGGCGGAGCCTAACCACACATCTCATCGTGAGATCTGATTGGCTGTCAGCACTTCATCCAAGAAGTGTTGGCAGCCATCTTTGGACCAATATACATGATAGCACCCCATTAAAATGCATTGTAATGAATGGAAGGTTTTGAGGATCACCAAAAGGAGAACGTATAAAGGGTGATAACAGACTTTAGTTACATTTTAAATCATTTGTTGATGGTACCATACTAATTTTTGTAATTGTGGTGTGTTCTAAGGTGATTTTACCCTGTGAAAAAGCCTTCTGCTGGGATATCATGAATCATGTTTGAGAGAGAACTATTTTCTCATGCTTTTCCCATAGAGGTTTGGAAGGTGCTCTAGAAGCTAAAATGAGAGCATATTTTCTGTAAATTCACATTATCTTTCTCAGTCATGTAAGAATGAAGTCTGACATTCTCAGTAAAACATGTACATCCAACAAGGGCAGAGACTGTCAGTTGATTCCTTTGTGTTCTACTGCAGCTTCCCAGAGTGTTCTAAACAACTACTAGAGCGCTAACAGTCTTACTTATGACAAATTTAAGGCACACCTGAAACCATCTTGATTGGAATAAACTGGTAACACTTAAAACATTTAATTTAAAAAGGATCAAAATGAGGGGGTTCATTTTGCCATAGCAATTATGATTAGTGCTGCAGAAAGAAAAATTAGGGCACATTTTGAGTGACTTCTCAAATCCTCTTCTATTTCATTAAAAAATTCTGACATGCAGACTGAAACATGCATTTTCAATACCAGCAGCAGACTTCCAGTTAACTCCCTCGTGAGCAGTAGCTTTACTACAGTGATCTAATGAGCAACTAGAGTGCTAACATTCTGAATTTATGACAAATGTGTGACACATCTGAATGCCTTCTTGATGGAATCAAAGTAAAACACTGAAACTACTGAGGAGACTGCAGTAAATGAGGAAATTATGAAACTTCATAACAAATAAGTCTCCCAAGATGGCCACCGGAGAAAAAAAGAAGCCCAAATGTAGCACAAATATCACCCAGATGTAGCCCACGTATAGCCCAATGACAGAAGTGTGCAAAACACTTTTCATTTTTTGTTTTTTTGCAGTTTTATATAGTGCAGACTGGTCAGGTATTGGAGCGTTGCATCTTACTTGGACCCCTTATTGCGTATTTTGCACGAAGTACTTGAGATTGATCTTGCGAAACATTGAACTTTACTATTCTGTTAAAATGAAGTTGCTCTGAGTAACACCCTTTTTTACCTACTGGTTTTAATTAATTCTCATTGTATTGTATTAAAAAAGAGGATTTACTGTTTTTATGTAGACTTTTATGATCCATGTTTCTGAATCAGATCGAATAAAGTTTATTGAATTGAATTAAATTATCCCAAGATGGCCACCAGAGAAAAAGGAGCCCAAATGTAACACAAATATCACCCAGATGTAGCCCACATATAGGCCAATGACAGAAGTGTGGAAAACACTTCTGTCATTGGGCTATACGTGTTGTAGTTTTATATAGTGCAGACTGGTCAGGTATTGGAGTGCTTTACATGAGCATTGGTTACATCACACAAGGACAAATTCATTTTGGTTGTAGGCATGGGGAGATTAAGTGATATGACCAGAATCACAGAATGTCGAGCTGAAGCAGAAACTCCAACCTGGTTCCCCAGTTGCAAAGTCTGCAGCTCTGGAAGTAACACCACATCCTCTCCCCTGTGTAACATTTAATCAAGTGGTCAACTGGATAAAAAACATAAAGATAACAAATAATTTAAAAGTGCTTTGTCGCTATTTGAGGACTCAGAAAATATGTCCTCATTTTAGTTTTTTAGAGCACTAACCATAATTTCGATGCAAATAAGACCCTCTCATTTCTATAATTTCGAAAGGAAATGCTTTAGGTATTACAGTTTCGATTACATCAAGATGACGTTAGGCGTGCCACACTTTTGTAATAAATATAGAATGTTAGCACTCTAGTTGTTCATTAGGATACTGTTGAGAGGCAAAGGTCAGGGGCGCAGACTCGGAAAATTGAAGGCAGGTAGGAGGGTGCAGAGGCAACAATTTGACCACACTGGACAGGCAGGAAGGGCAGTGGCAGCACAACAGACTATGGAGGGCAGTGGAAAGGGGGGCAGGGGCAACAAACCAACAATGCAGGACAGGCAAGCGAGGCTGTAGCAATATAATAGACCATTTTGGGCAGAAGGAAGAGGCAGTGGAAGTACAACCATACATGCCAACAGACCCGATTCAGCCAGGAAATGCCAAATGTTTTTAAGCCCAAATGGGCTTTATTTGATCTGTCTCCTATCTACAATCTCCTCTTTTTCAATGTGAGTCAATAGGGAAAATCAATTCCCCAGTTTGATTTTCAAAATCTCCCTCCTACCAAGTTCAAAATGTTAGCAAGTATGGTACATTGTATCATGGAAGGCAGGAGGAATTGGGGTAGGGACATGGACTCGGATAACAGAGGATAGGAGGGACATGGACAGGTGCACCAAACTGACCTTACAGGGCAGGCATCATGGTTTGCAGCAGCACAATACACCACACAGGGCATGCGGGACGGCAGTGCAGCAAAGTAATCCATGGAAAGCAATAGGGAGGGGACAGGACCATGCACACGGACAACAGAGAACAGAGGGGAAAGAGGCAATGGCAGCAAGCTGACCATAATGGACAGACAGGAGAGAAAGCTGCAGCATAACAGACCATAAAAGGCAGGAGGGAGGGATCAGGGGAATTACAATGGAACAGACAAGCCAGGAGGGAGGGAATAGTGGTCTGCACATGGATAACAGAGGGCAGGGGACAAGGGGACAGGGCAGGAGCAGCAAGCTGACCATGGAGGTCAGGCAGGATGGGCACTAGAAGCACAACACATCATGGAGGGCAACAGTGAGACTATAATGGCATACACACAGACCATAGAGGGAAGGTGGGAGGGGATCAGGGGCAGCTAGCTTACCACACAGGGAAGGTGGGAGGGGCCGTGGCAGCACAGAAGACCATGCATGGCAAGCAGGAGGATTAGTGGCAGCACAATGGCCATGATTGGCAAGAAGGAGGGGGCAGGGGCATGCACAAAGGACCATGGAGGATAGAAAGGAGGGGTAGGAGCTGGGCACAGACAAGAAAGTTCAGGGGAAGGGGCCTCACAACAGACCACACGGGGCAGGCCGTAGGAGCAGTTGCAGCACAACAGACCAGGGAGGGCAGAAGGGTGTGGCAGTAAAATGGACCATGGGGGACAGGAGGAAGGGGATAGGGCATGGAACATGGACAGGCAGGGTGGAGGTGGCAGGGACAGGTTATAGTCATCTGACAATGCTAGGCAGGTGGGAGAGGAGTAGCAGCTGAACAGAACACTCAGAGTAGATAGGAGGGGCAGGTCAATGGAACATGGTGGGCAAAAAGGATGGAGCAGGGGCATGCACACAGACATCGGAGGGCAGGGGGAAGGAGAGTAGGGACAGCAAGCTAAGCACAGAGGCTAAGCAGGAGGTCAATGATGGGGCATAGCATTGGGCAGTGGAGGGCAGGAGGAGTGGACTGGGACATCATGCTAAATGGAGGGCAGTGGCAGCACATCAGACCATGCATGGCAGGAGGGACGAGGCTAGTGCATGGATTCAGACAACAGAGGATAGGGAGGAAGTTGATGGGGCAGCTAGCTAACTGTTCAGAGAAGGCGGGAAGGCCAGTGGCAGAACAATGGCCACACAGGGCTGTAATGATGGAGCAGGGGCATGGACTTGGACAATGAATGGCAAGGAGGGGAGGCAGGAGCAGCAAGCTTGGGTGGGGGCAGCACAATGCCAGGCCAGGCCCTGCTTCCAACCCCCCACCATCCATTGTGATAGGCATCTTACTTAATGTTAAAAAAACCTAGAAATTTGCTGAAAAAAACAAAGATTACAGGGACGTTAGAGTTAGACTCAGATTTCACTCGTACAAAACCAGTGAAATTCAGCAGTTTTAGTTACCTGAGCTAACTATAACTTACGCCCCCACAATGCACTGCTTATAACCTAAGACATTACATCATTCATGACATGGTCAGTGACATCACTCATGACATCGCAAATGAGCTGTGAATGGAATAGAACTATAATCGCTGGAACTTTATTTAGGGATAGTGTGTGTATATTAACACCCCTTTATTTTATTTTCTTTCGTGTAAGAACCATTATAATACGCAACGTGCCCAGATCAACATGGCCGATAGCCTTTCACTTTAAAGTAATGTGTAGTCCATTGTTTATGTTGGTGTTTGTAATCGTAAGTATGTTTATTATGAACAAGTCACGTTGACGAACATACAGGTACGGCGGGCACGGGGCAAGATATGCTGAAATGACATTGTGTGCATATTAACACTTGTTTTCTTTTCTTTATTGTATGAATTCCTGAATTTTCCCATCGTGACCAGGCCAATATGACCGCCAGCTTTTGGATTAATGTAATATGTAGTCCTTTGTTAATGTTGGCAACTGGCGGCATTTGTACATTTAAATAAGGAAGCTACAATGACGTCTTGAATCGTTATCAAGGTTCGGACGAGCCGAAACGTGTGGATCGCGTCCTTTGCAAATTAAATACTTCCAAACTACAACCTGAGTGTTGATTCCTTCCTTGTAAGAGTGAGAGGAGATTGAATACATATATATAAAATTCACTGAAAAAACCACAGGTTTCAGGGACGTTATAGTTAGAAATTAGCATTTAAAAAACCTTAGATATTCACTGAAAAAAACCACAGGTTTCAGGGACGTTATAGTTAGTCTGACATTTCACTCATACAAAACCAGAGAAATTCAGACATTATAGTTAGCTGAGCTAACTATAACTCACGCCCGCAATGCACTCCTAATGACGTCACATATTACATCACTCATGACATGGTCAGTGACATCACTGATGACATCACTGATGACATCTCAAATTACATCACTGATGACATCACTGATGACATCATCCAGTGACTGAGTGTTTCTAAAAGGTTTAACAATGTGATATATATATATATATATATATATATATATATGATGATTCAGTCAGTGTGTGACTAACTGTATAAGTGAATGATTATACATGTCTGGGTGAATGTATGGGTGAGTGACTAATCTGTGTGAATGTCTGTATCAGTCTGTCAGTTGGTGTGTAAGTGGCTGTATGAGTTGGTGAGTAGCTACATGAGTGTCGATATGGGTTAATGATTGGTTGTCTGAGAACCTGTATGGGTACCTGACTGTCTGTGGGGGTGGGAGGGTATGACTCCCTGCATGGATGTGTGGGTGGGTGATTCAATGGGTGTATGGGTTCATGAGTGCATCTGCAAGGGACTGTATGGGTGAGTGAGTGTGCGTATGGCTGTGTTCGTGAGTGAGTGGATATCTCAGTGGATATGTGTGAGTAACTACATATGTGAAAGGCAGTATATGTAAGTGTTGGAGTATATAAGTCCCTATATGTGAGAGTGAGGATTGTGAGAGTGACTGTATGGATGAGTGTGTGCTTGTGTCAGTGATTGTATAAGAGAGTAAGTATGTGTTAGTATCTGTATGAATAAGTGAGATGGTGTGTGTGTATAACTTTATAGGTGAGTAAATGGCAATGTGATTGATTCTTTACATGACTGACTAGGTGTGTGAGTAACTCTATGGGTGAGTGGCAGTGTGTGAGTGTCTGTATGGGTAAATGATTGCATATATCAGTGGCTGTATAGATGAGTGTCTGTGTGAATGAGTGACTGTATGGGTGACTGAGTGGATGTGTGTACACCTATGAATCAGTAAGCGGGTATGTACTAACTGGAATTGGTGTGTCTATCGTTTCGAGAATGGCAGTCTGTATTTTAGAGTTGGTGTATCAAAGGTTATATTAGGGTGTGAAGAGGCATCAGATATTAAGTGGATGATGCCATCAGTGATGTCATCAGTGATGTCATTTGAGATGTCGTCAGTGATGTCACTGACCATGTCATGAGTGATGTAATATGTGACGTCATCAGCAGTGCATTGCGGGGTGTGAGTTATAGTTAGCTCAGCTAACTATAACGGCTGAATTTCTCTGGTTTTGTATGAGTGAAATGTCAGACTAACTATAACGTCCCTGAAACTTGTGGTTTTTTCAGTGAATATATATATATTACCTACTGACGGTCGTCAGTTTGTAGTTCTAGTTAGAACCTAGTTACCATAGGAAACGCGTTTTTTGATTTGCCAATATCTTTAGCGCCGGTTGACGAATCTTCACAAAAATTTAAAACTAATGGCCCGCTCCGGTCAGCTCCTGTCTTGAAAGTTTCGGGGTGATTCGTCAAGCGGGGGCAGAGAAAAAAGGGGGGTCCCAAAACCTGTTTTCTCTATGTTAATTTCCATAGGAAACTTTAATCACAGCTACAGCCCGAACCGCTGAACGGAATTACACCAAATGTGGCAAAAAGGTAGCTTTTGGTCCAGAAAGCACGCTTTTTTTTTCAAATGGTGTAAATCCGTTCAGTAGTTTTTGAGATATTTAAAGATTTACAGGTATCGATGTTTGAGAATTGTGAGATCTGATTTGCTGAGCCCTCCTGAGCACGAGCTTGCCTCTGATTGGCAGCCAACACTTCAAACCAGGAAGTGTTGGCAGCCATCTTGTGACTGAGTACCGAGTCAGAAGAAAAAAGGTGAGAAAAACGATTTAAAAAAAAGGGGGGCAGGGTAGAAACGCCCTGACCCCCTAGGCCTGCGCCAGGGCCCAAAAAAGCATTTATTAAAAATATTTTCAGGAGAATTCATGCTAGGTGTGCGAATCCGGCTGAAAAAAAAAAAAAAAAAACAAAGTGCGGTCTCCCGCGCTTCGTTTTCTAGAAGCCCCAGGGTGGGCCAGGTCCCGGGGACAATGTTTTATTATGGTGCGGGGGCCCCCGCAGCCCCGGGGACCGCCACCTCCCGGGTCTTCAATGATAGTGCATGGGGGCACGTGGCCCCTCCGCAGCCCCGGGGACCGCCACCTCCCCGGGGCTTTCTTATTGAAATGCGTGGGGCGGCTTCTTGCCCCCCACGCAGCCCCAGGGACCGCCACCTCCCCGGGGCTACTTTATAAAACTGTATCCACACTGCCCCGGGGACCACCACCTCACCGGGGCTCTAATTATGTTAATGCGGGGGTCCCCCGGGGACCACCACCTCCCCGGGGCTATATTTATGTTGGGAGGGGGGGCCACGCCGGGACATTGCAGTTTGCAATGACAGGGCGGGAGCTTTGCTCCCGCCCTGCCATAGCAAACACTGCTTTGCTTCATGGAAGCGAGAGCAGGAAAACTGCTCTCGCTTCCATGAAGAAAGCAGATTGCTTTTGGACAAGGGGAGCTGCATGTCAGCAGCTCCCCTTGTCCAAAAGCAATGCCGGCTCCCGCAGGAGGCTGGGACCGCGGGGGCATTGGGGTTCCCCCGCGGTCCCCAACAAAGAGGCCAGGCCCCGAAGGATGGGGTCCCCGGGGCCAAAAGATGCCAAGGGAAGGGAGGCCACGCAGCCCCCCTCCCGTATATATAAAATAAAAAAATAAAAAACGGGCCATGCCCCGGGGGATGGGGTCCTTGGGGCCGAAATCGGCCTCGGGAGGCCACTTCCTGTTTTAAATTTTTTTTTTTTTTAAATGGCCCTGGAGAATGGGGTCCCCAGGGCCCACAAAATATTAAGAGAAGGGAGGGGCACACAGCCCCCTTCTAACAATAATTTTAAAAAAGCAGAAGCCAGCATCTCGCCAGAGGCCCCACCCCCTCCCTGCACCACTGTACAAACGCACCTCCTGGCGCGTTCTGGATTGGGGGATTAAGTCCCCTAGACTCTTAAGGGTCCTTAGGGGTCAACTAGTCCACTAGGTATCTCCAGTAAGCCCCACACAGTGGGATTGCTGAGAGGTGGATGAGGCCATGTCCCTTTTCACACCACTCTGCAAACGCGCCTCTAGGCGCATTGCTGGTGGGGCGATGAGGTCCTCTTGTGTCCTGAGGACCTCAGGGCTAAAGTGGATTTCATCCCCCGAGCAGCAGTGCGCCAGGAGGTACGTTTGCAGAGTGGTGTAAAAATGTGGCGTGGCCTCGGACCAGTCTCAGCAATCCACCTGTGTGGGGCTTACTGGAGGTACCTGGTGGGCTAGTTGGCCCCCAGGGGCCCTCAGGATTCAAGGGGACTTAATCCCCCAACCAAGAACGCGCCAGAAGGCGTGTTTGCAGAGTGGTGGAGAAAGGGGGCGTGGCCTGTGTCCACTTGTCAGCAATTCCACTATCTGGGGCATACTGGAGGTATCAAGTAGGCTAGTTGGCCCCTAAGGACCCCCAGCAGCGAAGGGGACTTTAATCCCCATCCAAGAGCGCGCCAGGGAGTGCATTTGCAGAGTGGTGGGGAAAGGGGGCGTGGCCTGCTATGAGAACTTAGCAATCCTGCTGTGTGGGACTTACTGGAGGTAATAGGAGGGGTAGTTGGCCCCCAAGGTTGACTTTGGGGGCCAACTACCCCTCCTGTTACCTCCAGCAAGTCCAACACAGTGGAATTGCTAAGAGGGCTTCGGAGGCCACGCTCACCTTTCCCCACCACTCTGCAAACACGCCTCCTGGCACAGTACTGGTTGGGGGATGAAGTCCACTTTACTTCTGAGGGACTTTGGAAGCCAAGTATCCCTCCTGGTACCTCCTCTAAGTCCTACAGAGCGGAATTCCTGAGCTCTGGTCGGAGGCCCTGGCCCCTTTCTGCACCACTCTGCAAATGCAACTACTACGTTATAGTTAGAAATTAGCATTTAAAAAACCTTAGTAATTCACTGAAAAAACCATAGGTTTCAGGGACGTTATAGTTAGAAATTAGCATTTAAAAAACCTTAGAAATTCACTGAAAAAACCATAGGTTTCAGGGACGTTATAGTTAGAAATTAGCATTTAAAAAACCTTAGAAATTCACTGAAAAAACCACAGGTTTCAGGGACGTTATAGCTAGTTAGACATTTCCCTCGTACAAAACCAGAGAAATTGGGCCGTTTTAGTTAGTTGAGCTAACTATAACTCCCGCCCCCGCAATGCACTGCTGATGACGTCACATATTACATCACTCATGACATGGTCAGTGACATCTCAAATGACATCACTGATGACATCACTGATGACATCATCCACTTAATATCTGATGCACCTCCTCACACCCTAATATAACCTTTCAAACACCTACTCTAAAATACAAACTACCATTCTCGAAACCATAGACACACCAATTCCAGTTAGTACATACCCACTCACTGATTCATAGGTCTACATACACAACCACTCACCCATAGTCACTCATACACGCAGTCACTCATCAATATAGCCACTGATATATGCACTCATAAACCTATACAGATACTCACACACCGTCACTCACCCATAAGGTTACTCACACACCGAAAGAATCAATCACACTGCCATTTACTCATCATACAGTTATACACACACCACCAATCATTAACCCATATAGACACCCATGTAGCTACTCACCAACCCATGCTGCCACTTGCATACCAACTAACAGACTGATACAGATATTCACACAGATTAGTCACTCACCCATGCATTCAGTAAGACACGTTTAATCACTCACTTATACAGTCAGTCACGCACTTACTAAATCAGCCATTTAGTCACTCACATACCCACTCATTCTTCAATACACCATGGCGTATATATATATAAAACATACTTAAATTTTTCAGAAACACACACTCACTGGATGATGTCATCAGTGATGTCATTTGAGATGTCATCAGTGATGTCACTGACCATGTCATGAGTGATGTAATTTGTGACGTCATCAGCAGTGCATTGCGGAGGCGTGAGTTATAGTTAGCTCAACTAACTATAACATCCGAATATATATATATATATATATATATATATCTATCTCAGTGGGGCAATAGTGTTCCGTATACACCCAATTCCATTAAGGTGGTACTCACTATTCTAGGGTACTGCTAATAAAATGAGGCTCAGAGTGTCGGCCTGCCTGGGGTTCGGCCCAGATATCCCAGGGTTCATCTCAGTCTGCTGCTTGTTTAGTGGTGACTATTGATTCTGAAATACCAATGCTTACTTATTGTGCCAGTGTGGCTGCCCACTGTGACCGGCACTGCTGTGGGCACCTGGCTATTATTCCGGGTAATAAATCAGATTAAGGTTATTTATTTCAGGCCAAGTCCTCAGACAAGTTATCCACCATCTAAAGACACTGCATGATGCCTTTGTCCATGTAACCCCAGTATGTAAATGCCAGCATCCACACTGCCCCCATGTGTACAAGTGCAGTTACTGTATATGCAGTGCCACAGAATGTTGTGCAAAAGGAACAAATGATGGACGGAATGCTGAACAATGCAAACCTTCACCCCCAGTCACAAGGATCTGGGTTTAATCCATCATTCTTTTGCTCACCACGCCACCCCAGTATGGACCCAGCCATATGCAAATCAGTCTTGACCCTGTTCCTTATGGGAACAGTCCAGCTCGAACTGCCAAGCCAAGTCCTCCCTGGACCGGAAAAAAGCATCCTGGGGCCAGTTTCGGGGCATCACCCCTCATCAGCCAGGCTAGCTTTTAATCCAGTGGCGCAGTGAGCATGGGCATACCCTTCCCATTTAGGGTGACAAATGCAAAAGGAACAGAATGTTGTGCAACACTGCCATTCCAATGTCTACTAATTTCCTTTCCATGTCAGTAATCAACATGGCACACATCTCACCAGGCTTTTTTTAACAAAGCTCTATGTAAACAGCTAGTCTCAGTAGGCTTCATTAAAGCACACTAGTTCACCATCTTCCTCTTTCAGTGGAAGAGGTCAACTGGAGATCAGAAACTCAGGGTGGAAAGGGCTGGGATGTGCAGATTATTCCAACTGGAGACAGATACTGTTCTGTGAAGGTCATTTTCCACCGCACCACAGTCATCCCTATCAGGCTTGTAGCAAGATCTCAAAGCTGGCAGGTGTGCAAGCTTAGTGCGACACATTTTGAGAGCATGCAGAGTAGGGCCCACCAACATTTCAGAGCGGTACCAGTCCAAAAAAGGTAACCTTTCTACAGGATCTCGGCTTTCGGGAAGTGAGTGAGGTCAAGAGAATCCTACTCTCATTACCTCACCCGTGCACTACCAAGAAAGCCACAAGCTACTAGTCGGATCATGTGTGGGGCTCAGGGGCAGGTATGGCGCTGCCGGTGTTAATGGACAGCCTCCGCTCTACAGAGAAGATTCAGAGCAGAACTGGTGTAGGTCTCACACTGTTTCTCTTTAACCATGGAAATAGTTAGGTGTCCTGACCTAACGCTTTTAATTATCACAGTAAGCAAGTTCATGACCACTCTCAGTTCCTGCAGATAGGGGACCTGACTCCCTTTTCCATGCCACTGCCCTACTCGCTTCTCCCACTTTCCTACTCTTCTCGCAACAAAACTTTGATGTAGCCTAAGTTTGGCAATAAGTACCATACAAGCACAATCTTAGCATAACACTGAACCTGGACCCTGAGTCAGTAGTGTCAATACAGCAAAACACTCTAGACGCATTAGCTCCACACTCTTGCTTAACCAACATGATAGACATTCGCAAAGAGCAGTAATCAAAACAGAACCTATGATTAGTTATCACACTTCGAATCTCTGGTGGCTAGCACATCTTATCTAAAGCAATGGAACACACCATGTACTGCTGAACACCACATAACAAGGTGCATTTGTAACAGCACCATACCATGCATTGTGTACACTTTATCGCATATTCTGTGCTATGAGAAACCTATTGCTTCAAGCAACTTGCAGCTGTACAGACCACAAATTATGCGATTCTGTGGCCGCAGCTTTTTTGCATGATTATAGATTTACTGCAATTGCCATGTAGTCCATCATCCGCTGCGCTTGCATACCCGAATTTAAGGGATGCAGGAGTACCAGGCCAAATACCGGGCCAGAATGTGTGCACTTCCGCCACCCAGAAAAACATACATGACATCTTCCATCATTGGAAATGGCCCCAGGTCGGGAATTCACATGCAATAACGGATCCAATGATCCCAGGTTCACACGTAGTTCCCATTTTGGCGCCAAATACATGTAATCCCAGATAATGAGGTGGACATAAAAACTGGAATTGTTAATTCCGCCACCGATCATTTCCAGACCTGGATTACAGACAATTCTTGATAAGGCCCAGTCTATTCCATATTCTCCTGTATGAATCAACTTTGGCACAGTAGCTGATTGCAGAGGAGGCATTTGCTGTTGCAGATGCGGCCACAAAGCTTAGCATTTATTATCCCTTCGCTGGATGCCTCGCTTTCGTATGCTTTATTGAGATTTAGAAAATATTTTATTGAAATTGCATGTACCATAAAATGTTTCTAGTACCTTCTTTTGATTTTATAAAGATTAAAGGTTGTCGGAAGTTGCCGTCTGTGCTGCAATCCGGTTATCGAGTTTAATGTTGCATCACTTCTGCAATTCCATTGAGTTTGTTGAAATGATGTTAGTGGAATGTGAATTATGCTCACGTATTGGTCGCAAATAATTCCTTGGCACATACCACGTTTCATATACCAAGTGTTAGTGGGCTCTCTCTTCTATGCATACCTCTCGACTCACCCTTGTTTGGAGGGTGCCACCCTCCTTTCACCCTCCATGTAAGCCAAAATGGCTCACATAATGCTAACTACCCTCCCCTCCCCCAGAAGCCTTCCTCACCCTCTCAAACATATGTTGTCCTCAATGATTTCAGTGGAATCGCCCCCCAATGCTACTCAATCACACCCTCCTTGGGGGCTCATAAGGTTGAGAGAAATAGAGTTATTTTCAGCTGTGCTGTACTCACTTCATTCAAAGACCCCATGGCACCTTTTTAGGTCTCGCCTACGCAGCGCGCATGCGCTGCTTAGGAGACCTTTAGCCGTTGTGTAGCTCTTTTTCAAAGCACATACTCGTGCTTGTGGCGGCATACGCCTTGCGGGAGTGCGCAGTGGCGCGCCACAAGCACGAGTATGTGCTTTGAAAAAGAGCAGACTGCTCTCCCAAGCGCGCGCGTGTAGCTTGGAACTGGAAGGATTGCGTCGTGGTTTATTTTTACACATCCGATAGCTGACAGACTTGATTCTGCTACCACTGTATTAAAGCAGAAAAAGTCCCTATACAGCTTCACACCTGGGCTTTCACCCCATCATTTCAAATAAAGTTCGCAAAGCAAACGCAATCCATCTACTGAAGCCAAACCAAGCGCGTTAAAAACAGAAAGCAAAAAGAAATTCCAAATGGTCAACAGAATGCACGTTCTGAAATGAGAGGTATTGCTTCTAGGAAGTCCAGTATCGATGTCTGTCGATGTCATGTGTTCCTCCTCTGCCAACACGTGCTTTTATACCACCAGACCTGCTTCTGTGAATAGCTGTTCCTCTGGATGAAATATAAACTACAAAAGCCTCCCTTGTACAAGGCCAGTCTCCTTCTTACAAAGGAAAGTGCAGTAAATGAATTTAGACAATGACATCATGTTGAGTTGACTACAGCATACTAGGTTATTGCGGAAGGGGTATAAATAACTGGATGTATTTAACGCATTGTGTACCACTTCTCGTCTCTAAGCACTGACAACAGGTGTTAATCACTACACATCAATGGAACTTATTTTGTCTTCCAATGAAGGACGAAAAGCTGAGTGGATGGGATTTGAACCTGTGATCTGCAAGCTGCACAAAGATCTCAGCAATGTATGCATTAGTCCACTGAGCTATATTACTGGGATAATTAAGGAGAGGTTAATGTCAGCAGACTGAAGAGCTTAAAACAACTCTGAAACAACAAGTTTGTTGTTTCTTTACACTGCTCGTGGTTTTCCCTCAAACATCTCAACCATGTTAGTCAAATATGTCCAAACCTGGAAGAGGTTTTAATGGTATTTAAAGAAGGGGAGGAAGTCTGCAACTACTGTTGACTAAGCGTTGTTTATGATGTCAAGGAGACAGCTTTAGAAAACATATCAATATTTTTCATGTATCATACTCTAGACTACATGTGATTTTTACATGTGACCGCCGTCCCAAACAGTCATCCTCTGCAGGAGGGTTTGAGAGGAGTTTATTTTCCAAAACACAAGAACCAATGAAGGCTGCAGCCAAATGAGATTATGTGGCAGAAGAAAAGTCACTTACAAAAATATCCTCCCAATCTTACCTTCAATGGGAGATTTTTTGAAAATTATATTTAGGACAAAGCATTTCTGTCAGACACTATGTTGGTGACAACATTGTAATACTCACTATGGACAAACTTGAGGAACATATAATAACTGGTCAGGTAGCAGGTCAGATACCTACTCCATTTTGTTTTTTAGGTCTCGCCTACGCAGCGCGCATGCGCTGCGTAGGAGACCTTTAGCCTTCGTGTAGCTCTTTTTCAAAGCACATACTCGTGCTTGTGGCGGCATACGCCTTTCGGGAGTGCGCAGCGGCGCGCCACAAGCACGAGTATGTGCTTTGAAAAAGAGCAGACTGCTCTCCCAAGCGCGCGCGCGCCTCTTTCCTTGCCCACACGTCCCGTCGCGCAGCACGCCCAACTCTGTTTCCACATCTTCAACACCGCTCCTAATTGGCAACAATGGCGGCTGCACTTTTCTTCTTGTTACTTTCTTATTCTTCCATCCTTATTTATCTTCGGATTTTCTTTCCTCGTTCTCCCATTTCCGTGTTCCTTACTCTTTCTTATCTTGCTTTCTTGGAGGGTTGTTTCCTTTCTTTCCACCTGGTCCTTCATACCCCTTCTCGCTTACTACTTCTTATATTCTCCCCCCAACTCCCTCTTTTCAGTTATTTTTGCATTTTACTTTATTTGGTTCTCCAGTTCCTCGTTTCTTCTAGACTCTTGCTTTCACCTTTGTCTCTTCGTCGCCTTTTCTCTCCCAAAACATTTTCATTAATTTTCCTTTATCGTTCTCTACTTTTTCTAATGACTTCCACATTCACCTTTCATTTTGCTTCCCTTCATTTCCCTATCTACCGCTGTCTATGCGTTTTATATTTTTCTTTCTCTCTTTTGCCTAAAATCCTTTTCACCCTCCTATCTGCCCTTTCTCCTTTTCATCCACCCTCATCTTTCACTCCTTACCTTCGACTCTCCGCCTGGATGTCAACAGATGTCTGACTGTACAATAGCCGGCACCTTCTGCTACCGCCGCCCAGAGCGCCTGTACGTTCGCCCCCCCTCCCTCTCCCGTTGCGCTGATTATGTATTGCGCGTCTGTTTCTCGTCCCCGCTGTACATACCTGCGTGTCATCTGTGTGCTGTCCTCTGCACTCCTCAGACCCCAAAGCGTCTCTTATTTATATCATCCAGCTTTTTTCTCCGCTGTTCCTTCTCGTGTCATCGTTCTGTCACACATTTATTTTCTCTTTTTCATACCACCCCATGCCTTTTCTCCTCTCTCTTTTCTCTTCTCTCCCTTTTCTCTCCCCCCTCCCCTGTGCTGTGGCTTCTGTCCTCTACCTGTTCTGTCTCCTTTCTGTATTCTTTCCGCCGTGACTGCCCCTCCCCCTTTCTCTCAACTCTCGCCTACTTTCTTCTTCCCCGTTTAACTTCTCTCTCTATTTTCTCTACTTTCCCTCGCCAGATGCTTCATTGAGTCACCTTCATTCTTTGTTACGTCTTTTCGGACTCTCTTTCTGTCTTACACCTTCTCCTTCTTATCTTCCCTTCTGTCTTGACCTTTCACCTTACCGCGTGTCCTCCTTTCTTAGTTGCACCTGCTTCTCCAGGTCGTTGGCGCCCATAATTTCCAACTCCTCTAATCTACGCGCCCCCATTAGCTCTTGTCCTCTCACCTGTCTCGTCTTCTCCACGCTCCCTTTTCATAGCGCATCGTTTTACTCTTCAGTCGCCATTTGCTGGCATGCTCAGCCCCGTCATTCTCCCCTCTGGTTTTGCTCTTGTCCATTTTCTCCTCTTTCCTCCCTCTCCCCAGCCCCTTCCGCTACCTCACATTACTCTTGCTATAAATTACGCTCGTGCCCTATCCCTTCCACTGCATTCTGCTCCTGAAGCTCTGTTTTCAGTACTATTAATTGTATAATTGTAACACCCATTATTTACAGCGCTTAGAAACAACTGCAGTATAGTCCGAGACACTATATAAAATCAAGTTCTTTCTGCCTGTCCTTCCCTCAATCCACCTCTTTCCTCACCCCATCTCCTGCTTTTCAGTACGTCTCTCTGCCCCACCCTCCCTCTTCTTCTCTTCATCTCTTGCCCTCTCTTCCCTCTCCTCCCTTCCTCTCCCCTTCTTTCCGTACTATCATCTGGCGAAACCCAGTCTGACTCATTACAAATGGTTTACAAATGGTGAACAACATTCTGCTGTGAATGTGAATATGTTCAACTACATGAAACCAAAATGTGCATCCTTTTGGATGTACTTCTTGAAAATGTGTTGCCAGCAGATAGCTCGAAGTTACCATTTTTAATCACTCTGTGATGTTACTGGATGTATTGTTTGAGTGGTCTCACACTATTTCCAATGTATACCAATTAATGCAGCTTCACCCCAGTGCGCAATAAGGTTTCACCAGCATATAAAACAAGCATTGGCATAGCCAATAGGTCTTGCCTTTGGGACCTTATAAGTATTTAATTCTGCAGCACAATATCCTTGGTGCAACATCAACTGTTGCATGGCTAAACACTTATAATGTCCCAAAAGCGAGACCTATTGGCTATGCCAATGCTTATTATCCTAGTTACCTCTCCCATTTCTGCTTTTTGCTGCAGCCTGAAGCTAACAAAAGTTATTGTCCTTTCCCAGTTTCATTTTCCTTTCGAATCTGGTCTTCCTGGCCTATGCACGCTCTCCTCAGTGAGCTCTCGTCTTTTTGTAAAGCGCCGCTGTGAAGTAAAATGGCCCCCGCTGGCATACATTGTGGGTGGAATCAGTTTGGTTGGCCCGGGTATTATGCTTGGTCACCATGGCAACGTGATTTACAGGCACTGAACCAATCTTAAAGTTGTCAGCTCCTAACACACATCCAGACTCAGCTCACATCAATGGTCAGCTCATGGGGTTGTCACGACAACTACCAAGCGGGCTCATCGCAATTTTAATAACTTTTATTGCACGTTTATTCAAGTCTGTAAGCAACGTTATATGCCATTTTTAATAAAAAAAGAAAAAGAAAGAAAGAAAACGTGAGGTTCGATTAATAAATAAAGGGGTTTGAAAGCAGAAATGAGGGTCAAGAGTGTACCAAGTATGAAAGTGGAGCAGCACACAGAGAGGGCTCTGCTGTCTGACTCATCCGCCACCTGGACCCTGCAAGCCTCTGTTCAAAGGCCTGCACGTGGCAGTCAGCTTTGCAGCTGACTTCAAGCTTTCATCAGTCTGAAAACGAGTCAACGAAATTGAAAAAGTATTTTTGGAATACGATATGGTTCTTGGAGCAGAATAACACCGTCTTGAGATGTAATGATGCAGCTTTTATTGTGGTGATACCTAGCGTCAGGGAGGAACAGCTGAATAGGAAAAGCCCTTCCTACTCTCTCTTCACTTTCACTTCCAAGAAAAAGTGAAGGGTATTTCAGATATGTGTGAAAGGCACTAGTAGCCAAGATGGCTCAGTAACTGATGCTGAGACGTAGGCCAGTCCTAGACTAAAAGGCCAACTCCATGGCTGCTTAGAGCCTCCTCAGGAACAACACAGGATCAGTTTTGCTCTTCTTTGTGGCTGAGGTATTCCGAGACGAACCAAGTGCATAGTGCCATTATCGGCAACTTCTCCCAACCCCCGTCTGAGCATGCAAGAATGAATAAATACACAAGACAACTTTGTAGTGGGAAAATATTGCTGCAGGTTTATTCCATACAGGAGTATGCAATATGTGGGTTATCTTACGGGCGATCCAAGGGCGGGAGGCTGTACCAACCTATGCTGCCCCCGCCCGCCTGGTGAGCCAGCACTGTGGGACACCCCGTCAGTGCTACCTTTGATGATCCTCTTCCGGATCACGTGACACGTTGGTCTGTTCTACTCACGCCCTTTTCAGGGCGGAGCGTAGCAGGGCAACCCCCCGGTTGGTCAGGCCCCCAACCGCCCGAAGGACTAACGGGGCGCCGTCGCGGTTTTCCAGGAACCTGCCCTGAGGCTCCTGGTCTTTGGCTCTGGCACCCCTACTGTGCCGCGCAGAGGTACCCTTACTGTACCGGTCTGCCGCAGAGGTACCCTTACTGTACCCGTCTGCTTCCAGATCGCCCTGTAACTCCGCCTGCAACACAAAAGAAAACATTAAAACATTCTGAGTAGCTTGTCCACCAGCCTGTCCGCCGGGTAAGAGGTGGGGTGGGAGACGGCGTGGCTGGTGCAACAGAGGACGCCAGGAGGGGCTGGGGAGGCATATATGCCCTCCCCCACCTCGGCGCACCGGAAGGACGTCACTGAGGCGACCAAGCTAGAGGGCTCCAAGAACCCCTCCAGAGACTAGAGTGGCTGGGCGGTGCCGAAATGGCACTAAAGGGCCGCCCTGCTGAGGTGGCCCCTGCGGGGGCCGCGGACAGCCGCATAGTGCCATTATCGGCAACTTCTCCCAACCCCCGTCTGAGCATGCAAGAATGAATAAATACACAAGACAACTTTGTAGTGGGAAAATATTGCTGCAGGTTTATTCCATACAGGAGTATGCAATATGTGGGTTATCTTACGGGCGATCCAAGGGCGGGCAGCTGTACCAACCTATGCTGCCCCCGCCCGCCTGGTGAGCCAGCACTGTGGGACACCCCGTCAGTGCTACCTTTGATGATCCTCTTCCGGATCACGTGACACGTTGGTCTGTTCTACTCACGCCCTTTTCAGGGCGGAGCGTAGCAGGGCAACCCCCGGTTGGTCAGGCCCCCAACCGCCCGAAGGACTAACGGGGCGCCGTCGCGGTTTTCCAGGAACCTGCCCTGAGGCTCCTGGTCTTTGGCTCTGGCACCCCTACTGTGCCGCGCAGAGGTACCCTTACTGTACCGGTCTGCCGCAGAGGTACCCTTACTGTACCCGTCTGCTTCCAGATCGCCCTGTAACTCCGCCACAGCCCTGGAGGCGGCCACCGTCGCAGCCAGGGCCCCCACCACTACACCTCCCATTACCTGCCCTGCCCAATAAATATTCCTGTACATCCAGGAGAAACAAGTCCATCCCCACCGGGGACAGTGGACCCCGTCCTCCTCAAAGCAACCTGCTTTCTAGGGCCTCCTGCATGCCCAGTGGTATGTGTCACTGCCCGCCTGTGACAGATGCACTCCATGTTTGTCAACTTTACCTTAGGCGTACGCCTGGCTGGAAATGGGCCCCATCTATAGCAAAGTCGCCTTTAACATTAGCCTGAATCAGCACGTGTCTGATGAAACCCAGACCCCTCTGGTCTGCGAGCTTGCGCCCTGAACAGTTCCCTCTAACAGGGATGTTCACGGCCTCGACAGACTTAGCACTGTGCCACCTCTGCAGGGGATCATCTCCGCCCCTCAGAGCTTCACATTGCCCCATGTAGTTGCTGAACTCACCAAACAGCGCATTACTACATGCGACCGCTCATTTCCAGGCCTCCTGCAATTCTAAGGGAAGAGATCACCCCCTACTGGTGATAGATGAACCCCATCTCTATCACAATAGCTCTTGACTTTCGCCTGGGTCAGCTAGTGTCTGAAGAAACCAAAGCTCGTTTGTCCTGTGAAACAGCTCATTTCTGACCTGCAACCTGCTTTCTAAGGCTTTGTGCATGTCCAGCGGAAAGTATCCATGCCCATCTGTTACAATTGCACCCCAAGTTAGTCAACCTAACCTAGGCGTACGCCTGGATGGCATGGTGGCAATGGACCCCATCTTTAGCAAAGTAGCCTCTAACATTAGCCTGGATCATCTAGTCTCTGGTCCAGGACTTACGCCATGAACTGTTCACTCTTACAGGGATGTTCAACGGCCTCCTCTGACTTAGCTCTGTGCAACCTCTGCGGGGATCATCTCGGACCGCCAGAGTTACATTGCCCATGTAGTTGCTGATCTCACCAAACAGCTCATTTCTCACAAAACAGCTCATTTCCAGGGCTCCTGCAAATCTAAAGGAAAGGGATCCCTCCCTGCTGGTGATAGATGGCCCCATCAATATCACAATAGACCTTGACGTTAGCCTGTTTCAGCTAGTATCTGATGAAACCAAAGGCCCTTCTGGCCTGTGAACCTGCCAAGAACTAATCCCCCTCCTGCGGGAACGTTCCACTGCCTCACATGACCCAGCCCCGTGCCAACTCTGGGCGGGCCGCGTTCTGACACCATGGCTCACAATGCCCCATCTATTTGCTGGTCTCACCTAGCTGCCGTTCTACTAGCACCGTGTGTGCCTGAACACCTGAGTCCCCATCTATGGGACAACAGCCCCCTGGTTAGGTAACCGCTCCCCACCCCGCCTGCCTACTTTGGCTATTCGGGCGAGGAGAAATGTGCTTAACGTTTGCACTGTCCCTCTGCTTTCTAAATCATGACGCATGGGCATGGTCATAACTGGAAGTGTGTGCCAATGATCGGGGGTGCCCTCCTGCCCTTGCCATGCATCCCTTATTCATTATGGGAATTTCGCCTGCTCAGTTCCCTCTGTGGTGAAACCCCCTAGGCATAACAGCTTAGTTAACATGTCTGCAATAATACAGTGCGCACTGTCTGCAATATGGTGCCTGACGTTACCCTTGGGGCTAATGTAGGCTCCCCCCTCCTGCAACCTTTAGTTTCAATCCTCCCGTATTTAAAGTGCTATAACACCATTTTCCACAAAGTTGTGGGACAGCGACACCCAAGCTAGATGACCGTTTGCACAACCAGCCTGTCTGCTGGGGCTGTCAGGGCGGAGAATATTGTGCTAACTTGAAGCAACCCAAAACCTGCCCATCGAGCAAGGTGCCCCTACTCTGATGCCGTTGCCCAGGTATTTGCACTGGACCCTTTGGCTTGCTTAACTTACCGAATTACCTGTTCAGCTCCTGCTGAGGGGACTTCCCTTTTGCTTAACTGCTAACCCCGTGTGCAGCCGCGACATAAATGGGTGACATCCCGGTTTGTGCCCACCTTAATGTGCTGTGCTGGGAGCAACTAGGCACCCCCCCATACCTTAATTCCCCAATTGTTGGGACTGCAGCACCCTATGTTGGCTCCAGCGTCCCCAACCCGCCTGGCTGGTCCCGCTCTCCAGGTGGGGATTAGTGCTTAATGGAGCAATATGGAGCCTACCGTTGGTTCTAGGATGCACTTACTGCGCCCAGATGGCTAGTTTGCACCAACCTTCTTGATTGCTAAACCTACCTCCTAATGGTGTCACATCTGGATTGGAAGGGTAATGTTTGTGCCCACTATTAGCACCACCGCACCCCATCGTGGAGTGACCACTGACAGTCCGCCCCGCAGGTTACCCTGTTGCTAAATATGGCCCATTGATGCCCTTGCCTGTCCTTCAATGACCCTGGCGGCATAATGCCCAGTAGCTTGGTGAAGGGGTGTTTTTGGTCCCAGCGTACGACCCAGCTCATACTAGTTTGCACAGTCCCGGTTGGCCTAGGTGAGGGTCCCTCTGAGCTCTGCGTGGGGCCTGTTTCACACTTAAACAAATGCCTATTCTCCAGAACTTAGAGTGATTCAAGATTGGACTGGCGGCTACCATTCTCACTCACGCCTGCATATACTAGGCTCAGAACACGGAACCCTTGCTCTATAATCCCTTGGATTCCAGCCTGGCATTCCTATGTCCAGCTACGCCAATCGATAATGGCTCTACTTGATCATACTGACCGAAGACATCAACCCTGCGGAAACCAGGTGGGGATGCTAACCTGCCCCCAACTCTGCGTAAACCGCAGAAAGTGCAAGCTTGCGGCAAACATGACAAGCTGCCCACCAACAAACCATCCCCAGCACCCGGGGGGCATGCCACCATTCCTTGGCTTGTACACTGACTAGCTTAAGGGGAATAATGGTATCGAAGGACCCATCTCTGAGCGCATGCTTGCAACACTATCCACTGCCTCACCTTAGTCACTAATAGGATACCGCCTCAGACTGTAACCGCTCAGTGCTACTGATGCCTTGGCCTTCTTGACCCACCGCCAGCTGACCCTGCTGGAATCCGCTCGTGACTGGGACTCAACAGTGCGGTGAAAGCACGAGACATCCTAGCCTGACCTTAGCTCTTCACCAGGCTCCCACACAATTCTTTGAATAGCCTACGTATCGTCCATACAAGAGAGACTTAGTACCATCTGCCCCTATTATCCTGTGCCACCAAACCTCATGACATCACAGGGATTACATAACTCACTAGGTCAGCACGAGACATCCTAGCCTGACTGTAGCTCTTCACCAGGCTCCCACACAAGAGCCCTCCACACACCTTGTGGCCTAAAACATTCCCCCTGTGGGGCGGTTGCGAATGGACTGCAAGCCACTCCTAGGCATTCTCTACCAGTGTTGTAGATGGAGTTTCTGGTTGGCTGGGGTATGCACCTACGCCTGGCCGAACCCACCTCTCTAGTCGGGAGCCCACGCTTAGGCTTCTCCCAGAGGCAGTGTAAATTTAATGTGCCAACATAGGCGCCAGCCAAACTACTGAATTAAAATTTGGCGATCACTCCTGCCAAGATGTGCCAATGCAGGTAGAAGCAAGAGGTATCCAGCCGGGCTCGCTAGTTACTTCCTTTCTCTAACACAATTTACTTTGAAATAAATGCTTGCCCCTTTATCTTGCCTCTTTTCATTGCTGGAGCTGAGCAGTAAACATCAGCCAGAGCTTTTCAACGGCTCGCCCCGCAAAACCCCAAAGCTGCCCGCAGGCACCCCAGCACAACTCAATGCCGCTCAGCCGGAACCCATCGATCAGCGTGTCGCCCGGCGAGGGTAGTCTCCCATGGGGGCGCTGCATGGAGTCAGCAAGACACAGCGGGACGTACAACTACCAAGTGCACTGGGCAAGGGTGCAGTCCGTAGACGAAGGATGCGAACACCGGTGCTGGGAAGACACCGCCACACCCTACCCTTGCTGCTATGCCACGCACGGACACCGTCCCTTCTGTGATTACAATTACCACCTCGTGTGCCTAGCAGCGCCCGGATGCCTCACGCAGTCCAGCCAGTAGTAATGCCGGTGGTGACTGGGGACTAAGCCCAAAACAAACAAGCGTCACTGACACTAAGGCCGCTGCCTCGGTCAGCCTAGCAACCTTCACTTATCTAATGCACACCTGATAACGCGACCCACAGCCTTAACTTGCAAACAAAACACTGGGTTGGTCCAAGAGGTCAGTACCGTGGGATCCCCTTCCGAATCAACAATGATCAGTACCATTCTTAACCAAGCAGATATGGTGTGGAGTTGTACTTGTGAGTGGCTGCCCCAGGGGATAACAAACTGTGTGCACATGGTGTTATAGCAGTGACACCAAGCAGACCACCGAGTATTGATGAGGCAGCCAACCATGCCCCCAGTTGCCAGGTGAGGCAGCCCGCCCGAACTGTACAGCTTAACGGTAATCCCACCCACTGCTTTATGTAGTAAGGTGGTGCCTGGGTGAGCCTGTGCAGCAGGGGTATGGACAACTCAAGGTTTGCGGAGCTTTGAATATGGATCACGACAGCAACCTTAACGGTTCTACACCAACCCATTGGGCACGAGACAGACCTGTAAGACATACCTGTCGAAGCCGTGACTGGCTCCCCAGGCGGCCATCTCCAAACCGCATCCACTCCCTCTTAACCCAAGGTCAAGCAAACCAGACGCAAAACATGGAGATCCCAGTCTGGCGATGGCAAACTATCCCTCTACGGGGCAGGCAGCTTGGCGAACTGTGCTCCACATCAAACCATTGTCAGTCTAAAGTAAGTTGTGCTCACCAAGAATGCACCCCTATCAAATACACACAATTTCACGTGGGCTCCAAGGATTTGAGAGCACCGCCAATGAAACCTGCATTCCAAATGCACACAGCCGAAGACCGGGCCTCGCCAAGATACCCCCTCCCCCACGTGTGCAAATGGTAATGGCGGCGAACCTAAAACGGCCGTAGGTGCCCCGCCCAACTGATATACCCACACAATACGTCCGCCGGAAATCGCATTACAGTACCTCCAAAAACACAAACATGGCTACGCTCAGGAAGAATGAAACCTAGCCGACATAATTCAAAGCTGTTCCAGGCGGGGCCCCCAGATAAGTTTCTGCCACGGGCAGCCGATAACACTCCCGCAAACTGCTGTTGTGCACGAGTATGCACTCCTGACCTCCAACCTTCAAATGCCGTGTTAAACGTGCCAACCACGCATCCTGAAGTAGGCTGCATTGCCAACAGCGAGAAGTCAATGATCAATCCATGTGCGACCAGGCAACATCAGGCATGTCTTTCCTTCCGCAGCCGGCCATGAACATATGCTGCGATATGTTAACTAAACCTCAACAGCCCCTCGGTGGCAGTAACCGCAAAACCTACTCTCCTCCGTAATGAGGTTTAAGGGTATGGCTTAACCCGTGCGAGCAAGATATTTGCATAGCATGGTGTGTCGCCCGACTAGTATGTTACTGTTTCTGCCCTTGCAATCCTGTGTATGATGTAGCAGGACATCATGCCTGCAACATGTCAGGGCTCTTGACTTTGTCACAGGTTGTTGGTTGCCTAAGATAAATGAGCAGCACATGGCTTGTATATAATATTGAAAAGGTTTCACTTAAGCTGCTGACACCAGGACAATGTTGCCGTTACCGAGTTTCAAAAGTGGAAGGGAAATCCACAGAGAAAATGACCCCCATGCACTCCTGCTGTGCTCTTATGCCCCCCACCAGCACACGCCCACTACAACGCTTTTGTATTCTGCTCACGTATAATTTTCTCTTCATGTAATGTTACTGTTCCTATTGTGAAGCGCTCTGACACCTTCCGGTAAAGTCCGCGCTATATAAAACGCATAAAATAAGAAACAAGCTACCAGCTACACATGATCCTAGGCCAACGGGCATCACAATCTCACCCTCGGGTGTAATACGTGATCTCTAGTCATAGTCCCCGGCATGTGAAAGCCCTCCTCCCAACACCGCATCTTGCTTTAGCAAGCACGTTGATCCTGCACTGCACTCGTGCATGGGCTCTCGCCTCTCAACTCCTCAAAGCCTTTTGGCACCATCTGCACGCCCCCCATTTAAGAACTCGGCGGCCGCCGGTGTGCCCCCGCAATCGCTGAGGACAAGTAACCCCGAGGTGGTCGCCCCTTTAACTCCTACAAGGCGCTGCATATTGGCGCCCCACCAGCAGCGGGCCACAGTCGCTGGCAGACAATATGTGCCAGGAGGTGGGGGGGGAAACTCATAATGAGTGCCCCCAGCCGGGATAGCAGCACCCCAGAAGAGAAGGGGGGGTGACTCACCGCGACAACGCTGACGGGGGGCTACCTCAGGCGACCCGGGGGGGGCAGCAGTTACACATAGCCCCCAGCGGGGCAGGAACTCTGAGCCGCCCTATCCGTTTTGGACTTGTCAGCTGGGTGTGAGCCCCATCAGTTATTTGTGGCGGAGACTGCGGGCCTGCTACTGCTGTGTGGTCGGGTGCCCTCGTGAGCCCCAGCGACCCACGCTCTAATGCGTGCTGCCCCATCGTGGCGGCAAGCAGCGGAGATGCCTGCAGTTGCCTAGGAAAATGTTTTACCTATTAGCGTCTAAACGTAATTAGCGGGGGCAGAAAACACGAACGTACAGCCACCTCAGACGGCCCTCCCTGCCGGGTTAGCAGCTGGTAAGGGTGGACACCCCTGTCTTCCGGCAGGCCCGCTCCCTACTCAATGGACACTGGGGCCTCCTACATGCGAGGCATGCTCTCGACTACCGCTCTATCTCCCCGCATCTAATGGCAGGAAACCAGCCAGCGTTCAGACCACCCCCTGCGACACAGATGTAGCCGGTTTTGGGGGGGGGGGCAGTGTGCCCACTCGTCGGCGGGGGAGGGGGGGAGGTTGGCCCACTCACCTGCACTTGTGGCCCGTCTCCCCGGACCAGCCACGGCAAGGAGCTCCGGACCCGGCACGAAGGACCCGCAGACGACGTCCTCCAGAGCCTGGCGGCGGCACGAGATGACACGGCTGCACAGCGGGACAAGAGACGATGAGCACAGGGACGTGCACCCCAAGGACCCGGGCCACGTGCGAGGCCCCCACTGCTCACTACCGCCTGTGGGGGGAGTTGAGGTGCCAATGGGAGTTTTGGGGGGAGACCGTGCTGGGAGACTTAACATCCGTGCTAAAATAGTCAGCCCCAACTCGCCGGGCCACCGTCCGCGGAGGTCAGGCCAAAGGGCCGTGGAATATATCCCCCTGAATGCCACCCGACCTACGGCACCACCCAACGCTGTCGGGGGTGGGGCGGGGGGGGTTGAGCAACCCCTGGGCAATGGCCTCATGGTAGGGCGGGGGTAAAGGCCACTAACCTCATTTATCGGTGTTGACCAGGACGATGCCCCATGGCAGCGAAATCGACCCGCACGACCACCCAAAGACGGCGTGGCTGGCTGGTGCAACAGAGGACGCCAGGAGGGGCTGGGGAGGCATATATGCCCTCCCCCCACCTCGGCGCACCGGAAGGACGTCACTGAGGCGACCAAGCTAGAGGGCTCCAAGAACCCCTCCAGAGACTAGAGTGGCTGGGCGGTGCCGAAATGGCACTAAAGGGCCGCCCTGCTGAGGTGGCCCCCTGTGGGGGCCGCGGACAGCCGCAGAGATGCTGCAGATAGCCCCCACCCCCCTGCTCCACGGGGGCCTCTAATAAAATCCGGAGGGTGCAGGGAGCGTGTCTCTGTGTCTCTCACTTGTTCTGTGCTCCCATGGGCATCGGCTGCTGGTGCATTGGTGACTAAAATCCGTGTATTTCACCAAAGGCCGGCTAATAAAGATTAAGACAGCCTGTTTCTCACCTTCCAGCTAGACTTCCCATCACCTTCCCTCCCCTCACTGCCTGTGCCAGGCATGCGCTTTCTGAAGCAAAATTGCTCTAGAAGCCGGAAGCAAGTCTGCTCCAGTGACGTAAGGAAACCTCAGGGGTCCCCCTGCAAGGAATGGTGAAGGGGGCCCTCGCACTACCTATACCGCCGAACTGACAAGCTGAGGGGGTCCCCCTTTATGTATGGAAGACTGCTTCCCCTGCACCGTGGGGCTGCAGGGGTGTCCGTTACGCCCCTGGTCTGCGCCCATTCTCCTACAGGCATGTAGTGATGAGCACTGTGTCCAAATCCACACCTAGATATCTAGTTATTAAATGACAAATGCTTGGAACCTGGACCTGAGACCTCAAATCGATTCGTGGTGCACTGAGTGCTTTCAATGACCACAAGGACAGTCTTAAAACAAATGCACTTCCATCTACCATTTATACATAGCTGTCAACTTACCCTCATTTGGAGGGTGTCACCTTGCTTGAACTCATCTTCACCCTCCAGAAAAGCGTAATGCCTCCCATACACTTCAGTGGGATTACCCGTCCTGAAACCTTGCCTCACCCGCCATAAAAATTGTTCAACTCCATTGATTTCAGTGAGATTGCCCTCCAAAAAGCCCTCAGTTTTACCCTTCATGGAGAATCAAAAGTTCGAGATGTATAGTTTATATAAAAAGGGGTATTTCCTACATATTTTAGAAGAGCTGCTTCATTAAAAAATGTTAAGGGTTACTTTGGGCGAGGCTGGTCAGCGGATGGGTGCTATTTGTTCATTTATCAGTCCGCCTGCAGAAAATTCCTGCTATCTGGGGAGGAACACCAGATGGAGGTGAAAGGGCTTAGCATGCTGCTGTTAGCTGAGCCGGCTCCAATGATGGAGTGTGGGCACACTGTACTCTGAGACCCTTCTCCAGGTCTCCTCACTTTTGGGCAAGCCAGAGGCTGAGGCATTTGGTGAATGACAGGCCGTGTCTAGACACCGTCATCACCAGCTCCCAGGGGAGACCAATACGTGGTGTGAGTGAGGGAGCTCAGCCCGCCTGTGACCTTGCCGATACCAGTCATGACCAGAAAGCCACCAACTTCGCATCCCCTGGTCTTGAGTAGGTCGATTAAGGGTAGGAGTAGATAATGCCACATTGCACTGACCAGGGAGTAGTGTCTCTGCACCTCCTCAACACCAGGCATGTGAAGGGGTGTTTGGCTTTTGTCTATTCTGCACTAGAGAAGACTCACTGTAGCAATGCTGAAGCTCTAATTTCCCACCATACACAAAGGGACCCTAGGTCAGTGGCGGCCCGTCCCCTGCCAAAGTGAGAGAGGGGTGGAGGAGGGAGGAGGGAGGTGGGGAGAAGGGAGATGGGGAGGGTTCGTATAGGAAAGTAGGACCTGCTTTTATGGTTACCCCCACTTTTTGCTTGATGTAATGCTGTTTCTGACTAGTCTGACTGGGATCCTGCTGATCAGGACCCCAGTCTCTGTGGACTTCTCCTCCTAAATTGGTTTGGTAAGTACTTAGGTACACCCTAGATTGGACACTGGTGTACCCTTATCAGTCCCTAGTATATGGAACTAAGGTACCCAGGGCATAGGTACACCAGGGGTCGCCCATGGGCTGAAGCATGTATTATGCCACCCATGGGAGACCACTCAATTTGTAACTACAGGCCTGCCATTCAAGCCTGTGTAAGTTGGTGCTAAGACCACTTACGACAGATATAGGTTTACGTATATCTAGGGTCGCTACACTTTTTTTTTAAAAATGGTCTTTATTAATTTTATAAAGATAACATCATTGACATTAGCATAACGATTCAATCGAACATTGACAATATAAAATAGCAATAAATCGAAATAGCATAGGCAGGATACAGGGAAACAGCCATTTGGGAAGTATTAAAGTCCATTCTAGTGGCTGGTGTGCCGCTTCACTCTGCGGCACGGCATAACTTTACACAGTCAAATGTAATCAGGACAATCACGGTGGAATCAGCCATTGTTCTTCAATACCATTTCTTCATTGAGTCACATACATTTTGCAAATACATTTTTGACTTGAACAAGAGAAGCAATGAAGAAAAAATGAAGAAAGAAAACAAAAGAGAAAAGGAACAAACGATCTCTTCATGGAGCCACCAGCACGAGTGCGTCTGGTAGTCTGGTGCATCAATGGGCAACAGGTGTGCGGCTGCAAGGGCGCGGTAGGCCATGTCAGGAGTTGTGGCGGAGCGGGGGAAAGGGAAAAAGGAGGAGGCACCGAGTGAAAGGACAGCAACGGGGTGGAACGCAAGCCGGACAGGATTTGGGGGAAGAAGGGGCGGATGTTAGACAACTATGGGGCACATGCATCAAGGTAGGCTTTTGCGATTCCTTAATTGCGATTATTAAGGAATCGCAATTAAGGAATCGCAAAAGCCTATGCATGTAGGAATCGCTATAAAAATAGCGATTCCTAAACATTCCTTAATTGCGACTCGCTAATTGCGAGTCGCAATTAAGGAATACCTCCCCATTAATTCCTATGGGCCTAGAGGCCCATAGGAATGAATGGGAAGACATTCTCAATTAGCGATTCGCAATTAGAGAATCGCAAATTGAGAATGCAATTTCAAGGGTGCCAGGGTGTCAAAATGACACCCTGTTGCACCCCTGAAATTGTGATGTGCACCCATGTTGCGCACACACATGCCCCAAGGGCATGTGTGTGTGTAACCTAAAACTTAAAGAAATGCATTTTAGAGCATTTTTCGAAGGTTTTGCAAATTACAGACAAGTTTGATTTGTCTGTAATTTGCGGTCCCAAATAGCGAAATCGCTATTTGAAAGTGCTTCTAGCATTGCATTTAAGGAATCGCAAATTGCGATTCCTTAAATGCAATCGTAATTTAGAATTCGCAATTAATTGCGAATTCTTAAATTGCGCATAGGAAACACTTTCATGCATCTCCAAAGGCCAATTTGCGATCGCAAACGGCCGATTTTTGCGATTCGCACCGTTTGCGATCGCAAAAACCTTTGATGCATGTGCCCCTATGTCACCCAGTAGCCGCGGGTTGTTGTGGTCGTCTGCCAGTGTAAATCTCAGGGGCTTTAGGATGTTAAGTGTCCTGCGCCTGTGAGCGGATCTAAGGGGGAAGGGGTGCTGTGGCCAGTTTAATCTCCATCACGGATAAATAGTCTTGCCAGTGTGTGAGGGTCTGCCGCGTGGTCGCTGCAGCTCGAGCCGCGGCTGCTAACTGATTTGTGTGTTCCGACACCAGTGCCCTGCGGAGATCAAGCATCCATCCACGTACATTGGGGCCTAATGGTGCCTTCCACGCCATGGCGATCTTATGCTTGGCCAGGCCCAGGGCAAGGTCCAGGAACTTGTTTAATCCCTTACGAGACGCACTGCGTTTCGTAACCCCCAGCAGAAAATGAAGGGGTTCCGCTTCTACCCGCGTGTCTGTCGCCTCCGCGAGCGTGGTGGCCACTGCACTCCAGAATATTTGAATCTCGGAGCAGTTCCACACCATATGTGTAAATGTGGCTCCCTGGTCTCGGCATCTAGGGCATATGTCCGCAGTGGTGACGTACATGCGGGCCAACCTGTGGGGGGTGAGGTACGTGTGATGGAAATAGTTAAACTGAGTATACTTTATCCTAGCGTTTGTCGAGATGATCTTGGAGTGATTAAGGCATTGCAGCCACTGCTTATCAGTAAGTGTGACAGAGAGTTCAGTGTCCCAATATCCTCGTAGTGCTGTCAGTGCAGGCGGGTCGTCCAGTCTAAATGAGGTGTAGATAGCAGTTACCGCATGCCGGCCCTTGCCATGTGTGAGCAGTGTTTGCAACAGGTGCGATGTGGGGGGTTCCGCACGGTCTGCATTCCATGTGTGCAAGGATTGGCGCGTCAGCAAGGCATGCAATAAAAAGGTGCCCTGTGGTACCCCATAGGTATCCACTAGGTCTTCAAATGTCTGCAGTTGCGAGTCAGTGTACAGTTCCCTCCACGTCTCCAACCCACTCTCTTTCCATAGTCTTAGTTCCGGGCGCCCGTGACAGGAGAACGTGTCAGGCAGAAGCTCCAGTGGCAAGCCAGGGGCATACGGCACTGTTCGATTCTTGGGTGTCACATATTTGGACCAGAGTCGTCTGGCCGCTGCCATTAAGATGTTGCCTCGCTGTTTCTGAGTCGGGGTGGTCTTTCCTGACATCCATTCCAGTAGCACTGGTGTATCCCAGGTCAAGGCTACCGTGACCATTTCAGTGAGACTGCTCCTGGCGAGCCACCGCATTGGCCATTGTACCTGAGCTGCCGCATAGTACCGCTCATAGTTTGGGGCACCCATGCCGCCGTCCGTCAGCAGTAGGTATAGCTTATGGAGGGCCACCCTGGCCCTTGAGTTTCCCCATATCAGGGAGACCAGTAAGGCGTCCAGTTCTCTAAAGATTCTCCTGGGTAGGTGGTAGGGAAGTGTGTAAAAGAAATACAGGAGGTGGGGAAGGACTAACATCTTCGAAATGGCCAACCGGCCCATGGGGGACAATGGGAGGTTCTGCCAGAATGGGAGAGTCGAGCGGGCCCGAGTCATGGCCCTACCGATATTCCCGTCTATAGTATCGGGTCCCAGATGATAAACCTGGACGCCCAAATATTTAAAAGTATCAAATGCCCATGTTAATAGTGTGTCCGGCACCATTTGTGTCTGGGTCAGTGTCATTGGAGACATGGGAAATACCACTGATTTAGTCCAGTTGACTTGAAGCCCGGAGACTCTCGCATGCTTATTTAAGAGGTCCATGATCGCCTGCAAAATCTCAGCCCTGCCACGTTTGTATATTAACGCGTCATCCGCGTACAGCGACACTATGTGCCACCGTTGATCAACCCGTAGGCCCCAATCTGTAACCCGCTGTCGCAGCCTGCAGGCCAGTGGCTCCATGGCGAGGGCGAAAAGGATCGGTGATAAAGGGCAACCCTGACGTGTGCCCCGTGCTATCGTGAAAAGCAGAGAGAAAGTGCGTCCCGTCTTCACTCTAGCTTGCGGTCTGGAGTATAACAGGTTTATCCATCGCGTGAAATTGGGGCCGATGCCGAACCCCTCCAGTACCGCTATGAGATAAGCCTAGCTCAGAGTGTCGAAAGCCTTCTCAATATCCAAAGAGGCGACCCAGGGCTTCTCCGCCTCACCCTGTGCCCAGTCCAGCAGGGCAAACAGCCGGCGCAGATTCAGACCCGTATTACGGCCTGGTATGAAGCCATTTTGGTTTTCATGGACCAGCAGCGGAACCGCCGTGATCAACCTATTCGCCAGCAGTTTCCCAAGGACCTTATAGTCGACATTTAACATCGACAAAGGGCGATAGGAGGCCATTTGGAGGGGGTCGCGACCTGGTTTCGGCAGGATCACCAGCGTCGCCGCTCGTAAAGTAGGTGGCAACGCACCCGTTTCAAAGGCTTCAGTGTATACCTTGGCGAGCCTAGGTGCTAGTTGCACGGAGAAAGTGGAGTAGAATTCTGATGGCCATCCATCAGTCCCCGGGGTCTTACCCATTGCTAGTTGTCCAATTGGGTCCGTGTTCTCATCAAGAGCAATGGGACCCTCCAAGACGTCATAATGTGGCGGTATAATCTGTGGGAGTTGTATCCCCGCGAGGAAGTCCGGAATGATAGTGGGGTCCTGTAGTGCCGGGGCCGCGTATAACGTTATATAGTATTCGTAAAATGATTGATTAATGGCCTCCTGCGTGTTCACTAGAGTCCCATTGGATGTATGTATGGCAGTGATAGGGGGTTGAGTAGTGTCTGTCCGCAATAACCACGCGAGCAGTCTGCCCGCCTTATCCCCCTCCTTGTGTCTGTGTGCCAGGTAAGTTTTGTAATCGTACGCGTTCAGGTCATCCATTGCACTTTTATATGCCAAGCGGGCCTGGGCTAGTGAGGGGCCAATCTGGGGGTCAGTGAGGACGCGCTGCTCGTAACTCTGTACCTCTAGCTCGTGGGTACGGAGTGCATCAGTCAGCGTTTTCCGGACACCATATGTGGTCTTGATGGCGTGGCCTCGGAGGACAGCCTTAAAGGCATCCCACTCCACTCCTGCTGATGAGGCCGTTCCCTCGTTCGTTGTGAAATAAGATTCAATGGATTCCAGGAGGGAGGCCCGGTAGGATGAGTTGGCAAGCGCAGCACTAGGCAGGCGCCAGGTCGAGATCTCTCGGCGCCTCACGCCCCAAGACAAGCGGGGCGTGATCGGAAAGCGTACGCGCCAAATAGTCGGCATGTAACATGCTGTGAAGGGCGTTGGCCAAGCAAAAGATCTTATCAATCCGTGTATACAAGTCGTGTAGAGTCGAATAATGCGAATAAATGCGCGCCTGGGGATGCATCCTGTGCCATACATCATGGACTTGCATGTTAGATACCCACTCTGTCATGTGTTGTGCCAGCTTAATAGATTGCACCCCCGGGAGGGGAGGTCGGGAGCAGTCCATGTCAAGGTCCCGCACGCCATTAAAATCACAGCCCCAATACATGAGGGCCACGGGATCTGTAAGTAAGGATGGTGTTAGTGTTTGGAGAAATGTGGACTGACCCGAATTCGGGGCATAAAGGGAAACCAGTGTGATGGGGGACCCGTTCAAGAGGCCCTCCATGGTGACGAAACGGCCCTGTGTGTCCACTCTGGAGTGAGTGATTTGCAGTGGGGTCCCCGGGGCAACCCATTTTAGCGCTCCCCGGGCATATCCGGAATACGTCGTCCCCAGGACCGTGCCCCTCCAGCGTTTGCGGAGCGATGCAAGTGTGTGTATGGTGAGATGCGTCTCTTGCAGTAGTGCAAACGTGATCCCGTGGCTGCGTAAGTATTGATATACTTTGTGTCGCTTAGCGCATCCCGCCAACCCCATTACATTCCAGGTCAGTAGTGAGTAGTCCCCAATCGCCATCTACTCGGTTTGAGTGTGAGACCGTGGTGTGGTGCAGAGTACTGGTTGATAGTTTCCTCCCCCCGTGTACCCCCGCCTCCGTATGGAGAGAGTGTAGCATGGTGAATCCACCCGCCCCATTGTGCGCAAGTATACCAAGAGATCAACATAATATAGAAAATTCCCCAACATCCCACCCCAGTCTGGCTTGCCAACGGGTAATGGGCCATTCGCACTAAAATGCAGGTCATGAAAATCACTAAATATAACATATAACAAAATAAGAACAAATGATTTGCTGTATCAGCTACTTATCGCTCGTTGGGGAGGGTGCAGCAATGTAGTAGAACAGTGTCCTCGCCGTCTCCCATGGATCAGCCTATCACCCTTCTAGCATGTGTAGGCCGTCGGATCGCTGTAATTTAGGTTATCACAAAGTCCGCAAATATTCAGCCCAGTGAGTTTGCAGATTGTGGGGTGAGGGCCGGGCCTTCTCCCGCCAACGCCTCAAGTTGCGAGGCCGTGATGAGCAGTGTCCGGTCCATATGTATATTGGAGTCCGAGTCCTATCCAGGGGGGGAAGCAGGGGATCCCATGTGTTCCACTGTCCTGATGGCTTGTGCTCGTTCCCGGGCCTCTTGCGCCATCATTGGACGACGCAGCCGGCCTTTGCCACGGCTGTTCCGTGGTCCGACCAATGTCCAGGAGTGAGAGGGGTCAAACGATAGTGTGGGGGGCTCATGCGCCAGGCCCTGTTGGTCGATCCAGGCCCATGCCTCCTCGGGTGTATTACAGAAGATTGTGCCCTCTTTATGGCGGATACGAAGTTGTGCCGGGTATTGGAGGAAGTATTGAACCTCATGATCCCTCAAACATTTCTTGACCTCCAGGTATGAGGAGCGACGTCGTTGCACAGCCAGAGTATAATCTGGGTAGATGTGAACCGTGGCGTTGTCAACTTGCCAAGGGCCCCTGGCGCGGGTGACTTGCAGTACGTGATCTCTATCACGGTAGTTAAAAAATCTTGCTACTACTGGTCTGGGGAAGGTGCCTGGGCGAGGGGGGGCCCCCTGGCACTCTATGCGCTTGCTCAATGGAGAAGAATTTTGACATCTTACCATGGAGGACTTCTTGCGCGAACCAGTCTTCGAGGGAGAGTTCCACATTGGGGCCCTCCGCCCGTTCAGGAAGGCCCACGATGCGTACGTTGTTCCGACGCGATCGCCCTTCCTGGTCCTCCACTTGTGCCCTCAGAAGGTCCACCTCTTGCTGGAGGGATTTTAGTTGGGTAGCCGTCGCTGTTACAGTGGGTCGTATCGACGCAAGAGTAGACTCGGATTCTTCCACTCGCCCCTTCAGTTTCTTGTGGTCTTCCCGTGGGTACCCCATATTGACACTGAGGGAGTCAATCTTCGTCCCCAGGGTAGTTTTGATGTCGAGTATCGCCGCCAGCAGCTCGTCGAAGCGGTGCGAATGATCTCTGCGATCTCCCTGAGCTGGGGGCCCCGGGTGATCCGCACTCCCAGCCACCGGGGGGTTGTCTCCACTTCCAGGGGCTGTGGTTGGGGCTTCTCCGCTCTGGGCTTGCCCATTGCATCGTTTGCAGAGAGGCGATGGGCCGTATGTTGGTCTATGCGTCCCCCAGGGGGTCTGGAGTCATCAATTTTCCTGTGACGGTGCACCTGTGGGCTGGATCGGGAGTATGCGCCCTATCTGCCTTGAGGTGTCTCGCTGCCCGGGGCCCCTCGCTCCATGCAGCGCCAGCAGTGGGCCCAGAGTGGGAGTTGCTGTGAAGTAGGAGTGTGTAGGCCTCTTCCACCGGCTCCCCGGCCTCGCCTCACATGGTCCGCAACCGTGGTGCAGGATGTCCTCGTGTTGGGCGCCCCCGTGTCCCCCAGCGGGCCTCGAACTGTCTGCAGGCTCCAGGGGGTTGCGCAGCCCTCACAGGCGCCCCCGTATGTAGTCAGGTGCGTGGGAGGACCCAGTCCCGGTATACCTCACCCAGCATGGAGTCAAGGGAGGGGCACTCCCGATGCCCGCACAGGAATCCCGGGCAGGCCCGCAGTCCCCCGGCAGCACCGGGGCGTCTCTCACCTGTGGGCGGGTCACCGCCGGCACCGATCGCGCAGTTGAGAGGGCCCGCGTCGCCTCCCAAGGTTGCAAGATGGCGCCTCTAGCTGCACGGCCCGCTACTGGTCAATGGTTGACAGTGCCACGATGCAGGTCCTCGTGTTGTGCTTGTTTGTGCGGAGAACACCAGGGGTCTCATCCGTCGTCGAGAAGCACACGCCAGCCGATCGGGCTACGACCCGCGGTATTGTGGTTCGGCCGCGCCCGGTAGCCCCGGGCCTCCGGGGTGCCTCGCTTGTGCAGAGAAGGGGCTGGGCCTTCCGGTAGGTCTCTGCGGCCGCCGACGGCACGAAAATCAGCGGGGAGCGTTGCGGGGAGCCTCCCGCCTCCGCTCCCGTGCAGAATAATGGGCTAGGCAAGGAGTAATCAGGATTATTCACGGCGGGCGCAGAGCAGAGCTCAAAGCTCTGCGACCGCTCTCGTCGCCATCTTGGCAACCCCCCCTAGGGTCACTACACTTAAAACCTATAAGTCACCCCTAAGGCAGGCCTTACAATCCTGAAGGCAGGGTGCTTGGTTCTAAGTGGGAGGGTGCCCCTGCATGAGCAGGACACCCCTACAGCCTATGGAGTCTATTCTCCCGGGTTGTAAGTGAGACAGCCATATGGCATATAGAGGGGCACTGCGTCATTACATGATGGCCATCTCAAAACTGGCTGTAACGAATCCGATCATGTTTGATATCAAACATTTTGGAATCATAGGGGTATGATTCCATGCACCGCAAAGCTCCTCTGGGTGGCTCTCGGTGCTCCCGGTACCAGTCTTCCAGACCCGGAAAGCAAGCTAGGGCTGCTGCCGGGCAGAGACACGTTTCTGCCTTCCTGCTGTTGAGCTAAGCTCGGGCAGGGGAAGGCAGCACAATAGGTATCCTGTCACATGGAGGAGTGACCACCTCCCAAACAGGGTTTAGTGTATTGGGGCAGGGTGGGGGCGCTTGCCAGCTCCACATAGTCTGCATGAAGGGCATACTTGGTGCCCTCCATGCACAGTCCAGTTCAAACCAGTTCAGGGAGCTGTTGGCTCCCGCTCTGGCGCAAACCTGGACAAAGGACAGGGAAGTATCTTCCCCCTTGTCCAGCCCCTCCTTAGGGAGGGACCCCTGTATCGTCCCATCCCCCCTGTCCTTAGGGTATTTAAGGGCTTACCTGAGGGTGGGTCCCTAAATTCGTCGTGGGACAAGATACATTTCCGACACCACTTCTTCTTCAACTGTCTGGGCACTCTGGACTTCGCCCTGGGTATCAAGGCTGCAACTGGGAAGACCCCTGCTGCTCCTGATTTTGTCGGCCTGCTCGTCTGCTGCAACGTCCATCCCTGTGCACCATACAGGAACCTTCCAAGGCCTGTGGGCATCCAAGACTCCTGAAGGAATCTCCCTTGAAGTGAAGGAGTCACTTCCCTGCATCTGCAGGCACCGCAACTAAGCTTACCGGTCTGCTGATCCTGGGCTTCCAAGGACTCCAAAAGGCTTAGCAACACATGTGGTAGTTCTTCTCATCCCTCGAGGCCTGCCCTGTCCTCTCACCAAGTTTGAGGCCAGTATCCCTCGTCAGAGCCGCAGGAACCAAACCCCTGTGCACTGCATCAACTTGCAGTTGCAAAGGCTTGTTGGCTTCCTTCCACCAAGATCTTCGTGCTCCAAGTAGCCCTAACCTCAAGCACCTCCAGTGACCAAGATCTTCATCCTCACTGTATCACTTGCATCGTGGGCTTGCATCTTTGGTGAGCTGCTCAAGGTCCTCTCACGACTCCAGTGCCTTCAGCCTGTGGGTCCTCTTGAGGGTCATCTTTGCATACCTTGGGCTCCCCTGATTGCTCGGGGCCTGCCTTGACTCCCCTGCTTGTGGTGAGTCTCCTGGACCTTGCTGGTCCCGACATTGCACCTTCTTTAACTTCCACGCTGGTTGCAGTTGCTAGGGCTTGTTGGTGCTCCCGACGGACACTGACCCCTTAACTTTCGACATCCAACATGGGACAGCTCATATCCAGCTCCTGGTTGTCCACAGCATTGCCTGGTCCGCACAGCTGCAGTTTCAAGGTCACCGTCAGCTTCCCTGCAACATTCGACAACAGTGGGCATTCGTCTTCCGTGTCTCCTGGCACTCCTGAGTGGCATAGACTCTGTCCCCTCTGCTTGCATGTTCTTCACATCTTGAATCCACCTTTGGGTTCCCTCGGACACTTTCACCTTCTTCAGCAGCGTCATATTCCTGACATCCCCCATTGGGTTCGACAGTGGTTTCCGATGCCACTTCACACCTATGCACCCGGCTTCCCTGGTACATGTATCCTGGTTCCTAAGGTATCCACAGGTGGGATGGCTCTCCAACCTTCTGTCTTCCACTGGGTTTCTTCAGGGTCCACTGGGAAGGGTCCTTCTTTAAAATTGCAAACGCGACTTACCCATTGACTTGCATTGATCCCGCGGCCGTGTTCCCACTCTGCACACGGCCTCCGTGGGGCTCCTGGTTACTTACCTTGGATGGTTCCTTGGGTCCCCGACACTTCTACGTCTTCTGGGTATAGTCTTGACTCGAGTCGTGGTTCGCATATCACTATTTTAGTATATGGTTTGGTCTCCCCCTGGGGACCACTGTGTATTTCGTGCTACTTACCTGTTTCTATTGAACAGTATTGTGTGCATTGTGTATATCTCTGGCTAGGAGATATTTGTATATGTTAGTGAGTGTCTTATAATAAATACATATTTTTATAAATACACTGGGTGGTTCTTTTTCACTTAATCTATACCTATGAGATTATGTTCTGGTAAAAAAAGCTGCTTTACACTCCTTCTGGATTAAGCCTGCTCTCCACAGCTACCACTTAGAGAGCTTTCTAAGGTTGTCTAAGACCACTAAAATCAGCATAAGGGTTGTCTGGATTGGTGCAAGGTGCCCACTTACATAAGTGTACACCATATACCAAGCCAGCTTCTCATAGTTCGGGCACAAATTAAAAAAAATAAAAAATAAATAAACTTACCTTAATGCGGCCGCCGCTGTCTCCTGCGCATCAGCTCTTCCTGCTTCTGGCTCTGGGCACAGGCTCCCAGCCTGCCACGCGGCCAATCCTCTAGCTGCTCTTGCATGAGAGCAGCTTCAGGATTGGCCAAAGCGTCGGCAACTTGCGCTCCCAGGCAGACTGGGAGCCTGTGCCTGCTCTCACCAGGACCAGCAACGCAGCTGATGCTAGAAAGTGCTTCACTGTGTTTGAGGGGTTTGGCCGGCCTGAGACGGCTGGCCAAACACCTTATGCACAGTGAAGGGAGTGCTCATCACTCCCCCACCAGCAGTGTCACCCCTGGACCCGCCCCCAAGACTCGTCAGAGTCCTGGGGGCGGGTCCAGGAGATTAAAATATAATGATAATAAAAACGGGTTTAACACCCGTTTTATTATCATTTTATTTACTGATGGTTGAATGGGGGGCGGCGCTCCTCCGCTCTAATGGAGCGGCCGTCGCTGCCCTAGGTCCATCAGGATAGAAAACTGGGGTGGAGGTTAGTCCACTAATTTAAGCACTGAGATGGGGCCACCCCAGATTAGGGCGGAACTCATCCTTTCCAAAAATGCAACAAAAAAGTAGACATGATACTAGGCGTATGTGGCTGCCCAGCATTTCTGATGACACTCTAACATCGCTCTGACACACCATCTGGGAGTGGGTGAACCCTAAAGAGGCTATTCTTCCTCGGTGATTAGCTGTGGACAATGAAAGTCAGTCTGAGGACAGCATGCAATATAAGAACCATGTGCCATGGACTCTAGTGCATGTCTGAGTGGATTTGCAATGGGAGAAGATGCTGCTGCTCAGCTGTCTACCTGTATGTCTATGGCTGACTCTCAGCTCTTCACCTGTTGCCCGAGAACTGAATAGTGCCAGAGGGAGAACAGAACTTCATTTGTTTGTGGTGGAATGCCAGCCCCAGTCCGGGTCTGCATTTTGGCGGAAAGAGTCCATGTGCTCCTGACCTAATCTGTGCTGTCAGTGTTTGCTGCCTTGGACCATTCAGTTTGCTTATGGCTGATGCTGCACACGACTGTCGGAACAGTACCTTCCTAATTTTTGCTAGGAAGCACATAGAAGGTGTTAGAAATGGGGTCTCTAGTTGGCAGAGGTATGCTCCCTGTCCAAGTAGGGACCCACAATCCTAATCAGGGTAAGTAAGTTACACGAAAGGTAACCTGTGCTCACCCTCTTGGTAGCTTGGAACATCACAATCAGGCTTATCCACAGAGGCAATGTGTAAAGTATTTGTACATACACAGAGCAACACAGTGAAAACACCACAAACGCATTCCACATCAGTTTAGACAAATATCCAATATTTATCTGAGTAAAACAAGACCAAAACAACGAAAATCCAACATACACAAGTCAAGATATGAATTTTTGAAGATTAAACGCGGTTATAGTGCTTAGAAACAAAATAGCTCCAGTTGAGGATATCTCAATGTGTTTGATGGAGTTGACTCCACAAGTTCAGGCCGACTGTGATGGAGTGCGGGCCGGTTATGAAGTCGTATTGACCCCGGTACAGTACCTTGGAGACGTTGAGAATCAAAGATGATGCGAGGCGCCGGGGAGGTGATGCGTCACGTCAGCAGGTGCAGCATCAGTTCCTTACTGCTAGGCAAGTCATTGGCACATCGGTGCTCGGGCGGTGCATTGCACAATGGAGGTGAGGCATCAAAAAGCAAGTGAGGAGTCGGTTCCTGGATGCGGTGCAGAGTTGTTAAGCCACTGATGCCCGGGGACGTTGCAAGGTGCATGGGAGTTGATGCGGCAGTTGTGGCGGGGTGTCGGTTCCACTGGCAGTGCGGTGTTGATGAAGCATCATGGGTCAAGCCGTGAGGCGTTGACTTCCATGGCTTTGTTGTCACACCACAGGGCCGCAGGTGCTATGGCGGAGTCGAAGTCGATCTCACGGACTTCGGTACTGCGGTACTTAGGACTCACACTGTAGCAGTTCTTTTGAGGTGCTAAGGTGACATTGGGGCTTGCATTGTAAGTTGCAGTCGTTACGTTGAGCAGGGACCACGTCTTCGGTACAGGCAGTGGTGCCGGTTCCAGAGCGGCGCTCAAAGTCAATGAGCTGTTTTTCCTTTTTTTAGCACAGAAACTTACTTCCAAGGGCCCAGGAACTGAATTTGGCACCACTTGGCCGTGTAGGGCTCTCAGCAGAGGAGCCCAGGTGCTACAGATGAAGTCTTTGATGGCCCTGAAACTTCCAACTGGAGGAAAGCTCAACTCAAGCCCTTGTAGAAAATTTAGAAAGCAGGATAGAGAGAGCAAAGTCCAGTTCTCTCACTCCCAGGACAGAAGCAGCAGGCAGCAGGCCAACACAGGAAAGCAAGCAACAAAGTGGCAGTCCCTCCTGGCAGCACAACAGCTCTTCATCCTGGGAGAATGTCCTCAGTCCAGAAGTGTTCTGTGTATATGGTGTCAGAGGTCCAGTACTTATACCCATTTTAGCCTTTGAAGTAGTGAGACTACAAAGAAAGGTCTTTGTAGTGCACAAGACTCTGCCCTTCTTGGCCCTCGCTCCAGACACACTACTGGGCTGTATGCGGCTCTTTGTGTGGGGACAGGCAAAGCCCTATTAAGTGCAAGTAACAACTCCTCCCACCACTCTAGCTCAGGAAGACCCGGTAATGGGCCATCAGGATAAGCAGGGCACACCTCAGCTCCCTTTGTGTGTGACTGCGTAGAGTGAATTCACAAAGCCCAACTGTCATCCAACCCAGATGTGTACTCTAGGGACAGGCAGAGGCACAGAATGGTTTAAGTAAGAAAATGCCAACTTTCTAAAAGAGGCATTTTCAGACCTGCAATTTAAAAATCAACTTCACTTAAAGATGTGTTTTAAATTGTGAGTCCAGAGACACCAAACCCCAATTTTCTCTCTGCTCCCAATCGGAAGATATACTTGTAAAGTATTACAAGGCAGTTCAAATGCTAACCTATGGGAGAGATAGGCCTTGCTGTAGTGAAAAACGAATGTAGTAGTTTTTCACTACCAGGACATGTAAAACTTAGAAGTACCTATACTACCTTTAAAATACATTGCACCATGCCCATGGGATACCTATGGCCTATCTTAGGGGTGCCTTACATGTAATAGAAGGAAGGCTTGGGCAGGGAAAGTAGGTGAACTTTCCAGGTCGAAATGCAGTGGCAGCCAAGAGACACGCTTGAAGGGCTACTCATGGGGGTTGCACAATCAGTGGTGCTGGCCCACCAGTAGCATTTGATTTACAGACCCTGGGCACATGTAGTGCACTGTACTAGGGACTTTATTAGTAAATTAAATATGGCAATTGTGGAGAATCAAACCAATACCATGTTTTAGAGGAGAGAGCACATGCACTTTAGCACTGATTAATTACCAGTGGTAAAGTGCCTAGAATCCTAAAGCCAACAAAAAGAAGGTCAGAAAAACAGGTCGAGGAGGCAAAAAGTGGGGATAACCCTGCAAAAAGGGTCAGGCCCAACAGAAGGAAACCCGTGCCTGCCAGAAGAAACAGGCTATCCACCCTGAGAGAGCCTCCACATCACTAAACAGAGGAAGAACCAGCCAATAAAGGGGGCCCCAGAAACAAAGAGATGCAGATGAGCTGTTGTTTGAATTGTTGTATTAGACCTGTCAACAAACAATACTGTGCCCCTGCTTCTCTACTAATATATTATTTCTGCAGGCTGTCTCAGCCACGAGACCTGGCGTGATTGTCAACCTACCCAAAATTGTATCCATGTCTGCCACTGAAAGCATAGTGTGCTCCCCAGATCAGCATCTTTCCCTGATGTTGCACAGTTCAAGATTTACAGTACATCTTAATACCTTTCTTTGTCACCAAGGGGCTGCACTACACAGGGTGCCTTAGCATCTGCTATGTACAATGTTGCTACACAAGGCGTTGACACTGTAGGTGTGCATACAGTTGTGAGGTGGTAGGGTCAATGGTTTATCTTTATTCTTGGGTTCTACTTTGGCATCTCACACAGTTTGCAGCAAACTCAATTTGTTCCGGGGTATGCTGAATGAGTATTGTTTATGCTGTCATAGTATTGTGCGAGCACCAGGCTGTTTCTTTTCCTACCTGTCGGTTATTTGCCAATGTGGTCCAATCCTATTGATAGCTCCAGGATCTCTCAATAAACATGACTCCCAGGACCACATTAACACAGTACACATTTCCATGGAGGAACTTCACATCATACACCTTCAGCTTAGTAGAACTCTCACGATGGCCACACACCCCCACAAGACATGTGTAGGAATTCAACCCTTTTCATGTGCAAGCTCATCCAGATCCTGTCCACCATCTGCGACAAAAGTCTAATTCTACATACTACTTTAAGGGCTAAACTTACACAGGTAAGTCAAGATTGAGTAGATCATGTCCAATAAAAGGACCAGGCAAGGAGACAACCCAAACCTCCCAGCTCAAACCATCTACTCTTCCATTGGATGGCCACATTAACTCCCCTTCTACAGCAGAACCCCCATGACTTTCCAGAACTCCCCAAAGTCGGCCCTCCTGGGGAAAAAGTCTGTAAACTCAGTTTTCCTGGTAATCTCTTTTTTTGTGGGCATTAACGCTTGTATTTATCACATACCCTGAGCCATGGGTAAATGTGAGAAAGAGTAGGCTGGTGCGAGTCAAGGGTGGAAGGACAGTGGGGAGGGTTTGAGAGGGGAGGAAAGGGCATTGCTTGGCATGCTTACCCTGTGTCTTTAAAGAGAGGTCAGGTGGTAGCTGGGAACGAGCCAGTTTGCATAAAATGTGGTCCGTTGTTCCCACAACCTGTAAATCTCGATGCAGGAACAACAGCACCCTCCTGATTCAACAGAACGAAATTCTACTGAGGAATTCAGCTCTACTCAAGTTGAAAATGGGGCTTAGGTGTGTCGACATAGACATTTTGAGGAGTTCATTTTTTTCATAAACATATTTTTTGTTTTTTAAAGCATAAGTACAGCCACAAGAGAAAGTACGACATGACATGACACCACACCACCCATACTCAAGTCCTCCGGCAGGGTAAATGGATCCACCAGCTACAAGGGGTTGCGCCCCCAGACAGAATCGATAGACCATAGCAGTCGCCCCTTTTGCCCCATATCTTAGTGAATTTGCAGGGGCAACCCCTGGTGTTATAATTAAGTTCTTCCTGCTTGGCACACGAGTCCATGCCAGCCCTCCGTTCCGATAGCGTTGGAGGATGTTGACATTTCTACGTACGCGCAATGTCCCTTTTAGCAACTATTGTGGCGATGCCCACAAACATTCGGTCCCCAAGGTCTCTCACAACCTCATCCAGGAGACCCGATAGAGCCAACTTGGGTGTCAGCTCAATCAATATATCTAGCACTCAGGATACAATTTGAGCTATCAGCTTCCAATAGCATGCCACAGAAGAACACTGCCATACCATGTCAAAAAATAAGAATTTGGAAGTAAGCAGCAAATGCAGTGAGGTTCAGAGAGAATGCCTGTGTGCCAGAGCCGCTGCAGCGTAAAGTAAGTTGTGTGCAATTAACACAGTTGTAAAAGTCACAGGCGCTTTGGAATAGCAATAACGCGGGAGGCCATGCAGGCCTCACGCCATTCAGTATCCTTCAGGCTGCCCAACCACTGCTCCCACTTGTGTTGGAGCGTCTCGAGCGCCTCTGCAGCATTACAGACCAGTGAGCGGTAAATCTGAGAAATACACCAAAACACAGGCGTCCCATGAGCAATTTCGCCTCTAGCGGGCTGAACTCAGGTAGATCAATGAACTCTGAGCGGTGCATTGTGAGCCCATGTCAAAGTTGTAAATATTCATGGAATGGAGAACGGAAGAGATTGAAGGCCGTCTGTAGATCCTGAAATTAGTGCATGTGTGACCCGCTCCAAACATCTCCTAATATTGTAACCCCAATCAAGCCCCAGCCTCGGAAGCCCTCCAGTTGCACCGTATAACCAAGCCAGTAGCCTCTCCAGAGGGGTGTCTGTTGGGTTAGCCTTTTGTCCTAGTCTGGGAAAATATTGGCCGCCTGCCAAACAAGAAAGACCGTCTCAGTGACTTCTACAGTGCGTGTGGGGATGGGCTGGCTGTAAGGATGTGCATCACGTTATCAAGACCGAAGTGGGGATGTTCAGAATGATGCGCCGGGTCACTCCAGCCCCCAGTCAACCAGTCATTGATAACAAGAAGCTGGGATGACCCGTGGTACAAATGAATGTCTGCGGCCCTAGCCCCCCATCGTAAACTGACCTACAACACTTATTGAAGGCTATACAAGGGAGTCGACCCTTCCAAAGAAAGGAGAGGAGGAGAGCTGCGACCTCATTGAACCAGGGGTTAGGGATGAGGTGCAGGACATTTTGCAACACATACAGAAAGCACAGGAGTATCATCATTTTGACGGGCACTACATGTCCCAAAGTGTTTAGGGGGAATTTATTCCAGGTAAGCAAGGGGGCTTTAGTAGAAGTCAGTGGAGGAGTGAGAAATAGGCTGCGGGTGAGCTCCGGCACTATAGCAATGTGAACGCCTAGATATTTAAAGCTAAGACAATGGATCAGGATGTCCGACTGCCATGAAAATGTGACATGGTTGCCACACATTGGTATGAGGAGTGATTTATGTTGTTTTGTAAGGAGGCCAGAGGCCTCTTCAAACACTCCAAGGATGTTTAGTACCATAGTGCCGGATGCTTGGGGGTCCACATGAAAAAGGAGAACATTGTCCGCATACAACGCTATCCTATCCTCCAGCGCCCTGCCCTAGATCCATCCCCTCACCTAGGTGCCACAATATATAATCCTGGCCAAAGGCTCCATGACCAGAGCAAAGAGGATTGGGGAAAGAGGGTACCACTGCATGGTTCTGCGCCTAATCGGAAAGGTGCGAAACAGCACTCCTTTAATGAGGGCTTACGCCGAGGGCGCCTGATAGAGGAGCCTAACATACTTACGGGAAAATGTAGGACCAAAACTCATACGCTGGTGGACTAGGACTAAATAGGTCCAGTCAACTGAGTCAATGGCCTTTTTCGAAATCTATGGGCAGGAGCACCGTGAAGTCATGTATTTTATGAACGTGCGCCAGTGGGATGTGAACGCGCCTGATACAGTGCCGAGTACTATGGTGGGGCATGAAGCCGAACTGGTCTGGATGTACCAGGGAACCCAGAACCCATTGGAGCCTGGTGGCCAATGCCTTAGCAAAGATTTTTATATCAGAGTTAATCAGAGATATGGGACAATATGATGCACAGCAATCCGGAGGGTGTCCTGTCTTAGGGAGGATCACTATGGTGGCTAAGTTCAGGTCGGCTGGGAAGGAGCCGACCCGTGCTACTTCAGTGCAGAGATTAATCAGATGGGGAACGAGGATGTCTTGGAATTTAAAATAGTATTCGAGGGGGAACCCATCTAGGCCAAGGGTTTTCCTGGGATTCAGCGCATGGACTGCCAACTGTATCTCACCTTATCTTCTGTGAGAGGGGACTCCAGCTCCTCTCGTTGAGACCCAGCGAGATGCGGAAGAGGAACATCATCTAGGAATGGATTAGCCAGTTTCTGAGCAGGCTGTGGTTGAAGAGCATAGAGCCATTTGTAAAAGTCTGCAAAAGCATTGGCTATCGTAACTGGAGTATGTAAAGGGTGGCCTCCAGGGTCAGTAGTGGAAGGATCAGTTTGTAGCTTGCACCTCTAGTAGCAAGCTAATAGAGACGCGTACTGATCTTATCGACATGCTCATACACACAGTGGATAGATTCTCTCCAACACTGTTGAGCTTTGTTGAAAGCCAGTTGCCATAGGGATATCCAGTTGAGCTTGAACAGTCGACGCAGGGATTTGGACGTGTCAATGGCAGTTCTAGTCTCCAGGAGCAATATGCAGGATTTAAGCTCTGTGATGCGGCTAAATTTGGCCCGCTCTGCATGTTTAAAATACATCTTGGCCACACCCCTAATTGTGGCCTTACCCGCTGCCCATATAGTACCCACCCTGCCAACTGATCCAGTATTGATCTCAAAGTAAGAGCGAAGTTCTCTATCTATGTGCTCCACAAACCAGTCATCAGCAGTGGAATAGGCATTTAAGCACCAGAAGGGGTGTATATAATGGCACAGGGGTCACTATTGTGTAGTTAATTTACCACAAAAACATTTAATTGTCAAATCCAGCTAAGTGCTTATATGACATTAGCGTAGTCCTTTAGAAAATGGGGAATTAAATAATCAAGTGTGAAAGGAGCTCTCCTAAATAGATTTCTAATGACGTGATACCACTCTATTTGCTTATGTCCAGGGTAAACAGGAGTGCTGCTTAGTGCTCATTAAAATTATATGCCATAGTTAATTTTTTTCATTTACAATTTTTATTGCAAACATATGTTCACTATGATTAGGTGGTGGCATGCATTCTTTTCTTTTTTTTTCTTTTTCTTCTTTTTTGTGGCTAGGTTTCCAATATTTTCTTTTCCTTTTCATGCTTTTTGTGGCATAACCTTGCCAAAACCAAATCTATTGTTAGCTGGGAGCAGGAAAGTGAAAAGTGTGAAAGGTAGTCCTTGGTGCTATTTAAGCACACTATTCCTCGGAAGCAGTCTTACCATTGAGTCTGAAGCCCCTTTATCTGTTGGTCTGAAAGGGGAGTCCAGGTCCTTGCCTCGTTCTGGCAGCATACAAATCCAAGTGGACTGACACCCTGTCAGGCATTAATTCCTAAAATGGTGGAGTAGCAGACTTCATCATAATGCAGGCTCACAAACTACAAAATGTTTTGACAACATTTTACAAATTGGGCGAGGATGGTCTATATGATCCCTCTGAAGATAGAGGCATGGCTGGATCAATGTTTGCTCTGGAGTGATGTTCATTGTACAGGGAAGAATTAGATATGGTGGCTTCAATTAAAAGTTCGGGCATACAGTCACAGTTTTTCCCTCAAAATAAAAAGTTGCAAGAAAGGGAAGCAAGGACCAAACGTTTGACCACAATGCTATCCCAATAGGTTAAGTATTTTAATTTACAGTGGTTCTAGTTTGGGACATGACTTGAACGGCGATGCAGATGGCAAGCTAACCCTGCCACTTCTAATGGCGGAGAGCTTATTAGCTACGTTTCGCCTGATTTCCCTGCACTGCTGAAATGGGAGGGTACATATACGATATACAACAAGATATGTGACTGTGGAGCATCGTGACCGAGTTTGGAGACAGCTGTGACCACATTCAGAGCTTATCCGAGGAAGGAAAGAAAAGCGGCAGCAGGCCGACTTCTTTCTGAAATGGCGGAGTGAGGCATCTTCAAGCTCCACCGATACAGGACTGGAAATCGGAAACTCCAGACATTCAGAACATCGCTCATCGGTATGCATCAAGTTTAAAACTTATCGGTTGGTGGCAAAGGGCGGCTTTTATCACATTCTTTAAAATAAAAGACTACTGGTATTAGTATATATCGGCTCCACCCATCGCCTGACCTCAACATGGTTCCATGCAGTACTGCCGTAATTTGGCACTGAGCAACTCAAGGAAACAAAGAAAATATGTAAAGAGCATAGACACAAGTGCATGAGATATGTTTTATTTTTTACAACAAACGTGTAGCATTGCTGGGTCCCAACCTGTATAAGTCTCAGTGAGCCTATGTATTCCCGCTATTGTGGCTCTGTGATGCTTGCCATATGAGCCGCATCCTTATGGTCTTTGGGGTGTAGAATTACTGTTTGGCAAATTCAATTGCTCTGTAGGATGGAGTGTACCACAATAGGGTTTAGTGCTTGCTGTCTTCCTCGGAGGTGGCCCACATCAGTACACCAACTGGAGTCCCAGTTCAGGGCATGCTTGGCCTCAACATGGCCGTCATGAAAGTTCCTAGGCTTATTTTTTCTGGGTCCTATGCATGTTCATTTTTAGGATTCACCTAATACTATGGTGATTCTAATTTGGTTGCTCTGACACAGGTTGATCAGCCAATATAACAAGGTATATACTACCTGACTAACAAGACTAAGTCTGTCCTTTCTTACGCCATTAAGCTCCAGCATATCGTACCTCAATAGGACCTCAAAATACAAATGACCTAGTCTGCTCCAGGGCAGTATTGGCTCCGTTTGCGTCCTTTCAGTGCACAAATAGGTAGTCTGTGGATATCCTGTAAGAGATCCAGCAACATAGATTACTTTCTTGTACTTCATCATAAAGCCATACGGAGAGCAAATATAAACATATATTATAATCCTAAAGTACAATATATAGACCGAACTTTTGAAGCTAGCGATCATGATACCAAATCGAATCTTAAAGAGTACGAAAGCCGAACCTGCTTAACCAGAATCACCCATTGAAGGAAAATACGATATAAAACAGCACTATGGACATGATCCTAAAAAACACTGGCTGAGGTTCACGTCTTGGCAAAGTCGACGAAAATCAACACAGATACGATGCAACTAGAAATGACATCCATAAGATCAGATATCAACTTAATCAACAAAAAAATAGCTGAGGCTGAAAACTGGATTAGTACAGTTGAGGATATGTCTGTGAAGACCAACAAGGACCTTAAAGTACTTCACTCAACAATAAAATACCTACACAGGGATCTTTCAGACCTGGAAGATAGGAACCATACAGGCAACCTGCATATCTTTGGCATCTCTGAAGGTGCCAAAGAATCATCAGACTCTTGTATCTCCTTTTTAAAAAACAGGATACAGCAAATCACTGGCCTGTCCTTTAACAAAGACTTTGAACAGGAACGCGAACACCATGTCCCATCGTTGAAACTTACGATCAAACATATCACAAGGCAGAATGTGTGCAGGCCCCTGAACTACCAAAACACAGAATTGATCTTAAATTATGTGTGCAAAAATAACCACATTCTCTGGAACGGCAAGGAAAATCTTTATTTCACAGGACTACTCGAAGACAACAGTTGACACCAGGAAAGGTTTCCTGGCCCTCTGCCCTAGACTTAAAGCATGAATCTTCAATATTCTTTTGCAGGCCCAGCAAGGTTCAAAGTTTTTGCGGAAGGATAACATCATAGTTTTGTTGCCCACAAAGAGCTCTCAGCCTTTATAAATGGAAGGGAGGAGCAAGGAATGGAAACTCAGCATACCCAATAGAACAAGAGGAAATTCTGAGCCCAGTTAATCATCCGGTAGATTTACTCCTGGCTCCCGTTGACCTGTATCTGCATCCTGTTTTACTTCAGCTATACGCAGATAATTTGTCTCTACTGATATATGTGATCTAACCACTCTACGTCCAAACAGAGATTTATCCTGAACTAATATTGCCATAATGTTACAGTGTTTGCCCAATCTTACATTCGCTATATCGCTTCCATGTTTTACTGTATTCATAATGCACTTCTTCAATATATATCAAGCAATAATTATCCAGTCTCTTGGAATTATTCTTAAAAGTTAAATGTTACTTGACTATGTTCTAACCTTATTTTGTTCTCTTTGAATAGTTACCTAACATACTTTACAGAATAGTTTATATGGGGTCACACACATCTCCATAAAGTTATTTAGTTAGTGCCTTTCTACTGGTCATGTATTGTGCATAATAATATGCTTCCATCCCAATCTCAAAGTACTCTGACCTTCCTGTTATATACTCTCCCATTGGCTCACATAGGCGCTATCTAGGGCTCATGTATGTATGTATGCATCATACATCAACATCTCTGTCGCTACTAGGTTGGCCCTTCTTTGTTGCCTCCTCCATTTTCGATGTTTGGGATTGAGTAAGTAGTGGGGTGGGACAGGGGGTTAGGGATGGGTTTATTAAGTTGGATTTTCTCTTTTCGTATGTTTAACATTTTCTACTTCCTTTTCTTTTCCTTCTCTATATCCCTTAGCAGTGAAGGCCAAGTAACGTGGTATTGCTTTTCACTACTATCACAACAGGTCGCTTTTGTATTAAACCGTATACGTAGATATTGGATGCATTCAAAGTCGTCAGATCCAGTGATTTATACCACTCTGTCCCGATGACACATCTCTTACTCAGAACAAAACACGCACTGCAGATGCCCTCTCACTCATATAGCCAGGTTAGAAAAGATCATTTAAACTACTTTTTGTTATAGCAAAGCACTCTCTCATTAACAACGTAAAGGTGTTGTCGCTGAATGTTAAGGGGCTAAACCACCCAGTTAAATGTCAGAAAACTGCTGACTACTTATTCAAATTCAAAGCTGACATAATCATTTGACAAGAAAACAAAATAGGCTCCAAAGAGGCATCTACCTTCAAAAACAGTTGGAGTAGTGAGGTAATGTGCTCGCCCGCAGTGCACAAAAGAAATGGAGTGGTGACCCTGATATCCAAAAAATCAGACCTGAAGATAGATTCTCATTCTGTAGACACAGAAAGTAGATGGATTATAACAAAACTTTGCAAAAATGAAAACTACATACATATCGTCAACATATACCATCTAAACACAGATGACCCCACCTTCTGGAACTCCCTCTCTGACAAATTGGGTCAAATTATAGGTGACGCATTAACCTTAGTTGGTGGCAACTTCAACCTAGAGATTACACTTTTTTCTCTACCCCACATAATTCTTTTTCCAGAATCGATTATCTCCTCATTTCTGGCTCATACACCCACCTCATTGATCAAACTGATATACCTCCAAGACTGATTTCAGATCACTCCTGTATAACTAAATCACTTATGAGAACTAACCCCAAACAAAATTGTAAAATATGGCGGTATAATGAAGACATTCTCAAGAATGCAGATAACAGGAAAACCATAGAAAAAGCAATAAGAAATTACATTAATGATAATAAATCACCTGAAATTCACTTACCTACATTTTGGGACACACTTAAAGCAACCTTGTGAGGCACTCTAATAAGCTTGAAATCAAAATTAAACAAAAATCAAATACCAAAATCACATAATTAGAACAAGAATTTGAAAAACTTAAGCCGCTTCACATATCGAACCTAGTCAGCTCCACCTTCAACGTGTTTACAAACAAAAATATGAATATAATAAAACACTAACTGAAAAGGCAGATGTTTGGATCAATAGATTCAAAAAATTTTAACTGCGAAGCAAACAAAGCAGGTAAAATGATTGCATCATATTTAAAACATAAACAGAACCAAAAAGGTATTACCACACATAAAAATAAAGCACACAGCTTCAAACAAATCCCGTAAAGATTTTAGACATATTCAAAGAATTCTATGAATCCTTATACACAAATGACTCACACTCCCATGAGGACTGTAAAACATACCTGGATAAAACAGAACTTCCACAAATAAATGAGGACAATAGAACATCCCAAAACTCTCCATTCAGCAAATATGAAATAATCATGGCTATTAAATCCCTGAAACTGAATAAAGCCCCGGGCCCAGATGGCTTTACTGCCAATTTTTATAGAACTTTTACCAACCTCCTCTCTCCCACTCTTGTAAATCTATTTAATCATTTTTCAGACTCTGGATCCATCTCTGGCACCACAGGTGAAGCCAAAATAACAGTTCTCCCAAAAGAAGGTAAAGATCCATTATTAGCAAAAACTATAGACTAATTTCTCTCATTAATCTTAATGGTAAAATCTACACTAAAATACTGGCCAAAAGACTTGAACCTTATTTACCCCACCTAATAGGCCACTCACAGGTTGGCTTCATGAAAAACCGCATGTCCAATGACAATACTCGCCTTCTATACCATGTACTGGAAAGAGCCAAAGTATCCAACTCAGACACAGTAACAATAACTTTAGATGCCGAGGAGGCCTTCAATAAGTTTCATGGATCTTCCTTAAAGAAGCACTAAAAAAATTAAATCCAGGAGATGGTTTTATTAAAATGATAATGGCACTATACAGCAACCCACATGCGAGAGTGAGATCAGGAGGGATCATCTCTGGGGAGAGGATGTAGCCTTACGGCTAGAGCGGTCGACCTCGAAGCTGGGAAACCGGGTTCGAGTCTCCGCAATGACGCTCAACATCCTGTGATTCTGGGCAAATCACTTAATCTCCCCATGCCTAACAAAAAAAAATAACAAAAAAATGAATATGTCCTTCTGTAACGAAATTGGTGTTCATGTAAAGCGCTCTGATACTCGATGTCTCAGGTCTAGTTCGCGCTATATAAAACTCTAAAAATAAAATAAAATAAATAAAAATCTCTACTTCGTTAAAGCTTGAAAAAGGTACGAAAAAAGGGTGCCCACTCTCCTCTTCCATTTTGATCTTGGCACTCGAACCCCTACCTCTAAACATCCAATCCAATGCCCACATTTCTGGTATTAAGTTCAATAACACTATCGTAAAAGTTTCGACATATGCGGATGACATTTTAATTGTCACTGAGAATGCTAGCTCATCTATAAAATCCCTCATAGATACAATTGACAACTATGCCTCAGTATCAGGCTAAAAACTGAGCAGAGATAAATCGGAAGTCAAAGGTCTTAATGCATTAAGCTCCCAGGATCTCCTGGGAGATACAGGTTTAGCGTGGCAACCCTACCACTTGAAATACTTTAGCATGGAATTCGGCTCAGATACAATAGCTACTATTCAACACAATGAAAAACTTACACTAAAAGAAAGTATCAAACCTATTAGATAGTTGGAATCCTAAATGAATCACCTGGTGGGGGTGGATAGAGACAATTAAGATGATGGTAGCACCTGAAGTCAACTACGTAATCAGCATGCTCCCCCTCACATTATCAGATGATTTCCATCAAAAAATGTACAAGCTTATATCAAACTTTATTTGGCAAAATAAAGGACCTATCAATATAGGTAGCATTAACTTAGCTAACTTTAGAAATGATCAGACTGCCTTCCTGACCAAACAGGGGTTTTCCTGGTTTTCCTCATCAGAGAATTATACTCCCACATGGCTTTCGGCTGAAAGGGCAATCTTGGAGGATTTTGACCCCATTATGCTACTATCCACCAATATCAATAATTCAAAACCTACTAAATACATATTCAAAAATACTAAATATGCTAAGTTCCAGATAGACAACCTCTTAGACATCCAGATAAAACATTCCAACTTGACCTCAATTTGGAAGAATCACAACTTTAAAATAGGTGGCTCTCCTCTATGGGCCCGTTTACGATGTCGTTAGGAAAGCATTCCCACCGAATCGGTTCTGGAATGCTTTCCAAACAACTCGGATCGGGGGAATCTGACAGAGCGATTTGGATGCATCCGGATACGATTCGGTCAGACTCCCATTGACTTCAATGGGAGCCTGAGTTCGGAACGTAAACACAGGCTCCCACTGAAAAAAGGGGTGGTTGGAGAAAGTCATGCACCCTGTGGCGGGCACCCCAAGGTGCCTGCCACACTGTGTATGCATGGGTATGGGAGACCCATGGGTACCCTCACAGGCCTGATTCGGAGGGCCCCGGGTGAAGGGGGGCCTGCTACGGGCCCCCAAAGTCCGATTCCCACAGCCGTTTCATCTCGACCAAAACCGATTCGGAATGGCTGTCTGAATCGGTCATCGTACTCGATCGTTCGGAAACCATCTCCATTGGGCTGAACGATTCGTCTCCGAACGACTCGGGCTGCCTGAATCCCGTTCTGAACCGATGCGGACATCCCGGACGGCTCCCTTGCATCGTACTTGGTCATCCGGAAAGGTGACCGATCCGGTCAGACACAAGGCTTCCGAATCGCATTCGAACTAATCGAACGACGTTTGGAGCCTTTCCTGATGACATCGTAATCGGGCCCTATGCTGGAAATCTTGGACCACTAAAGGCATTCATTTGAGCAAATAACTTGTCACACAGACCTCACCACTTACTTCAAATAACCTCCAATCCCAATACAAACTGGAAAATATTGAATTTTATGATTTTTTCCAAACTCAAGGCCAGTATTTCCAAAGCAAAAACTAACCGCACGGATCCAATGCTACCTTCTCTCATAAACTCTTTCAATAAATCCAGACACCAGGTATCAAATTTTATAAACTCTTAGATCCAAAAACGACACATCTTAATCATAACTTAATGAAGAAATGGGACAGAAATAACCTAATTCTGATAAAAGACTGGTATCTGATATGGAAATTGGTAGTCTCCCACAAAATTACTCCTGTCTTATCCCAGACAAAACTTTTGGCTGCAACACAGAACATATTGGACACCTTTAAGTCTACACAAAATGACTCTAAAAGGGGATCCGATATGCTGGAACTGCAAAGAAGAAACCGGCAATCTAGCACCTCTTTAATTCTTTTGCCGTGCAATTTCCCCATTCTGGAATAAGGTATTCAAATCTACTTCCAGCCCATGTGAGAATTCTCTTTCCTTATTAAAGGATTCCTAGATCCACATTCAGGATCTACTAATGATAGCCTCCCATTAGATCTTCTCCTAACAGCGGCTTGTAAATCTGTGATTAGTAACTGGAAAAATACCACTACCAGCTCATTCAAGACATGGTTAAATGGATAACTCACATAAAAGGGGCAGATAACATCACCCTCCTGGAGACCCGAACACAGACCCATGTGGAAAATGTTGGCTGTTTATTTGCCAATACACCCCCCCTGAAATGATCCCAACTCTATAAATGCTACAATACTACACTATTATAATCCTGCTCCTACCTACATTAGCTTTAGCGACCTTTTCAAACCCCAACCATAAAATCATATATCCTTCACATTCACTCTATTCTCTTCACTATCTCCTATCCGCTCTTAAACGTTTTCTAGGAATGTAGATTGTATTATGCATTTCAACACTGTGATACAACTTTGATGGACAAATTGCTTTCTGGCTCTTTCAACTTTTATGGATACCTGTTTCCTGGTTCTTTGCTTCACCAGAAAATACTTGATGCACAAATGTTTTTTCTAATATAATGATACTCCTTCCTACTCTTCTCTCTTATGTTTTTATTTTTTATTTACATTACTGCGACATCTCTTTGGGTTTCAACTTTCCTGTAAAACCAATAAAGATTTTTGGGAAAAAAAGTGGTTATAGTTCTTTACAGACTAGTACACCTAATTCATAAACTTTTTTGTTGGATTTTTCTTTGTTTAGTCTTACTGGATCTTAAGGGAGTTGACCTCTTTCTGTAATCTGCCACAATGAAAGATCTGTGAATCCGACAGGATCAATATGCCATGAAGTCCAGGCATATTTTTCTGCCCAGGACTGGGGCAGGAAAAATAATCAATGGCCACCATGTGCAGGGAGAAAACTCCCTGCTTGTCAGGGCCAATGACTATTCCCTATGGGGGAATCCCCTTTGAGGGTTGTTTCTGCAGAACAAAATAAATGCAGAGGGGGCCAACTAAACATTGCGGCCTGCCCGGCATTACATTTTTGACAAAAGCTCTCCCACCTTGTCGGCTGAGACCTCTAAATTAGATGGCGCCAACCAAACATAATGTGAAGCCCTACGTAACAAAAATAGTACAAATTATTAATAAGCTTACTCTGAAAAGGGGAAAGGCTAAACTTCTTTCCCTTCTCTTTCTCACCCTGACTTTCACCCCTCAAAGAGGCCACCCACAATGTAATGAAAATAGGATCAATGTGCTATGGTTTTACCAACGAACAATGCGGCAGGATCAACCCTCGGAACAAGAAAATTATATGTGTAGGCCCTTTGCGCCATACTGCAGTACATGTAATAATCTGCCCATGCTTGGGCTAAAGCGTCACTTTACCCAAACTAAAAAGAGAGCTGGCAGAAGAGGTTCATCACATTTAATATATTTCCCTCAGGGATTTGAAGGAGCTCATAATAACGCACAGCTGATCCAGGGTGCAGCTCAAAGTCATCATTCTGTGCTTGCTGGGGATACAGGTGCTGATTTAATAACTTTAACCAACGCTTATTACTGTGGAAGGGTACTTGATTTCTAATGATTTATTTATTTAGCTGTTGAGGAACGTTTGAGTGTAAGATTGCCTTCATAGGAGATAATAGGTCCATATAAATGTTTCATTAATAATTACATTTGAGCCAGCAGTGGTTTGTGGCTGATGGGTATGAATTAATTGCCCATGCACTAATGAGTTGAGTATATGATCTTAGGAAGGCACATTAGAACGCAAGTTTTCTGCTTCGGTGAAAGATACCACGTTACATCATTTGTGAGATATCTGTGCAAGTTTACTAGGCTGCAATAAAGGTATCTGCAAGATTAAACACATCTTCCAAAACAAGGATTTTTTACTGAATTCAAATATATTTTAATTTTGAATGACAGGTCAAATTGCCTCTTAATAACCTACTTTGTTAGTTAAGTAATTTGGTGGACCGATTGTTTACTATGACTGGAAATGTAGTTTGGTTATATTATTTACACACCGTGGTAAATACTAGAATTATGTCTTAATCTGTCAGTTTGGGTGTCCACATAACACTCTAGGTTTTTATATTCTAGTTTTATGATTTGCCTTTCAAGATCCAGTTCTTTAAAGATAGGCTGTCAAGTGTGTAATATTCGTTCTCAGAGAAGATACCACTGTGTCCTGAGAATATATGATCGACTTGGCAAATACCCCAAGATTGTAGGATGGCAGAAGCAAACACTGCTCAGTTTGATCTATTGCATTAAGCATACGCTGGTATATGTTCAAACAATATGGAAAGCACGCATTGCACAGTAAACATTAGTGTCAAACACGTTTACACAATACAAGAAACACTTGCTGCGTGATTTGAACATTGTTTCAAGCATGTTTTGTCCACTTTGTTCAATGCCACAGGCACACACTGGTTGGCTCAAACCATGCTCTGAGACACGTTTACACGTAAGCATACTGTTCAAAGCACATACTGCCCTGCATAATGTCTGAGCATGCATTTCCCAGGTTCCTCTATGCAGGAACAACACATTGGCCTGTTCAAACAATACAGAGGCTACACATTGTCCATAAACCAACAAGCTTCATGCACGTTACCATATTCAGAGAATACCCCAAGCATGGACTGTCTAATTAGTAAAATGAGTCAAACATACCTTGCCCATTTTGGCCAATGAACCAAACATTTCCAAATAATTTGCCAATAAGCACAATTTTCAGGTAAAATGTCCATAACAGTTAAAGTGTCCTGATGGTAAAATGCCTCAGGCACACACTGCCTAAGTTGCTTGCACAAGGTCACAAGCACATGTTGCTTGATTGCACAAAGCTCCAAACACATATTGCCTAGTTTGTCACATGGCCCAAACACCACTAATCTATTTTGAAAAATACCCCAATCACCTCAAACTCACCTTTTGGTCTCCTCCCTCATCTCATCACAGCAGCAGAACAACTCTTATCAGTGACTGCTAGGGCAATATAAGTCATGTCCCCAGTTTGTACTTCAGAAAGTAACTCGGCATTAAATCCAGTGATGGGCCAAGTGTGGCTTGTAAGTTTACATACAATACTAAACGTTTTGAAAATGACAGTGCGACTGTAGAATTGAGATACTTCACGAACCGTAATGCAACCAATGTGGTTTATTGTATTTGGTGCCCATGCCCACAAATCTACATTGGTAGACAACACAAGATGTAAAGACTCACATTGGGCAAACACCGGAGCAGGATCAAATGCAGAGTAGGGAGCGCACTGCTGGTCCAACACAACCAGAAGAAGAAGCACAGCGCAGAGGACATCAAATGGCAGGTGATTGATGTGGCTAAACAACCAGAGAGAGCTAGAGACCTCTCCCTTATTTTACAAAGATGTGAATGCATGCGGATAACTAAATGTGACTATACTGAAAAAGGACTCAGTTCCATAGAGGAATGGAGAGGGTTTGTATCAGTAACAAGTGACTGATTCCTGAGAATTGTATAATATGAATTCACCAATAAGAGAATGTCACTTGGTAACTGAATACTATATGTACACTGACAGTTTTCATTGATATACAAATGTTGTATGAGGTTATCCTGTTATAATTAGTTATTTGCAGTATGTTTACTCATGTAGAACATGATTATGGTGTATATTTTCCTCAGTTTCCATGCATCCTAATTGGGTATTATTATTTTTCTCCCTAGACAAGCTCCCTCCTATTAGTATAAACAGAAAAAAGTCGCTATGTTACACTGACAATCCTCTGCATTCTAGTCTCCCAGATTGTCCTAGAAGAACTATCACTGACACTGATGGTTGAACCACAGTTAATAAACACCATGTATCAAGCCTCATTTCATGGCTTCCCATAACGGAGATTCAGCTCATCGTGAACGTGAGACTCTATTGTAATATTGAATGTCATCCTTACCGCATTCTGGAGAGGCTATAACTATCGTTTGGGACCCATTGTGTTGGTTGGAATCCACTTCCCTATATTTTACTGAATTCCAGCCCACTCCTCGACTCTGGGTGTTGGTGATATGTTGCCGCCCAAGTAGAAACCCGCATTACATTGTTACTGTTACTGATTTACGCCACTCTGCGCTGTCAGCAAAATTATTTTCTGACTATTATAAATTGCAATAATTCCCCCCTTCATTTTTACCTATAGATTGTTACCTATACCTGCGTGAGTATACTATTTTCCCATTCTGGGTTTCACCAGTTTAATATACGAGACCAGCTTATCTTTCAGCAGCGGATGTTGGCCATTGAAGTAACCCAGTGAACATATCTGCTACAATTTGTTCAATTGACCACATCACACACACTCTTCCTCATTACCTTACTTGTTCTAGATGTCCCTACATCATTAATGTCCTGATGAGACACCTGTATCTTGTAGAGCGTTGAAGCGTCTTCGACAATGTATGATAACAAACAAACAAACTACGTGACAAATGTTATCAATAGACTAGCGATAACCAGAAAGTTGTTTATTAGGAAAACACACTAATTCTCACTATATTAATCTCTGCTGTAGTTTATTTTGCTTGTGGGTTTTCTTTTCTTCATTCGGGACACACTGCACTAAAAAGATTTTTCTAATATTGTTCTTTTTGTCTATGTGATTTGGCAAGTGGATAAAAATTGGTTCTTATCGAACTCAAGTGACTGTTGGTCATATATTGAAGTATGGTAGTATTAAATGAATGCAATGATTTCACTGACTACTGGAAAACTGTATAAATAATACCAATGTTTATGAATACTACGAGACACCCAGGTTCCCATGGGTTTAAGGGTCGCTGGTCACAAAAGACACGCATGGGGAAAAATGGCAGACTCCAGGTTTTCCAGTGAAGGGCCTGTGGTCCCACCACAGTCCCAATGAAGTATAGTCCTTGTAAGGCTCCTTCAGATTAAAGACTGCCAGCAAAAGGTATGCTTCTAGGCCTACAGAAGAGCAGCTCAGAAGCATTGCCTTCCACTCTCCCTTGAGGCACACACAGGAACAGAGAGAGAGCCTTCAGCTTCAGGGTTTTTCTATATTCCTTCCTCTCTTCCCCGTGGTCACAGTCAGTTTGTAGGAATCACAGTCTTTTCCAACCAGGTAGTGGTGGTATTGCCCACATTAGGGTGTTCCCTCTTCAAGGGTTAAGCTCCCCATGGATAGTGTTGTCATCAATGATGCCATTTCAAATGGCATCAATGATGTTATCAATGATGTCATAGAACATACCATGAGTGATGTAATAGGTGAGGTCATGAGCAGTGCTTTATAACAACCACAGCAAAAAGCATGTTTTGTAAGCACTCGATAAACACAGTTTTTTTCTATTTTGGTAGTTCGGTAGCTGAATAAACACTGATAATCAATGAGTTCAAAAGGTGTGGGAAACACTGAGAAAACACCACTGAAATCTACAGAATAAACAAACACTGAAAACAGGACATCCTGTCCATACTCGACCTCCCATGCCGCATCCACATCACACCACACCTCAGGAAGCTTCACTGGCTCCCCATTCACAAGCGCAGCCAATTCAAACTTCTCATGTACATACAAAGCCCTACACAACACATGACCAGAATGTCTGAACAGCCGCATTCACTTTCACCAACCCACCAGGCACCTACTCTCTGCCTCATTCTCACTCTCACACACCTTCTGCATCCGCAAAAGCAAAACTGGAGGTCGCTCATTCTCCTACATTGCACCCAAGACATGGCACGACCTCCCTCAAGACATCAGAGCCTCCTCCTCACTTCTTGAGTTCTGCAAGAAGCTGAAGACCTGGCTCTTCATATAAGCACCTTGGGACCACACACCTACACACCTTGCCCAAGCATCTGGATAACCTCTCGGGTGATCAGTGAGCTATACAAATCAACTTAACATAACATTCACAAAGAAGGCACACATATAGGTGCTGCAGTTCAGATTCTGGATCTGGGCTGTTACAGACCAAAGCTGCAGGCAGATTTCCTGCCATCACCTTCAATGGGTCAAATTGTCTATGGATGGCCACCAGGTCTGTATGACACATAGGACATACTTTCCCTGTGTGCGCCAGGTGCACCATTTGAAAGGTGCACCTAGTGCAGACTGCTGATAGTGTGCCCTATTACAAAAGATGTGCTGCCCCTATTTGAGGAAATACGGAGCGCCTGCTTCCAAGACGCTCTGTTTTACTGTGCAGGCGGCAACCTGCCTGCTCTTTGACGAGGGCACAGAGATCCCCCTACAGGTGGATGCAATGTGTTACTGCACCTGCCCACGGGGGGTCTATATGGGTTTCATGGGACCCCGTTTCTTCTCTCCAAAGGGCTGCCCTCACAGAGTGCACTAACAGGAAAGACTGTCCCTTTCCATATGTGGCCTGGTATGAGGATTTTTTCTTGTACTTGTCATGCCAGATCTAAGTGAAGAGCTAATGGGGCATTGCCCCTAAGTGGCACAAGACATTGCCTATGGCTAAGCTAGATGGTGGTAAAGACTTAAACACCTGATTCCAGGTTGAACTTTGAGAGCTGTGGAAGAGGTGCAGGCAGATGGAGCTGAAAGGGATGGAAGATCGACGCTCAGAAATTAAGTTTCCACCTACACGAACTAGGGCTTGGGTGAAGAGAACACCCTAGAGCACTTTATAAAAATCTGAATTTAGAACTTGCATAAATAAACGTAAGTCCACTCAGTGCAGTTTGGGATGAAAAAGTGTGTTCTTTTAGCTTGTTCCAAGTCCCTCAGCCTCTGGTTCCCACCTAGGAAGAGTTGCCAGGTCTCTCCTGAGAAGATACAAAGGTATGGGCCGAGAGGGACACTTTGGAACTAGAACCCTGCAATGTCTGGGCCGAGGTAGGAACTGAACCCGCATCCTGGGCTGATAAGTGTGGTTGAGTGCCCCATTCCCTTCCCAGTTCCCATTTCTAATTTCTCTAGCCGTGATTTTGTCATTATTTTTGTTTTGTAAACCCACATTATACCAACCCAATTGGTGCATTTCCTGCTTAAAAACGTTCCTAAGGAAATGAACTTATGTAAGGTGCACATAGTTAATGTTTCCGCCTCTGCAAAATAAAGAGGCATTTAAAGTGAGCTATGGCAGAGCAGAGCTAAGAGTTCCTGATCTCCTGTTATTTTATGACAATTTGCACTGTGCACTGTAATCACCTGTGAGGGCATAAGCTTCACTTGTGCCCTGGGCCACTCAGCTACAGAATCCACCATATCACCACCATATAAAGTGTTTAAAACCTCAGGCTTAGTGTGGGATGAGCACGTAAAGTCAGAAGTATGCAGGACAGACCTATAACCAGGTAATTGCTTTTTTTGGTGGGCATTTCTATGAGAATTTCTTAGCGCATATGGTGTGTATAAATGGCATGTACATGTTTACATACATTTATTACTAACATGTATTTCCCTTAACATGTTTATCTGTACTAATATCGCCATGCATGTTTAGTTCTAGGCTAAACTTCCAACAGGGCTTTAAAAACAATAGCATCACGGCTCCAAGAGAACTTTCACTTTTTATCTGCAAGGCTGCACTTCACGACTCTATTTGGCCCAGAGCCGCGTTATTTTGCGAACCAGAGCTGACTGCAGCATTTGTAAGCGTAGTAATATGAGGGGGTTCGGATGGCAAATATTAGTTTTATCCCATTGAATGCGAGTGTAGCGGGTACAGGTCGTGTTTTGTTTTTGCTGCGACAGTGATTTCTCTTAGAAAGCGACACGTAACTCGCATCTCTACCTCCACTGTCCTCGAAGTACTGCGACTGCGCCTCCTCTCATTACTTGCTCTTGTTACTCTTGATTTAATCCCCAGGTTTCTACCTCACTTCCACTGCTTTCTGAAAATGCCTTTTCTGGTAATTTCGGGATAAAAGCAGTGGCGGCCGGCACAGGTAAGGGTGGTAGGGCGCCGTCATCTCTCGACTTACTAGGCTCTGAATGTCTAAATGAGGTGTATACTCAGACTTGCATGTTTAAGATGTCTGGCCTAGATAAGAAACACTTTGTTTAGTGTTGTTTCCTTCTACAGCTTACAACCTCACATTGCCTGCTATCTCTTAACCCTTTCGCTGCTAGGCCTTTCCCCCCCCTGTGCTAAGCCCTTTTTTGGCTATTTGGGGTAGTTCGCGCTTAGGCCCCTGTAACTTTTTGACCACATAAGGTATCCACGCCAAATTTGCGTCCTTATCTTCCAACATCATAGGGATTCTAAAGGTACCCAGGGTTTGTGGATTCCCCTGGAGGGGACCCAGAAATTAGCCAAAATACAGCTAAAGTTTTTTTTGGGGGGGAAAAATGGGAAAAAAGTGCTGCAAATAAAAGCGTCTGGGTTTTTCCCTGCAAATGGTATCAAAAAAGGGTTTGTGGGGCTGAAATCACAATTTTCCCAGCTTTTAGGGAATGACAGACTTTTGTCAGAAAACCAAATTTTTTACACAGTTTTGGCATTTTGTCTGGGACATAGCCTATTTTTGCTATTTTTTGTGCTTTCAACCTCCTTCCAGTTAATGGTAGAAATGGGTATGAAAGCAATAATGGATCCTGGAAAGCTATACATTTTAGTAAAGTAGACAAAATTCTGAATTCAGCAAGGGGTCATTTGTGTAGATCCTTCAAGGTTTCTTTATAGAAACTAACAGTTAAATATAGGAAAAATTGAAAATTAGTTGAAAAAAACAGCCTTTTGTGTCAACGTTTTCACATGTAACTTCTTCTAATTATGACAGCTCTTTGAAAGCAATATACCGTTACATCCGCGGGACCTTACTGGTTGTGGGGATATATAGGACTTGTAGGTTCACCAAGAACCCGACGAAACCAGAGCCAAAAACTGAGCAGCGACTTGCAATGGTTTTTTATTATGTACCGGGTATATAGCAATTATTCTGGGAAAATGTATACATGGAAAAATCGGTATGAAAGACACCTATGTATTTCTGAAATGGGAACAAAATATAGAGTTTAGAAACAGTAGATTTTTGCACATTATCGAAATTGGGAATACTCATACTAGCATGAGAATTATCGGTCATTTTTCAAAATGACTTCTTTTTTACACATTGTCTTTCATTTGGAAAGCAGAAATGCATTGAAAGTCAATAGGTAATAACAGTTGCATTACAAATCTGAATTACCCTAAGTCTCCCGAGAAAAATGGTACCTCACTTGCGTGGGTAGGCATAGTGCCCACGACAGGAAATGGCTCAAAACGCAACGTGAACACACCACAATTTCACAGTGAAAATTGACCCTTTTTGGGCAAAGTGCCTAGCTGTAGTTTTTGAACCCTAGCTCTGCCGGCACCTAGGGAAACCTAGCAAACCTATACATTTTTGAAAACTAGACCCCAAGGGGAATCCAGGATGGGGTGACTTGACTGGCTCCCACCAGGTTCTGTTACCCAGAATCCCTTGCAAATCTAAAAAATTGTCAAAAAAACACATTTTCCTCACATTTCTGTGGTGGTAAGTTCTGCAATCTGCGTGGATCCACAAATTTCCACCCACCCCGCGATCCCCAAAGTCTTGCGAGAAAAATGGTACCTCACTTGCATGGGTAGGCCTAGTGCCCGCGACATGAAACGGCGCAAAACGCAACGTGGACACACCACAATTTCACAGCGAAAAATGACCCTTTTTTGGCATAGTGCCTAGCTGTAGTTTTTGAACTCTAGCTCTGCCGGCACCTAGGAAAACCTAGCAAACCTATACATTTTTGAAAACTAGACACCCAGGGGAATCCAGGATGGGGTGACTTGACTGGCTCCCACCAGGTTCTGTTACCCAGAATCCCTTGCAAATCTAAAAAATTGTCAAAAAAAACACATTTTCCTCACATTTCTGTGGTGGTAAGTTCTGGAATCTGCGTGGATCCACACATTTCCACACACCCCGCGTTCCCCCAAATCTTCCGAGAAAAATGGTACCTCACTTGTGTGGGTAGGCCTAGTGCCTGCGACATGAAACGGTGCAAAACGCAACGTGGACACACCACAATTTCACAGCGGAAAATGACCCTTTTTTGGCAAAGTGCCTAGCTGTAGTTTTTTAACCCTAGCTCTGCCGGCACCTAGGCAAACCTAGCAAATATATACATTTTTGAAAACTAGACACCCAGGGGAATCCAGGATGGGGTGACTTGACTGGCTCCCACCAGGTTCTGTTACCCAGAATCCCTTGCAAACCTAAAGAATTGTCAAAAAAAACACATTTTCCTCACATTTTTGTGGTGGAAAGTTGTGCAATCTGCGTGGATCCACAAATTTCCACCCACCCCGCGTTCCCCAAAGTCTTCTGAGAAAAATGGTACCTCACTTGCGTGGGTAGGCCTAGTGCCCGCGACATGAAACGGCGCAAAACGCAACGTGGACACACCACAATTTCACAGTGAAAAATGACCCTTTTTTGGCAAAGTGCCTAGCTATAGTTTTTGAACCCTAGCTCTGCCGGCACCTAGGGAAACCTAGCAAACCTATACATTTTTGAAACCTAGACACCCAGGGAAATCCAGGATGGGGTGACTTGACTGGCTCCCACCAGGTTCTGTTACCCAGAATCCCTTGCAAATCTAAACAATTGTCAAAAAAAACACATTTTCCTCACATTTCTGTGGTGGTAAGTTCTGGAATCTGCGTGGATCCACAAATTTCCACCCACCCCGCGATCCCCAAAGTCTTCTGAGAAAAATGGTACCTCACTTGCGTGGGTAGGCCTAGTGCCCGCGACATGAAACGGCGCAAAACGCAACGTGGACACACCACAATTTCACAGCGAAAAATGACCCTTTTTTGGCAAAGTGCCTAGCTATAGTTTTTGAACCCTAGCTCTGCCGGCACCTAGGCAAACCTAGCAAACCTATACATTTTTGAAACCTAGACACCCAGGGGAATCCAGGATGGGGTGACTTGACTGGCTCCCACCAGGTTCTGTTACCCAGAATCCCTTGCAAATCTAAACAATTGTCAAAAAAACCACATTTTCCTCACATTTCTGTGGTGGTAAGTTCTGCAATCTGCGTGGATCCACAAATTTCCACCCACCCCGCGATCCCCAAAGTCTTGCGAGAAAAATGGTACTTCACTTGCATGGGTAGGCCTAGTGCCTGCGACATGAAACGGTGCAAAACGCAACGTGGACACACCACAATTTCACAGCGGAAAATGACCCTTTTTTGGCAAAGTGCCTAGCTGTAGTTTTTGAACCCTAGCTCTGCCGGCACCTAGGCAAACCTAGCAAACATATACATTTTTGAAAACTAGACACCCAGGGGAATCCAGGATGGGGTGACTTGACTGGCTCCCACCAGGTTCTGTTACCCAGAATCCCTTGCAAACCTAAAAAATTGTCAAAAAAACCAAATTTTCCTCACATTTCTGTGGTGGAAAGTTCTGCAATCTGCGTGGATCCACAAATTTCCACCCACCCCGCGTTCCCCAAAGTCTTCCGAGAAAAATGGTACCTCACTTGTGTGGGTAGGCCTAGTGCCCGCGACAGGAAGTGGCGCGAAACGCAATGTGGCGACACCACAATTTCACAGTGAAAAATGACCCTTTTTTGGCAAAGTGCCTAGCTGTAGTTTTTGAACCCTAGCTCTGCCGGCACCTAGGGAAACCTAGCAAACCTATACATTTTTGAAAACTAGACACCCAGGGAAATCCAGGATGGGGTGACTTGACTGGCTCCCACCAGGTTCTGTTACCCAGAATCCCTTGCAAACCTAAAACATTGTAAAAAAAAACACATTTTCCTCACATTTCCGTGGTGAAAAGTTCTGGAATCTGCGCGGATCCACAAATTTCCACCCACCCCGTGTTCCCCAAAGTCTTCCGAGAAAAATGGTACCTCACTTGTGTGGGTAGGCCTAGTGCCCGCGACACGAAACGTAGCGAAACGCAACGTGGCGACACCACAATTTCACAGTGAAAAATTACCCTTTTTTGGCAAAGTGCCTAGCTGTAGTTTTTGTACCCTAGCTCTGCCGGCACGTAGGGAAACCTAGCAAACCTATACATTTTTGAAAACTAGACACCCAGGGAAATCCAGGATGGGGTGACTTGACTGGCTCCCACCAGGTTCTGTTACCCAGAATCCCTTGCAAACCTAAATAATTGTAAAAAAAAACACATTTTCCTCACATTTCCGTGGTGGAAAGTTCTGGAATCTGCGCGGATCCACAAATTTCCACCCACCCCGTGTTCCCCAAAGTCTTCCGAGAAAAATGGTACCTCACTTGTGTGGGTAGGCCTAGTGCCCGCGACACGAAACGTAGCGAAACGCAACGTGGCAACACCACAATTTCACAGTGAAAAATGACCCTTTTTTGGCAAAGTGCCTAGCTGTAGTTTTTGAACCCTAGCTCTGCCGGCACCTATGGAAACCTAGCAAACCTATACATTTTTGAAAACTAGACACCCAGGGGAATCCAGGATGGGGTGACTTGACTGGCTCCCACCAGGTTCTGTTACCCAGAATCCCTTGCAAACCTAAAGAATTGTCAAAAAAAACACATTTTCCTCACATTTCTGTGGTGGAAAGTTCTGGAATCTGCGTGGATCCACAAATTTCCACCCACCCCGCGTTCCCCAAACTCTTCCGAGAAAAATGGTACCTCACTTGCGTGGGTGGGTCTAGGGAAACCTACCAAACCCACACATTTCTGGAAACTAGACACTAGGGGAGTCCAGCGAGGTATGGCTTGCGTGTGTCCCCCAACATTCTCCTACCCAGAATGCCCTGCAAACCTCAAATCTCGCTGAAAAAATCACTTTTTTCTCAAATTTCTGGGTGGGAAAGTTCTGGAATCTGCGTGGATCCACAAATTTCCTCCCACCCAGCGTTCCCCCAGGTCTCCCGATAAAAATGGTACCTCACTTGCGGGGGTGGGTCAAGGACCCGCAACAGGCAAGGGCCCTAAACCTATTGAGGCAACATCAAAATTACCTATCACAAACCAACCTGGTTTTGCAAGGGGGGTCCCATGAGTTTTTGGCCCGGGGCTCGACGGCCATCTAGGGAAACCTACCAAACCCACACATTTCTGGAAACTAGACACCCGGGGAGTCCAGCGAGGTATGGCTTGCGTGGGTCCCCCAACATTCTCCTACCCAGAATCCCTGCAAACCTCAAATTTTGCTGAAAAAATCACTTTTTTCTCAAATTTCTGTGTGGGAAAGTTCTGGAATCTGCGTGGATACACACATTTCTTCCCTCCCAGCGTTCCCCCAGGTCTCCCGATAAAAATGGTACCTCACTTGCGTGGGTGGGTCAAGGACCCGCGACAGGCAAGGGCCCAAAACCTAGTGAGGCGACATCAAAATTACCTATCACAAACCAACCTGGTTTTGCAAGGGGTCCCATGAGTTTTGGCCCGGGCTCGGCGGCCATCTAGGGAATCCTACCAAACCCACACATTTCTGGAAACTAGACACCGGGGAGTCCAGCAAGGTATGGCTTTCGTGGGTCCCCCAACATTCTCCTACCCAGAATCCCCTGCAAACCTCAAATTTCACTGAAAAAATCACTTTTTTCTCAAATTTCTGTGTGGGAAAGTTCTGGAATCTGCGTGGATCCACAAATTTCCTCCCACCCAGCATTCCCCCAGGTCTCCCGATAAAAATGGTACCTCACTTGTGTGGGTAGGCATAGTGGCTGCAACAGGAAATGGCCCAAATCGTACTGTGGAGACTTCAAAATTACCTATAAGAAAACTACCTGGTTTTGGGGGGGGGCACCTGAGATTTTGGTCCCGGGATTGGCGGCCATCTTGGGAAAGTACCTAACCCAAACATTTCTGAAAGCTAGACACCCGGGGGAGTCCAATGAGGTATGGCTTGCGTGGATCCCCCAACGTTTTCCTACCCAGAATGCCATGCAAACCTCAAATTTTGCTGTAAAAACCACATTTTCCACATATTTTTGTGTGGAATCCCCTTGCTTGCACAAATGTCCTACCCCACAGCGATCTCCTTAGTATCCCGAGTAAAATGATACCTCACTTGTGTGGCTGTCCAATGCAGAATTGGCTAAAAACGTATTTTTAAAAAAATGTAGCGCTTAGAATTCTTGGTGCTATACCCTTATTCCCTATGTTTTGGACTCTTCCCAGTCAAAGGCCCTTGCCCCACCCACACAAGTGAGGTATCATTTTACTCGGGAGACTCAGGGGAACGCTGTGGGCTAGGACATTTGTGCCGGCACGGTGATTCCACACAAAAATATGTGGAAAATGTGTTTTTTTCAGCTAAATTTGAGGTTTGCATGGCATTCTGGGTAGGAAAACGTTGGGGGATCCACGCAAGCCATACCTCATTGGACTCCCCCGGGTGTCTAGCTTTCAGAAATGTTTGGGTTTGGTACTTTCCCAAGATGGCCGCCAATCCCAGGGCCAAAATCTCAGGTGCCCCTCACCCCCAAAACCAGGAAGTTTTCTTATAGGTAATTTTGAAGTCTCCACAGTACGATTTGGGCCATTTCCTGTTGCAGCCACTATGCCTACCCACACAAGTGAGGTACCATTTTTATCAGGAGACCTGGGGGAACGCTGGGTGGGAGGAAATTTGTGGATCCACGCAGATTCCACAACTTTCTCACACAGAAATTTGAGAAAAAAGTGATTTTTTCAGCGAAATGTGAGGTTTGCAGGGGATTCTGGGTAGGAGAATGTTGGGGGACCCACGCAAGCCATACCTTGCTGGACTCCCCCGCGTGTCTAGTTTCCAGAAATGTGTGGGTTTGGTAGGTTTCCCTAGATGGCCGCCGAGCCCAGGGCCAAAAACTCATGGGACCCCCTTTGCAAAACCAGGTTGGTTTGTGATAGGTAATTTTGATGTCGCCTCAATAGATTTTGGGCCCTTGCCTGTCGCGGGTCCTTGACGCACCCACACAAGTGAGGTACCATTTTTATCGGGAGCCCTGGGGGAATGCTGGGTGGGAGGAAATTTGTGGATCCACGCAGGTTCCACAACTTTCCCACACAGAAATTTGAGAAAAAAGTGATTTTTTTCAGCAAAATTTGAGGTTTGCAGGGGAGTCTGGGTAGGAGAATGTTGGGGGACCCACGCAAGCCATACCTCGCTGGACTCCCCCGGGTGTCTAGTTTCCAGAAATGTGTGGGTTTGGTAGGTTTCCCTAGATGGCCGCCGAGCCCAGGGCCAAAAACTCATGGGACCCCCCTTGAAAAACCAGGTTGGTTTGTGATAGGTAATGTTGATGTCGCCTCAATAGATTTGGGGCCCTTGCCTGTCGCGGGTCCTTGACCCACCCACGCAAGTGAGGTACCATTTTTATCGGGAGACCTGGGGGAACGCTGGGTGGGAGGAAATTTGTGGATCCACGCAGATTCCACAACTTTCCCACAGAGAAATTTGAGAAAAAAGTGATTTTTTCAGCGAAATTTGAGGTTTGCAGGGGATTCTGGGTAGGAGAATGTTGGTGGACCCACGCAAGCCATACCTCGCTGGACTCCCCCGGGTGTCTAGTTTCCAGAAATGTGTGGGTTTGGTAGGTTCTCCTAGATGGCCGCCGAGCCCAGGGCCAAAAACTCATGGGACCCCCTTTGCAAAACCAGGTTGGTTTGTGATAGGTAATTTTGATGTCGCATCAATAGGTTTTGGGCCCTTCCCTGCCGCGGGTACTCGCCCCACCCATACAAGTGAGGTACCATTTCTATTGGGATACTTGGAGAAATGCTGGGGGGTTGGAAATTTGGTGTTACTTTCTGCAGCGTGAAAATTTGAGCACAATAATGCAAGGAAAATGTCACAGTCACATTTTGAGGTTTGCAGGACATTGTGGGTAAGATAACTTGTTGGGATCCACAAGAGAGACATCACCATGTACTCCCATGGGTGTTTAGTTTACGACAAAATCTACAGTTGGTAGGTTATTCTTAGATGAAATGTACACCTTGGCAGAGAGACAAAAAAGACAAAGGTTACTGCACAACCATCTATCCCTCAAGCACACACACATACTGGTTGGATTTGGCACGAGGGCGAGTGATGGTTCAGTGTATAAAATTTTATTAACGAGATTTCACAAAAATGAAATGCACTGTCAATAATTGAAAGGACGAAAAAATGAACCAATGACTCGCAGCTCGTGAGCTGTAAAGCCACATCAAGGCACCAACCTCTTTATAGGCCATTCATACACCTTTCATACGTGTGACACATACAAAACCATTCACAACGCCAGCCGCGGGCCCAGCACATTACAACACTCACACCAGCAGACAGCGCTATTCAAGGGCCCATCACTTTCACACACCCACATTCCTGACACAGCAACCACACCAGCTCACAGATTGCGTTGAGTGGCGTTTGGCTAGCAGTGTGTTTAGTGACCAGCAACTAGTCACTACTCACACACCGCCAGCCAAGCGCCAGTCCACGTACACCGCCAGCCGAGCGCCAGTCCACGCACACCGCCAGCCAAGCGCCAGTCCACACACACCGCCAGCCAAGCGCAGGTAAACACACACCACCAGCCAAGCGCCAGTCCACACACACCGCCAGCCAAGCGCCAATCCACGCACACCGCCAGCCAAGCGCCAGTCCACGCACACCGCCAGCCAAGCGCCAGTACAAACACACCGCCAGCCAAGCGCCTGTACAAACACACCGCCAGCCAAGCGCCAGTACAAACACACCGCCAGCCAAGCGCCAATCAAAACACACCGCCAGCCAAGCGCCAGTCCACGCACACCGCCAGCCAAGCGCCAGTCCACGCACACCGCCAGCCAAGCGCCAGTCCAAACACACCGCCAGCCAAGCACCAGTACAAACACACCACCAGCCAAGCGCCAGTCCACGCACACCACCAGCCAAGCGCCAGTCCACGCACACCACCAGCCAAGCGCCAGACCACGCACACCGCCAGACAAGCGCCACTCCACGCACACTGCCATCACATTTAGGATTATTTTTTATATAAATAAGAAAACACAAACAAATTGCAAATAGATACAAATCTACTAACACAAGATTGGAAACTAAATACACTACACAAATGCCAACCTTGAAACTGAACAAAAAATATTAAACAATAGAGGCCAGGCAGTTGACTTTACCACTCATGGATGCTCCCAAAAATTCTTTTGCGTGTGGTACATTCTAAAACAAGCAGGCACACACAGCCCAGGGTTAGAAGGACACTCGGGGCAGTACATACGAGTCTCCTTCCGCGTACCTCTTCGCCAACAGACACTACATCACCTACTGGGAAAGTATTTTGAGGGTGTGGGAGGAATGTGATCAGGAAAGTGGCGATCTTTCAATCTAGCAACATCCTCCACCACTCCAACTCTAGGAACACTTGCCTGTTCCACTAAAACAAGGCTGCCTATTACAGACTCCTGAAACTTAGCAAAAGTCATCTTTGACTCAGGAAAAGAATCCTGGAATACAACAAAAGCATTAAAGGTTGCCAAGTGGAAAAGATGGATAGCCAACTTCTTATACCAAATGTAAGCCTTACGAAGAGCAGCGTAAGGTTCCAACCTCTGATCTACTCTGTCAACACCACCCATGTGCCTATTATAGTCTAAAATGCACACAGGTTTGCGCACTTCAGCAATCTGACCCCAAACAGTCACAGGTGAAGTGCTTTCATCATGGATGGTAGTCAGCATGTAGACATCTCTCCTGTCTGAAAACTTCACAGCTAGAAGCTCCTCGCAACGCACTGCACTGTCCCCGCACAAGCTTTTGACAAACAAGTTCTTTTGTGAAACCTTTACGGTTAGAGCGGATTGTGCCACAAGCAACAGTGTCCACTTTGGCCAATTCCCTGAACAACCGCACACCAGTGTAGAGGTTATCTACATATAAATGGTGGCCTTTGTTAAAAAGTCCTCTACCAAGTTCCAAGACAATTTTCTCAGTCACTCCAAAAGTGGACGGACAACTAGGGGGGTTAATCCTGGATTCCTTACCGGTGTACACCCTGAAATTAGAGACATATCCAGTCCTACTGTCACACAGCATACACAGCTTAATTCCATAGCGTGCCCTCTTACTAGGAATGTTTTGCCTAAAAACCAAGCGGCCCTTGAACAACACCAAAGACTCATCCACTGCTATTTCTTTCCCTGGAGCATAGATCTCAGAAAATCGATCAACAAAGTGATCAATGACAGGCCGAATCTTAAAAAGACGGTCACAATCAGGGTGATCTCGTGTCAACGCTAAACCATTATCGACAAAATGCATCATCCGAAGCAGAAGCAAATACCTATCACGACTCATGACTGCCGGAAATATAGCTGTTGCCATCAAGGGACTAGTAGACCAATATGAAGACATTGATGGCTTCCTTAGCAAGCCCATCAAAAAAGTTAAACCCAAGAACTTCTTCATCTCTTCCAGATTTGTGGGATTCCCCTGGGTAGCTCTAGAGTGGGGCCTAAGGCTGGCACTGTTGTCCCTCAAAAACTGTTCGGCATACAAATTAGTCTGCTCAACAATCTCTGCCAAAAATACATCATCCATAAACAACTGAAAAAAATTTATCGGCAAAAAGTTTTCAGTATTCACTCTACACCCTGGAACACCAGTAAAGTCTGGCAATGCCGGCTGCACCATGCCTGGGGCAACCCAGAGGTCAGCACTTTCAATGGGAAGCCTTGCAGCCCCAGGCTGCAGCCCAGATGCCTCTTGCCGCACTATACCAACGGGAAGCCTTGCAGCCCCAGGCTGCAGCCCAGATGTCTCTTGCCGCACTATACCAACGGGAAGCCTTGCAGCCCCAGGCTGCAGCCCAGATGCCTCTTGCCGCACTATACCGCACTATCGGCACATCAATGTCCTCCTCTAACACAGGCACTTCATCCGCACTAAGAGTAGCTTCATCCGAACTGAGAGTAGCTTCATCATCCGATGATTCCATGTGGAGAGAAAACTCACTGCCTGAATCTTCCCCTGCCTCCTCTGCCTCAGATGCAGAGTCAGTCTCTGAACCATGGTCAGAGGAAGACTCAAAAAGCATACCAACAACCTGCTGAGCAGTAATCCTGCGGCTAGCCATTATCCTTACTAAGAAAAGAGACTGCACAAACAAGTCAACAACAACCAACTCTGTTCAAAATAAGTAAGTAAAAAAATGTGTGCCTTTATCACAAAGATCTATATACTCAAAAACTATACGATTCACTTACAAGAGACAGCTACACTCACCAGCACCTACTCTGCAGAGACACAGCAAAAACCAACGATATCCCACTAGAAAGAAAAAAACAAAACCAATTACTCACAAGACAACAAAATACACATCAAGCACAAATGCAAAAAGTTTTTGACACTCAAAAAACAGAAGCCAAACATACTGCTATTATTACACCATTTGCAAAAAACACATGCATGCAGAGAAATGAAACTCATTTACATTGTACAAAAAAGTCTCTTACCAAACACATGCAACTACACAAACAGCAGAACCACCAGTAATGAAAGCGCAACCTGGAACAGTCTAAAGAGCAAAAGCCTTGAACTAGAACAAAAAGGGAGAAATAAAGCATTACAATTGTAATTCACAAGAAATAAAACAATTAACATTATAACACGCTATGTCACTACCCAAATGGGGGCAGAAAGGCCAAATAAACGGGCAGATCTACCCCCAGGAGGGGCAGAATACACATAAAAAAATATATGTCACCTGGAAGTGACCAATTTATTTATTTTTAAATCCCTGGCTCTAGTGGGCTTTTCTGCCCCCCCCCCGGGCCAGAAACGCCAAAAATAGCAGGTGATCTGTCCCGGGGAGGGGGGCAGAAAAGTCTTAAAAATTATTTTGGCCCATAAGGAAGTGACCCTTGCCCAAGGGGTCGCTTCCCTTTAAAATTTAAAACACTCCCTGGTGTCTAGTGGGGTTTTCTGCCCCCCCTGGGGGTAGAAAGGCCAAATAAACAAACCGATCTGCCCCCAGGGGGGCAGAATATACTTTTTTTTTTAAATATGGCCCTGGAAGCGACCCTTGCCCAAGGGGTCGCTTCCAATGTAATAAAAACAAATTCCCTGGCTCTAGTGGGCTTTTCTGCCCCCCTGGGGCCAGAAACGCCCCAAAAAAATCAGGCGATCGGTCCCCAGGGGGGGCAGAATATACTTTTTAAATAAATTTGGCCCCTGGAAGCGACCCTTGCCCAAGGGGTCGCTTCCATTTAAAAATAAACAAATTCCCTGGTGTCTAGTGGGGTTTTCTGGGGGCAGAAAGGCCAAATAAAAAAACCGATCTGCCCCCAGAGGGGGCAGAATATACTTTTAAAATAAATTGGGCCCCTGGAAGCGACCCTTGCCCAAGGGGTCGCTTCCGATTTAAAAAAAAAACAATTCCCTGGCTCTAGTGGGCTTTTCTGCCCCCCCCCCCCCGGGTCCAGAAACGGCCAAAAATCAGCCGATCTGTCCCCAGGGGGGGCAGAAAAGTCTAAAATAAAATTTCCCCCTTAGGAAGCGACCCTTGCCCAAGGGGTCGCTTCCTTTGCATTGAAATACACATCCCTGGTGTCTAGTGGGACATTCCCGGTGCACGATCGCGACGCTGTGCGCGATCGTGCACCAGGAATGCCCTGCATTGAGACATCGGGGGAGAGGAAACACTGTTTCCTCTCTCCCGATGCCTCAATGTGCCCCCCGGCCCACCGGAACAGCAAACACTCACCCTCCTCTTGGACGCGCTGGAAACAAATGGTTTCCAGCGCGTCCAGCGCTCCTGATGACGTCGGCGCACGCTGTGCGCGCTGACGTCATGGGAAGCGTGGGGAGTCGGGGTGGCAGCGGAATCTCTTCCGCTGCCATCCCCCTCTGTGGGGGCAAGATCGATACCCCAGGGGAGGAGCGCCAGCGCTGCCCCCATGGGCTGTGCTCATGACGGAGCGGTTCCGTCATGAGCACAGCCCAACCGATGCTCATGACGGAACCGCTCCGTCATGAGCATCGAAGGGGTTAAAACCTTGCATGAAAAATTTACCTTGACTAACTTTCACTTGATTCCTTACCATTCTTTTCTTCAGTGTGACGCTCTACTTAACTTCCATCCTCTGCATGCATTCTATTTCTAATTATAGTCCTCTCAGTTTGATGTCTTTCTGCTTTAGTCTTGCATTGTAATTCTGCAATTGGCTGACACAGATCACAAAATCTCCTCTTTAAAACCCTATCCCTGTAACCCAGTATTACCTAATCTCCACCCTCCTATGTATCTCACAAACCATTCCCTGAAACCACATAGCCCCTACTAGTGATCACACCTAACTGGTATTACATAATATATCACAAAGTAACTGGGTTTTTTGCTTGATAGCACATGACTAATCCCAATAACTAATAATATCACTACACTAACCAATAATCTTGTGTTCCTGAGTAGCATGCTGTTTGGCTTAAAGTGCTCCAATGACTTGTCAGGGGTAAAAAGTATATATATATAAATAAAATCTATACACAACTATATATGCTTGCAGTATATATAGCTATATATATTTATATTAAAAAAAAAAAAAAAAAACTAAAGGCTAAAGTAACATTATAGTTAGGTGAATTTGTCAGTGCAAACTTAAATGTTTTGAACTAAAAAAAACACGGTGTCCAGGTTTTCTGTCAAGGTTTACTCACGTCTCCGCAGGAACACCAGGCAAATGATGCAAGATCCTCAACCTCCCCTAATCACCAAACGGACCCAACCAAGTCGAAGTACCGAATGGTAATCCGGGGAAGAAGGGAGAAAACAAGGAGGGAAGAAACAAGGTCCCACGCTGCACCCCACTCAAGGACGAAATCCAAACAGCCAAGGAAGGTCTCTGTCAGGAAAAAGGACAGATAATAAGGTAAGTTTGTAAGTGTTGCTACCGCTAATGTGACTTTATCTATGCAAGTTTTATGTGTAATGTATATATCTACCTGAATTGTTCCCTTCTTCAGGAACTTCTGGTAAGTGGTGTTAGGGGAGAGATGGTGTGTGTCTAGAGAGAAAAGAGGTCAGAGCAGTAAAGTTAATTATCTTTTTGAAGGAATAAAGAAAATGTAGTATGCAAGAGAAATTAGTATAGGACGCTCACCAAAAAAGAATGTTGTGGTTGCCTTGTATCATTGATGCTATTAAGGTAGTTTTTGATTCAATCTGAAGCATTTAGACATGTACTCCACCTTAACTTTAGGGGAGTCCAATGAAATTCCTTATCTTTTCAGGAATAAAAGAAAAGGAGATCTTCATAAATCACCAAGTCCATGTCAGATAAGTAACATAAAAATGATAATAATTAGTATATTCAGCGCCCATGCGCTGTTACCCAAAAATGAATTATGCAGCTTTGTTTTTCCTCCTTATTCTTTTCAGGATTCCAAAGCAGTTCCGAAAGAGAGGGAGGGCGGTGCTATGAGAGGAGACGCCGCTCTCTGAAGAAGGACGCCGACACTGAGTTCAACCGGAGACTGGGGGGCAGAAAGCAGAGCGTGCCGAAGAACAATGGAGCCTGGAGACGAAACGCTGTGCTGACGAGAGAAACACTGATGCGGTGAACCGGAAGTACAGGTAAGGACCAGAAGAGCTACACTCCTTCCCGAAGCAGGAACGCGAAGCGTCTCTGCTCGGGATTCAGGAGGATTTGTGCTCTTTGGCTGGCTCCCGCACATGCGTGTTTGCAGGAGCCAGTCATCGTTGTAGTATGTAATCTATCTATCTATTTTTTGTTTGTTTGTTTTTTTACACAGTGGTGGTCGCCGCTGTGTAGTTATACATGAATCAAAGTTACCAATTTAAGATGGGAAGAGTGTTTTTTTGTTTTCTTATAACATTGGAGCTGTTTAATAAATCTTCACAAAACTTTCCCAAAAATGTTTATCCACCGCAGTTCCTTCCTGGAAAGTTACGGGGTAATCCATCAAGTGGCCAAGAAAAAGGAGGGGTCCCAAAACACTTTTTTCCCCATGCATTCCCATAGGAAAAATGCATGGGGAACAGGGATACATAATGCAATGGAATTCCCCTTTTCCCCACTATGAGTACTTGTCAAAAGGACCTAGAATAATGGGCCGGGGATGAGAGCTGAGTGCTGCCATGGGAGAAGGAGCACCGACTACTCAATACTCCATTGTGGAATACTGGGGACGCGTTACTATAGTCCCTCAAAAATCTGGGGAAGGATGATGAACGACCACCATGAATGGAGTTTCTCTCTGGAGGGTTTGTGCAAGTCATGCGTTGCTCTCCCCCTCCCCCCTCCCGGCTACCGAACCCCTACCCTTCTGCACATACTACTTTGTCAGACACTGGGAGCCCACCTGTACCACACTGCCTCAGGGTTACCCTCTGCTGTCTTCTTCAGACGTGCAATTGCCTTAGGCTAGTCAAAAGCTCTGTATCATGAACAATAAGTGCGTCAAGCTGCAACTTAGTGGGGTTTAGTGTTTTCTTTATCCAGTGTGCATCGGTTTATACTTTACTGCTGGCACATTACTGAATGAGAGGGGAGGGGCGGGGAGGAAGAACTTTGAGGGAGGGAGAAGAACTCATCCACACCAGTAGAAATACTAGATGACTTTTTTTTTTTTTTAGAAATTACAGCTCAAACACAATGGATATCATTACTTGTTATCCCTGATATGTGCTGTCAGCCACTTATGACAGTCCTACAAGGGTAGCCACTATGTTTGGTTAATGAAATGCCAAATAAACAGATAAAAAAATAATAAACAAGGATACAGAGAAAACGGCTGAACAGAATGACATCAAATCCTCAGAAAGCTAGATCTTTACCCAAAAAGCATGCTTTTTGTGATTTGGTGCAAATCTGTTCAGTAGTGTTTGAGAAATTAAGGTTAAACATGTATAGGTAATATGACAGTTGATTCCGCTTGACACTTGCGGGAGTCCTGCGGGACCACAAATTCAAAAATTGAGTGATCAGATGGGTCACAAGTGCTTTTACCCTCGTTGGCCATCTGAATGGCTGGACACAACATGAAAAAAAATGTTACAGCTGCTACTACAGGACACGGGGACTAGGTCCCCACTTCATGAAAATGTTAAAAAATAAAATAGGGCAGGGTAGGGGTACCCTGACCTCTTGTCCCTTATGAAGGGACCCCCAGTGACAAAAAAAATATAGAAGGGTAGGGGTCTGTGGCTGGATGGCTGAAGGCCATGTGCAGTGGAGGGGTGGGGGGGGTATTGCCTGCCTGCAGGAGGTTGGACGCAGGGCCTGGCTGCATATGCTTAACGTTTGCAAAGTTGGGGTGGCAGAATGAATTTAGTTTATTATGATCCCATTCAAAGGTGTTTGTCATATGTTATTTGTAAAAAGGGTGACATTTTTCTGATTCTTTTAAGTCTTTCTGCGATATCTTTGGAGTTTGTTTATATATGAATGAATTCAAGATGGCGACTAATCATGATCAAGGCTTCATGGGGAGTCGAAACATGTTGTTCCACTTTTGTGCCAAGAAAACGTTTTTTTTTTATTGCACTGAAGCCTGAGTGAGCATGTTCCAGGGAGTCGACTCTGAAGATAACTGAATGTGAGATACCTGACCCACACTAGACGCGTAATTCCCCGTCAGGTCTGGGACAAGTTGTGGATTGGAAGGATTGCAGATTTTTGCACAGTACCAGAGTTGCGCCCATCGTCCAACATTCACACTAGAGGAAGAGTGTCTGAATGCTCTTTCTGCAGCTGTACACCATTCTGAGATGTATGGAAAGTATGGCAGAAACTAAGAACAATTACTAAAAGAAGATGTGCCTCCCTGTGTTTGCACAACATAAGGTGCAAAGAACTGAACTGGAAGCATTCCTGTGTCTCTACTCGTTGTACCATATAAGCAAAAGAGATACGAAATAAGACTAAGGAAAAAAAGAGCCAGGAATGACACAGAAAAATGGGAAAAGTGGTACCCATATGGAGGATAGTCCTCTACAAAACATATTCAGCATGGTAAACGCTGATCTGCCCAAATGAGCTCAGGGGTGGACTCAGTGGGTAACGGTTGTAAGTGGCCAGGGTTGAGCGGCAATTGGAAGACCTGGAGAGTCCTTGCGAGGCGGGAGTCTCCCCTGGCACAACATTTTAACTGAAAAGGATTGCCCATCCAAGTAAGAAGCGAATGAAAGGAAGGGAAAAAGAGAAATGAAGAAAGAAGGTGAGACACATTACATGTATTCTCCACACTTTTATGTATGTTAAAGATAATCAGTGTGTGTATGAACTGAATGAGACCACAGAGGACAAGCACAATTTGAATATATAGCAGTAATGAGCAAGAGCTAATGAATAAATGAGAATTGATGGGCTGGGGACTGACAGCAATTGAAGTACTGCTGGTTACCAGGGAAACAGGTTCAAGTAATACGAAAGGATCTTGGCAAATTGGCGGTGGATAAAAGAGTCTAAAGGAGCGCAGATGCAACATGATGATGTCGGATATTGAAAAGAAAGAGGCAACCCCAAAAAATCTTTAAACTGGAAATTGAGCCAATTAGAAAAGTTACAAAAACGTTAACTAAGCAAATTGTGGGATTCCACAACATTGCAAAAATATCTGGAAGTTGATAGAATATCAAAAGGACTACATATATATACAGTGTCCACCATGACTTAGCCAAATGGTAACTAGTCACAATATCGAAAAAAAAATATCGACTGGACAGAATATCGAGTTTTTGATATCGAATGAACAGAATATCGAATTGCAAAAATATAGTGGTGCAGAATATCGAAATGCAGGTAAGAAATATCGAGTTCCACAATATCGAAGTTAGTAATATCGATTTTTTTTTTAGTGTTTTAAGTGTTAGTATATGTGTTAAAAGTATGTATTATTTTTGTAATGTATGTTTGAATTTTGTAAAAGTAATGAATTTGATGTTAATTAATTTTTTTGTAATTTAATTCTGTAGCGGGTTGTGGGTTTTTTGGGGGATTAGGGTGGGAAGTAATTTAATTATAATATATATTTTTAGCATTATTTAGAATTAATTAATTATATGTTAATTTTTTTTGCGTAATTTAATTCTGTAGCGGGTTGTGGGTTTATAGGGGAATAGGGTGGGAAGTAATTTAATTGAAATTAATTAATTTACTTAATAAATTAATATTTAATAATTTATATTGTTAAGTTAATTAATTTATTATTAATTAATTAATAATTGAATAACAAGTAATAATTAATTGGTAATTATGTCAATTGTGTATTTCTTTATTAATGAGTAATTAATTAGATATTAATTATTAACAATTATTTTGTAAATATGTTAATTAATTATATTGTTAATTGTAATTAGCTAATTAATTGATTGTTAATTAATTATGTTAATTTATTAATATGTTACAATATTGTAGGTGATGTTTATAGGGGAAAATGGTGGGAGGTAAATTAATTTTTACAAAATAATTAATTGTTAATTAATGTTAATTATATTGCAGGAGTGGGTATATTAAATAATTCCCCTACGCTATCCAACACTTTCCTTACTGCTGCACTCACTGGAGTGGGAATAGTAATTTTTACCCTCCCGCTATCCAACACTTTCCCTACTGTTGCACTCACTGGAGTGGGAATAGTAATTTTTACCCTCCCGCTATCCAACACTTTCCCTACTGTTGCACTCACTGGAGTGTGAATAGTAATTTTTACCCACCCGCTATCCAACACTTTCCCTACTGTTGCACTCACTGGAGTGGGAATAGTAATTTTTACCCTCCCGCTATCCAACACTTTCCCTACTGTTGCACTCACTGGAGTGGGAATAGTAATTTTTACCCTCCCGCTATCCAACGCTTTCCCTACTGTTGCACTCACTGGAGTGGGAATAGTAATTTTTACCTTCCCGCTATACAACGCTTTCCCTACTGTTGCACTCACTGGAGTGGGAATAGTAATTTTTACCCTCCCGCTATCCAACGCTTTCCCTACTGTTGCACTCACTGGAGTGGGAATAGTAATTTTTACCCTCCCGCTATCCAACGCTTTCCCTACTGTTGCACTCACTGGAGTAGGAATAGTAATTTTTACCTCCCGCTATCCAACGCTTTCCCTACTGTTGCACTCACTGGAGTGGGAATAGTAATGTTTACCCTCCCGCTATCCAACGCTTTCCCTACTGTTTGCACTCACTGGAGTGGGAATAGTAATTTTTACCCTCTATCCAACACTAAAAATATTGATTATTTTTTAATATTATTAAGTTAATATATATGTATTAAAAAATAAAAATGCATGTTTTTTTTTTCACTTACATTAATTATTTATTAATTTTAAGGTTATTTAAGTATTTTTAAGTATGTTTTACTTAATTATATTTATTATTTTATTAATTTTACATTACTTTTAAGACATTTAAAAAAGTCGATATTTTAACAAACTATATTATTTACAACGATATTTAGGATTCGATATTTTTGTACTTACCTGTTTGTAGATAGGACTTCGATATACTGGTAGTCGATATTTTGTCACCGATATTTTTGTTGCTCGATATTTAGCTCCTCGATATTCTGTCAGGGATTCTAGCCAAATGACCAAGTGCCACAAGAATCGTCAACAAATTCAAACAAATGTTCAAAAGGAATGCTCAGAAGTCTCATAAAGTACACTTAGAAGGGGGGCGTAATGTAGATGGTGGACACATAGGATGCTTTCTAAATGAGCTCCGTGCTAGGCCCAAACAAAATCCTGCTGTAATCTGAGCCATCCCGTTCGCCACTGGGCCCGCTTGCAGAGGGATGATCGGAGCCCCTGTCACCATGCCACAGAGCCCCTAAATGAAGTATGGGGACTGCCTGGAACTCTCCTGTGGTGATGCCACAGAGTGGCCTGCGGTTCTCCCGAGCCGCGTGGGCACCTGCACAGAGCCCAACTTGTTCTCGGGGGCCAGAGAGCTCATCAGAGTCCCGCCTGAGGGGTGCCCTGCCATGCCCGAATCCTGCTTCCCTCCACACCACTCCGACTGCGGCGAACCCTGCCGGGCAGGGCCGGTCCTAGGAATTGTGGGGCCTCGGGTGAAATGGAAGATGCGAGGCCCCTCTAATTTGCATGTGACATCACAAGAAGTGACATCATAGAAAACCGACATCCAGTGGCGGAGGAGCGTCGCCCCACTGCTTTTAAGCAGTGTCGCTTAAGGAAAAATAAAATGATAATAACTAAGTTATTTTATTTTTTCCTTGTTGTGGCAGCTTTGTGGTTGGGATGGGGCGGGGCTGCTCTGCTGACAGAGCAGGGGAGGGGAGGAATGGTTTGCACTCCCTAAAGTGCGCATGAATGTTTGGCCGGCCCTCGGGCCTACCAAACATTCATGCGCACTTTGCATGTTCTCCATGCAGGCTGCATTACAGCCTGCATGGAGAACATGCCCAGCCTCCCATTCTCTGGCTGAACGCCAATCCACGGTGCTCAGACCAGTCACAACGCTGCATTACAGCATTGTGATTGGCTATCGGGAGGCTGGGAGCGGAGTGCATCCTGCTTCCTGCCCTGGAAGCGGGGAAGAGGATCGAGAGGAGGCGCGGTGTGTGTATTTAAAAAAAAAATTTCATTCCCTCTCCCCAGCTCATAAAGTGTGTTTGTGCTCAGTACATGCAACAAACAAGGCTAAATACGTGCAAGGCGTGGATCCTTGTGTGTGGTCGCTAACAATTGGGGCCTAGAATTGGATAGTGAATCTGTTGACCAACAAAGCCTGGAGAGGAGGCAAGCAAAGGCCTCTGTTTCTTCACAGATGATAGCAGAATAGTTTTGTGAGTTGCACCCTGGCTGTATAACTGCAGATCAGTTTTTTGAATCTATGCGAGGCACAATCGTCCTTCCAGGGTCCATTATCTGAGCGTCATTAAATAGTATAATAGCAACTCCTTAGAAAAAGTGGAATGAAGCACTTCTATATGGTAGTGGTAATTCAAATGACAGCTAAAAATAACTTTGACACACCACCACATAGGTATTGTGTTTTTCACCACTGCGTTAATACCCAATGTGTGGTGCGCATCTATTCATGCTAAATATTATGTGTTAAAGCATAATTTCTGAAAATACACATAAAAAAGAAACAATGTCGCTTTGCAATAAAATAATCCTCATCTTTTGAGAACAGTGTCCACGAGCAAAAGCAAAAGAAAGCATGAGTGCAAATTAAGAAAAGAAGACTTTGTAAAATAAAAGAAACTTGACTATAGAAAATAAATCTTTGCAATTATGTTTGTCCTGCTGGGCACGTTTTTGCCAGTCACATGCCTTCTATTTGCAGGGCACTAAAAGTTAAACAGAACAGAATAGTACCTCAATGACGTCCAGAGCAGTGGACAGGCACTGATTAAGTTGACTCAATCAGTGCTTGGTTCTTGCTGCACAGTGAGGAACAGAAATTATGTTAGGTCTGCCTTGACGAATTACGAGGCTGTAAAGAAGAGTACCACGCAAATCAACAAATGGTAAGCAACGGGTGGGATGTAAGTCCTTTTATGTATACAACAGTGTCTCGCAAGCAAGACTCATGCAGTAGCGCATGCTCTCGCAGGCTCGACCCTAAAAAGGGTCAGAGTAGCACTAAAAAATGTTCAATAATCACGTGAGCAGCTGCATTTGGATCTCTTCAGAGATCAACAGGAAGAGCAAAAACATCGGGATGTGTAAGGACCCTCGAGGTTTTTCAGAAGGAACTGATTTGGGGCTGGGGCCTACGGATAAAGGGTGGCCCTGACTGGAGTAGTTCATGAGAATACATCTATACCTTTGCACATTACACTGGATAGGTTTTTCAATGTTTTTCCACTCATCATATCAAGGAAGTTGCTTGCTATTTCTACATTTGAAAAGGCAGATGGCGAGGTTTCGTGGCTGCTGGCTCACGGCGTGTTGCACTCTTTCACAACGAGAAACCTTGTCTAGCTACAGTAGATCCCTTCTGTCTGCCCCTGCACCCCACCCTCACTGCCCTGTTAAACAAGACCCAGGAGCAGCACTAGCTGTCAAAACTGTATCTATGAAATCTCCTACAAGTAATTATATGGACAAGAAATTACTAATTCACAGCCCCTGGGACATAATTGGTTCGGGGGACTCAAAGTGTGTCATGGAGCAGTTAATCTGCTACAATCATAAAAAGAGGGGCCACAGAGCTCCCTGCTGGGGAAATTGGGTGGTTATCAGGTTTTCTGCACTTAGCTGCATTTACCCCTCTAGCCATCTAAGTTTAGCACTGGTGGCCTGCTCTGGGAAGCAAACATGCTAGTCCCTCTATGGAATAAAATGTAGTGATCTAACAGTATAGCGTTGCGAGGCCAAGGACAGGGCCCCTCTGCCCTGGGCCTCCCAGCACCACATAATGGATACAAGGCCCAGCAAAGGGTGCCCCACACCTGGACCTTGCAGCCTAATGGAATGGTGCGAGGCTCACCTGCTCTGGGCTTCGCAGCACTGGATAATGGCCCCAGTCCCAGTGAAAGGGGCCCCACAGATAACCTTGTAGCCTGATCTAGTGCTTCGAGGCACATGGGATGGGGAAACACCTCCCCTGTGCCTCAAAGCAGTAGCGAGACATTTTGCTAAACACTGTACTACTGTGCCATGCCAGTCTGATCTGGATGCTCCCTCTTCCCCTCATCCACCTCTCCTTACCTGTTAATGTCCGGCTAGTCCTGGAAACAAAAGAGCCTTCTGTTGCCTGGAAACGGAATACACAAAGGGCAGACAAGACTTCACCACAGGTTTTTAACAGAGGTGCTGCCCCCGCCCTTGTCCCTGAGAGCCGACATAATTGTTGGCCTTGCTGCTGTCACGTCCTATACCCAGTCTTTTCCCACCGCCCACCACTGCACCTCTAGGAATGACACAACGCCCTGACCAGCGAGGTCGAGACACCTCGCTTAAAAACGCATTTGCGATGTAATTGGTTTGGGGAGGGGTTCCTGGAGGAGCATGTAGGCTGACTGAGAAAGTGTGGCCTTTCACACAGAAACGGGGCCCCATGTTTCTGAGCTGAGCGCGGGGCCCTGGGCAGCTGCCCATGCCTAGCGATGGCCCTGCTGCCGGGGGCCCTTACATCGACGGCATCAACGACCCCACACATTTCACCTGGGCGGGTGTGCTCAAGGTCCACTGCGGCCCGTGTCACTCGAGGTTAGGCCACGATCGCCTTCTGTGTGCCCGGGCTGTCATTGCTAGGCCGCAGAGGATGAGACGCCACACTGTCAGTGTGCAGCAGGAGCTTGCACACCTGCTTTCCCTGCGGTGCACGGAGTGTCAGACCACGAGGGACTCACACAGGCCCACACGGATGACACTGCCTGGGGTGCTGTGTCCCTACCTAACTGATATCAATGGTAGCCCTCCAGGTATTTCCAGGGGTGTGTGAGGACGTACGCCCCCCGGATGCGCCCTGTGATTGCCTGTGGCCCCTGGGCGACCCCTTATCTGCTCCTGCACGGTGCGGCCCCCACGGTGAGTTGGGCCCCTTAAATACTAGTGTTACACAGCTGCTTCACTTGGACTGCCTGCAAACCAGTGACACTAGATTAATCCCACCAGCAGCTGTTTGCAGGAACACTTGGGCCAGCGGCCCAGAATGCAGATTTATTAGTGTCCCCCCTACGTTCTGGTGAGCTGCATGCACATATGGGGACTGCACTGTGAATCCACACACCTGGGGGATGCGCCATCTCACATCCGAAAGGACCCAGTGGCCCGGCGACCTGCATTTACCCAAGGGCTGGACATTGCCTGTACACTGAGCCTTGTTGCGGGCTGCGGCGGCCTGCTCTACTGCATGCTGCTTGATGCAGTGGCACATATTGACTGGTGACCTCTGAAGGGCACACCACCTAGATCCTTGGCCTATATACAGCAAGTTGGGCCCGCTTCTTGAATCAGTGATGGAGGTGCTCTCTCGGGTGGGGGCCTAGCTGACAATAAGAAATTAGATCTGTGTCGCTGGGCTATGTGGGCACCCTCATCTCACTATATGTTGTGCCATCCTATGCTGTGACACTTCCCCACACCACTGCATGGGCCTCCGGCTGTGCCCTTCTTCCTATTCATACAATCGACTGTAACATTACCTGGGACGCACCGCCTCAGTGGAGGCACAGAAGACCCAGGATGAGAGACCCCAGGGCCTAATTGTCCACGAGGGCGCCCACCGCCTGCCAGGTTCAACCAAGGACCCAAAATAACAGCCCTGCCTCCTTGCTGCTCACCACACATGACAGGAAGACTGTGGTGTCAGAGCGGCCCTGGCCTGCACGCAACTAACGCAGCCTGATGACTGCCTCCCGCCTTCGATATAACATGGTGGGGAAAACCAGGGGGCATATTAGCAAGACCCACGTTAAAATTATCGCCGTTTTAGCGGCAGGAAACTGCCGCTAAAACGGCGATAATGGGCTTGCTAATATGCGTTATGGAATTCCAATAGAAGCCCAGGTTAGATGTCCTGCCCATCTAACCTGGGCTTCTATTGGAATTCTATAACGCATATTAGCAAGCCCATTATCGCCGTTTTAGCGGCAGTTTCCTGCCGCTAAAACGGCGATAATTTTAACGTGGGTCTTGCTAATATGCCCCCAGGATTGCTAAGAATGTAACTCCCAATACCAGCATCTTGGTGCCGCCCCCGGCCTCCACTGATCAAACATTGGGGGCCCTGCATCATCTAGAATCTACCCTGGACAAGCACTCAACACAATTCGAGAAAGTTCTCCATGCCATTCTGAATACTAAAACATCACTCGAGGTGAAAATCAATGCTGTCTCCTTGGACGTGAACTTGTTGAGAGCAGATCATCGCAAACTGGTGGATTAAGCGGATGTAACGGAATGTGCATTGACCTCGATGGGCCCTACTGTTAAACACCTGTAGGCCAGGATACTTACCATTCAAAAAGAAATGATCTCCTTGCATCGCCATGCAGGAGATGGCGAGGGGCGCTCACGGCGCAGCAACATTCGCTTCTTGAAACGGGCCATGCATCCAATCGCTGAGCTCTTCCTGGAGGATTGGCTGATGACCACCATGCTGGAGAACATGGTCCGCAAGCTGTTATCAGTGGAGCGGGTGCACCGTGTCCCATGCTGCCCACCCTTGCCTTGAGCCCCGTCTCACCCACTCATTGTCTGTTTTCATAACTATCGGGACCGAGACCTGATCTTGCAGCATTTTCACACAAAGGGCCAGTGGAGCTTTGAGAACACAGACATCTCAGCATACCCGGATTTCACGATCGCAGTAGAACATCTCTGGGGCTCCTACCTGAAGGTGAAACAACATGTGCAGGAGCTGCAACTTCGCTACGCTTTGCTGTTGCCCGCAAAGCTTCAACTAATAGATGGCGAATCCTCCCACATCTTCTCATCACCCGATGGTGTATGGACCTGGTTCCATGCAAAAGGCCTTGCAGGCACGGCAGAGACTGATTACACAGACAGGGTTACCCCACGACCCAAAAGCAGGAGGCGAAGAGTGACTCGAACGAGACCTGCCCAGGACCAGGCAGCTGAGGAGTAGGCCTGTGCAGTGGAGGTGGCTACCTTCCACAGCTAGAACCCTTTCACAGCCCTGTGATCCGAGCTGGTCTTGGACTCTGGCTCAGACACTGGTGCATCCGTATCCTTTGTCATGAGTGGCAGGCGTAACCCTTAATTTACACCATGTTCAGCCAACGACCGAATATGATCTTCGCCTTACCAGTGGGCCCCTCACCCCCATGTGGAGATGGTGTGCTCGACCCTCCTGCAGTGTGGGAGCTCCAGCTGGCAATGACAGGCTGGCAGCGGGGAGATTTGGAATGGGCCCGGAAAACGTACAACAGCTCTAGCTGCCGCCTCACGCCCCACACGTGCTCCAATGAGGACTTGTTTGCATGCTTTTCGTTATTGTTTTTGTTTCTATTCCACAGTTGGGGATTTTTGGACAGGGACACATATGACCACTATCCTGGGGGGAGTTGCAGCGTTAAATCTCACTACTGTTCAGGTATACCTTATGGTTTTATTGGAGTCTGTTGAAGGGTCTGCTATTCACCCTCCCTGGCTCTGGATGGCCTCTGTAACGTTGGGGCGACACCAACATGGGGCAGGGAGGGGTGCCACATCCTCCACCGCATATCCTACTAAACAACTTACTAGATGGAGCCCACAACTGATATTCACATCCCACAAACCACATCCTTATGTGGAATGTGCGTGGCATGGCCACCCCACTAAACGCTACCGCGCCTATGCATACCTTAAACATCGACACATGCACATTGCCAGGCTACATGAAACAATCTTAAACCAGTGGAGCTACCAAAGGGCCGGACAAAATTGAGAGGGCAAGTATACGGCACATCCATGTCCGCTTATGCTAGGGTAGTTCTCACCTGGATCACCCCTAGGGTCCAGTTTGTTCTGAATGCACATAGAGTGAACGTAGATGGACGCTATGTGATTCTGGAGGGCCAACTTCCCACACACTGGTGGCACTATATGTCCCCAATACTAATCAGTTGGGTTTCATAGACACGTTCACTCCTGCGCTTTTTTGCGACTCTGTACACCCGGGACTTGGAGGAGTTGACTTCAATTGCGTACCGGACGTTGATCTCGACAGTTCCTCCCCTCCCGGGCACCCGGATACTCGTTTTATTCCCCAGTTCATGATGTGCACACCAGGATCGACCTTTTCCTTTGCCCAGAACAACTGGGCCCCCTGATAACCCATGCAGAGTACTTGGTGCGTACCCTCTCAGACCACTGACCGTTACTGGTCACCCTCAGGTGGGACAGACAACGCCCCACCATACCCACATGGCGGTTGCAAACAGAGGCACTCTCCAACCCCCCATTCCGTGAGGAGCTGGCGCAGTGCATCACACAATACTTTGAACTTAACAAGGGTACTGCCTCGTCCCGGGACTTAGAGTGGGATGCACACAAAGTTGTCGCATGTGGCCACTGCTTGGCATCTACTTGGGGGATACGACGTCGCTTGGTGCGTGAGCTAACAGCCATCGAGCATGAGCTACGACCACTGGAGGTGAGGGTAGCCACTTGCACCGCAACAGCTGAGCAACTCCAGCAGCTGCGTAAGCAGTGAGCCGAAGCTGAAGCTCTCCTGTGTAAACATGACTACAAACGCCGCACAGCTCTGCTACATGCTGAAGGAGATCAATCGAGGAAGCTACTGGTGTGGCTCGGGAAGGAGGATTAGCGAAGTGCTCCAATTGGAGCGCTCCGCCTGAATGATGGCACAATAATCACCTCTCAGCCGGCCATCAATGTTACCTTTCGTGAATATTACTGGAGTTGTACGCGGCTCCGGATCCCCCAGCTCTGGAGAGCACACACAGCTTCTTCCACAACCTATTGATGGTCAGGTTGAACCCGTTGCAACGGGCTGAACTAGACGAGCCCCTGCAACTGGAAGAAATACGTGTCACTATCTCGTATATCATCCGCAACAAGACCCTGGGCACCAACGGGCTACCAGATGAATATTATGCAACCTTTCTCACTCAAACCACTCAACACCTGCTGGACATGTTTTCTGAGCTAAAAGCGCTTTGCGGCGGGTAGCAATCTACTCCAGGACCCAAAAAGGATTAGTGGTCAATTAGTATAGGGAAATATGAAATTAATTTTAGCGTGGACATATTAGTCTGTTATTTGGATTGAAAAAGGACAGTGGAGAGATAGAAGAGAGAAGGGTTTGCATTTATATAGTGCTTGCTACCCCTAATGAGGTGTTGAAGCGCTTTTCGCCGAGTAGCACGCTGCTCCGGAACCCAAACAGGATTAGTGGGGAATTAGTATAGGGAAATATAAAATTAATTTGAGTTGTGGTTATATTAGTCTGCTATTTGGATTGAAAATTATATTGGAGGGATAGAAGAGGGAAGGATTTAGACATTTTTATTTATTTATTTGGAGCTCATAGCAGTAGGAGGAGGTTTGGGATGAGTGAAGGGGAGTTGGAGGGGGAAGAGTCAGAGGGAAGGATTTAGAAAGGCTTGTTCTGGAGATCTGAATAGTTAAAGAGGTATGAGATGATGCAAGGAGGGGTAGAGGAGGGAAGATTCTAGAAAGGGTTATTTTAGGTATCGTAGTAGTAGAATAGGGTTTGGGATGAGTGAGAGAGTGGAGGTAGAGGATATATTCAGAGAGGTATAGGGTGAGAAGTAGGTGAGAGTCTAGAAAGGTTTTTTTGGGGGATCATAGTAGTAGAATGGGGTTTGGGATGAGTGAGAGAGTGGAGGTAGATGATATATTGAGAGAGGTATAAGGTGAGAAATAGGGTAGTGCATTGGAGAGAATAGTAGAATGAGGTTTGAAATTAGTCAGGGTAGAGGATATACTGCGAGAGGTATAGAGTGAGATATAGGGTAGTGCATTGGATATGCTGAATTAGAAGCAAAGTAATAAATATAAAGATACATAAGTCCATGGAAGGTATATATGTATAGGAAGGTACATATATACCTTATATAATATATGTAGATTTAAGTTGTATTTAATAAACTCAGACTTTCAAGTGTTGCTGTATTTAAAGTTAATTAATTTGTTTTTAATAATTTCTTTTTTGTAATTCAATGATGAAGCAATTGTAGATAGTTATATGATAAAAGATGTACTTATTCATGCAGTCACCTATATACATGTTAAACATAGAATAATATAACCATAAGTAATATATATATTTATGAAGCAGAACTAACGAATATCTATATATTTAAAAACATATTTATTATACACGTTCATACAAAGCAATAACATATGTAGGTACGTATTGAAAGATACTAAAAAGGCACAAACATTATAATGCACATTTTTTAAACCATCTGGCAAACAAGTGAATATTTTTCATGTATGCTCCCTCAATTTTATTAAAGCATTCGCCCAAATTAACCCCTACCCTTCTCTGTCCTACGCCAACATCCAATAAATTAAACTTTTGGCCTGAGTTTTCCTATTGCTTATTATTTTTTAGTTGAAAAAGAAATGTATTGAAGTAATATGGAATAGTACAATAAATACAGAAATAGGGGATACAATTTTAACCGTATAATTTGTTAATTAATTTTGAAGAAAAAGAAGGGAAAAGGAGGAAGGGGAAAGAAGGGAAGGAAAGGGAGATGGTACTTATAGAATAATATTCTTAGTATAACCACTTATATAAATAGCAATAATTGCGAAAGTACATAGTTAAGAAGCATAGAATTTAAGCAAAAAAGAATCAATAGTAATAAAAAACATTTCATGGAGGTTTAGGAACTTCTTCAATACGAGGGTTATGGGTTTGTGCTACATTTGGGGAAGTGTCTAGAAAATGAGTAATAGGTGACCATAAATATTCTGGTTTTATAGCAAGGGATATGGGATGGACATATGCTCTATCTAACCTGTGGTTATAACAGACCCCATACCACCAGGCTTGATAAGAGATGTTAATGGTGTTTTTCCATGCCTTAGTGATTTGTTGAAAGGCAACTGCAAGAAGTAGATCAACAATATGAAAAGTATTTGGATAGGACTTCCATGCCAAAGATACACTACCTAAAAATATGTTGATAAAAGTGAAGGGTATCTGTGTATGAAAAATATGGTTAATTTGATTCCAGACCAGCACCCAAAAATTATGAACAAGGGGGCAAGTGAATAACATGTGATGTAAATCGGCAGGGGACTTGTTACAGGAACAACAAGATGGAGAGAGAGTAGGGTTTATTTTGTGCAAGGATGTAGGAGTTAGTAATAATCTATTATAGATATAAAATAATATTTGGGTAGTATTAGCAGCCCTAGAGGATTTCCTAATTTTAATCCAAATCCTGTTCCAAGTAGAAACAGTTAGGGACAAATTGAGATCAGCCTCCCATAAAATTTCTGTCTCAGTTTTATCACGAATAACTGGAGAAGAGGAGAGATGTTTATAAACTTGGGATGCAGTTGGAGAAATAGACAAGAGCGGAAAAATGGGGGGAGGGGAACAGGAGGAAGGGGTATTGGGTGATAGATTATTGTACGTTGACTGGATCAGTGCAATTAGAGAGGTATACTTAGATAAACAGGAACTAGGCAAAGAAAAACGTACTTGGGCAACTGAAAAAGACATACATGTATCATTCTGGAAAAGTTGATGAACCCAACGAAGTCCTCTAACGTGCCACTCTTTCCAAAAAAGGACTCTACGATTAACTTTAAGAAATGTATTATACCATAAGGAGGATTGCATGAAACGGTCTCTAGGAGAGAGATGATTAATAAATAAGGGTTGAAGAATTTTGCAATTAATATTGAAAATAGGAAGAGAAAGAGAGAGAGGTCGATGAGTAAAAGATAAGAATTCCTGAAAGGAGAAAGGATGAAGAAATTGCTTCTCAATAACAGTCCACAATGGTAATAACAAATCATCGTTATCCTCTTGAAGTAAAAGAGAAGTTTGTTTAAGAGAAAATGCAGTACGATACATTTGAAAATCTGGAAAATTGACACCTCCTAATTGTTTTGATCTTTTAAGTTTAAGTAAAGACATACGAGGCTTCTTATTATTCCACAGGAATTTCGATAGTATAGAATAAATTGTTTTAAAATGTGAATTAGGAATGTTTATGGGAAGGTTGGAAATATAAAAGAGTATTATAGGGACTAACATTTTTATTGTGTCAAGACGACTCCAGCAGGATAAAAATAAAGGATTCCACCTGGACGTAGCATTTTTTAATAGTATTTGTAATTCCTTTAAGTTTATTGTAACGGATTCTTTAATAGAAGGTTTAAACCATAGACCTAAGTATTTTATTTTATCTGGGTTCCAACGAAAGCCAGAAGAAAGGAAATCTACAGAAAAACAATGTATTTAATGGGAGGATTTCACATTTGTCGGAATTAAGTTTGTAGCCAGAAACAGCGGCAAAGGATTGAACTTCTGATAAGAAGGCCGGTAAAGAAGACTGAGGTTGTGAGAGAAAAAGCAGAATGTCATCAGCATAAACAGAAAGTTTTAATTGATTAGAGCCATATTTAAAACCAAGACTGTTCGAGTTTGAGCGGATCTTAATCAAAAAAGGTTCAAGAGCTTATATAAAAAGAAGAGGAGAGAGAGGACAACCCTGCCTTACCCCACGATGTAAAGGAAAAGAAGAAGATACAAGACCGTTAGCCAATATGGAGGAAACAGGAGAGGAATAAAGCAAGGAAACATAATTTATAAATTTATGACCAAAACCAAACCAGGACAGAGTGGAAAAGATAAAGGGCCAACCAACTCTGTCAAAAGCTTTTTCAGCATCTAGAGATATAGCTGCTAAAGAGTCCGTACATAACTTGGCTTTAGTGAGAACATTAAAAAAGAGTCTAGTATTGTCAGAAAGATGTCTTCCCTTAATAAAACCACATTGTTCTCTTTCGATTAGATGGGGTAAAAAGTTCTCTAGACGAAAAGGTAAAATGTTTGCAAAAATTTTATAATCCAAATTAGTTAGGGAGATGGGCCTATAATTTTTACAAAAACTATGATCTTTACCCTCTTTGGGGAGGAGACAAATCAGGGCTTCTTGAAAAGAGCCACTAGACTTTTTGGAGGAATTAAAGAAGTGAAATAAAAAATGTAGTTTTTGGATGAGAAGATGAGAGAAATGAGAATAAAATTTGATCGTAAAACCATCAGGACCTGGGGCTTTACCTCCTTTAATGGTTCGAATAGCAGAAAGAATGTCTGATTCTCGAATATCTCCATCTAATACCGAAAAATCCAGATCAGGAGAAGAAGGCTAAATATTGGAGTATGAGGTCCTGGGATACCGGGTTTTCAGGGGTGTAAAGATTTTGGAAGAATTGGGTAAATTCTGATAAAATTTCTTCATTTTTGTAAACTAAAAGATTGTTAGAGGACAGAATAGAGCTAATTTTGGTGCGTTATTTTTTAACTTTAAGATAGTTGGCTAAAAGTTTTCCCGCTTTGTTTTGACCCCCATAATATTTAGCAGAGGATTTAAGCAAAAATGAACTAGCGTTGTCTGTGGATAATTTGTTGAATTCAAATTTGGTTTTAATTAGTTGATCCAAGCATGATTTAGAGTTTGTTTGGAAAAAAGAGAGTTCTAATTGTTTGATACGCGTCGTAAGTGATTGTAAAATATGTAAAGAGGATTTCCTTCGTTGGGATACATAGGAGAGAATAAAGTCTCTGGAGGCTGCTTTAAAGGCATCCCAGACGATCTGTGGAGACATATCAGGAGTTTCATTGTCACAGAAAAAAGTGGTAATAAAAGATTCAAATTGTTGGGTAAAAGTGGAATCCAGTAAAAGAGAATTATTGAATCTCCATCTACGAGTACCATGGTTAGGGGGAAGAAGGTCGAGATCTAAAGAGACTGGGGCGTGGTCGGAAATCAATATTGAACCAATATCTGAATGAATAATATGTTGTGCAAGTGCTTTTGAGGTGAAAAGGTAGTCTAGACGAGATTAAGAGTGTACTGGAGAAAAGAAAGAATATTCTCGGAGTGTGGGATTACATAACCGCCAGGCATCTACTAGTGATCTTTGTTGAATAGTGGATGTAAATTGAGAATGCATAGGAGAGGAGGTGAATCTAGAATGGGAGTTGCGGTCTATAATAGGATCCATAACCAGATTACAGTCCCCACCAACCAACACATAATCATCATGAATAGACATCAATTTAGATAATATTGTAGGGCAAAAAGTAACGTCTGGGGCAGTCGATGCATATAAATTAAGAAAAGTCAAGGGAATATTATTTAACAACAATGAAAGAGAGACCCATCTACCCGCATCATCAGAATCTTGCGAAAGAATTTTCAAATCAAGACGTTAAAATGACTACACCATTACGATTACCTGTACCTGGAGAAGCAAAGACATGGCCAACCCATTGATGTTTAAGTTTAGCTATTTCTTTTTCTAAAACATGAATTTCTTGTAAGAACGCTATATCACACTTTAAATTAGATAAATGAGAAAGAACCCATTGACGTTTTATAGGAGAACCCAAACCTTTAACTAACCCTGGGCGTAGTTCGCGAAGTAGTGCTTCGCGAAGCTACGCAAAGTGCAGTTCGCACTACGCGAGCTTCGCGTAGCACTACGCGAACTGCGTAGTGCATGTTCGCAATGATTGCACAGTGCCGGATGCTTGTCCGCACTGTGCAATCCTTGAAAACGCCATCTTGCACAGTGCGAGCTGTCTTTTACTGCCTCTCGAGTAGATTTTTACTCGAGCAGCAGCTTTCTCAACGCGGACTGGTAGTTTCTCATCGCGAGCGGTCGCGAGCATACGCGACCACTCGCAATGAGAAACCTGACCTCCCCGCGTTGAGAATCTCGCCGGGAGGTTTATTTTCCACGCTCGCGATCGGCAACTTGATGTTGCTGATCGCGAACGAGGAAAAAGTCTCGCCGGGATGTCATCATTTTGCTTGCTCGCGGTCGCCAACTTGACGTTGAGGACCGCGAGCAAGCAAAAAATGACCGCTGCACTACGCTACGCTACGCGTGTTTGCACTGTGCTACGTGCAATTCGCGTAGTGCGAAGTAGCGCAAACTTCGCAAACTACGCGAGCGTAGCGTAGTTTTCCGCCCAGGCCTACCTTTAACATTCCATGAAACAACTCTTAAAGTCATCTACAATAAACAATGAAATATAGACTAAATGTAAAAGTAATACAACGATTAAGTTTTAACAATAAGCTATATGTGATATTGATCAGCATAAATTTCATAATATCATAATGACCAAAGTGAAAAGCATAAAGAAGGAAATGAGTGGTTATGAAAAAAGAAAGAATGAGAGAAAGAGATATGAGTAGTTGACAAAAAGAAGAAATAGAGAGGTGAAATAGGATAGGGAAAACACTTGTAAAAAAGAGGAGGTGACTGGAAACAGATAAATAAGATAATGAAAGAGAAAGAAAAGAAATATGATAAGTAAAAAATACACAACATACAATCCAGAAACATGAGAAACCTTTGCAAGAGATAGAAGCAATACGGAGGTGAAGAAGTCACTAAAGAAGGATGAAAGAACTAACCAGATAAAAAGAGGAGAGCTATATAGGAAGATATAAATAATTATGAAAATCAAGAGAGTAAGAGAGAATGACATAAATTGAATGAAGGGAAATAGTATAGGGAAGAAACAGGAGCATACAGTTGAGAAAGATAGATAACCTGGGAAAAGGAAAGGAGAGTGGAGAAGGGAAAAAAGGACAAAGACAACAAATAAAAAACATATATTATAAAAGCTATCAACATAATGACTAACTACAGAAAACATAAACAAGATGAGGGTGGTGAAGCCACACAAGGAAAATGGCACAACCAACCGGGCAACTCAAGGTGGACCGAGGAGGGAGGACTTCATCAAAACGGACCAGGGATAAACAGAGACTATGAAAACAAAAAATGTCGTACCTAATAAAAGAGAAAAACACAACAGGTGAGTACAACGTGATTACAACGTATGGGGAAACAAGAAACTTCAGTAAACAAGTACATCACAACATTATTTTAAACAGCAGAAACATATCAAATGAATGAGAACATGAGGTCAAACATTAGCTCTACCGCACTTAATAAAAGAGAGAAAATAACAGGTGAATACAACATAGAGAAAACCAAAAAACAGAAACTAGATGAGAAACAAAACAATGTCAAAACAACAGAGCATATGAAACTAATGACAACACAAGATCAAACACTAGCTTGTCAAGACAAATCCATATCTTCTTCTCCACACTGTTCCAAGAACTGTTGTAATAATGCAGGATCTTCGTAATTTGTGGTTCTATTCTTATATGTCACTTTAAAAAGACATGGATGAAAGAGACCAAATCTGGCATTGAGAGCCCGAAGTGCTGGTCTCATATCAAGGAACTTCTTTCTTCGATCCGCTGTGTCTTTGGCATAATCCTGAGCAGAGAAGAGGTTGGAACCTTGCCATGAAATACGACCTTTGAGCTTAGCTGCTTGCAGGACCTTTAATAAATCTGAATACTCCAAGAAGTATATGATTACTCCTCTAGGTTTGACTGAAGAGGTTGTCATAGTTGGAATACGACCTAAACGATGCGCTCTTTGAATGTTTAAGATAGGAGAGCTAGAAAGGCCAAGCACTTGTGGAAGGAAAGATTTGAAGAATGAAATGGCGTCTGAGCCTTTCAAGCCTTCTGCCAGGCCATAAATGCGCAAGTTATTACGCCTGCTGTGGTTTTCCAAATTTTCCATTTAAGTAGCAAGATTTCGGATTACATTGAAGGAACCTGGTTTACCACAACCTGAACAGATTCTGCTTGTTGTTCAATCTGTGTAACCCTATTCTCCATAGTAGACCACTTGTCATCCAACACTTGAAGTCTTTTATTTGTTTCGTCTATGCAGGGCTGAAGAGCTCGAATCTCCTCAAGAAGGACGTCCATAGTAATAGGTGGAGGAGATGTAGTAGGAGAAGGAGGATCCTTTTTGATGCGCTTTCCAGAAGTCGATATAGACGAAGTGGTCGATTTAGGAGTTAGTTTGTTGGTGGGAAGCGGAATACTAGATGATGCCATCAATGTTTCCTTATTGGAAAAAGAAGAATTGCTTTCAAAGCTCTCCATATTCGCTGAAAGAAAAGAGTAAGGGTTGTGGTCTGCCAAAGATGAGAACGGTATAGAGGAAACAGTAACACGACAAGTAAATTTTGTTCTCCCCATAAAATGCTTAGCGGAATTTGAAGCTGCTGAACAAATCAGGGCAGCGTGTAGGTCAATGAAGGAGTATAGAAGTGATGTGCTAAAGCAGTCAAAAGAAGAAAGTCATTGATGAGACTACAGCAAAAGTTCCTGGAAAATGGAAAACTTAAAATCAGTAAATTAGAGAAAATTTATAAGCCATACTGGGAGCAACTCAATTATAGTCCATTCCTTCTTGACATAACATATGACAGGTATCCAAAAAGTCCATGTGAGGAACAGCACATCACCTTCAGCACCAGGAACTGTCTAAACTGTTAAAATTAGACGCAAATATTCACCAAAACAACATCAGAGACTCACTGTGACCGATACATCAGTATAAAGTCATTCAATGTAGCTCTGTGTGAAAAATGCCTTAGACCAGATAACAAGGCACCGATATTATTTATATATATTCTGTCGAATTTTGTCCTCCATTTAATAAACTTGCTTTAAAAATGAGCATTAAGTCGTGTTCAGGAGCTAGAACATCGTGAAATGCTCCCGCTTCCAACCGTCATTAAACGCGGGTTGCCGCGTAAGAAAAAACAAAATGGCGGTTGCGACTCCCGTGAGGGAGACACTCCGGCCACAAAAGAAGGGGAGAGACGCTCACCCAAACCACGGAAGAGGCAAGAAGAACATCCAGGGTCCTGATGAAATCCGCCATCAATATGCAGCGAGGCGGCGTACGACTGCAAGAAAAGCCGTCCCTCCGTGCGAGCCACCACGGAGCTCCCTCAGCAGGCGGCCATCCTCTATTGGCGTCAAGCCACGCCTATCCCTATTGCTTATTATAAGCAAAGTTTGGGCTTTGGGTCTGCCCCTTTCAATCATTGGCTTTCTTCAAGCAGCCTCTTTCAGCCATTGGCTTCATACTCAATCACTTATTGCCTCGGTCCACTGGAGTATTAATCTCTGCCCTAATGCTCTTTTGGTGTATTATTTTGCCTTCACACAAGTGCTTGAATTGAACTGCTTCAGGGCCTAATTTACAACTATACCCCCAATTTGTGCACTCCTGCTGCCTCGCTCTCATTTTTCTAGCTCTAAAAATGCATTAGCACATTAGACCTATTGGGTTCGTCAATGCTTGTTTCATTTTGAGCCCTACATCCCCTTTTTGCTGCTGCAGCTATTTGGGTTCAACTGGTAGGGCTAGTTGAAACTAGTAAATTGACCTTGACAACATGCTCCAAGTCCTACATAAATTGAACTGAATGATAGAAAGTTGATGGTCAAACTGGAATTTGGTAAATCTGAGCAATCTTCAAGTCAATGAGCATTGTTAGATTTTGGCTAGGGAAAATGCTTTGTACACAAAGCGGTCAATGCGCTTACACTGTTTATAAAACAGTGGCACATTTTGAAAACTCTGAAAGGTATTGCACGAAAATACTATTTATTTTTTAATCATGGGATCAGTCATTCGTTAGCTTTCATTTTTAATCATTTCAAATTCAGCGATTTTCTCAAAGAAGGAATTGTTGAAGGATTTAAATTTGAAGCAAAATATAGGGAACAAATGTGAGAATTGCTTCCCATCCGCTCAGGTGCTGGACGAGCGACTCAGCATGTGTGCCAATGAACTGCTGGTCACTTAGCTCCGACCCCACCCACTCGATGAACGTGTAGGGCGACCTGCTACTGTATCACATGATCCAGGAAGTCGAGTCAATACTACAGCTTGCGCATTGTGTGCAAGGTAATCGTAGTTCCAGACGATATGCTCTGAAAGTAAATGCTATCATAGAATTTACCAGTTTTCGAATAGTTAATTGGCATGTTTGTGCTGAGGAGCAGGCTGATTGTGTCAGACTTCATATGGTAAGCATCACATTGCTGAGACTTCGTGTTAAGCTAACTATTACAAAGTGAAAGCAAACTGAGTGTGTAAATAGTGGGTGGGAGGAACTCCGCAGAATTTTGCTGAGTTTTTATGAAAGGTCACGGAATTCCGTGGAGTAAAACTCAGCGAGTTCCGCCCACCCCTAGACGGCAGACGCCAACACTCTTAGGCTTCTCCGCATGAAGGGGGACACACGAACAGGTGGAGAATTATGGGAAACCTTCTTGCTTCATGTTGAAGCCAAAAATGATATGCGCCCCCGTGAGCCACGGCACCACACTATATGCCTGGACTCACACTCATGCGATCACTGACTTACCTTTCGCCCAATGAGGTGCTGTTGCACCCCATCTCCTGCATGCGAAACATCAATCAACACACACGCCAAGATAAGGCTTCCACAGGACCCAGGCCCTACTGCCCCAAGCACACGTCATTGTTACCAACTTGGTGCAACTCCCCTGGTGCTGACCACTCAGACACCGTGCCCTTGTGCTACTTTCGCCGGGTGATTGACACTGGCATCGGACCCTCTCCATCCAGCTCTTGCTGTACACTCTGTCACATTTCCACTCTATGCAGACTCCACAGTTTGAATAGTTTTAAATATCACGCTGCTTCACAATACTGTTGTGTGACGACGGCTGTAATGCCATATTAAGCTGCTATCCTATACATGATTTGCTGGGATACGCTGTTATGCTTATAATTATACCTGTCGCTGTTACCATGCCATGTTTACAAAATCCAATGAAACACATTTAAAAAAATACACTTGGAAAGAACTTGAGTCGACAGTAAGGAGAAACCTTCAAAACAGAGCTGACTAAAGCAAATGCACAGGCTCAGGAAGCAATACAAGTATACAAACAGAAAATAGCACAACAACTGGACAAATTATTGACAGAAATAAAGATACACAAGCAACAAAGGTTTGCTAGGGACAAGAGTAATTATGACAACGTTGAATACTGACATTTGTTAAATGTTTTGATACAATCAGAGATTCGATATGAAAAGATGAAGTTATGAAACTTCAGGACAGGGATGTAACTGACTCAAGTTCAGAAATAAATTCTGATATGGATATCGAGAATTCTACGGAAAATAGCTCAAGTACTGCGAATAGAGCTGGGAAATTTTAAAGATATACTATCTGTTGAGGCAAGATGGTTAACAGAATGAAAGACAATCGAGGAGAGGAAGGGGGAAAGACAAAGAAGGAGAAGGAAAAAGAGGAAGAGGAAAAAGAGGAAACAAAACACGGATGTGATAACATTTGTGAATTTATCAGATAGAGAATTGACTAACCAGGAAGAGCAAGTATTAAGTTTAGGCCTATAGTTCTGCCCAAGTAGCAATTTCAATTATGTACAGTTTAAGATTGACCTTCTCCAGTTTGTTTGTAAACTGAAATTAATAAGGACACATGTAAATAAACTGACTCATGACAATGCAGCATTCCTAAAAACAACTGAAAAAGACACACGGACAGTAAATGTTATGGAAGGATTATGTGATATGTACGATCTAAATGTAATGAGCAAAATGGTGGATATGTATGATTTGTCTGAGGAAGAGGAATGAGATTGGTGACATAAATCCTCAATGAGATAGATTATAGGACAAATGCCCCCAGCCATAGTGAATTTAAACCACAATCGTGCCCAGTCCCCAGCTTGGCGAGTGATAATTTGGAAGTGTTCCATAAAATGATGATGAAAGATTTAAAACAACTAAGATGTAAACATTTTCCAAAGGTGAAAAAAATAGCGAATCCCAAAATAAAGTGCCTAGAGAATCTGAATTTCATTAACGACACGGAGGCTAACATTATGTATAAATTATTTTAATGCTACTCCACGCAGCACTTTAAAGAACATTACATCATAAACATTGATAATCCAGAAGAGAACTTTCCCCACATATAAATAGTCCATGCACAGAATCATCTTCCTCTTTAAAATGCGAAACATGCTCCTTCTTCACTCTGGCTGAACGTGCTCCTAAAAATTTCAACTTCTTACTTCCTTATAGAATCTGACATGCACCATCCATTGACTTATTGAGTATTTCTGAAAAAACAAAGATTTTCTGTTAGAGGATCAATCCACGAGTAGGATAAGCAAAGTAAAACATATAAGGTAAGCTCTATAAATTTACACAATTTTCTTTTTATGTCATATCAAAATGTAATATTTCCATAAACCAGGGAAGGGAGGGAATGATAATGCTAGCCTCTGTGTCTTTAATGAAATTCAGATACTCTATATTTGTAGAATTTCATTACAAGACCCGAGGCTATCGTTATGCATGTTGGTAGCCCTCTAATACTACATCTGATGTGTTCAATTGGTTTACAATAATGTTTATCAAAGATTGAAGCATTCAACCAATCAGCCACTTTCATAATATCTTCCAGTCTCCCACCTTTCCAAAAGGCTTGACTAGCTATTGCACCTCTCATTGAATGTGCATGAAATTTCTGTAAATCGACACCTGCTTACTGCTTTAAATGGTTTCACAAAGGAAATCATTAATTGGCTTACTCCGTCAGGGCGAAACTCATCCATTCGAGAATCATATTCTCTCATACAATCCACTACACTAGTTTTTCTTACAGGCTTAAAATGTTGGGTAGAAATAGTGTCTGACATAGTTTTAGTTCTCTTTGTAATATCAAATGTTGCTCCAAAGGACTCATAAACCCTGGTACTTACCTCCAATGCTTTGACCTCAGAAACTCTATGACAAGAAATTAGGCACAACAAGGAGGCTGGCTTCATAGTTAATCTTTTCAAATCTAAATATCTATTGCCTGACTATGAAGAAAGCAAAGACAAAACCAAATTGACGCCCCATAAGACCTCACATCTTGGTCTGGGAGGTCTCCGTAATCTGATGCTCTTAGAACTCTACAAACCAAAACATTTTTACCTACACTCCTACCATTAACATGACATTGACCTTCCAAGACTGCTGATCTGTAGCAGTTAATTGTTCTACAAATACTATGACCCTTATCAAACTGTTCCACCAGAAAGTTAACTACCTCCATGATAGGAGCCTCCATGGGATCCAAGTTCCTTTCCATGCACCAACGTACCCAAAATTTCCAAATTCCTTTATATCTACGCCAGGTACCCGGAGCCCAATATTCGAGTAGTTCCTCTGCCTTTCCCGAAAGACCTGACATGTCTGAAGATCTCCGGATACTTTCCAAGCATGAAAGAAGGATCAAAGTCCCTGTCTGAACTAGAGGATGTTCTTCTCCAAATACGTCTCTCAACAGACCCTCCATAGCAGGATGATAAAATGGACTTTTGCATGTGAGTTCTAAAAGCATTGAAAACCACGTTTGTGACACCCAAATTGGAGTCACCAACACAAGAGAACCTTTCTCTCTCCTCACTTTCTGCAGGACCATCTGAATCCGAATGAATAGAATGCATCTACATCTATAGCCTCTGGATCCGGCATCCACTGTAACACTTTTTCAGTTGAAATCTTAGCCTCCTCGCAAAAAGGCCTTCCTCCAGAGGATCCCAAAACGGATCTAGTTTCTTGAAACACTCCTGATTCAATTTCCAATCGCTGTAATCTCTTAAAAATCTTGAACTCCAATCCGCAGCTCGATTCACCTTGCCAGGGAAATACTGAAACTTTTTTTTTGTTCTAAACAAAACAACCAAAACTCTTTGGCTAAATCCGATAGACCAAGGGACTTTGTGCCTCCAAATCGATTTAAATAGGCCACTATAGAAACATTGTCCAATTTTAACAATACTGCTCTGCCTTGTAAACAATGTCTGAAACTTATGAGGGCATAAAGACCTGCTGTCAACTCCAAATAATTTATGTATCGTAATCTCTCTGTGTTTGACCACAATCCACCAGTCTCTTGTACACGCAAGCATGTACCCTAGACAGTTAGACTCGCATCCGACTCCAAAATTAAGTCCGGGGAGCAACCAAAAATTGCTCTCCCATTCCAGGCCTCTAAAATCTCTAACCACCAAACCAATTCCATCTTTACCTCCTGGTCTAGGTTTATCTTGTCTCCATACCATAAGCCGGCCCAGAGGGCTCTTGCCTTTACTCTTTGTAATGCACGATAGTGTAATGAACCAGGAAAAAACACCTGAATTGAAAAGGATAATAGACCTAGTAGTCTTGCAAGCTCCCTTAAGGTGAAATACTCCCTTTTAAGTACATAGCAAATTTATTTCCTTATCTTGGTGACTTTCTTTATTGGCAATAGTAACACCAGGTTGATCGTGTCCATCATGAAGCATAAAAGATCCAGAGTGTGTGATGGGCTCAAAACAGACTTCTCCATTTTCACAATAAAACCTAGACTCTCCAGTAGTGTTTTCCCATATCCAAATCTTTCAGGATTTGAGTCTGACATTGGGACTTTACCAAACTGTTGTCTAGATTTTATGATCATACGAATACCCCTCTCTGTCAGGTCAACTAATGTGTAAACATTTTCCAAAGGTGAAAAAGAATATGACCTGCTCCTGAAAATCATATGAAAACAACTGAACGAGGACCAGGAACTTGTGGTAAAACCATCAGATAAAAGTGGAAATGTAGTGGTGTGGTCTAGAAGAGAATATGTAAATGAAGTAGTGTTCCAAATGAACAATCAAGATTGCTATTGCAAAGTTAACAAAGGGTAACATAAGAGATTGGTGTTGAGATTTACAGAGATTGTAAATTCATCGAGAGATGCATGTATACTAGAAAATGCTAAATATTTGACTTTTGAAAACTGATTGCCCAAAAATAGCCACAATGTATCTACTTCCAAATATTCATAAGAACCCCAAAAAGCTACCAGGAAGGCCAATAGTTTCAGAGATTGGTAGCAACTTTGTGAAAACTTCCATATATATATTCACTATTTTCTGTTCCCGTTTGCGTCAAGAGCTGGTCTTCTAGGTGACGCTGACAAAGGTTTCATCTCGTGAAGATAAGGCGGTCTATCTCCAGAGGCAAGTCCGGATGCAAGATTGTAACAAGAGTCTGACACTGCTCCACCACTTGGGGAATGAACATTAGAACTACTAAGCAAAAGGAAGGTTACCTCTTTGCTGTCAGTTCTCCCGAGAAGCCATGCCAGAGAACAAGGGCGAAGCACGCCCGAAACGCGTTTGGAGATTATGACATCATTTAAAGACTGAATCAGCGATGTTATTTGCCCAGCAGTGCATGCAAATAAAGGGATTGAAGCACGTTGTGTGTGGCGCCTTCTAGTGTGGAGCACAGTTCGATTGGAATATGTTGCGGCCGGCTCAGGTCGCGAGGACGCCCTGCTGCTGAAGTGCAGGTCCAGCGCAGGTGAATACAGGGCTCAGTTGGAACGGCGTGTCCTCATACATGCACAAATAAGAAGCTTGACAATAACATGGCAAGATTGCAGCGACCTACTATGGTGAAAAAGTCATTATTGAGGAGGAAAAACTGCGGCACCACTTGGGGAATGAACATTAGAACTACTAAGACCAGAATGCACTACTTGTACACGCCCTTGGGCGGGACATATAAACCTGTTGCAAAAGGAAGGTTACCTCTTTGCTGTCAGTTCTCCCGAGAAGCCATGCCAGAGAACAAGGGCGAAACACGCCCCAAACGCGTTTGGTGATTATGGCATCATTTAAAGACTGAATCAGCGATGTTATTTGCCCAGCAGTGCATGCAAATAAAGGGATTGAAGCACGTCGTGTGTGGCGCCTTCTAGTGTGGAGCACAGTTCGATTGGAATATGTTGCGGCCGGCTCAGGTAGCGAAGACGCCCTGCTGCTGAAGTGCAGGTCCAGCGCCGGTGAATACAGGGCTCAGTTGGAACGGCGTGTCCGCATGCATGCACAGATAAGAAGCTTGACAATAACATGGCAAGATTGCAGCGACCTACTATGGTGAAAAAGTCATTATTGAGGAGGAAAAACTGCGGCACCACTTGGGGAATGAACATTAGAACTACTAAGACCAGAATGCACTTAGTACACGCCCTTGGGCAGGACATATAAACCTGTTGCAAAAGGAAGGTTACCTCTTTGCTGTCAGTTCTCCCGAGAAGCCATGCCAGAGAACAAGGGCGAAGCACGCCCGAAACGCGTTTGGTGATTATGGCATCATTTAAAGACTGAATCAGCGATGTTATTTGCCCAGCAGTGCATGCAAATAAAGGGATTGACGCACGTCGTGTGTGGCGCCTTCTAGTGTGGAGCACAGTTCGATTGGTATATATATATATATATATATATTCACTGAAAAAACCATAGGTTTCAGGGGCGTTATAGTTAGTTGGACATTTCACTCGTACAAAACCATAGAAATTCCCCCGTTATAGTTAGTTCAGCTAACTATAACTCGCGCGCCCGCAATGCACTGCTGATGACGTCACATATTACATCACTCATGACATGGTCAGTGACATCACTCATGACATCACTGATGACATCTCAAATGACATCACTGATGACATCACTGATGACATCATCCTTGTGATAGAGTGGCAGACCTCCTCTCACCCTAATATAACCTTTGAAACACACACTCAAAAATACAAACTAACATTTTCAAAACAATGGACATACCAATACCAGTTACAACACACCTATTCAGTAATTCCAAGATCTACACACACATCCACTCATTCACCAACAGTCCCTATACAGTCACTCATACATGTACTCACTCATCATATGTACTCATACACCTATACATCCTGTTACACACCGCCACTCATCCATAGAGTTACTCACACACATAGTCACACATGCAAACAAAGTATCAAACATCCATTTACTTGCATATACAGTTATACACACACTACCACACTTACTTCTACAGAAACTTACACATTCTTACTCTCTTAAACAATCACTTATAGAAACACCTACTTATTTGTACAGGAACTCTTCCAATCTCTCACTCTCACATATACTCACTTATATACACCAATACTCACATATACTAGTTTAAAACATATGTAGTTACTCATAAAGACACTATTGAGACAGTCATTCACTCACTAACACACCCATACACATACTCATCCACCTATACAGTCCTGCACACATGCTGTCTTCAACACATACAAACAGTGAGTCACTCATTCATGCATCTATGCACTAAGTAATACCCCCCACCGAACCATACAGACACTCAGACACTCATACTGATACTCAAAAAACCAACTAATAACCCATATAGACACTCATGTAGCTACTCACCAACCCATGCAGCCACTTATACACAAAGTGAGAGACTGATACAGATATTTTCATATTTAAACATTACTCACTAACCCATGTATTCACTAAGATACACTTAGTCAGTTATACAATCAATTTTACAAAAAAATCATCCATTTAGACACTTATATACCCATTTATTCTTCCATCGACCTTGAGATATACATATATAAAACATATTTAATTTTCAGAAAAACACACATTCACTGGATGATGTCATCAGTGATGTCATCAGTTATGTCATTTGAGATGTCATCCGTGATGTCATGAGTGATGTCACTGACCATGTCATGTGTGATGTAATATGTGACGTCATCAGCAGTGCATTGCGGGCGCGAGAGTTATAGTTAGCTGAACTAACTATAACGGGGGAATTTCTATGGTTTTGTACGAGTGAAATGTCCAACTAACTATAACGCCCCTGAAACCTATGTTTTTTTCAGTGAATTTCTAAGGTTTTTTAAATGCTAATTTCTAACTATAACGTGCCTGAAACCTATGGTTTTTTCAGTGAATTTCTAAGGTTTTTTAAATGCTAATTTCTAACTATAACGTGCCTGAAACCTATGGTTTTTTCAGTGAATATATATATATTTATTATACTATGTATACATGTGAAAATGTCTCGGTCCCCTGTTTGCCTCGGTGGCACGGAAAAAATGGGTGGAACTGACGTCAGCACGCCGACGAGGTCAACTTATGGCTCCGATGATGTCATACGGTGTCGCGAGCGGAGCGTGCTCGTTGACGTGGGAGAGCTAGGAAAGAATTTCCGTGGAATGCTGGTGCAGGGGATATTCACCTAAGTGTTCAGGCTAGTCCTTTGGGAGCAACTGTTTATGTTGCCACTCCAGAAACCGAAACCAGTGATCCGAGGGCAGAGGCCCTGCAGATGGCACACGAGGTGGGGTGCCCAGTCGTGTGCAGTGGCGGGGAAGCGAAGTGACAAGCACCACAACCCACAAAAAAGGTAACGAGGGCACTGAATAACACAGGATCTTCTCTTTGTATCTGGCAGGAACAACGAAGTTAAAATGCCCTAGTACCAAAATGTAGAATTAGTGCTACAACGGTCTTCAAGAGGACCTGCGATGCCGCTTCTGCCTCCCGTACCCTGGAGGCGGCACATGGGTCACACGGTACGGTCATACTGCGGTGGGACGCACACTCGTTGACCTCTCATGGCACTGCTCCACACTTCAGGGAGGACGCTTTCCATTAGCCATGTTTTCTCATGACATGTCGCGCCGGCCCCGTCCAACAACAGAACTCCTTTAGATCCAAACAGACTCTTCCACTCTCTCACCGGAAGTGAAACCAGGCCACGCGGACACTTTCACAATACAACAGCCGGGAATGCACTTTTCGGTAAAACCACATTCCTTCCTCCTAATTAATCAAATAAACGTCTCACTGAAGAACAGGGGCCAGCTTCGATCGGTAAACAGCCGTTACAACGACTTTTTTACTTTGCGATACCATTACAACGCATGCATTACCACGCATGCGTTGTACATCACGAAGTCATTACTACGCATTTTTTAGAACGCATGGGAATTTACCACGCATGCCTTTACAACGAATTTTGTTGTAAAGGTATGTATGGTAAATGACCATGCGTTCTAAAAAACATGTAGATGATCCATGTCGTTGTAAGGAAACAGAGGCTGTTCCGTTTCCTCACAACGACGTGCACCGCCCCTCAGAGATGACGTGAAGCAGGAACCATGAGGAGAGAGGAACCATGAGGAGTGAGAGGTAAGGGGGATTGGGCATGGGGTGGGGGTTTCTTTTCTAGGGTTTAGGGTAGTGCAGTGGTGTTTTGGTGGTGTAGGGGGTCGTGCTGAGGGTAGTGTTTTAGGGTAGTGCAGTGGTGTTTGGGAAGTGTAGGGGGTCGTGCTGGGGGTAGTGTTTTAGGGTTTAGGGTAGTGCAGTAGTGTAGGGGGTCATGCTGGGGGTAGTGTTTTAGGGTTTAGGGTAGTGCAGTGGTGTATGGGTAGTGTAGGGGGTCGTGCTGGGGTAGTGTTTTAGGGTTTAGGGTAGTGCAGTGGTGTTTGAGTAGTGTAGGGGGTCATGCTGGTGGTAGTGTTTTAGGGTTTAGGGTAGTGCAGTGGTGTTTGTGTAGTGTAGGGGGTCAAGCTGGGGGTAGTGTTTTATGGTTTAGGGTAGTGTAGGGGGTTGTGCTGGGGGTAGATTTAGGGTTTAGGGTAGTTCAGTGGTGTTTGGGTAGTGTAGGGAGTCGTGCTGGGGGTAGTGTTTTAGGGTTTAGGGTAGTGCAGTGGTGTTTGTGTAGTGTAGGGGATTGTGCTGGGGGTAGTGTTTTAGGGTTTATGTTAGTGCAGTGGTGTTTGGGTAGTGCTGGGGTAGTGTTGTAGGGTTTAGGGCAGTGCAGTGGTGTTTGTGTAGTGAAGGGGGTCATGCTGTGGGTAGTGTTTTAGGGTTTAGGGTAGTGCAGTCGTGTTTGTGTAGTGTAGGGGGTCGTGTTTTAGGGTATAGGGTAGTGCAGTGGTGTTTGGGTAGTGTAGGGGGTCGTGCTGGGGGTAGTGTTTTAGGGTTTAGGGTAGTGCAGTGGTGTTTGTGTAGTGTGGGAGGTCATGCTGGGGGTATATTTAGGGTTTAGTGTAGTGCAGTGGTGTTTGGGTAGTGTAGGGAGTCATGCTGGGGGTAGTGTTTTAGGGTTTAGGGTAGTGCAGTGGTGTTTGGGTAGTGTAGGGAGTTGTGCTGGTGGTAGTGTTTTAGGGTAGTGCAGTTATGTTTGGGTAGTGTAGGGTGTCGTGCTGGGGGTAGTGTTTTAGGGTAGTGCAATGGTGTTTGGGTAGTGTAGGGGGTAGTCTTTTAGGGTTTAGGGTAGTGCGCCCAACCAGCCACAATATCCGTGGACAAAGGGGATCCTGACTCTTTGGAACGCTCCGTCAATTGAATAATTTGGGTCAAGGGCCCTACCACGTCCAAGACCTATCAATTCCTTTCTTGGGATCCCTCATATACTTGGAGAAAAAGGTACATCGTTTCTCATCAATTTCAGGCGTGTGTGCCACCTTCCCCTTCAGTGAGGGCCTGGGGCATTCTTCCCTCATCCTATTCCTGACCTCCCTTTCAAGGGGTTGATGGATTTTCCCCACCACATACTCTGCCACTTTGGCGTCAGGTGTCCACTCTGCCGACCTAGGATGGTAAATTTGGGTAGGCTCGAACATGTCCGAGTGGACCCCGTCCCCAACCGGGGACTGAGAGGAGTGGGACTCTGGACGCCAGGGACGCCCCGAGTCCTTATCCTCATCGGAGGAGAAATCGTCCTCCGATACACCCTCTAGGGGAAACCCGCCGTCGGGGTCTACAATAGTGGTGACAGTGTCGCAATTTTCTCCGGGGCCCTCCTCCTCCCGGCAGGGTGCATGTTTTAGCGTTCGCGCACTCTTGAGGAAGGTCTCCGTAAGTTTATCAAATCCTTCCAAGTGCCCCGCGTTATGCTTAACAGCCCTTTTATTCTTCATCTGGGAGCTACTTAGACCCACCACCACCAGATCTGGGTCACTGAACACCCCAGGGATGCTTTTCGCCAGCTTATCAACCTGATCCCTAAGAGGAGCCAGCGCCCTAGAAATAGCCAGAGAGAGGGCTTGGTCCACTGCTGGAGGGAGAAGTTGGGGGGCCATTCCTCCTCCACTTCCTGGTAGGAGGAGTAAAAATGGTCTTCTGGGGAAGACATGATAGCAGAGGGTGTGAGCACAGAACAAATGCCCTTAAAATCCTTAAGACAGCCCCCTCGCCGGTACTCCAACCGCTGGGCTTTCCCCGAAGCTGTTAAAAGAATAGACTGAGGCGCAATACCAATTACCACCACCAGGTGGCGCTGGTCACTAACGTGGCCGTGTGGGGAAATCACCGCGTAGCGGTGATCAAAATTAGGCGAGGGTTGGTCGGGAATCAAGCGGACACTAAAGGAGTGACCGGATTCCCAAACGCGCGTAAAGACCAGCGGGAGCGCTCGACGGAGCTGCCTCGCTCGGACCAGACGCGCCTGACATGATCTCACCGCGCGCAGAGCACACAGCGGGAGAAACTGCGAGGGGGAGAATGCGCTCGGGCAAGAGCCTGCTGCACAGGGAATATGAAACAATACCAGGGCAATAATGCTAATAACGTGCACAAGAAACCGCTATACAAACAGCAACAACGTCAGATTAAGCCAAGAATGTAAGTGTTGCGTGGGCAAAGGATCGGGACGGACACTAGGTTGTGGTAAGGAGGGCTTTATTGAATGATACACGTATCTCCTCCTAGTAGCCAGTCTTTTTGGGGTATATGGGGAGGTACAGGCTTGTTGTAGGGTCTTCCGGTCCCTCGTCGTCTCTCTTCTAATCTGCTCCCTCCGGTTCTGGCGTCGGATTCCCAGGGGCTCTCACTCCATGCGGCGGGGAGCACAAGAAAAGAAAAGGAGATATGAGGCGTCGGTATCTTTCTATGCCCAAAGGGAAAGGGACGTGAGGGAACACCACAGCACACGTGACACGCTCCTAATTCGGGACAGGTAGTGATTGTGTGAAGGTGCACGGGAGTTCAATGGCTATGGGGGTACGTTCTCCCTCCTCCCAATCCAACCCGTGAAGCGCTTGCGTACCTGTACAAGCCACGCTCCTCCGGGAGCGTGGCTGGGCGAATCGCAGGGTCGTTGGCCTCCTGGCTCCGCCGGCGCTCCTGGTGACTCGGTCACCCGACCTTCCTCGCTTCCCCAACTCCTCCGTAGTACGCTGTCCTCTCTTCTCTCGTCTCTCTCGCCGGTGTAGCGACACACCTCTTTCCGGGACTCCCACTTCCTTAAAGCATTGTAGGAGGTGACGTCATCGGGCGTAGTCTCGTCGCTCTGGGTTCTCCAATCGGAGGCGTCTTCCTCCCGATGGTCGTTGCGGGTGGAGGGGTTTCTGGGATCGGTAGTCCACTCGTCCTGTTGTGGGGGAAGAAGAGGGAGAGAGAGGGGTGTAGCGGCCCACCAATCGACATTGTCCACGTTTTTCACTTGGGACGAGCTCAGGTTGTCACAGTAAGGAATGCACTTAACTGAAGAGCAGTGAAGAAAGAGGAAGCGGAAGGGACGTCACAATATTATATACGATGGACTGTGATATGATTGGACTATAGTTGCCTTGGAGACTACCCCCCTAATGGTTCATGGGTTGTGTAGTCTTTTGTTTAATGATTGTTGTGTTACGTTTTCTTTGAACTGCTATGCAAATAAAGTGAGGAAAGATATGCATAATCCTCGCCTCCGTCCTGCCATAGAATTCATTAAACTTTATTTGATCTGATTTAGAAACATAGATCAGAAAAGTGTACATAAAAACAGTAAATCCTCTATCCTAATACAATACAGTGAGAATTAATTAAAACCAGTAGGTAAAAACGGGTGTTACAAAGCCCGGTTCAGAGCAACTTCAGGTTAACAGAATCATAAAGTTCAATGTTTCGCAAGATGAATCTCATGTACTTCGTGCAAAATACGCAATAAGGGGTCCAAGTAAGATGTAACGCTCCAATACCTGACCAGTTTGCACTATATAAAACTGCAGAAAAACTAAAAATAAAAAGTGTTTTGCACACTTCTGTCATTGGGCTACATCTGGGTGATATTTCTGCTACATTTGGGCTCTTTTTTCTCTGGTGGCCATCTTGGGAGACTTATTTGTTATGAAGTTTCCTAATTTCGTCATTTACTGCAGTCTCCTCAGTAGGAAATGCTTTCAGCTTTTTACTTTGATTCCATCAAGAAGGCATTCAGATGTGTCACACATTTGCCATAAATTCAGAATGTTAGCACTTTAGTTGTTCATTAGATCACTGTAGTAAAGCTACTGCTCACCAGGGAGTTAACTGGAAGTCTACTGCTGGTATTAAAAGTGATTGTTTCAGTCTGCATGTCAGAATTTTCTAATGAAATAGAAGAGGATTTGAGATCTCACTTAAAACGTGCCCTAAATATTCTTTCTGCAGCACTAACCATAATTTCTATGGCAAAATGAACCCCCTCATTTTGTTCCTTTTTAAATTAAATGTTTTAAGTGTTACCAGTTTATTCCAATCGAGATGGCTTCAGGTGTGCCATACTTTTGTCATAAGTAAGACTGTTAGCGCTCTAGTTGTTCTTTAGAACACTCTGGGAAGCTGCAGTAGAACACAAAGGCATCAACTGACAGGCTGCTCCTGTTGAAATATAACAGGAAGATATTTGAGATCTCACTTAAAACATGTCCTAATTTTTCTTTCTACAGCACTAACCATAATTTCTATGATAAAATGAACCCCCTCATTTTGTTCCTTTTTAAATTAAATGTTTTAAGAGTTACCAGTTTATTCCAATCAAGATGGCTTCAGGTGTGCCATAATTTTGTCATAAGTAAGACTGTTAGCGCTCTAGTTGTTCTTTAGAACACTCTGGGAAGCTGCAGTAGAACACAAAGGCATCAACTGACAGGCTGCTCCTGTTGAAATATAACAGGAAGATATTTGAGATCTCACTTAAAACATGTCCTAATTTTTCTTTCTACAGCACTAACCATAATTTCTATGGCAAAATGAACCCCCTCATTTTGTTCCTTTTTAAATTAAATGTTTTAAGTGTTACCAGTTTATTCCAATCAAGATGGCTTCAGGTGTGCCATACTTTTGTCATAAGTAAGACTGTTAGCTCTCTAGTTGTTCGTTAGAACACTCTGGGAAGCTGCAGTAGAACACAAAGGCATCAACTGACAGGCTGCTCCTGTTGAAATATAACAGGAAGATATTTGAGATCTCACTTAAAACATGTCCTAATTTTTCTTTCTACAGCACTAACCATAATTTCTATGACAAAATGAACCCCCTCATTTTGTTCCTTTTTAAATTAAATGTTTTAAGAGTTACCAGTTTATTCCAATGAAGATGGCTTCAGGTGTGCCATAATTTTGTCATAAGTAAGACTGTTAGCGCTCTAGTTGTTCTTTAGAGCACTCTGGGAAGCTGCAGTAGAACACAAAGGCATCAACTGACAGGCTGCTCCTGTTGAAATATAACAGGAAGATATTTGAGATCACACTTGAAACATGTCCTAATTTTTCTTTCTACAGCACTAACCATAATTTCTATGGCAAAATGAACCCCCTCATTTTGTTCCTTTTTAAATTAAATGTTTTAAGTGTTACCAGTTTATTCCAATCAAGATGGCTTCAGGTGTGCCATACTTTTGTCATAAGTAAGACTGTTAGCTCTCTAGTTGTTCTTTAGAACAGTCTGGGAAGCTGCAGTAGAACACAAAGGCATCAACTGACAGGCTGCTCCTGTTGAAATATAACAGGAAGATATTTGAGATCTCACTTAAAACATGCCCTAAATTTTCTTTCTGCAGCACTAACCATAATTTCTATGGCAAAATGAACCCCCTCATTTTGTTCCTTTTTAAATTAAATGTTTTAAGTGTTACCAGTTTATTCCAATCAAGATGGCTTCAGGTGTGCCATACTTTTGTCATAAGTAAGACTGTTAGCGCTCTAGTTGTTCTTTAGAACACTCTGGGAAGCTGCAGTAGAACACAAAGGCATCAACTGACAGGCTGCTCCTGTTGAAATATAACAGGAAGATATTTGAGATCTCACTTAAAACATGTCCTAATTTTTCTTTCTACAGCACTAATCATAATTTCTATGACAAAATGAACCCCCTCATTTTTTTTTTTTTAAATTAAATGTTTTAAGAGTTACCAGTTTATTCCAATCAAGATGGCTTCAGGTGTGCCATAATTTTGTCATAAGTAAGACTGTTAGCGCTCTAGTTGTTCTTTAGAACACTCTGGGAAGCTGCAGTAGAACACAAAGGTATCAACTGACAGGCTGCTCCTGTTGAAATATAACAGGAAGATATTTGAGATCACACTTGAAACATGTCCTAATTTTTCTTTCTACAGCACTAACCATAATTTCTATGACAAAATGAACCCCATCATTTTGTTCCTTTTTAAATTAAATGTTTTAAGTGTTACCAGTTTATTCCAATCAAGATGGCTTCAGGTGTGCCATACTTTTGTCATAAGTAAGGCTGTTAGCACTCTAGTTGTTCTTTAGAACACTCTGGGAAGCTGCAGTAGAACACAAAGGAATCAACTGACAGTCTCTGCCCTTGTTGGATGTACATGTTTTACTGAGAATGTCAGACTTCATTCTCACATGACTGAGAAAGATAATGTGAATTTACAGAAAATATGCTCTCATTTTAGCTTCTGGAGCACCTTCCAAAACTGTATGGGACAAGCATGTGAAAATAGTTTTCTCTCAAACATGATTCCCAGCAGAAGGTTTTTCACAGGGTAAAATCACCTTAGAACACACCACAATTCCTGAAATTAGTATGGTACCATCAACAAATGAATTCTATTGTAACTAAAGTCTGTTATCACCCTTTATAGTTCTCCTTTTGGTAACCCTCAAAATCTTCGATTCACTACAATGCATTTCAATGGGGTACTATCATTTATATTGGTCCCAAGATGGCTGCCAGCAATTCCAGGATGAAGTGCTGACAGCCAATCAGATCTCACGATGACATGTGTGGTTAGGCTCCGCCCAGATATATATGTGTTTTCTTTTTCAAATTTCTCAGGAACTACTGAACGGATTTACACCATTTAACCAAAAGGCACGACTCTGAACCAAGGGCTACCTTTTTGCCAAATTTGGTGTAATTCCGTTCAGCAGTTCGGGCTGTAGCTGCGACTAAAGGTTCCTATGGAAAATTGCATGGGGAAAACACGTTTTGGGACCCCCCTTTTTTCTCAGCCCCCACTTGACGAATCACCCCAAGACTTTCAGGATAGGAGCGGACCGGAGCGCCCCACGAGTTTTGAAAATTTCGCGAAGATTCATCAACCGGCGCCAAAGTTATTGGAAATAGAATGTTGTGAATTTCTTATGGAAAATAGGTCCTAACTACAACTACCTATTGGCGACCGCCAGTAGGTAATATATATATATATATATATATATATATATATATATATATTCTAAGGCCTTTTCTTTAATTTGCCCGCATATGGCGTATGCCAGGAGCCGACATGCAGGACTCATCCCCCCCCCCCAGAATTCCATGTGTTCCTCATGACGCACAGGAAACATGGCAATAGGCGAGGACGCTGCTGTGTTCTTGTCGATGAAGAAAACTGCCTGAAGGAAGCCACCGCAAACTGCATGCTTGCGGTACAGGTAAAGAAAGATTCCTTACAGTTGCGGAGACACTTCTAAGTTATTTGAGAGAGAGCACAGATTTTAACACCAAAACATACGATCAACATGTAGAAGGAACATACTTGGTGACAATGGATGTGAACAGTTCATATATAAGCATTAGTCACAAACATGGATTAAACACCTGTGAGGAATTTCTGAGACCTACACCTTTGAAGTTATTTGAACAAGCTACTATACTGTTATCCATGATAGATATTTGTTTAAATGAGAATGTGTCCCTCTTTGGGTAACAGAGGTACAGAAAACTGTGAGGAACTTCAATGGGCACTTGCTTCCCCCTCAGCTATGCAAACTTGTTCATGGGCTGGTGGGAGAGGCAGGTGTTTATCGAAGATCACTATCAGAATTCTTTATAGGAGTTGCCACAGTTGTTACATTATATAGATTACATATTCATGTTATGGACAGCACAAGAACAGGAATTTATAGATTTCCTCCAGATGCTTAATGACAATGTGGTTAAAATCAAGATGACAATGGAATATAGTCAGTTGCATACATTTTTTCTAGACTTAAAAGTGGAGGTCGAAAATGGTTGAATTCAATTCTCGTCATATGGGAAATCCACAGCTAAGAACAACATTCTACAAGCTAAGAGTTTCCATCCATCTCACATAAAATAGAATATACCTTGTGCTTGGATGGTTAGATTAAAAAGAAACTGTAGAACATTAATAGGATCAGAGAACGCTAAGGCTGATCTGTTGGCAAGATTCAGGGCAAGAGGATACCCAGCCAAGATTTTGAAAATAGCAAAATTAAAAACTAAGAATTTAAAGGGAGAACAGAAAAGCCCAGAGATACCATATATTTCCAAACAGTGAGATTTATCACATCATCCTCATGTCAGTCTGAAAGGATACGTAAAATGCTGGTCAAACATTGCGCACACTACAAGATCACTCAGTTTTAGGTACACATTTAAGGGCCTACCTCTTCGAGACCTTATTGAAAACCTAAAACTATAAAGGATCTGATTGAAAATATTAATTTTCAGGGATTTAAGAAGAAAGAAGGAAGGGGAGGTTGTTTTCTTGTACACATTGTAAGGCCTGCAAGTACAGCAATAGAGTAATCAAATATGAAGTACTTCACACAACAAAGAAAAGCTACATTAACATGACAATCAATTGTAAATCAGACCATGTTGTGTACATTATAACTTGCCGATGTAAGAGAAGACATGTAGGGAGCACCACATTTCCTGTGAAGAAGAGGATCCTGGAACATTTTAGGCCAACAACAAATAAGGACCCAAACTACACAGTAGCAAATCATTTAGAGATGCATCACAATTCTGATTGGAGAACGGTAAAGTATTTTTGTGTATACAGGATCACGGCAAGCAAAAGAGAAGGAAACAGGGGGTAGCCCTACGCAAACTTGAAAAATTGCTTTCAGGTTTGTGTATGATTGATTATGCCCTCCCCCCACCACACACCCTTGTATGAAGAACATAACATCTAATTATTTATTCTGTTTATCTAAGAAGAACAATAGAAGAAACTACAATTAATTTATAAGAACAATGTACCAACTTCGTCCTCAGTTAAGATGTCATAAAAATAGTGGTGTAAATTATGATCTAAACAATAAAGGCCACTGGGAGAGGGAACTAAAAGATAAGGAATGGGAACCATCGCAGAAAAACTTGAATAAATGATGTCGAACTAAATTTATTCTTGTATGTACTCAAATGAAAACATTGATAAAAGTGGACATAATTTGACCTGGAGAAGAGGAAAAATCCACTGGAGTGTGATAATCATATGGATGTTTGCAAATAGGAGAGAAGCTTGAAATTCGGATCTCATTGTTGGACTGAAATTATTGGAACTAAAGACACTGAATAGCCACTGAAAGAAGTGATTTAAATGGCGAGACAGTAAATTGACACGAGTAAATAGACACGAGTAAATAGACAATATAATGATATAAGACTGATCCTGGAATTATGAAGAGGAGAACACGTTGCAACTTGGAGAGAAACTTGAGAGAAGGAACTTCATAACGTCCAACCAAAGAGCCATCATGTTGTCTTAACGGGATTTGCAAAGTTGGGGGTAGCAGAATTAATTTAGTTTATGACGATAAAATTTAAAGGTGTTTGTTATATGTTATTTGTAAAAAGGGGCTTGGGGTGGGGCATGGTAGAAAACAGGGGAAAGTTGTAGGGAGGGTGTCAGGGGACAGGGCAGGCTTTAGGTTGGTGGGGGAAGTTCCAAGCTCATGCCTTACAGGGAAATCAGACAGGGACCTACAAGACAGGGGCAGGGATGAGCTGTGCTTGCAGCGCGTTTCTCATACGATTTTTAAAGGCTGATTTTTTGGCTGGTAAATTCGGGTCCAGGAACACTAGGTCAGTGGAATTGGGCAGCGCCGTATCCTATCTGGGCATTCCTTTCAGTCTGACTCGTATCACGCCATTAGTAGGCCTGATTTCTTGGTAAAAGTCATCAGACTGTGTTAACTGCATGACGTTTGCTAGTAAAAGAAAACACTTACAAAGTTGGCGGGCGTTTTCAGAGGACAGGCAGGAAAGTTGTTCTTAGCATACACAGGTCTCTCGACCACACATGATTATTTTGGCAAACAATCGCGTTGGATTTTTTTGAGAGTTGAGTGCTGTCTTTTGGCTCTGTAAGTAATTTGATGTTAAAAGGTTATGAGCTTTAGTTTGAGAGCAGATTTAAGAAATGTTTGCTTATGAAACTAGTGCGTCACTTTCCTTAAAGCAAGCTATGCATTAAATCCAGTGTTTTTGTTTTTCTTTTCAGAGCGTGTTGAATGACAAATGTTCATTTCAGAAAGGATGGCTGAATAAGCTTGTTGCGTAATTGGGGTTGGAATTCATCCCAATTTGCTCCACTTTGGCACTGTAAATATGTATTCTGATTCACATTAAAACTGTTATTTTAGTGCTTTATCTTCCTTTAGGCTGTGGTAATCTCCTTTGAATCAATGTGGAGATACTGAGCCATTTTCGCAGTAAAGTCAAAACCATCCTCCATCGCTGTTTCTGACTGGCTAGGTCTTTACTTTTTGAACTTCAGACAAAACCCTCACCTTCCCACTCATTCCCTAGTTCCAAGGATAAATGTATTTGGTTGTTCCCAGATTTAAGCGCTCTAACTCTTTACCTGGAAGTTAGGAAACACGGCGCCATTTCCTATTATTATGCGGGTAATTGAGAAACACTTTGTATTTTGGAAAGCTATCAACGTTTTTTTTCTGCTAACCCTACTCTGGCCTGCGAACCTCCCCTGTGATCTTTGTGCCAATATACTTTTGGGTGACAGTACAACCTTATAAATAGAGATGGGCAAGCCTGAGACTTCACAGAAAGAGCCGAGCTGGGGGTCCGGCTTGGCACTAAGAGCCAAAACACGAGCCAGGCTGGCATAAAAATAATCATACCAACACTCTCACTTTCTCTCACTCGCCCTCGATCTCACAATCTGCCTCATCCTTCTTGTTTTCTGCTTTCATTCTTTCGCTCTTTCCCTCTCTCTGTTTCTCTGTCTCCCTCTTTATTTCTGTCTGGATGCTTGTAGTGTCTTGTGTATTATAGAGCTTGGGACCCCTATGGTCCCTATTGGACTCCGTAATCTAGTGACGTAAGCGATTGGGTGTGCTTAATAAAATTGATGACGCATTACGCTTCAGATAACGATTACACTCTAGAGAATAAAGATGTGTAATACTGAGCTCTGTGTGTGGCGTGATTCATTTGCATGCTTTGGGGCTGGGGATGATGCTACAACTGGCGACAAGATAGGGGATACGTAAACTCCGCAACCTGAAGAGTCGAGTGTGTTCACCCAGAGAGTTTGCCAAGGTGCAGCAAACTGCTCAAGCGTGCCACTTGTGCCTCAGTCGAAGTGAAGAATCAACGGTTGGTGTACATGGAGTCAAACAGCAACCCTAGCTGGTACGAGACCTTTTAAGAAAGGGAAGGCCCCACGGAAAGCTTCACTTATCATCAGTCAGAAAGTTGCTAATGCAACTGGGATAAGAAGAGCGGTGACAACCTAAAACAGAGTTGTCATTCATACAGTGCGAAAACGTCGACCAGGTACAGAAAGTGCAGTAAACGGCGACAGCCAGGTGCAAGGGAACGTTGTGAGGGGAAGCGGAGAATAGCAAAGAATTGCTAAAGGCGGTAAAAACCAGGTACAATGCAGAAAGTTGAGAGCGGTTAAGTACTAGAGTGAGAGACAAAACCATTACTCTCCGTCAAAGAAGAAGATATTGCCTCACCACTTCCGGTCGGGCACGACGGTCCGAGCACTAGTCAGCGGGCTGATGCTCACAGCCGTGACACCCGGTCAGAAGACGCTGAAGGTCAAGTGCAGCCTGAACAGCATATAATCTGGGCAGCATCTGCAGAAAACAGCACAAAGTATGATGTCGCTGTTTTCTTAAAATCGCCTTCTTCATTTAATATCGCCAAGAAGCAGAGTCTTGGCACACGATGGACTGCTTGGATCGAAACCTTTGATGATTTCATTGATGCACTAGAAAAAATAAATGACAAAAAGATCAAATATCTTAAGAACATAGCAGGAGAAGGAGTGAAATAAGTGATAAAGAAGATACCACAGGTGGGCAGAGTATCTTATGAGGATGTCAAGGTGGCCTTGAACATCAAGTTCTATCCGATGCCGAACGTTGACTATGAAAGGTATATTTTCAATCAGGAGAGACAGAGAGATGGTGAAACAATGGATGAATTTGTTGAAAGACTTGAAATGCTCATTAAACACTGTAAATTCAACAAATTCAATGATGAAGAAGCCATTAATTTCAGAGTCATAGATGGTCGCCTTTCCGATTCCTTCCGAGGCCAAATGCTGAGGGAAATGCTCAGTCTGGAGCGTGTGCTCATGGCGGCCAGAGCAGAAAAACGAGCCGACAAACAAGCGGCTAACATGAAAGCAGAAGGGGTCCAAAGTGAATTGCCATTAAATGTGAAGAGCAAGACAAGAAAAAGGCAGAAGGATACAAAGTCATGTCTCCAAAGAAAAAGAAGGTGTGTTATCGATGTGGATTTTCCTTTCCGGAGGAAGGTAAATGTCCTGTCATTAAACAGATATATAAAGGCTGCAAGAAATAGAACCATTTTGTAACAGTTTGCAAGGTGAGAGAGAAAGTGAGTGCGTCACGTCAGGAAGACAAAATGGCTGCCAGTGCTTCATGTCGTAAAGACAAAATGGCTGCCAGAAAATTCCAAAAGCATTCCAGTCACATCCACCGAAGTAAAAGGCAACATCAGTTGAGGCAAGTGGAAACTGAAAGAGGCTGATTGTCATCTAATTCTTCGTCGAGTGGTTCTTTGACTTAACTGTCAAGCAACAGTGAAGAAGATGGGTGTGCGATGTCAATGCTGACTACGGAAAGACATGCACGTGTAGGTTCGGCTTCTTGCAAAGAAGAATTCAAGTCAGAAAAGGAACAAGTGAAATCACGAAATTCATTTGTACATTGTCCCAAAATAAAATTGAAGGTTAATGGTTGCTATATACCATTTGTCATAGACAGTGGTGCATCGATAAATATGCCAGTCAAAAAGTATCATGAACTGTCTCCAGTGCCCCATCTTAAACCACAGAAACCAAGGTATATACGTGAGCAGCCTAAAAGCCATGACAAAGTCAAGGTTCATTCATGGCAACCATGAAACACAAAAAGACGAAGGTACAAGCCCCAATTCATGTCCTTCAGGTTACTTTGTCGAGTGCATTTTTGCTCACCTTAAGCACTGCTGATGACATGGGACTAATTTATGTGAACTATGATGTCAATGCTCATCATGACCTAGTGAATCAGTTTCCGTTATTTGATTCACGGATTAGGAGAACTTAAAAAAATGAAAGTGCAGCCCCACACTAATGAGGACATTCGTCCTGTTGCTCATTGACATAGTTGAATTGCATTTCATCTCTAAGAGACTGTTGACAAAGAAATTGAGATATTTCTAAACCATGATATCAATTAGCCCTCTACTGGTCCAACGCCATGGGTGTTGCCGATAGTGGATGTACCTAAAAAGGACAGTGGAACGTCTGTGTGAATTTGTGTTGACATGTATCAAGCAAACAAGGCTATCGAAAGAGAACGACACCCAGGTCCGTTCATTGCTGATATGATTACACGACTGAATGGTGCAAAAGTCTTCTCTCGCCTTGATCTAAACAAAGGATATCATCAGCTTGAGCTGGAAGAAAATTGCAGGTACCTTACTACTTTTTCAACTCGTGTTGATTTGTCCAGATACAAAAGATTGAGTTTCGAGTATCTTCAGCTGCTGAACTTTTCCAAGATGTAATTTGTCATAATTTACAGCCTGTCATGCAAGCTTTAATTACAGTGATGATATACTAGTATTTGGGGCCACACGAAAGGAATATGATAGTGCCCTTACACAAGTGTGCCATCTACTGGCTGATGCAGGCCTTATGTTGAATGCTGAAAAGTGTGAATTTCACAAAACAAAACTAAAATCCTTTGGGCACGTTTTCTCAGAAGGAGGAATGACTACAGATCCAGCCAAAGTTCAGGCTTTGTCATCCACCTCCCCTCCACAAGATATAACCATGCTGCGTTCTTTTCTTGGTATGGCTAGCTACTGTTCTAGGTACATCCGTGACTTTGCCACTGTGAGTGCCTCATTGAGAGAGTTAATGAACTGGAATGTTTCATTTCAGTGGTGGCAGGAATGCGATCACAGTTTCAAAATGATTAAGCATGCAAATGAAAATGCTACTGAAAGGGCCCACTTTGATCTGAAGTTGCATACAGAGATTGTTGTGGATGCCAGCACCAGTGGACTTGGGCGCGATTCTTGCTCAACATAGTGGACATGCGATAGCATGAAGGTGTATTGTGGCTTATGCTAGCCAAAGTTTGTCACATACTGAATAAGCTTACTCGCAACCTGAAAGAGAGAGCCTAGCTGTTGTGTGGGCTTGCAAACACTTTCATGTGTTCCTGTATGGAAAACGTTTTACACTTATTACTGATTATCAAGCACTGCTCACTATCTTTGGTAATCCAAAGACCAAAATGCCCCCTGGCATTGAGAGGTGGGGACTGCGACTGCAAGAGTATGACTACACCAAGATCAAAACCCTGCCGACTACTTTTCTCAAGTGCCCTAACAGTGTCAAGGCACCCCATCTAAAGTGGCAAAGGTCTACGTTAACTAAGTTGTAAGATCCAGCACTCATGCAGCTGTGTCAGTGGAGCAAATAAGTGCTGCTACCAATGCACATAGGAATATGCTCATCCTCAAAGACATGCATCAGTCCTGGATAACACATACTCGGCCCCTTGATAATGACAGTGAATAATAAAAATGTGCGTGATGAACTGTCGGTTACCCATGAAGGGATTATCTTGCCCCCCATTCAATGGTCGGGAATTCAAAGACTTTCTCACTCATTTGAATATAAAGCATTAGAAAAGCACACCTCTATGGCCACAGGCTAATGGCGTTGTTGAACGTTTTATGAGCACTCTTAAGAAGACTGTTGAGAGTGCTGCACTAGAGGGACTTGAGCTCAAGTCAGTTCTTCATTCTACTCTTCGTGCCTACAGATCTAACCCTCATTCTACAACCGGCGAAAGCCCGGCCACCCTGATGTTTGGGATAGCCATGGGTACCAAGTGCTCCAGTGGACCACTGAATGAACAATTGATGCCACGAAAATTCTACTCACTGATTCATCTCACAAGTCCAGAATGAAGACTTATGCTGACAAGCGTCAATGTGCTCGGGGCATTATGTTTCAGAAAGGGAATTGTATCCTGGTCAGGCAAAGGTGAAAATGCAAATCTAATGCAACATTCGATGCCGAACTACTGGAAGCTGTGCCTAGTAAGGGACACATGGTGACTACTCACCATCCTGGAAAGTCCATTACTAGGGTTTCCTCACATTTCAAGCATTTGTCTCAGAGTTTCTGGGTTCCAGACATCCAGAGTGAGACTTTGCCATCAGAGGGCCTGGGGAGCCCTAGGACTGCCTCAGTGGCTAGCTCACCACCTTCTGTGGTTGTTTCTCCTGTGTCTCCTCCACCTCATACCACGAGATCTGAAGAGTGATTTAAGCACTTCGACGACTCATTGAGGAACTATAATGTGTATATGTGTTTATTTGTATTATTCAACAAAGGGGGAAATGTAGTTTCTTGTGTATTATAGAGCGCGGGACCCCTATGGTCCCTATCGGACTCCGTAGTCTAGTGACATAAGTAATTGATTGTGGTTAATAAAATTCATGACGCATTATGCTTCAGTTAATGGATACATTCTAGAGAATAAAGACGTGTAATACCGAGCTACGTGTGTGCTTGATTTATGTACAAGCTACTGGGTTGGGAAGGACCCAACTCTCTCCTTTGTTTCTTTCTGGCTCCACTTTCTCTATCTTCGATCCTCACTTACTCCATCCTCCTGCTCTCCCTATAACACTTTCTCTTCTATCCTATCTCACCTTCTTTCACTCTCACTGCTATGCCCCACTAGCTCTGTTTCTCTCGGTTTCACTTAGTTTAATCTCTCTCTCATACAAACTTGGTTATCACCCTTCATGCACATAGGGCCAGATGTGTTAAGCTTTTTTACGTTTGCAGAATCGGCCCATTTGCTAAAGCAAAAAAGCATTTTGGCATGTATGAAACCCAAACTGTGATTCAGTAACTAGTTACCAAATTGAAATTTGGGTTTGCGACCAAATTCCGATTCGGTATTTGGAAGGGGCGACCCTTCTAAATACTGAATCGGAATAGTATATATTAATGTTTTCCAACCAAATTTCTCTTGCAAAAAATGAATACATTACCGGCTGCAATTGTAGTGGTAACCCATTCCATATGGAAAGATCCCTTTGTGAATGTAAAAAAGTTTGTTTAAGAGGAGGCAGTAATACACGTCTTTTTAAACAAACAAAAAAACCAACTTCTTTTTAAATGAGTCCCCTTTTCTTTTTGACTAAATTCCTTTTATGTTATAAAATGCATAATTTTGCACCATTTTTTGCAAATTTTCATGGAAGGGACAATACTCACTAGCTTCCATGGGAAAGGTTGGGTTCGCTCAATTTGCTCCATTATTATTTTTTTAAATCTTTTTATTGGTACGTAAACAATAATTTGTACATACAAAGAGTAACTATAGTGTGTCATCATTTCCATTTTAGATCTAAGTCCTATGCGTTATATGACTTGCTGCAATCTTAACTAACAGTAAAACATGCTACATCACAGTGTCCATCCTACAGACCACGCTATGTCTGCCAGGCCCCCCAAATTTTTCCCCTTTCTTAAGGCACCCTCTCCTATTGTATGTTGTTTGTTCCGCTTGCCAGCACCAATCTAGATCAGTTTCCCATTCCTCCACTGTCGGAGTAGCAATCACCCCCCACTTCCTTGCCACATTTCGTTTTGCCACTACTGCAGCCAATGCCAACCATTGTCTTACATGTCTCGGCCAATCATCATTTCCGGCGGTTATCAGAAGGAACCATTTTGGTTCTAGCGGAACTTCCATGGCCACCACTTCTGTCAGTACCTCGACTATTTTCTGCCAGTACACCTGCAGGACTGGGCATTCCCAGAGTAAGTGATAGAAGGACCCCTCAGACTCACATCCCCTATGACACAGCGTAGATTCGCTACGTGCCATTCGGTGAAACACTGACCTAGTGTAATATACCCTATGCAGCACTTTAAGCTGTATAAGTCGGAACCTTGCCCGTATCGCCACTTCTCTCGGGCCTTGGAGCACCTCTACCCATTCCTCGTCATCCAAGGAGCTCACATGCCGTTCCCAGGCTGTTCGGAGAGTACTCAAGGAGTCTGGGGCATCATTAGTTATCTTTTTGTAAAGTAAGGATATAGCTTAGTCCTGCAGTCACTCTGTCAATATCCTGTCTTCTAATGGTGAGGCAGTTTCCAGGGTCTCTCCTTCCCTAATGTATCTTCGCACGGCGTGCCCTAGTTGGATGTATTTGAGCCACTCCCCTTTCCCCATATCATACTCTGCTTGAAGGTCTGCAAATGTGACGTATGCCTGTCCTCTCCAAATGTCTCCCAGCATCTCTAGCCCCAGTAACTCCCATTTGGCGAAACCCCCGAGCCTTCTTACTCCCTTCAAAAGGTCGCCCGCCCATAGGGATGTCATTCCTTTGAGTTTGCCCTCCCAACCCAAATATTTTGTCACTGCAGCCCATGACTCAACAACTGTTTTAGTATGTGTTGGGAGGTTCCCACCTACTTGCTTAGTGTAAAGTATTTCCTGCGGGCCTCTCGCACCCATTGCCAGCCTGTCAACCCTGTATGCTGGATCCGTCCTATCCTCAAACATCCAGCCATTCACGTTCACTAGCTGGGCCGCCTAATAGTAACCACGAATGCCAGGTCCCTCTAGGCCTCCATCATAGACCCCACGTTGGAGTTTACTCGGGGCTATACGTTGGGCCGCCCCACACCACAGTAAAGCACAGAGTTTCAAGTTCACTCATTGGAAAAAGGAGGGGGGCATCTCATATGGCGTGTTTTGCAAAACATATAACAGACGAGGGAGAGCCATCATTTTGAACATAGCTGCCCGGCCCATCAACGTCAGGGGGAGCGTGCGTCAATGTTTTGCATCTGCTATAAGTCTATCGAGCTGAAGGCCCGCGTTCTGTCGATGAAACTCTTGGGGATCCAGAGGTACTTAAAACCTTGCTTTTGTATGGGAACTACACATCCGGATGTCAGGGTGGGGGCTTTCCCTTCTAGGGGATTTAGCAGTGATTTATCCAAATTGATTCGGTATCCCAAATATTCCCCATATATGCAGAAAATCTGTAAGATGAGGTCAACTGAGTGTCTCGGCTTTCTCATGTATAGCAGAATATCGTCTGCGTTGAGCGATATTCAGTCTTCCCACTCTTCCCCTATCGGTATTCCCCAAATCAAAGGGTCCTGTCTTACCCATGCCGCAAGTGGTTCAAGGGCTAGCGCGAAAAAAATTGGAGACAATGGGCACCCCTGTCTAGTACTTCTCTGTAGGGTGAATATGCGGGATACAGTGGCGTTAACTCGTACCCTTGCTAATGGCTGTTCATATAGGAGCTTAACCCATCCGATAAATTTGGGACCCATGCCGAACCGTTCTAAGACTGCGAAGAGGTAGCTCCATTCCACGCTATTGAATGCCATGCTAGCATCCAGGGACAGAAGGGCTGATTGCTCGTTTGGGCATTGTTCCATTATGTGGAGTATTCCAAACAACCTACGAAGATTTAACCTAGTGCTCCTATGGGGCATAAATCCAGATTGGTCCGGGTGGATGAGTGCAGTAATCACTCCCGTTAAGCGTGTGGACAGGAGCTTGGCGAGCACTTTCACCTCATAGTTGAGTAATGAGATTGGTCTATATGACCAGCACTCGGTGGGTGGTTTACCCGGTTTTGGGATTACCGTTATCACCACTGTCCTTTGGTCTGGCGGTAATATGCCCTCCTGCTTTGCCTGGCGGAACATATTCAGCAGGTGTACCGCTGTTTCATCCAGCATGGACGTATACATTTCTACTGGTAGGCCATTTGGTCCTGCTGCTTTCTCGGATTGCAGGACACACGTTGCTGATCTAATTTTATCAACCGTCAGGTCTCCCTCTAACAACTCCATGTCCTCCTCAGTTAGTCGCAGCAGGGAGATGTCACGCAGGAGGTCTACACAGTCCTCTTCTGTGTGTTCCGAGCGAGATGAATAGATCCCCTCATAGTATTTGGCAAACTCCTCAGCTATTTCTGCCCCTGTTTCATATTTTCCCCCTTTCGTATCTTGCTGTCCTGGGACCCAGCTTCCTTTCATCTGTCTCTTATCCAACCAGGCCAGCAGCCTATTGGCCTTATCCCCTAAGTCATAAAGTCTATGCTGTGTGGCCCGTGCCTGTGCCCTGGCACTGTCTTCCGATAAATCCCTGAGTTCTTTTTGTCATACTGGTAGGCTATGCCTATCTTTGACTGCTTGGGGATCGATTCCTAGTGCACCGGTCTCCAAACGTAATATTTATTTTTCAAGGGCAAGACATTCAAGGTGTTTTTCTTTCTTGATGGCGCCTATTTTTGCCTGTGCTCGACCTCTGAGGACCGTTTTGAATGCTTCACCAGAGGGTCACTGTGGATTCAACTGTTCCTACGTTGTCCTTGAAGTATTGTTCCGCCCCCTCCCGCATGTCTTCTCTAAAGTCTTCATTCTTATCGAACTATGGGTCTATCCTCTGTGGCAGTGTGTGATCTCTCATTGGGCCTTCTAACTTTGCTTCCAGTGGGAAGGGGACTGATATCCCTTACGCCACATGCGTGGAATCCCTAAATCCCCCCGTTGCAGGACCTTGTGTAATAAGATAGTCGAGCCTCGAGAGGCTTCCGGTCGCTGCTGACAAGTGTGTGTATTGCTTCGTGTTTGGGTGTTGGTGGGGCCGATTCACAGAACTAATCTGAGACAAAGTCCAAAACTTACTACTTATGGTATTCACAGAATGCACTTACGACTCCACTTACGACTACTAACTTTACATCCGCACTCGGCCGGAAATTCCGCACCCGGAGCGGAACTCCCGCACTTGTGCCGGAACCTCCGCTCCCGGGGCAGAATACCCGCATTCTGGCCGGCTGATCATTTCCTCAATGCTAATCACCTGTCCAAGTGCCTACCATCCCCACCATGCATCAGATATAGTCAATTAGCACCAGATTGTGGGTATTCCGGCCTGTAAGCAGAGATTTCGGCCCTAGTGCGGAAATTCCGGCACAATTGCGGGATTTCCGCTCCGGGTGCGGGATTTCCGCTCCGGGTGCGGAAATTCCGGCCCGAGTGCGGACGTAAAGTTAGTAGTCGTAAGTGCATTGTGTGAATACCATAAGTAGTAAGTTTAGGATTTTGTCTCAGATTAGTTCTGTGAATCGGCCCCGGTATCTCCAGATGTCACCCAGGCCCATCGCCTCGAGGAATCCCTTCAACTGCCCTCCCCGTCGTGCAGTGCCTGTCCCCGTGGGGCCCCCGCCGGCCGCATCCAGTTCAGTGGACACTATATAATTCATATCACCTCCCAGGACCAGCCTACCCTCTGGTAGCTGCAGCAATAGTGGACCCAGTGTATCAAGCGTGGCGGTCTGAAGACCGGGAAGGGAATTCACTGAACATAGATTGAGTCTCTTCCCTTCCCATATGCCGCATACAACTGTGTATCTCCCCAGGGCATCCGTCCATACGCCAATTTGGATGAAGGGAAATGGACGTCTTGTCAGAATTCCTACTCCCCTGGAACCGGAGGTGTACCCTGCATGAGCCATCAGAGTGTATCCGTATCTATCTAGTGCCTAGCAATAATTACCTCTAAGATGCGTCTCCTGCAAGAGAACCACGTCCGGTGCATGCCGTTTAATAAATTGCAACACTATTGACCTTTTTAATTTGCCATTGAGGCCGTTAACATTCCAGGACCATACCGTCGCCGAGGACTGGGTCTGTCTATGGGCCGCCATCTATGTATGTGTTCACTGTCAGTGCCCCCTTCCCCTTGCTGGCACTCTTTTCATTTGCGGACTTACGCTCGCTCCCTATATGTAGATCTATAGTATCATACCTAGCTACAAGTCCTCACCCCCTCCCCCCACCCTGCTACCCTGCTATTAAGGTTGTGGAAACCCCAACTCTCCAACCTGCAGAGCACCTGTCGCCCCAGAACTTGCATAACAGTTCTAACTAATAGATTGGGGGGTGCTCGACCCAGCAGGACCCACGGTCAATGAGCTCTGCTTTACTCCCTCCCGTCCAAGCCCATTTCCGGCTGGTAGCCTCTGTAAGTCTCAGTATGATGATCGCTACTGGGCATCCCGGTCAGGCCGGTCCCAAAGTCTCGTTACTTCTGCGTGTCTCTCTGGACTGTCCTCAGGAACAGAGTCAAATTGTTTCAGTCTTACCTCTGCCCCGGTCTCACCATTCACTATTCTTGTGCCACCTCTACACCTAGTGGGCTAGCAGGTTGTGACAGCGGGGTAGGCCGGCCTCGGCCAGCTCCTGTCTCGTCACCTCCTTTAGTGGTTCCTCTTGTTCGGTTTGAGTCTTTGCTTTGTCCCCTGCCAACTGTGCGCCATCCTTCTAGCCACTCCCGGGCTTCCTCTGGAGTAGCGAAGTGCCAGGTCTTCCTTTCAGCTATCACCGCAGTCGAGCCGGGAAGAGCATCATGTATTTTAGACCTCTGGATCGTAGTTCCTGTTTCACCGGTTCAAAGCTTCTTTGCTGGCGCTGTACTTGAAGAGTGAAATCCGGAAAGAATCTAATCACTGTATTTTCGTATGGTAAATCCCCTTTCACTCTGGCAGCCTGTAATATTGCATCTCTGTCTCAATGATTAAATATTCTGTCGATAATTTTTCGCAGCGGGGCTCCAGGTCTAGGTGGTGGTATCGTTGCCCTATGCGCCCTTTCAATGGAAAAGATCTTCGTTAGGCATGGGGGCTGCACCTTGTTGACGACAAGATCTTCTAGGAACAGATCGATGCTTGGGCCCTCCGCCCCTTTGGGCACCCCAACCACCCGTATGTTGTTCCTTCTTGTTTTCCCTTCTTGGTCCTCCAGCCGCGCACCCATCTGTGTTGTCTGTTGTGTTAGGGTATGTACCTGTTCTTCAAGGCGCTTCGTCTTTGACTGGAGCTGTGTAATGTGGGTCTCGGCTGTAGACACTTTTTGAGATAATTTGGAGAGGTCTGCCCTGATCAGGGTGACTTCTATGGACACTGAGTCTATCTTTGGTTCCAGGGTTCCCTTGACATCTCAAATCGCTGCCATTATTGCGGCCAGAGAAGGCTCTTCTGCCCCACTTTCCTCTTCTGCATTCGTTGCGGGCCTTGTGACTGCGTAGTTATCCATTTTGTTGGATTGGACTGGGCCTGCGCCCCTGGGCTTCCCCATCTTCCCCTTATCCGCTGCAAGGATTTCGCCGCAGCTCTTCGGTTTGGGGGGGGGGGCGGGTCTCCTCATTTGCTCACTCCCTGATAGTGTTCTTTGTGCCCCTTCAGGGTGTTTCCTTACTGTGGTGTTGCCTATCTTTGCCCATAGGAAAACACTCCTAAACTCGTTCGTGTTGATTATGAGGAGCTTTTGGCCCTATGGATTTGTCCAAGGAACTATTGCAAACCCGGATATATGTCCAAGGACCTTCCTGTGGGTCCTATATATGTATGCGGCCTATGCGTTGCGAATCCCAGTTGGGGCTGTATGCCTTTACCCTGAGGGGTAAATTTGGAAATCGTCTTCAGTGCTGGGTCCACGTCTCCGTCCAATGCAGGCCGCCCCGGTTCCACCGTGGCTTCTCCTGCCTTCAGATTCAATTTTGGGATGTGTGTGAAATGGCTTCCGGTGCCTCAGCCCTCCTCCTCTGTTCCGTGTCTCAGCAGTCTTTGTTAGTTACTGTTATGGTCCCTCGCAGCAGTCGTCTCACTCCAACACTCTGCCGGCCTTTTCACCTCTAGGTCTGCAAGCCATTGATCCAGCAGCGCAGTCCACTCCCCCGGCGATGGTTTTTTGCCGAAGCGAGTTTTTGGGGCGGATCAGCATAAGAGTGGCCCCCACAGCCTCAAACCTCTGGATGGGCCGCAAGCTGTGCGGGGGGAGAAGGATCCTGGGGAATGATCTGGCACTCTGGCCTCGCTCCGCCACCTCTGGTTGGGCCGGGCAGATCCCAAGCGGCCCTTCCGCCCCAGGGCCCGGCTTTCAGGATGCAGGTTGATGAGTCACCTGGGACCGCTCCCCGCCGTCCCTGCAGGGTCCCTCACTCACGGCCCGCGCAGCTAGCATCACCGCTGCTTCCCGTCTAGTCGGTGTGCTGGGTGGCAGGCTCGGCCATTCCACTCACCGCACACCGAACTCCAGCCTCCGCCCACCTCGGCCGCAGCTCGGTCTATGTTCCGGGACGAATCACCGGCTGCGCGGGACTCGGCGCTCCCACAAGAAGTCGATGCAGTGCCGGCTCGCTTTCCTCTCGGCCACCGCCCAAGGCCGAGACGGTCCCTGTGCCTTGATATCCCAGATTTGGGGGACAGTCGGGTCGCCGATCGCGGCGTTTGGAGGACGCCCTTCACCCGATGCTGGTCCCCGGCGAAAATGTGAACTGTGGAGGCAGGATAGTTAAGGATTTTGGAGCTTGCACCGGAGCTCCGCTACTCTGAGGCCATCTTGGTCCGAGGTCAGGCCACGCCCCAATTTGCTTCATTATTAAGTGCCATACAAAGTGGGGGGTATTTTATTTTCCATTTTATTTTCCTGGCTACTCATTTGCTGACATTTGGCAGCGCTGGCAATGGCAGTGGGTGGTGAAAGCTGCAGTAGCATCCTACGGCCTTGGTACATATATTTTTCTTTTTATCAAATTAAGAACTTTGTGACTTGCCTACCTCTATTTATAAATTGGAGACCTGCACCTATGGTCGTTTGAGATTTAAGCCTTCCATCCTACAGCACTAGAAACCAAAACAATCGCCAGAAAATTTTGAATGTTGGTAAATGTTTTCGCTTATGTCCTAGTCTTATGCCTGTGACTCCTCTATATGCTAGAAAATCCACAGATATATGGAAAAAATCCTATGTGAAGGCTTTCGTTTCTACAGTCCTCTAAAAATGTTGGGTGTTCCTACACTCTTCCACACTTTCAACACCACTTACGCGTAGGCCATGGCGGTGCAAGTTTTGAAGCACCTTGATGCTCAGGGATGGCTTTGTGCGTGTTCGTGGAGAACCACAATGTAACAAAAAACAAAAGATACACACTTACATTTGCCACTGCCAAGGTGCTCCCAAACCCATTCCCGCACCCATCGGCACGACTTGCAATTGCGAAACTATCCAATGTACTTGTGGATTTTTCAGTCATAAGAAATATCCGTCCATGTATAAATGAACATAATATGGGTAAAAATGTACTGTATTTTACAGACTGCGTTGGCAGTGTTTCCATGCGGAAGTTATCCTTTGAAAATATTTTGTGACTCTGGCCCTTTGTGAGTACATTATAAAAAACTGTTAATGAGCTCCAATGACAATCATGTCTCCAATTGTCCCAAAAAGTGCGATTCTCAAAGGTTTGTATTTGGACACCACATTTCAGGAACTCAACAAATCCCCTGCTGCTGCTACGGTGCAACAGAACCCATCATTCGGGTTCAGCCCAATTTGGCCTATACCTAACATCTGTATATCTGTGAAGTAACTTGAATAAGTGCATCTAAAGAGCCCTTCATCACATTTTGCAGGGTGTGCCTTTCATTTTGTGTTATGCCACTGCCAATCTCTGTGTAGAATGTGGAAGTGGAACTGTGCCCTGAAACATTCTTGCTCCATTTTGGGCTAGGATTTGGGAATGGTTTTGCTTACTTGGCACAACTGCACACCTTATTCTCCTGCTTTACTTGCGGGTAAGGTAATTAAGCACAGAAAATAGACCCTTCTCTCTGTAAGCTCCTCTGCCCAACAGTAAAACGTGTTCATTGAACAGAACTCTTATGGCGTCAGTATGCCTTGGCCCCATGCAATTAAATGGCTCAATAATGATGCCTCAACCCTTTTGTTAAACAATCCTTTGGGTGCAGCCAAACCAACTACTTTAACTGCCTTGTTACGAAGGGAACCACTTGGCTCCAACTTTGTCTTTTGTAACTTGATTACATCCATGGATGTTGATTCATCAAAATGCCTGGGGAAGTGGAAGAGACATCACACACCCTTTGACCTTAATGCCATCAGAGGAAGTGACATCATATGACATTTGACCGTGAATCTCCCCTGGAGGTGGTGACATAACCATAGCCCTGAAGACATCATATAACAAAACAACACAGGCCAATGCTTATTTCAGATACCACCTATAATAGGTGCTGCATGATCCTTGAAAGCGGGTGAGGCATAATACTTGCCCTAAATTGTAGCAAGCAAGTGAAACAAATGAGCCACACCTCTTCCTGGGGAGTCAAATAATGCATCTTAGCACAAATCTCACATACATTTTTTAGAAAGCCGTAGGCATTAAATATTGAAGCCCTTTCACGGTGTGCCAAGAAAGTGAGAGCAAATGTACCGCATGTATTTACCACAGTTTTTCAAAATGTGCTACAGCAGCTCCATATGTTAAATATTGACTTATTTGTGCCAGGGCATCATTAGTCATGCATGTCTCCCATATGCCATGGCTGCCCTTTTAGGCCATAAATGACATGTCATTTACTGGTCCCTGAATGTTATCATTAGACTGTGGATGTGCCATGGTTAACTCTTAAGCCAAAAAATTGCCACTAATATGTCAGGGCCAGCATTTTGTCATGGTTGTCCCCCTCCCATATGCCTCAGTCGTCCTCCCTTGCGCCAGGAATTACCTCGAATGCGCTACAATCCAGCCCTGTGCCCCATGTCTCACTAAGAATTTCTTCAAGTATGTCAGCAAGAATTACCTTCAGTATTTCAGCCTTTTACTGTGCATGTCCTGTATGCCAAATATTACTAGTATGCCATTACTAATATTTTACCATGTGCCCATTGCCAAGAATTACTTTGAGTATGCTAGTACCAGTATTTTTTCCCTGTCAGCTGTCATGCTACGAATTGCCTCAAGTGTACCAGCACCGGTATTTTCCAAGGGTGATTCTATAAGCGAGGGATTACCTTCAATGTGCAAGCGTCAATGGCTGACTCACAAGCATGTATTAAACATAAGGATCCACCCTTATAAGCATAAGAAAAAGTGTCCTTTCAGAAATCGTGTGTCTCCTACGTTCTGGGAAAGCACACAGCTTTGTTAAAATACCACTCACCCACCAAAAGGGCCCTTGGTGGCATGCTTCATCATTGGGGTCTTCCCGCCCCACTGCGGGACGGGGCGTGCTGCGACCTACGACTACGCGGGAGCACTGATTTCAAACAATACTATGTGTGGTGTAGGAGTGCGAGTGGAAGGGTCAGATGTGGTTACGTGAACGTGATGAATGATTAAAAAATACATGGCTATGCGGAAGAAAAAAACTTTAATGTTCCTATAAGCTGGTATTATTAAAAATTGGGGAATAAGTGGAGGTATTATGCTTTAATGGGCAGTACTTCCTTTGTCGACATGTTTCGAAGCCCTCCCCTGGCTTCTCATCAGGACCTAGACAGATCCCTTCAACACTCTAAATGTTGGTGGTAGATAACTATATTTATACAAAATCACTAGTTAGTGCGTATCTCAATTAACATGCACTTTTAGATACTGTACCCTAATAGGTATTTTCTCTTGTTATAGGTATTTTTAATGTCCATCCAATGACCCATGAGCCTGCTGAACGGGAGGGGAGGGGCACCTGTAGTCAAACAATCATCAAGGTCACTCCCTCGCCTGGATACTACCTCACCGTGGCTCCGTATCCACCTCTTATGCTCTTGTAGCGCTACCTCTTCACTCTCCCCCTTTTGTTTTTTGCTATGACTCACAAGCATAACACCACATTCTCAATCGTTCTCACATACATTCACTTATAAACACTCATTCTCAGTCACACAAACTCTCATTCATTCTCACTCACTGAACTCATTCATTCTCAGTAACTGTAATACCCCGACTCTTACTCTCAGTCACACATTCTCACTCTGACACACTCATACTTTCTCACTCACACTCACTTGCACTCACTCTTACTCCCTCATTCCGACTCCCGTATTCAAATTCACTCATACTCTCACATACTGTCTCGCTCATTTATTCTCACTTACTGATTCACTCATTCTCACTCACAGCTAACTTACTCACACTCACTCGCACACCATCACACTCATTCATTCTCACTCACCCACTCTCACTTACTTGCAGTCACTTTTACTTTGACTCGCTCATTCCCACTCACTCACAAACTTACTGACACTTAGTCTATCTCTCTAACCATCACTGACTTTCACTCACTCACACACATGCTCACAGACACACACACTTACAAGCACATTCTCTGCTACAAGCGCACATACAATATACATTTAAAATTTTTTTTACTTACCGCAGCTGCCTGTGAACGTCCAGCTCCAGCTCCTCATTCTCCATTTTTTATTACACAAATAATAATGGAGTATTATTCACTATTAGTATATAGAAATGGGCCTAAAGCAAGGATGGAAGAGTCATTTTGATGCCCATATGGGCGAGTTGCCCATGTGTCCTTGGCACTGGTTTTGCCACCTCTCAGGCTACAAGTCGCAAAGGTAGTGCAAGGGATCTCAAAGGGCAAGCCAGGGGTTATAGCTGCAACCCAAAAGTGACGTCCATAAGTTGCTCAGTTGTTTACTGGCAGCCCAGAAGCAATGCTTAACTGTCCCACGTTCTAGCTCCCAGGCCTACACTCTTTCTTGCAGAATCCATCAGGCCTTCTCACTATCCTTCTTTAATATTTATGCTGTTCCTCTTTCATCACTTATCTAGCCTGCTGGCTCACCACTCCTATGTCAATGACATTTAGAGCCTCCACTTTTTGGATTATGATCAAACTTTTATTTTAATCGCTGAAAGAGTGGTGACTGGGAGCAATGAATTAGGATTAGGGATGGGGTGCTCTAACGCCGTATGGAACAGCACATCGTTTCACAGGACACAGTCTGCGGCCATGAGTACCACTGGAAAAAAGGTAATTTTTCCAACACACATAGCCAAATCTGCAAGTTAGTTAAAGAGCTGGAAATAATACAGAGCAGAACCATGGAATGGTGCTTGGACTCCTGGTAAGTTTTCTGCACCAAGCTCCATGCAAGTTAGGGATTGCTCACATTCCATTGCATGGGCCCATCTTTGCACCCACCCAATTGCTATACAGAAAGAACAAACACTTGCAGCCCCTTCTGTAATACCAATTTTCGCAGGACAGAAACATTTCCACAAATGCCTTTTGTGCTCCTGGGGCACTTTTTATAACACAACCTCAGTTGCTTTAATTTCTGGCCTAACCACATGGGTGTTTACCTTTATCAATGTAGGTTTTGTGAGAAGTTAGGCTTTCCATTGGCTGTGGCATGCTCAGGCCCACAGGTGCAATTGGTAGCTACCTCCTGTTTATTATGAAAAGATCTGGGTAAAGCTGTTCAGATTTTGCCGCGCTCTGATAGTGCAGTACCCTTACACACTGCACATACAACATTCACTATGAAAAGATCTGGGTAAAGCTGTCCAGATTCTGCTTCATACTCCTAGCGCAGTGCCCTAACAAGGGACACATACAACATTCGCTATACAAATCTCTGGAGAAAGGTGACACTCCCCGGTGCAGTACCATGACGACTGACATGTACAACATTCACTAAGGGAAGATCTGAAGGAAGCTGTCCAGATTCTGCTTAGCTCTCCTGGCGCAGTGCCTTGATGCGGGACAGACACAACATTCACTATGAAAAACTCTGTAGAAAGTGTCCTGATTCTGGTGCACACTCCCGGATGCAGTTCCATGACATGTGGCATGTACAACATTCACTATGGAAAGATCTGAAGAAAGCTGTCCAGATTCTGCTTTGCACTCCTGGCGCAGTGCCTTGATGCGGGACAGACACAACATTCACTATGAAAACCTCTGGAGAAAGGTGTCCTGATTCTGGTGCGCACTCTTGGTGCAGTACCCTGAAGCCTTGCATCTACAACACTCACTATGGAAACAGCACCAAACAACAAAATAAAGTCACACAACATGAAAGAAATCAGACACCAATTTATAACAAGCATTTGCAATGCAATAGGTCTCGCATTACTGAAAGTTTGAGCTATTGGCATTGCAAATGATAATGTTTGTTAGTTTTTTTTGTATAAAATTATCCCAGCAGTAGCATAAGTAATAAAATAAAATCCACGAAGCAAGAAAAGGGTGCCGTACCACACGCTGTTACTAGATGTCCCTGTGGAGTTGTAAAGGGACCTCTATCTGCCAACTTATGTACTGCACCCTTACTTATGCTACTGCTGGTATATTTTTTAACAAAAAGAAAAATCTAACAAACATTATTATTTGCAACGCCAATATCTCAAACTTCCAGTGATACTAAGTTGTTTTACTTAGTAAAATACAGGCATCTTTTTCTAAAGAAAGGTATATATCAACGATAAAAAAAGGTAAATACCCTATCACATATCTCTCACTCCAGGTGGTTATGAGTGCACGGGTCATCTTGAGAGCAGCACTAGTAGGGTGACCAGATTTTGAAAGCAAAACACCGGGACATTTCACCAAAAAATAGAAACACTAATTCAACATCACATGAGGTGCACAGAATGACAACTTTTATGAATATAAAAACACAGAGGAGACATTAAGGAAATAAATAAAATCGTCAGTTTTTAAACCCAGAATTAAACAAGCTATTTGAACAGCTTTTTAATAAGAGCTGTTAACAAGTACCTAGAGCTGCCTAGGATAGACCTAAAAAACCTGGTCTCCAGCCATCCAGCTCTTCCACACTCTGTGCCACCACCTACCTGAATCTTTGCTCTTTGTTCTCCAGTGCTGCGCTGACAGGCTCTCGAACAGCCCTGACAGAGCAGTCTGGAATTCCTCTATGATGTGTCAACAGTGGCTAACAACTTTTGTTTCCCATTGTTGCTACATTATACCAGGTATTGAATCTTGGTATGCACACTACAAGCTTCCAATGGAAGCCATTCATAACAAACTGATACAGTCACGGGATATCTCTAAGACTGGAAAACGCTGAGCTGGTTCAAAATTGCTCATATAATGGATTGGCAGCTTCAATAAACAGTTAACTATCCTCTGAAACGCCCAAAACCAGAAAGAAATCTCCAATCTTTGAAGAAAGTTAAATCAGTCATCTTCACCGCTATCTTGACATTATCTGAGTATAAATGATGGTGCTATAATTTGATTATTGTAGTTTGATTCCATGCCCGATATGTGCTTACATTGGTCAGCCTTTACCTCAGCCCCCTTACTTCCCTCTCCATTGACCAAAGCACTTCCCCACCTCCAATGTGTGCTGTTCCGCAATCAGGTGTATTTAGCTGTACTTAAAAAATTAAATGCAGGCCTGATAAGAAAATTAAACAACGGCCTAAAGATACAATTAAACAGGCCTCAAAACCCAAAAGTAGCAAATACACCTTAAACTCAACATTAAATTCATGCCTCCAAATAACGCCTCGAATCTCACAACAGAGGCTCACCTTTCCCTGATGAAAATGGGAGAGAAACGTCACAAGCACCGGAGCAACATTGATGAACATACACTAAAGAAGAACCCCTTCAGAATGACACCCCCTTAAGAATATGAGAGATGGTCCACCATACCAGCAAATGTTTCGAGAAACAAAGGCGAGCAACGTGAATAATAAACTTTGCATTAAATAACCATTCCTTGCTAGGACTGTTGGACGACCCCCGCCAGAGGCAGTAAGACTTGTGGAAACAACGCCACGAAGAAACCTGACGCACGTTCGCTGTAACTGTGCCGTGATTCAGCACAACAATAGCTTTTGCACTACCTTTTATAGGACTACATTAACATCGAGCATTTTATAGCGAGCACACAACAAAATGAATTGCCTCTAAGTGCAGTAAATAACAGGTGTCCTTAACACCGAACTCAACACTTCTCGTTTTGTTGACAATAAAGAAACGAGGCAGGCTGGAAAGACTATGACTTGAACCTTTGACCTGCAGGTCCGAAGCAGCAAGTGCACTGAACCACCGAGTTACCTTCATAGGACTAACTAGGCGTGCAAAGCCTCTTGTCTGAACCCAGCGATGACAAAAGGGGTTCTGAGGCACCGATTTCATTCGTTTCAAATAAGCTCTCATTGCCCCATCTCATGGGAGGGTGAAGGAGGCACTGTGGCCATTCGTTTAAGCCCCCCTCGGAACTGTGGTCTTTAAGGGATCTTAAAAACTACCATTAGCCATATAGAACGTTTGTTTACTCAGCATGTTTTTATTTTTATTTTGTATCGAGCTTTCAAAAAGACTACATTACAATAAGCAGACTACAGTAAATAGATATATTTGCTAGAGAAACATGGGATGGTATTCCCAGTATAAATAGTAAATTCGAAATTTCATTGCAACATAAACATCAACAGGGATTTAGAGCGCTGACTGAATTGAAAGTCATAAATTGAAATGATGGCAAAGCCGGGTCCCGAGCGGAGCACTGGGAAGGCAGTGAAGAGAAAGCTAGTGACTCAGCTCCGCCATTAGGCAAAGAGCAGGTGCCAAAAAAAAACAAGTAGTCCCTAAAGAAACACATAAACAACTACAGAGTAAGGAAACTGTAGATGGCCGGTGCTCCCTAAGTATAAAAACGGAAGTGAAGTATCGGGAGCACCACCAATAAGGAGCCAGGAAATGCAAGTGACGCAGGAGTGAACCAACTGAAGCAGAAGGCGGGATTACACTCCGTATAGAGCGATTACAGCAGGTCTTGCAGACAGCGCATGCGCGCTGCCTAGGCTCAACCTAATAATAGAGTGCATTTAAATTAATGTTTAGAGACCTTGAACATCAAAATCTACAGGAGGGTTCCGGAGATACAGATTTTAGACGTTTTTATCACTTTAAAATGCAACCGCAAACAAGCATTGGTCAACAAAAAGTTGGTAAACTTTTGAAAAGCTTGAAAGAGTTAGTGCAAGTACTCCAGCCTGGGTTGGGCGACCAAATCCGACAGAGAAAATGTTTAGCGGCCCAGAGAAGACACTTTGGACAATTACCTGGACACCAGACCATTTTTAAGGCAAGTTCCAAGCTTTACAGGACAACCGCCATAGACATCAATGGAGGATACAAAGATGCTCAAAGGATGCTCTGGTTAGGGTGCTGTAGACGCAGGGGTGTCTTTGTGGTTGTCCCTCGGTCCACGGGTGATGAGGAGCAACTTTGGTCACAGAGATTGGGGCCCCTCGAAGTCTTCTATGTTGAAGTAGCAGGCCAGCTGATGCTGGGCTACTGGTCTCCATACATCGTGGCTGCAACAAAATCCTTATGTGGTGGCTGGTGTCTCTTGCATACGATGAATCCGAACTTGGATAGCACTCCCGGTTCCGGCAGACACAGGAGCAACTTTTGGCTATCTTGAATTTGTCGGTTTGGGCTTCTTCAGCTCTGGTGTCGCTAGAACTGGTTGCAGGGGGTCAGCCGACTGATCCTTAGAGTCACTGCTGTAGGTTGGGGCTGGGACTCAACTCTTCGCTGAGCCAGGAGTCACAGGTACAATCCAAACTTTGCTAGCCCACAGTGCAGCAGTTGCAGTACTTTCAACGGTGCAGCCTTGCTCTGTGCAGTTTCAAGGGCAGCCCGGCAGTCCTTCTTCGGTCTTCTCTACAATTCCAGCATGATCTGAGGGGCAGGGTGACAGGGGTGCCACATTTATCCCAGGAAAGAGCACCAAGGGGACCATACGGTCACTAGCCAATAGACTATTGGGTCACCTCCTTCCTAGTGACGTGCTTCCTGCCATGTGTGGAATCTGGATATCCCAGAGTTCCCCATTCTTGCCCATTTCAAAATGGCATGATCCTTCCTTGGTTGTGAGGAAAGTGGTAGCCCATCCTTCAGGTGTGGCTACCAGTGGTCTACATACCCATGGGAAAACCGGTTTGGGGACGTGTTTTTGCTCTCTGGCTCCTATTTCTCTGCAGGAACAAAAGGCATCCTGCAGGGGCATTGATGCTATCAGCCATTCAAAAATGGCTTCCCCTTTGAAGCTTGCAATATGGGCTAACACCCAGAGTGGCCATTAAGGAGGAGGTCACACCTTGGTCTGTGGCAACTGCCTTTGTTCATGGGCCTGAGAGTCGTTCAGACGCCTCCCCAGGCAGGCAGAAAGCTGTCTGGGTGCCAGGGTCTTTGAGAGGCTACTGGACTAGCTGGAGTGCAGAGTGGCAACTTCCTAAAAGTTCCTTAACTTTAATGGTGATATTAAATTCGACCTGAGCATCAGGTTGGCTTGAGTGCCACAGTTAATTTGAAACCTTACGTAACCCATTTAGGTAGTCTCATTCAGAGGTTTTCCAGGCTGGGGGCAAATGGGGCTACTAACCTTTCCACAGCAAAACAATAATTTGGAATTGTTCCTGTTAAGACATATGAAAAATGTATGTCCTACTTAATAATATATAGCTCCCTGCCATTGGGCTCCATAGGTCTTCCTTAGGGAAGACTTACATATATCATTAAGGGAAGTGGGAGCTTTGCCATTAGCTGTAATGGCAAACTCGAACTATCAGTGTAAGCACTGCCCTTTTAGTCTGCAGTGGTAGGCTAGGATCCATTTTATCCTTTGTCATACTCAGGGTGGCACAACGAGTGCTGCAGCCCTGGTTGCACACGCTGCTTTACATGCCCTGGGTACCATATAGTAGGACTTACAGTTAAGTCAGCACTTGCCAATTGGTTATATCCAACTCAACATATCTTGTGTATAGGGCTAGCAGGCCTCAGTGCATTCTTGGAGTCGAAAAACCAGCAGCATCCGTTCAAAATGTAGGGGAGAACCTGCAAAAAAAGCCATTTCCTTACAATGTTTACACAATAAAAAGCCCAATACTGCTTAAACGCAAAAGGTGAACTAATAAAAACATACAGAAGGGCAACTGCTACCGAATATTGTATAGCTAGGTAAACTAATTAGTTCCATCCACACCTCACCCTTTTCTCCTTGTGTAGATTTTAAAGAAATCCTTTAGAGCTCTTGTCACACTTTGGAACAATTAAAAGATGAAGGAAATAAACTAAGATTTAGCCACAAAATGAGACTGGCTTGCGTGAATACTAAACCTTATCTGCAATCAAGCCCTGAAGCATCAGTTTGATTTGTAATTAGCATGGTATTCTCTGGCCTCACATGCACTTGAACCACACAGAATACAAAAGCCTCAGCAGTGGAAGGATACATGCGCTACAATTGAAACACTGCAAGACGAAAATGCTCCTTGCATGGGACAAATACAAGAATAGGGAGGAAATCTATGTAATCAGATACAGGGAAGTCAGTGAGACAAGAAAGTGATCCATCTGCGAGTAAGGGGCTGATTTAAAGCCGACTCTGTGTATTGTTGGCAATATGCATCGGTAACATATTGTTAAACCTCTCTGTATACGAGAACTAATCAAGTATTGGCAAAGGCAATAGGTCTTGCCTTTGGGATCTATTGGCTTTGCCAATGGTCTTTAGCCATGATGTACAACATCTCTGATGCTGTGCAGAATGACCATAGAATTCAAGGAAAAAAGAACTTTTGATTCTGCAGTTTTTTTAAAACTCTTTTTCGTTACCAACTTGTATGGGACTGGTAACTAAAAAGAAAAAACATGTGAAAGTGTTTTTTAGCAGGTGGAAGGAAAGAACATGGGGGGGGACAAAGCTACGGAGGACAATACAGGGAATGCATATGGGATGTGGAAGCAACACAAGCGTGGGGGGTGGAAGCAAAATAGGGGCGCAGGTGGGGATAGCAACACCGAAGGCACGGTTTGGGAAGCAAATAAGTGCTAGAGCAATGTGATGCCATCAGGGAAAAACACACGGGAAAGAAAGCAACTCTAGGGAGAAACACACGAGGGACAGAGAAGAACATGGAGGACAGCGAAGTGGAGGGGAGAAGAACATGACAGAGACAATTGGAAAACACACGCACTCCATTATGAAGGGTTTAAACAAAGGAAAAAAGCAGCGCTTCAAAAGTGAATAGTGGAAGGAAACAAGTAATGTGTCAATGCTACAGGGGGTGGGTACAAATGCATGAAGAAGGAAGATAGTCCACATTAGATAGCGAATAAAGAAGCAAGCGAATGAGAGTGACAATAAAGACAAACAATGTGCGGGTTATAAGCTCACTGACAGCTAACACTGGCTCAAAACAAAGAGCACATGAGCTGTCTAGTAGGCTTCGACCTAAAGAGACGCACAACTGAAGCAGAAAACTAAATCTTTGAAGATGGTTCAGCACTGCCATCTGCAGGCTGAAATTAAATTAACATCAGCTGAAGCCAATTTAAATCATCCAATATTTTTTTTTTTTAACAGATTTGGTTTTTAAAGTACGGCCCCGAAACTAATTACCTTGAGATTGACTCCTAATTCATGGCCCAGATATAAGCACATGGAACCCTCATTACACCTTACAGGGCATCATGTGCTGCCATATTCCCACAGGATAATGTATGCTGCTGTGCCTGCAGCAACTGGAGCATCATTTGTATGCCGTTTTCTCATAGACCTGGGCAGGACTGCAAACTTCCATATTTCCTGCGGAGGTGCCTAAACTATAGTGTACAATCTCTGACATGACTGGAAGTGATGTCAAAGAATGTAATGTCATCGGAAAATATATGGCACTGAAGAAACAACTGGACAGATTGAAAAGGAGCTTTAAAGCCTTAAGGTAATATATCAATGTTCCTTCAACACCAGTATGCAAAAACATGACACCTTGAAGCTCTACGCTGCTTTCATTAATTCCCTTGGCTACAAAATTACATTAGTTATTTGCAATTAGCATTTCCTCTAATAGACTTCTCACAGTTGGACATAAACCCACGAATAGTGAAGTGAGAGAGAGAGGCATCTACAATGCTGGGAAATCCTGCAAAAATCGGATCGGTTGTCCACTGTAATTTTGAATGAGTAGGTGGGCCTAGTAATATGTTTTTAGCAACTTTTAACGGAAATGCTAGATGGAAGCATTTCAATATACATAGAATGATAACAGGCATAAATAACCAGGAAGGGAAAGCTAAAAAGGAATATTTTATTGAAATAGTTGTAATGAATTGGTTAAATCACTGAGGAAAAGCCGCCCGTTTGCAACCTTTCTAAATTGCTTTGAAACGTCTATGATTCAGTTTAAATAATCCGACTGGTCCTGGTTCAAAGAGAGAATATTTTTAGCATTTGACTATTCCTTTGGAGTGCACAAGAGACCATGCATAAATGAGCGTCATTGCCTGGCTGTAGTAAAATATGTTTCCCAATAACATGTTAATCTGCTCGTTTGAGGTAGCCAAAACCACGCATTGTTGCAAGTAGAGCTATGTCCAGTGAAATAATCCACCCAGTCCTGGCAGTTTATCTGAAATCATGTTGTATTTTGGTACAAGTAGTTGTGCTTTTACCACATTAAGAAAAGGCTCAAAACTCTAAGCATGCAAAATGCTACTGGCTTAAAGACTAAGTTACTTACTTTCAGTAATGATCTAGATACTCAATCTACTTGCAGATTCTTCACCTTTTGAATAACCCAGGCATCAGACTGAATCTGGAAACTTTTGAATAGCTCTCCACACCAGTATGGGGCACGGACTCCACTTCGGCGCTGGAAACAACACCATCCTGACATCAATAGAGCCATATAGCACCCTCGCAGGTGCCCTAACATCAGTTTCCCATCCATTTTTTATTTGCCTTCGAGGCAAACATGATGAGTATGACATTAAATTGATGACTGATATAGCGCAGTACAACATCTAGATTGGAACCTTATCATATTAATTACATTAGCAAACCAGCCTTCAAAACGGGAAGAAACGTAGGGTCGGAAAGGAATCTGCAGGTAGATGATCCAAAAGAAAGATTGGTACTGACAGTAAGTACCTTTATCGTCTGATGGATAATTCTACCTGCAGATTTCTCATCTTTTAAATAAATTCCCCAAGCAGCACCCAACTAGGTGGTGGGTTTGAAAGGCTGATTAAACTAAAAAGTCACTGTTAGATTTGGGAGTCTCTAGTTGGCAGAGGTAGGTACCTTTGTCCAAATAGGGCCCCTTGCGTCTAGTCAGGGTAAGGGGGATACACTCCTAAAATAACCCCTGCTCACCCCCTTGGTAGCTTGGCACGAGCAGACAGGCTTATCTCAGAGGCAGTGTGTAAAGTATTTGTGAACACATACAGTAATCAAGTGACAACACTACAGCTGGACACCACACAAGTTGTAGTATAAAAATAAGTATTTTTATATAGACTTAACACAAAACCACAAACGACAAAAATCCACAATACTGTACTTAAGAATGGTAGAATTAGCTTAGTTCTCTTTGGATGGTAAATGCAACACTTTGAGTTCAATGTACCTTTGGATGCGTAACGCTATACAACGAAAGTGTTGCAGGGAAGGTGATGCGTCGATTCCTTACACGCAAGAACGGTGATGCGTCGGGTCCCTACGGCTGCTTAGGGGATGCGTCGGTTCTTCTCCGCGTGGGGAGGTGATGCGTCAGTTTCTTACTGCGCTTCCGTGGCGATGCGACCAGCAGCGCCGTGATGCGATGAAGATCCGGTGCAATGAACAAAATGGCGTCTTCTTCTTGATGCGACAACGATGCGTGCACGCCCGACGGCGACTCAACGAATCTTCTGAGCCGCGACAGGCCTTGCGACACGCTTCTCTGGTGATGCGACGGCGTCTGCTGCGATGGCGACACTCTTCTCCAGGGATGCGGGGCGCCTCGGTGATGCGATGCGACAGCGGCGGCACGCTTTCTCAGCGATGCGACGACAGCGGCTGCAGCAGCGACACTCTTCTCCGGTGATGCGACGGCGTCTGCTGCGACGGCGACACTCTTCTCCGGTGATGCGAGGCGCTTCGGGTGATGCGATGGCGACAGCACGCTTCTCCGGTGATGCGACGGCATCTGCTGCGACGGCGACACTCTTCTCCGGTGATGCGACGACAACGGCTGCGTCACGCTTCTTCGTCTTGAGTCGAGCTTCCAGCTCCCAGCGACACGCAGTCTCTCAGAAGGCCCAGCTCAACAGCAGGCACTTCAATTCCCAGCAAGGGAAGGCAGGGGAGCTGGTTGGTGAAGGCTGTTGTCCCTGAGACTTCAGCAGGAGGCAAGCTCTGTCTCAAGCCCTTGGAGATCCTTTACAAGTTGATGAAAGTACACACAAAGTTTCTTTCTCCTTTCTTTGGCAGTCAGGCAACCACTGCAGGCCAATCCCCCAAACAGCACTCAGCTTAGGGATAGTCTCCTCCTCAGTTTCTCTGGTTCCTCTCCTCAGCAAAGGTTCTTCTTGTTTCCCAAAAGTGATCTAAAGTTCTGGGGTTTGGGTCCCCTCTTTTATACTCATTTTCCCTTTGTTCTCTGAAGGCAGAGAGGCCTTTGCCTAGTCCAAACCAGTTCTGGTCAGTCCTGGAGCACTTTGTTGACAAGACTCCTTCTTTCCTTTCACAGTGTAGGGCAGGGACATCAGACGCACCACAGGAGGTGGAGCCAGCATTGTGGAGGGAAGGCATAGCCCTATTCAGGTCCCAGGTGCAACTCCTCCCACCCATCTCCATGCAGATCTCTCTATTCAGCCCTGTGCTGACTCACCCTGTCTCCTGGAATCCCCCAGCCCCTGTCACTCACAAACCAGACAAGGAATACACAACCTAGCAGAGGCAGGCTTGGATAGTTAGGCAAGAAAATACCTACTTTCTAAAAGTGGTATTTTCAAACACAGAATGTTAAAACCAACTTCACTAAAAGATGTATTTTATCATTCTGAGTTCAGGCATACTAAATTCGTTTTTCTACCATGTTCCCTGGGTCAGTTAGGATTATAAGATGTAATAATCAAACTGCCCATTCTGGCCTATGGGGAACAGGTAGCCTTGCAATAGTGAAAAACGAAAATGGCTGTAATTCACTATTAGGACATGCTACACACACCAGGGCATGTCCTACCTTGTACTTACAATGCACCCTGCCCTTGGGCCTACCATAGGGGTGACTAATATGTAGAAAAGGGAAGGTTTAGGGACTGGCAAGTGGGTGTACTTGCCCAGTCAACATGGCAGTACCAGACTGCACACAGGCTCTGCAATGGCAGGCCTGAGACACACTTTTACAGGCTGCTCCTGTGGGTGGCACAACCAGTGCTGCAAGCCCACCAGCAGCATTTGGTTTACAAGCCCTGGGCACACTCAGTGCACTGTACTAGGGTCTGACAAGTAATCCAAACCAACCAATCATGGAATCACTAATCCATACACCAATTTACCATAGGGAGCACTTGCACTGTGGCACTGAATAGCAGTGGCCCAGTGCCAAAAGCATCTATAACCAGCAAAAACACATGAGGCAACAGCAAAAAATGGAAGAGAGACCCACGCCAACAGTGCCAGGTCTAACACGTGTCCCCTCCAGCTGAAATGTGGGGAGAACTACCCTACCTCCTGGGAGTTCTCTTCACTAAGGCGGAAAAACCTGGACAGGCCATCAGCATTGGCGTGTTCTGTACCAGGGTGGTGTTCCACCGTGAAGTCCATACCCTGTAGGGAAATGGACCACCTCAACAGCTTTGGATTCTCACCCCTCATCTGCATCAACCATCTGAGGGGCCTGTGGTCTGTCTGAACCCGGATGTGAGTCCCAAACAGGTATGGTCTCAGCTTCTTCAGTGCCCAGGCCACAGCAAATGCCGCACGCTCAATCGCACTCCACCTCTGTTCCCGTGGAAGTAACCTCCTACTGATGAAGGCTACGGGTTGATCTAGGCCCTCCTCATTTATCTGTGACAAAACAGCCCCCACACCATGCTCTGAAGCGTCTGTTTGAACGATAAACTCTCTTGAGAAGTTGGGTGCCAGGAGCACGGGCGCTGTGCACATGGCAGTTTTCAGGGCCTCAAAAGCTTTCTGACAGGTGTCGGTCCAATTCACTTTCTTGGGCTGTTTCCTGGAAGTCAGCTCAGTCAAGGGTGCAACGATGCTGCCATACCCCTTGACAAACCTCCTGTAATACCCGGTGAGTCCTAAAAAGGCTCTCACCTCTGTCTGGGTCTTGGGGGGCTCCCACGCCAGGATGGTCTCAATCTTGGGCTGTAGGGGCGCCACCTGGCCGCTCCCAACCTGGTGTCCCAAGTACACCACGGAACCCTGCCCGATCTGGCACTTGCTCGCCTTAATCGTGAGGCCAGCCCTCCGCAGCGCCATCAACACTTCCCAGAGGTGGCGCAGATGTTCTTCCCAACTGGCGCTGAACACTGCAATGTCATCCAGGTAGGCGGCACTGAACTCTTCCAGTCCAGCCAACACCTGGTTGACCAACCTCTGAAAGGTGGCAGGGACATTCTTCATCCCAAAGGGCATAACCCGGAACTGGTAGTGCCCATCTGGTGTGGAGAAGGCTGACCTCTCTCTTGCCCCATCAGTCAAGGCGATCTGCCAGTACCCAGACGTTAGATCAAACGTGCTGAGGTACCAGGCAGCCCCTAACCGATCGATGAGCTCATCAGCTCTGGGGATGGGGTGTGCGTCAGTCCTCGTGACTGAATTGAGCCCTCGGTAGTCCACACTGAACCGGAGTTCTGGCGTGGCACCCGGTGCGGCAGCCTTTGGGACCAAGACCACTGGGCTGGCCCAAGGACTGTTCGAGGACTCAATCACCCCTAACGCAAGCATCTTGGAGACCTCCTCCTTGATGCAAGCTCTCACCCTGTCAGTCACCCTGTAAGTTTTGTGCTTCACAGGAGGAGACTATCTCCAGTGTCCACATCATGGACGCACCAATCAGTGACACTGGGAATCAGGGAGAACAGATCAGAAAACTGTCCCAGCAACTGGTGACAGTCATTCTGTTGCTCAGGGGTCAGGGTGGAAGAGAGGTTCACACCATCCACTGACCCATCTCACTCTGTCGCCGACAGGAGGTCAGGAAGAGGCTCAGTCTCCTCCTCCATTCCAGCATCTGTCGCTAAGAGCATGCCCACTTCGGACCTCTCCAAGTGGGGCTTCAGGCGGTTGACATGCAGGACCCGCAAGGGGTTCCTGGGAGACCGCAAGTCCACCAAGTAGGTAACAGGACTCTTGCGCTCCACCCCCTCAAATGGTCTGGTCCACTTATCCTGGAGCGCACAAGGCTCCACTGGGGCCATGACCCACACTTTCTGACCAGGCTGAAGCTCTACCAGAGTGGCATTCTGGTCGTACCACCGCTTCATCTCCTCCTGGCTGGCTTCCAGATTCGCCTCAGCGAGTTGCCTGAAACGCCTAGTCTGGTTCCTGAAGGCCAGCATGTAGCTATATACATCCTGGGGAGGTTTCCTGGGAGATTGCTCCCAGCCTTCCTTGACCAGACTCGGAGGTCCTCTCACTGGGTGACCATAGAGAAGCTCAAAGGGGCTGAACCCTAGAGATTTCTGTGGCACCTCACGGTATGCAAAGAGAAGGCATGGTAAGAGGACGTCCCACTTACGCCTCATAGGTTCCTCAAGACCCATAATCATGCCTTTTAGGGTCCGGTTGAATCTCTGAACCAACCCATTTCCTTGGGGGTGGTAAGGAGCGGTGAACTTGTACGTTACACCACACTCCTGCCACAGGGACTTCATATACTTGGAAATGAAGTTTGTACCTCGGTCAGACACCACCTCTCTAGGGAACCCCACATGGGAGAAAATTCCCATCAGTGCCCGTCCCACCACGGGGGCCGTCACTGTCCTGAGAGGGATGGCTTCCGGGTACCTGGTGGCATGGTCCACCAAGACCAGGATGAACCTGTTGCCCATGGCTGTCTTGGGGTCCAGTGGCCCCACAATGTCAATACCCACCCGTTCAAAGGGGGTGCTGATCACAGGGAATGGCTGGAGAGGAGCCTTTTGCTTCCTCCCACTCTTTCCACTTGCCTGGCAAGTCTGACAGGTCCTGCAGTGAGTATCTGAACTCCTGCGCATTTGGGGCCAATAAAAGTGGGTGACAAGCCTCTCAAAGGTCTTGTCCTGCCCCAAATGTCCTGCTAACGGCAAATCATGAGCTAGCCCCAGTAGGAAGGCTCTGAAGCGCTGGGGCACCACCAGCACACGGGCTGACCCAGGCTCAGCAACCTTAGGCTCAGTATACAGGAGATCATTCTCCCAGTAGATCCAATGTGATCCAGACTGATCACCTGCTGCCTGGTCTGCAGCCTGCTGCCGCAAACCCACAAGAGAAGGGCACTTCTGCTCCGTGCAGAAATCTTCCCTGGAGGGTCCTCTTTCCTGCTGCCAATGGGTCAGCTCAGGCAGGTCCCCCAGTTCAGCTACCTGTTCCCCTGTAGGCTCCAGGGCATCCCCCTCAGGGTCTACCTCCTCCTGGACCGTGGGAACTTCGGCGGCCGGTTTCCTGTGCCCCCTGCCTCTTCTCTTTAAGGCAGGCACCTGGGCCCCCCTCTCAGGCTCCAGGTCCTCTTGAACACCCTTACTGGCTGCCATGGACCGTGTGGTCACACACGCCCAGTCAGGCAGACCCAACATCTCCAAATGAGCACTTCGCTCCACCTTAGCCCAAGGTGAGCTCTCCAAATCGTTCCCCAACAAACAGTCAACAGGCATGGCTGGCCTCACAGCTACTTGACGAGTACCAGAGACCCCCCACTCAAAGGGAACCTGAGCCACCTTGCAGTGGCTCTCTGTGTTGTCAGCGGCAACAACTGGGTAAAATGCATTGGGGACAACCTGCTCTTCAGACACCAGGTGACACTTGACAGCTGTCACACTGGCTCCTGTGTCTCGAAGAGTCTCCACTCTATGGCCATTGATGGTCACCCAAAGCCTGTACTTCTTAGTGTTATCAGGCAGTTGGGTCCTGGGGACCACCTCACAGTCTCCTAAAGAGACAAGGGACATCTCTGCGGGACCCCACCCACCTTGGACACCACTCTCCTCCCCCAGGGCTACACTCACCATCTGCCGGGGTGGAGCACCAGTGGGTGCTGTCTTTCCATACTGTGGGCACCGGGGATCAACAGACTTATGGCCCACTTCACCACATGTAAAGCACCTCAGGGGTCCCCTGGGAACAGGCCTACCTGTCGGGGCCCCGTGCTTCTTCTCAGGGGGAGGCTGGGAACCTTTCCCTTGGGGATTACTTTGGGGCCCTTTCTGGAACTCCCTCTGTTTACCCTTGTCCCCCACACTCTTCTGCTGGGGACCCTGCCCACTCTTGGCTGAGTCTCCCACTTAACCCTTGTGGTCCCGGGTGCTCACCCAGCGCTCCTCCTCCTCAGCAAGCTTCCTAGGGTTAGTCAGCCTGCTATCAATCAGGTGCTGGCGTAGCTCTGGAAAACAATTACTTGACAAGTGCTCCCATGCAATTAAATCAAAGAGCCCCTCAAAATCATTTACTTTGCTACCCTTCACCCAACCATCCAATGCTCTGCAGAAAAAAGTGACATATTCTACCCAAGTGCTTGACTCCACCTTCTTGCAATTTCTAAACCTCTGTCTATACAATTCAGGAGTCAACCCATACCTGGACATCAATGCATCTTTCATGTGGCTATAAGAATTATGGACTTCAGAGGGTAAGTCTAACAATGTATCCCGCCCCTCACTAAGGAACCGTCCCCACAACCCCGCTCCCCAATCCTTCTCAGGGACCCGGCGGGAGGACATGGCTACCTCATAGGCCTTGAACCACTGCCCAATGTCATCATTCTTGTAAAACTCTCTAACCACATCGTTAGGTATGTACACCCTTGCTTCAACAGGCATTGACGGTGTGCTGCCACCAGAGGGAGTAATCTCTAAGCTCCTAGCTTTCAACTCCAACTCCCTCAAATTCCTCTCATGATCCAGTTGCATCCTCTTTTCCTCTAGGGCCAATTTCCTAGTTTGCAACTCAAATTCTAACTGCCCACTCAACTTGAGCTTGGTCAGCTCCATCTCATGCATCCTACTCTTCTCTCTGTTCTCCAGCTCCTCTGGGGACAGACCTTTGGCAGAAACACTGCTACCTGCTGGGGAAGTTACTCTCCTCCCCTCTGGACCCAATGGCCCCTCCAGCTGCCCATCTGCATTCTCAGCCCCCTCCTCATTCTCAGGGGTATTCCTTGCTTCGACCCAGGCCCTCAGCGCCTTTTGGAACTCATCCTTCTTGGAGAGACCGGTCATAGCAACTTTAAATCTTCTGCAGAAGTGCTTCAGCTGTTTCACATTGTAGCATTCTAGTTTCTTCTCTTCCCAATCATAATCAACAGATGCTATGGATGCTGCTTTATCCATTGTGTTTAAACTTGGCAGTTCTTTGCAAAAAAAAAAAACCCAGGAAAAACAATCTACCAAAAGTATGTGGTCGCGTTTTGGTCTGCACTCACTAGTAGTGTTCACCAATCACTGTACATGAGTCACAAATGCAAGTCCAGAATCCTCACCGCTGACCACCAATGTTAGATTTGGGGGTCTCTAGTTGGCAGAGGTAGGTACCTTTGTCCAAATAGGGACCCTTGCGTCTAGTCAGGGTAAGGGGGATACACTCCTAAAATAACCCCTGCTCACCCCATTGGTAGCTTGGCACGAGCAGACAGGCTTATCTCAGAGGCAGTGTGTAAAGCATTTGTGAACACATACAGTAATCAAGTGACAACACTACAGATGGACACCACACAAGTTGTAGTATAAAAATAAGTATTTTTATATAGACTTAACACAAGACCACAAACGACAAAAATCCACAATACTGTACTTAAAAATGGTAGAATTAGCTTAGTTCTCTTTGGATGGTAAATGCGACACTTTGAGTTCAATGTACCTTTGGATGCGTAACGCTATACAACGAAAGTGTTGCAGGGAAGGTGATGCGTCGGTTCCTTACACGCAAGAACGGTGATGCGTCGGGTCCCTACGGCTGCGTAGGGGATGCGTCGGTTCTTCTCCGCGTGGGGAGGTGATGCGTCGGTTTCTTACTGCGCTTCCGTGGCGATGCGACCAGCAGCGCCGTGATGCGATGAAGATCCGGTGCAATGAACAAAATGGCGACTTCTTCATGATGCGACAACGATGCGTGCACGCCCGATGGCCGTGCGGCGACTCAACGAATCTTCTGAGCCGCGACAGGCCCTGCGACACGCTTCTCTGGTGATGCGACGGCATCTGCTGCGACGGCGACACTCTTCTCCAGGGATGCAGGCGCCTCGGTGATGCGACAGCGGCGGCACGCTTTCTCAGCGATACGACGACAGCGGCTACAGCAGCGACACTCTTCTCCGGTGATGCGACGGCGTCTGCTGCGACGGCGACACTCTTCTCCGGTGATGCAAGGCGCTTCGGGTGATGCGATGGCGGCAGCACGCTTCTCTGGTGATGCGACGGCGTCTGCTGCGACGGCGACACTCTTCTCCGGTGATGCGACGACACCGGATGCGGCGGCGTCACGCTTCTTCGTCTTGAGTCGCGCTTCCAGCTCCCAGAGACACGCAGTCTCTCAGAAGGCCCAGCTCAACAGCAGGCACTTCAATTCCCAGCAAGGGAAGGCAGAGGAGCTGGTTGGTGAAGTCTATTGTCCCTGAGACTTCAGCAGGAGGCAAGCTCTATCTCAAGCCCTTGGAGATCCTTTACAAGTTGATGAAAGTACACACAATGTTTCTTTCTCCTTTCTTTGGCAGTCAGGCAACCACTGCAGGCCAATACCCCAAACAGCACTCAGCTTAGGGATAGTCTCCTCCTCAGTTTCTCTGGTTCCTCTACTCAGCAAAGGTTCTTCTTGTTTCCCAAAAGTGATCTAAAGTTCTGGGGTTTGGGTCCCCTCTTTTATACTCATTTTCCCTTTGTTCTCTGAAGGCAGAGATGCCTTTGCCTAGTCCAAACCAGTTCTGGCCAGTCCTGGAGCACTTTGTTGACAAGACTCCTTCTTTCCTTTCACAGTGTAGGCCAGGGACATCAGACGCACCACAGGAGGTGTAGCCAGCATTGTGGAGGGAAGGCATAGCCCTATTCAGGTCCCAGGTGCAACTCCTCCCACCCATCTCCATGCAGACCTCTCTATTCAGCCCTGTGCTGACTCACCCTGTCTCCTGGAATACCCCCGCCCCTGTCACTCACAAACCAGACAAGGAATACACAACCTAGCAGAGGCAGGCTTGGATAGTTAGGCAAGAAAATACCTACTTTCTAAAAGTGGTATTTTCAAACACAGAATGTTAAAACCAACTTCACTAAAAGATGTATTTTATCATTCGGAGTTCAGGCATACTAAATTCGTTTTTCTACCATGTTCCCTGGGTCAGTTAGGATTATAAGATGTAATAATCAAACTGCCCATTCTGACCTATGGGGAACAGGTAGCCTTGCAATAGTGAAAAACGAAAATGGCTGTAATTCACTATTAGGACATGCTACACACACCAGGGCATGTCCTACCTTGTACTTACAATGCACCCTGCCCTTGGGCCTACCATAGGGGTGACTAATATGTAGAAAAGGGAAGGTTTAGGGACTGGCAAGTGGGTGTACTTGCCCAGTCAACATGGCAGTACCAGACTGCACACAGGCTCTGCAATGGCAGGCCTGAGACACACTTTCACAGGCTGCTTCTGTGGGTGGCACTTGGTTTACAAGCCCTGGGCACACTCAGTGCACTGTACTAGGGTCTGACAAGTAAACCAAACCAACCAATCATGGAATCACTAATCCATACACCAATTTACCATAGGGAGCACTTGCACTGTGGCACTGAATAGCAGTGGCCCAGTGCCCAAAGCATCTATAACCAGCAAAAACACATGAGGCAACAGCAAAAAATGGAAGGGAGACCCACGCCAACAGTGCCAGGTCTAACAGTCACGAAGGACTGAATGTGCGAAAAGACCTTCAGAGGAAGATGATCAAGCTACGGCTCAGAAGTGGAATCCTGATGCGAGGGAGAGCACCTTGGTGACCTACCGTTTGAGAAACAGAATTGTGACATCAATTGTTATGCTTTCTTCGGGGTGAATCTGATGACACTGGAGACTCTGGCAACTCTGTTTTGTCTTGACTTTTGCTTAGCTCGACAATCCTCTCGAGCCCGGGCCATGAACAGTTTGGCTTCCCTTTCCTTTAAGACCTTGGGGAGCATGATGCTGCATGATTCACATGAATTTGTATCATGGTCCAACTCCAAGCACCAGAGGCAGATATCATGTGGGTCTGTGATAGACACTTGTCCATCACAGTCCCTGTAGAGTTTAAAGACAGAATGTATGGACAGTGGCATCACTATACAGCAGCTAGAATTTTGCTTAGTAAGACACAATCGTCGTGTGGATTCAGTGAAGACAGCCCAGCTCCAGACTCACGTCAATGGTATGGAAAACAGGGAACTGATGTCAGGATGGTGGGGCACTTTATGGCTCCAGGGACGTCAGAGTGGCATAGTTTCCAGTGCCCTCTACTGGCATGGAGAGTGTTAGACCTGACATCCTTGGTGAGGTATTTCACCAAACATTTTGCCTTCACCCCTCCCATTTTGCTGAATTTGTTTTTGTTGGCACTGGGACTCTGCGCACTTTACCACTGCTAACCAATGCTAAGGTGTTAGTGCTCTTTCCCTCAAACATGGTGAAATTGGACTACAGCTAACTGGCACTTTAAATGTACTTGTAAGTCCCTAGTTTAGTGATAGACCCTGTACCCAAGGCCTGTAAATTAAATGCTACTAGTGGGCCTGCACCACTCATTGTGCCACCCCCCATTACAGTAGCCCTTTAAAAAGTCTTAGGCCTGCCATTGCAGCCTGTGTGCAGTTTTAAACCACCATTTCGACCTGACAATCTAAACCTTTTGCCAGGCGTAAACCTTGCTTCTTAATACTTATAATGCATCCCTAAGGTAGGCCCTAATAAGTCATAGGGCAGGGTGCATGGTATTTAAAAGACCGGACATGTACATTTAGGTTTCAGATGTCCTAGTAGCAAAAAACTCCAAAAGTTGTTTTTCAGTACTATAAGGCCTATCTCTCCCATTGCCTAACACTGGCTTACTTTATAACATTTATTAAGTGACAACTTTAGTTTGGGAGCAGACAGACATTTGGTGTTTACACTCAAATGAATTATCATTTAAAACTCCCTTTAAAGGTAAAGTCATGTTTTAAGTCACAATTCTGAAAATGCCTCTTTTAGAAGGTTGCAAAAGGAACAAATGATGGACAGAATGCTGAACAATGCAAACATTCACCCCCAGATCTTTGTGACTGGGGGTGAATGTTTGCATTGTTCAGCATTCCGTCCATCAATTGTTCCTTTTGCCATCCTAAGTGGGAAGGGTATGCCCAGATGTGGGTCCCATGCTCACTGTGCCACTGGATTCGAGCTAACCTGGCTGATGAGGGGTGATGCCCCGAAACCGGTCCCAGGATGCTTGTTTCCGGTCCAGAGAGGACCTGGCTTGGCAGACAGTGACAAAAGGGGTCGTAGGTGTGGACAGGATGGGCCATTCTGGCAGGATGACTTGAGAGGAGCTGTACCCAGCCCCACTTGTACTTCAAAGGTTTTTTTTTTTTCCTCTCTCTCTCTCCCTCCCTCCCTCCTGTGGAAGTTACAGAAGGGCTGGCCTGCTGCTTGAGGACTGACTTGCTGTTTGAGAAAGAAGAGTGGGCCTGCACACCTTCATCCCAGGCTAACCCAGAGTGACTCTAAGGGCCAGTTGTCTGACCTCCTGTGCTAGCTACAGGAATATAAGAAGCTCAATAGGCCTACCTGCAACTGCCCAGCTGACTTGCTGCAACTGGACCTGCCTGAGCCCTGTTGGCCTCTGCTGGAGTGAGTCCTTGATCCCTAAGAGGTGCCTCCCCAGGTCCTAGACCCTTGACCGGTATTAGAAAGTGCTCCTCCTCAAGAAAAGGTGAAAATTCTGAAGTTTGGGCTCCTCGCGACTGCAAATGGGCCAGTTCGCACCAAGACTCTTCCAAATACAATGACTGGCAATGCGCAGCTCAGGAAAAACCGGCTTTGTGCTTCAGCGGCGACCGGCAATGCGAGAACCGTACTTCGCGCTACAACGACAGCCCACGGTGACTGCCAACTTGGAGCAACAGCAACGACAGTCTGCGAGCCCAAAGGTCTCTTCGAGCTACAGCCCACGACACCCAGTCTGCTCTTTTCGCTACAGCGACGACCATCTGCGACGCCCTACCCACTCCTTACGGCCTCCTCCACCACGAACAGAACTCTTACGGACGGACTTTGAAGGTAACTTTTCAGCGGGATGAACCTGGTCCCTGTATCAGAGCCGCCTAGAGAGCTCATCATTTCATCATTAACTGTATAGTGTGCTGCCTCATGCCAATGACTAATTGGTATCAATTGATGCCATTTCCCTGCAGTACCAGCAGATCTTTCCCTGCTACCTCAATAACAAAATGTACTGACCACGTTCTGCTTTCACAAAGACATCATGCACAGCAGACTTACTGGAGCATCAAAGCACGCTGTATAAGCTGCTTTACGCAGTTACTTGGCATGAGCTGCTACATGTCCCACAACCTAAAAGCAGCTATATCTTTTGGCCCTTTCATGCAGTTTAAGTGCCCCATCTCTGCTAGTTTGCAATTTGGTTAATGTCATGTATGACACCTTTAGCCAGCCTTGGGTTTTGTGCCAGCAGCACATTGGGATTCTCAAACACAAGTTTGCAAGAGTAAATATCAAACAAGCTCCACAACCGATTTTTGTAGTTAAAAAGGGAGAAAGTTTCTTAGCCACATTTAGTGCAAGAATTGCAAAACGAGTCACCCTCTGCCAATCTAGGAGTCTTGAGGCAACTCCAACCCGCTCCACATCTCATTTACCCAGCAGGCTGTGAAAATAAATGTTTGCTGACTCAGACAGTAGACTAACAGGAGCTTGCATTGCTCTTCACACTTACCAAGAATGCTCTTTTGTTCGTGTGCCTCGCCACTCATTTAAGATACACCATGAGGGACTGGAGTAGGGTCAAATAACCAAAAGATTCCTGGCTGGCTGCCTGCCCCTGTACTGAAGTGTCAATATTTAAGTTTCTATACATAAACACAGACAGTATGGGTAAATATCCATAAAAATGGAAAACAGAAAGCCTTAACTATAAAATATACATCTCAGTGTAGTTGTGTCAAATGTGATAGTTAGTGCTGGCCTTGTAGCCAACAGCATGTTGCATTAGGAGTCTTGTGGTTTCACTTAATAATTGAGAAAATCAACTCAAAAAAGCAGCTCCCAACAATGATTAGACAGCTGTACTAATATGTTACCCTTGAAATGGGGCTCCTCGTCAGTCAAGGGTGTTTGGTCTAATACTGGCTCTGCATTGTGGTTTTGTAGGGAGGCTTTAAGAGTAACCTATTTTGTGTCACCCAGACGACTAGAATGTACCACTCTTGCAATGTCTGTCTGAAGAACATTCTCTCTGACTTATGAGATTGACCATATCTGCAGAAAGAGTCAAATGCAGCTGGTATCAGATGACGCTGCATCTATGATGAAGCTATTTGAGTCTAGAGCTCAGCTCACTGCAAACAGGCTGTTGGCTCAGAAGTATACAACCTGGTTCTCAAATCTGAAAGTAGCAGAGGTCGCTGCAACCTAGAGATCTAAAACTCTTGTTATTGGTCCAACAGGTTATGGGGCAGGGCATGGGCTTATCAGCAAGATCCATAGTCTGTAATCCTATCTTTCAGGTGAGCTACAATCAGATTTGCTTTACAAATCGTGGACTGTGATAGTAGCCAGTCAAGTGCAACGCATCTGGGTTAGACCTAAGCATTTCAGGGTGTGCCCTTGCAGTACAGCACTGAAAAGATTGGTTGTTAAACTTGGCATCTTTGGCGTGGTTTTCCCTGACTTTTTGCCTCTACCTCCTGTATTTTTGATGCTGTACTGGATTTCGTTTTTGCTGGCTTAGATGCTTTGGGTACTTTGCCACTGCTGATCAGTGTCAAAGTGCAAGTGCCCCCTGTGTAAATTGTTATTACAATTGGTTCTCCCTGATTGGCATATTTGATTTACTGGTAAGTCCCTAGCAAAGTGCACAGAGTGTGCCAGGGCCTGTAAATCAAATGCTACTAGTGGGCCTGCAGCACTGATTGTGCCACCCACATGAGTAGCCCTGAAAAGGTATCTCAGACCTGCCAATGCAGCGTCTGTGCACAGTTTTAAACTGCCAGGTCAACATGGCAAGTGGGTGCCCTAACCTTCCCTTTTCTTACATGTAAGGCACCCCTATGGTAGGCTAAAGGTACCCCTATGGGCACGGTGTAGTGTGTGTGAAAGGTCGGACTTGTCCCGGATGTGTGTGACATGTCCTGATACTGAAATACTGCCAATTTCATTTTTCACTATTGAAAGGCTATCTGCCCCAAAGGATAGAATGGGAGTGCTTCGTAACATCTTACAAGTATAACTTCCCATTGAGACTAGATAGAGAAATAAAGTTTAAGTTCTCTGAACTCAGAATTTAATAACATCTTTTAGTAAAGATGGTTTTTAAATTATGTTCTTGAAAATGCCACTTTTAGAAAGTAGGCATTTTCTTGTTTAACCATTCTGTGTGCCTCTGACTGTTTGTGGATTGACTGTCTGGTTTTGGAGTGACAGGGGCTTGGGATGTGCATTCACTGTAGACAGCCAGTGGGGGGTTGAGGTGTGCCTGGCCCTTCCTGGAAGACTCATAGCTGAGCTGAATAGACCTTGGATGTATTTAGAGTAGTGGGAGGAGTTTTCCTTGCACCTAAATAGGGCCTGTCTCCCTTGCACAATGCTGTCTCCACCCCCTGTGGTCATACTGCACCAGTGAGGACAGGACTGGTTTGGACTGGGCTCAGAGACCATTGCACAAAGACAAAATAAGGTATAAGTAGTAGAACTTAAACCCCAGAACTTTAGATCACTTCTGGACTCAAGAGGAACCTTTGCCAAGGAGAAGAGCTGAAGAGCTGTGAGGAGGAGTACTGCCCCTTTGCTGTGTGGGGTTGGCCTGCAGTTGCTGTTTCTGCCAAGGAAAGGACAAAGACTGGAACTTTGCTGTGAACCTGCTTGAAGAAGAATCTCCAAGGGCCTGTGTGTGCTGGGCTCCTGTTCTGAAGTCTAAGGGACACAAAGACTTCACCCTGAGCTCCCCTGAACTCTGCTGCTGAGAGTTCTGGCCTGCCAGGAGGTGCCTATTCCAGTTCTGGGCCTCTGGAGGTTGTTCCTGCTGTTGGGAGCTGGACGAAACCTGAAGAACTGAGAAAATTGATGCATCGCCCTTCTTGCGGCTGTTTTCCCGACACAGCACCGCCATTTGAGAAGAATCTCCACGCATCGCTGCGCCGCTGTAGAGACAACGCAGCGCCTGTTGCGGCTGCAAAACCGACGCATCGTGGGATCGCAGCTGAAGAAACTGGCACAGCGCCGCTTGCGGCATCGATCGCCAATGCATACCGGATTTCCACGTATCACACCTGTGCGGCAAGTTTTCCCGACACATCACCCGCAGAGCAGAACCGTCTTGGAGTCGACGCATCACTTCCCCCTACAGTATGGATTCGACACATCACTTCTCCTGTGTGCAGCAGAACTGTTGCATCGCCTCGCCAAGGACTCAGGAAGTGATGCATCTCTTTGTTTCTCGACGCATCCCTTCTCTGCGGCTGTTTGGCCTTGTGAATTTTGACGCATCTACATGTACTTTGTAGAATCACGCATCCATAGTTTTCTATGGACCAAGTTGCTTGGAACCTTTTTAAAGTCATATTCTTATTACATGTATATTGTATTTTTGTCGTTTTGGTCTTGTTGAGTTTAGCTAAAGATACTTTATTTTCTTAAACTGGTGTGGTGTCCATTTATGGTATTATCACTGTATTACTGTGTGTTTTGAGTACAAATACTTTACACATTGCCTTTGGGATAAGCCTGTCTGCTCGTGCAAGCTACCCAGGGGGTGAACAGGGGTTTCAAAGTGTGTATCGCCCTTACCCTGACTAGAAGCAAGGGTACCTATTTGGACAAAGGTACCTACCTCTGCCAACTAGAGACCCCCATTTCTAACAATGGTCATGCCAATTGGAGCACCTCTTGCCTTTTGGACTTGTAGACGAACTCTAAGGGTGCTGGTGTGACAATAAATGCTAGCACCACTAAACAGGATTGGGGAAGGCGACAGGAGAGTGGTATAGCAAGCCCAGTACGTAGTTGGCAAGCATCTGTGTGTTTTGTGACCAACAACTTTTGCCAACCAACAACTTTGTCCAGGCCTCGCTGATTGACTACTGCCCAAGGGCAAACTGGTCATTAAATTTACCAACTGAACACTCATTCAACTGGCTGTATTAAACGTTTTTAAAGCCGCTTTGAGCATTATTACATCTACTGTACTGCAGCTTTGCCCCCCGTAAATAAATGAAAACCAGAGTCAAATCTACACAGTTTATGAAGACACTTTGGAGGACTGCAAAAGGAACACACTTCCAAAGCCAGTTGAGGTATACAGATCCATGCTTGTCTTTACCGTTATAAGATAAATAAGGGGCATAAAACTCCCAGAACACCAAAAGATTTTGTGGAACAAATACAGCCTGGCTAGGGATGTCACATACGCAATGTGTCCAGTCTGCACCTTTGATGTACACATAATAATGTACAATGTGGTTATATAAATGTTTTTCTTACTGTTCTGATGCAGGCTGGAATTTCCCTTTGCTGTTTGTCCCTGATGGCTCAGATGTCAATTCACTAGTTATTGGTACAGGAGTTCCCTACGACCTCTGGTGGTGTTATCTCACTTTTCCTGTGATGCCCATCTCTCATGGATCCGATGTCAATTACTTGGAAACCGGCACAGGGGTCCAAGCTGTCTTTGGCGGTGGTTGTTAGGCTCCTATTTGCTGTCATTGATGGATGTTAAAGCTGAAAATTAATTCTGGGACAGCAATGTCCCCTGCATTATGTATGTGTGTGCTCCCCCTGCCCTGAGTGAAATTGGTATCCTGCCTTTTTGGTAGCCCAGCAAACATGCACATATAATGTGTATACTGAGGACTATGCCGGTCCTTCGTATAGCCAAGGCCCAGAATATGTTCTGTGACATGGAGTGGCACACCAATTGTGTCTTCCTTTACAACATGGGTTCTTGGCATAAAGCAGTGGTGGCAGCCTACTGATTTTTCCTGGAGTAAAAGTAAGGAGTAGACCTTTATTTCTGTTTTAGGTGGGAGTGTGTCCTACCAGCTGCACTCACTACATTGTGAAAATGCAGACAGTGAAGCGAGGGAGGGTGGAGACAGGGTTACCCATAAAAATTGCAGGCTGTCCTTTTTGTATGGGCCTCCTGATTAGTCCTCCCAGAGCACTGCCATTTGGACGATGGTAGGGTAGATAGGGCGAGACAGCAGATTCTGTAAAAGGTGAGCGAGTTTCTAGGCAAGCCCCGCCCTTTTGTCTCTCCCTGATTGCTACTCAAGGAAGGCTGCAATCTATACACACTTTTGTATACTAGTGCTTTGAGCCAGTAAAATCACTGCCTGCTTTAAGAGCCAACACCATGCACAAAGGCTGTATTTGCATTACAGCCACGACAATTGGAAGGGAACCATTCCAAACTGATTCCAAGACCTTACTCAGTGGATCAACAACACCCGTACAGAATATAAGTATGAAAGTGGAATCCAGACCACCCCACTTGGTTCCTGTTCTAAGCCAATTTACTGATAAAGTACTCTAAGAGCTGCTGAGGTTCCAGTTCCAAGCTACTTCACTGATCAAGTACTCTGAGAGCTGCTGTGAGATCAAGACTGGTGTCTGTATGACAGTACGTTTCTCAAAGGTGAAGAGACATCCCTTGAAGTCTGCACAACTTGCTGGAAAAGTTGTGGGTCTGCCTTCCGCATAGAAACCTTCCTGCTTAGAGAGGAAAGGAAAGTGTCTGGTTCTGCAGGAGGAGACTTTCTAGGAGAAGCCAAGCTATATTCCCTGTGTGTGGAGCACTCAGAAGTTACTTACGTTGGGAGTGTGACAGGTGCTGGCCAATATGCGAGAAGCCACCGGGTCTGCCTGTGTAGTTATGTGGCAAACTGCATGAAGAAAATTGCAAACCAGACTAGCCGCGTGCTGTTCGGCATGACTGCAACAGATCCAGAGGGACTTGTGCTACCACTGCCCTACTGTGGCATGCCCTTTAAAGACCGTTGTTGCCAACCATATCACAGAGCATGAACCAAAAGCCCAGCGGCCCTAACTGTAGAAAGCAATTACCCTCTTACAAGGCGTACTGCACTGTTTGTCCAAGTGGCCCGAAAGAGTGAGGCTGCTGTTTGTGATCACATGCTGCTCCTAGGCGTGGCCAGAGCAAACTCAACATGGGCATCATCTGGCCCTGCACCAAGCTGCATCCCCTTGGAACAGGTAACATAGGGCCATAAGTTTTGGGACTGCATCTTGAACTGTAAAGATAAGCCTGCCATTGAAGAGATGAGGTTGTTATCATTAACTCTTTTTGCTCAAGATCAAATGAACTGACCCCTAATAAGGGGCTCGCTTAAGTGAGATTGCACCTGGGTCAGCTCTTACTTATGACCTGTTGTGCCCACTAGATAATACAGAATTGTAGAACGTGGAATGACATAAGACACAAGAGGTTATCATGACTTTTCATGCAGAACATGCAGAGCAAAACAGCCACAGCGTAGACCTTTAACATTGTTCAAACAAGTGTATACAAAAAGATAGAATATGTCTAATACCTTTGGATCCTATAAACAGATGAAAGGAAAATTTTGACTTGCTAATAATGCTGATTTAATTTTCGGAGGCCCCGAGGAAGTCACTAAAAGATTTTTAAGAAGTCGTGAGACGTGTTGACTTAAGTTAGAGAGTCTTCTTGTATTCAAACAAATAAACATTGGATTCTTCAATTTGAATACAAATGTTTGAACCTATATGGAATATAATAGTCCAGATATTATCATTTGAAAGATTGAAATTCTTCGGCAATGCTCATATCATTCGGAATTAAACGATCTCAATGTTTTTTTTTCTTTCATAAGATATTGGCGGCTCCTTTGGAACAGGGAAGAGGACTTTAGAAGTAGTGATGTAGCTACAACTGTAGGCAGGAACATACCGTACTGTACCCCAATTAGCATATGTAGCATGTTTTGCTGTGACATTAATGTACTTCTCGTTTTAAAAAGACAAGCACTGGGATGGACAGTGAATTATTTTGTCTATTGTTAGACTTCTGAGTCTTTTGCCTCCCTTACCACATTATCCCCAAACCCATCGCTCACCCCCCACTCTCAAGAGAAGCCTTTGACAGCTCACCCTCGCTACCCACAGGGTCAAGCAGAGAAAAAGTGTACTTGCTCAAATTTGGAAAGTCTTATCCCCTGAACAGGGACTGACACTTAAAACTTTGTTTTATTAAGCTGCAGTATAAATCTGTTAAAATATAACACTGGCCAGAAAACCCCTGTATACAAGTTAGAATGAGCTACAAAAGTCAACAGGACAGTTCTAATACAAATTTATGAAAAGAAAAACGTTGCAAGAGCCATTGCATACACAATTTAGAAGCACTGTGCAGTTTCCCCAAGTTTCTATACTATCATGTGGCACAACATATGCTATTTTGTCAAAATGTATTTCGACACATGGTATCACTTGGAATGCCACACGTGAGGCTTTCAGATGACCTACATAAACACACTGAAGACATGGAATGTCACAAATAAGCAATCTCAAGAATTGTCACCTATAATGACGCTGTAATTTAAATAAAAATGTGTTGATCTACAGGAGTGGCACTTGCCATGGCTGAGATAGGCCTATACGCAGCCCATAGGAAATAGGCAACACTAATACTAAATATGGTATGTGTGCCTTTGAGAACTACCTGCCCCTGATGCCTGGTGCAGTGCTGGGGGACACCCGAGAAGGTTGTACCGCCTGGGGCACATTGACTACAGCCTGGCTTGCTCCCCCTTATGTAGCGCAACCTTGGAACCAGGACTAGCGGCTGGGGCCCTTGGATGTTGTTTGGACTTATCTTTGAACGAACTTACCAGCCGAGACCATAATGTTATGCGATATAATATCCTTATGTTATGTCTATATTCTTTGCGCTCACTTCCTGTCAATACTGGCAGATTATATCTACACTCAGTTTTAATTGCACATCTTTTGCAAACACCATTGTAACGTTTTCCTTTTGTGTTTAGACTCATGTATATGTTTTGTATCTTATATGTAATCCATGTATCCTGAAGTCCTTATGTAATGTAACTGGTTCTATTGTAAAAAGTTCTGACACCTTCGGGTAAAGTACGTGCTATATAAAAATGCATAAATAAATATCCTACAAGATCCAGGCACGGCTGTATTACCCCGCTGCGTATGCAACGGGCAATGTGATTGCAGCAGCTGCTAGCCTGGCCCAGGGCTGCCTAGAGTGCCGGACGCTTACTAGTTTAGAGTTATGGCTTTCAGTACGAGGCCTGATCATGCCGAGTAACAGGCGGGGGTCGGGTGCCTCACTGTCCCGAGTGCTCTTCTCGGAACTTAGCTACATTAGTAAGGGACTGCTCCGGGACGCAGATGAGATAGGACGCAGATTGCAGGAGCCCCCGGTGGGGCTCCCGCATCCGGCCCCATCCGGAACAAAATAGCCATTCCTGCCGCCAGTGGGGCCCCTGGAGTTGATCACCATCACCTTGTGACTACCCTGTTTGGTGGAGGGGCGAAGTTAGGGCCTGTTTCTGCTTTGCTACGAGGCCCGTCTTTGGCTCTGCCGCAAGTCGAAGACAAGATGGCGGCTCCTGGGCTGACTCTCCCGGTGTTGCCGACACCCGGACTCTGACCCGAAGGAAGCTGTCGGGGCCTCGCCGGCTGGGGTGAGAGAACCTTCCCTCCGCCCCAGGGTCGGGCAATAGTCGGTCAAAGCGGGGCGCGCTCTTCCGACTGGCATCCGCGCTGCGGCCTACTGAGCCTCGCATCTCCCTGGTGAGATTTGGAGAGTTGTGACCTGCGGGGAACGAGTCCTTGAAGTCCGGAGGGTGAGGCTCCTGTCACCTACCGCCATTGTGGAGCCCCGGGGGATATTAATTGGAGCCTGCGAGGGGTGATCAGCAGTGCGGCCTCCATCGCGAGGCGCCGCACTATGGGCTGCAGCCCCGGCTCGCAGGGATGCTGCGTGGAGGAGGCCGGGCCCTCCCTTTCCTCAGCAAAACACAGTAGCACACGATCAGAGGTCCGAGGGAGACGAAGGGGCAGGGTCGACCTGCTGCCCCGACACAGGTGCTTTGAGGACTGACAGCCACTTCATTGTGCTAGGGCCCAGCTGGTAAGCCGCCATCCCAACAAGCCTGGAGAATATCTGGACATCACCAGCTTGGGATCTCTCCAAGCCCAAGATCACAGCCCTTGAGTGCATCAACACCCTAAAGGCCTGACTGAATGAGTACTGCAAGAACGCCAGCAATGGCGAGAAGATCATGCTGTGTAAATATGTAATATATATTTGCCCAATCCTAATTGCTTCAACTTTTCTTAAAATGTAACCCTGAGTGAATTTGCAACTTGTATATATGTAACTCTAACCACTAGTATCTGTAATAGACTTATGTACTTACTATCATTCTTATGTGAATTTAGAGTTTGTTTGTATCTTTTCCTTGAGTGAATTTGAAACTTGTATATATGTAACTCTAACCACTAGTATCTTTAGTAGACTTGTGTACTTACTACCAGTCTGATGTGAATTTAGAGTTTATCTGTTTCTAGGCGCGCAATGCCCATAGGGCTAAAAGGGCTTCAGCGCCCCCCCCCTCCCACCCCCGTCGTGTGTCTCAGCACGAGCTGCTGTGGGATCGGGTGGGCGTTGTCTGGAGTTGTATCTCTGGCACGACCGAATTTTCACAGGTCTTTAAAGACCATTTGCATACCTTTGTAAACTGGTTACCGAGGCTTCGTTTTTTTTTAATGGTTCCAGTACCCCCTGGGCCCCCACTCTGCCTATTCCTTACATTTGTATTTTACAATTACTGCTGTAGTGTGAGAATGCATTTCATGAAAAGGAATATAAAGTAGGGTTGCCAAAAGAAAAATACCAGCTATGTGTTGTTTAAAGAGCCTGCAAAGACCTCGTCTTGACACTAAATAGGGTTATAAATAAAAAATATGTATTAATTTGTAATGTGACTTTTCTGTCTTTGTTCCCTTTAATTATCAGTCATGGATCATTCAGGCAGCCCTAGAACACAATTAAAAGTGCTTTCTATTTATATTTGCTGCTCGAAGTATGCACAGATAAGTGCAGCAAATACGGCTCTAGGTGACTGCTTATTTTTGTACCGTCTGGGACATCAAAATATTGAGCTGGCAACCCTAATCATAAGACTGAAGTTTGTTGCAGGATCAGCACATTATTTATTTCCTCCATCCTCAATGTCTGATTAGTGCTAAAATAGCAATAGTTTAACTTGTATATGAAATCCTACGGCGCCGTCAATAACATGCTGAGTTACTTCAAGTGTCTAGGAATTAATCTGCATTCAGACAACTCACTCCTCATTCTCGCCCTTCACTTTCACGCTCACCCTGCGCTCACAATGCACTCACACTGATCTCCATGCAGTCACACCATTCACCCGCTCACCCTGCACTCAGTGATCACTCTGCACTCACAATGCACTTGCGCTGTTCACCCTGTAACTCACCCTGCAGTCACACGAGCACACTACTCACCCTGCACTCATGTGACACTTCACTCACCTGTCCCCCTCACTGCTCAATCTGCAATATCACTCAAACAAGCCAATCATGAACCATGCATTCATTCGTCCCACTCTGCACTTACATCCGCACCCAAATTTTCTATGGTCACCTCACTCACCCTGCAGTCACTCCTCTTACCCTACTCTCACACTGTTGCATCGCTCACCAGGCACTCACATGGGCACTCCTGCCAGCCACACAGCGCAGAGGAGTTAATGTGCCTGCTACAAAGAACGTGTACCATGCAGATCACAGAACTGAGGGCCTCATTTATGTGTTTTTGTCGAGGGCAGCTACGGCAAAAGAAAAGGGCAGGAATGAGCCGTATCTATGATACAGCGCATTCCTTTTTCTCCTGCGCCAGCACACAATGGGCTGCCGTGCGCCAACGCAGGCACCTTTGCACCATGGTGCCTGCGTTGAGAGGATGATTATTTTTGTGCAGGAAGGGAAACCTTTGTGCACAAAAATCATCACAAGAGGCTTTTTCTATGTGTGCTGCATTCTGCTGCACACATAGAAAAAGGAAAAACGAGGAGAAATATAAGATATTTCTCCTCCTTGTTCCTTCCTTACGCCTTCCCTGGGAGGCATAAGTTTTTGGCGCTGCCTCAGATTTACGATTTCTCGTATACCTAGGGCAGTGTCAAAAAGCCATGGATGTTGCTGGGAACGCCCCCAGCAACATCCATGCCTCCTTAACGCAGAAAACTGTGTTAATTTTAAAAGGGAACCATATTTATGAGGCAGCATTAAGCCAAAATAAGTGGCTTAGTACCGCCTCATAAATATGGAGCATGCTCCTGCGCCACAGCAGCGCAAGGTTGAGTGTGAGTAAACTATGAGCAGCGCTTTAAAAAAAATTAAATGTTTGTCAGAAAGGTGCTATAGAGAGATGAGGTGCATTGTTGGGGAGTGGTAGTGAGGGAATTCATGGAGATATGGGTGAAGGGTGCGCAAAAAAAGACTGTTGCACCGTGACGACCAGTGCTAGGGCAAGCCCTGGCTGGTGTAGTATTACATTCTAGTGTTTCCCCGATGATGTACATACACTGAACACCCACCCACGACAGGCGTCACCAGTCAGGTGACCCTGACAATAAAAGGGGCCGAGCGCACGTGCTCTGGGCCAGTTATCTACCCCAACTATCTGTCTCCGTGTAATCACTATCGGAGTATGTGGGCCTAGCGCCCGCCAACTCTACATTGGCGACGAGCGGGACTTGCCCGCGTGTGCAGCCGCCTTGTTGAAGGTGGACAAGGGGGAGAGAGTACTGCCCGGGTCGAGGGCACCCCCTGCAGCAGCTGAAGAACTCAGTAGAAGACCCCGAGGGCGTGAGAAGAGCCCGTGTGCAGCCGCTTTTTTTGGAAGGTGGTGAGGGGGAAAGCGTGCTGCCCGTGTTAAGGGCACCCCCGGTGAGCAGGCGCGCGACGCGCCGGATGGCCTGCGGGGCATCTGAAGAGCCCCGAGCCTGGACAGGGGGAAAGAGGTGATCGGGAGCCCACCCGCACCTGGCGTGCCTGCAAATGCATGGTGGCACACGGGAGAAAGAGACCACGTGGCGAGTGCGGGAGCCGGTGGCATACCCCTGCCACCAGCCTCCTGAAGCCCGAACAAAGAGCGAGCGGAGCCCACCCGCATCAGCGGAGCCCACCGAGTCTCAAGCCAGAGGTGAGCCTGTGAATGCAGCCGTATGGGAAGAGAAGGGCCGCCCAAGCCGCAGTGCCCGATTCCAGGGGTGACGTGGTCCCGGGGAATGATCACCCATTCACAGCTCCGAGGCCAGGCACCGGAGGCCTCCCGACTGTCTCCCCAGCCCTCCGGCAGCATGTGGGGGTGAGAACGGCTACCGGGGAGAAGTGAGACAAGGGCACGCCACAGCAAACCCGTACTGAAGGAGAAAGAGGTGCTGTAGAGTGCTGAGACGGCCCGTGGTGTGTGCAGAGCGGGCAAGTAGACTGAATGAGACCCGGTTTACTGCCCACGACTGAGGAGTAGTGACGCGGAGCCAGCGCGATGAGGGGAGCCCAATGTGCAGGGCCGCAAAGATAGAGAGACTGGTGGAGCCGAGGGTTCACCCTCCATCCCTCACGACTGAATGAAAAAATAAACTTACCGGGTGAGTGGGAGGAGGGGCGGCAGGCCGACGAGAAGGCATCTGGCTGTGTGTGTAGTGGGGGCAGCCTTTGGTATCAGTGCCCTGCCCGGAGAGAGAAGGGGTGCGTGGCCGGCATGCACGAAGAGAAGGGGCAGCACCAGCATGCTCAGGAGGTCCCAGCTCGTGCAGCCAGGAGACACGAGACTGAAGGCCACAATAAAAGAAGAAAAAAAAAACACCTACCGGGCAGGGATGAGCTCCCTGTGCGAACTCCTGCTGCCGGAGAGTGTGTCCCGTGGTGGACGTGGACAGAACAGCGTTGTGGAGACGGGCCTGGCTCTCGGCCCGAAAAGAGAGTGCACGAGGCCGGCAGTATCGGGAGGCTGCAGTGGCCATTGAAATTAGAGCTGCAGCGCCATCTAGTGGCCGTTTTGCGCAACCGCGGTCAGGAAACAGAACTGGAGACACAGCCAAGACTGCCCAGTGCACACAGGTGATGCCAGCCTGGGAAATGCACAACAGTGGCAGTTCAAAGCATCAGTGCACACAGAGGATCAATGGCACCTCTACAGTGAGCAGAGCACAGCAGTGCACAAGGGTAAAGACAAGAAGAATGGAGACGCCTGGGGGTATCAAGTAGGAGGGGAAAAGGAACCCTGAAAGCAACACTGCATCCACCCCAGCGAGGAGTGTGCAGTACACTGGCAAGCAAGGAAAGCTGGACAGTGAGGACTGCCAAGTGCACAAAGTGAGTGCGCAGTAAAGCTGCCATGCCTGAGTGGTGCCAAGCCACTACGCAGCGTTGAGGAAGAAGAGACAAGGCACAGGAACGCGCCAGCAAGCCCCCCTTTGGCAAAGGAAAACCGGAGACGCCTGGGGATATCAAGCGGAAGAGTGAAAGGAAACTCACAGCCGAACAGAGACTGCCAGGGCCGAAGACGGAGGGAGCGGTGATGCCTAGTGGCCACAGGTGATCACCGCAGAGGCAAGACTACAAGACAACCACCCAAAGCAGCAAGTCTCAGAAGGAACCGAAGGAAGTGCGCAGTAAGTGCGCCCAATGAAGCAAACGAATGGCGCAGACCACCAGAAGCATGAAGACCCGCGAGGGAGATAAGGAGATGGTCACAAGGAGGAAGCAGCCGACCCGCCAGATGGTCGCAGGAGGAAGTAGCCGACCCGCCATATGGTCGCAAGGAAGAAGCCGACCAGCCAGATGGTCGCAAGGAAGAAGCCGACCAGCCAGATGGTCGCAAGGAAGAAGCTGACCAGCCAGTTGGTCACAAGGAAGAAGCTGACCAGCCAGTTGGTCACAAGGAGGAAGTAGCTGACCAGCCAGTTGGTCGCAAGGAGGAAGAAGCCGACCAGCCAGTTGGTCGCAAGGAGGAAGAAGCCGACCAGCCAGATGGTCGCAAGGAAGAAGCTGACCAGCCAGTTGGTCACAAGGAGGAAGTAGCCGACCTGACAGATGGTTGCGAAGAGGAAGAAGCTGACCTACCAGATGGTCGCAAGGATGACACCGACCTACAAGAGGTCAGAGAGTGACGTTTTAAGAATGGATATTCTTTATTGTATAGTTAATTAAAACCGACACAATATTCCAATATCTAAAAAGCAATATACACTTATTATTATTTCATTTTTATACACATTAAGGATAAAATTAATTATCAGAGTTTATATTTAGTGATTTAAAATCAAGTTTCCGTGTTATAAGTATGATTAGCTGGAGCAAGATCAATACAGTATTTAACCAATTCACTGTGATACCAGTTTCTTGTAACAAATTAGGAAATTTATCAAATGACATATTAATTTTGGGTCCTTTGAGTCCAGAGTTTGTAGTATAGCTGATCTGCATGTACGGATGCCTATCTCATTGAAGTGGCTCCTCAGGAAGTGGCGACGATGGATACCTAATACTGGGCAGATGCATATTAAATGTACGAGATCCTGTTTTGGTGACCCACATAGACTACATGCTTTCGAACCATTGAACTCCCAGCTGGGACGGTCAGCGTTAGAGGGCAGCTTTCCCATGCGCAGTTGAAGAAACTGTGTTTTTATATGAGCAGGGAAGGCGAGGCCCAGATATACCGCTGGCTCTGGTTTAATGTAGGAATGTAGGACCATCCATGCATGTGCTCGTTTGCTTAATCTCAATTTGTCGTCTAATTGCGAGTGCATTTTTGCTGCTCTTTTCATGGCTAGTTGAAATGAAGTCCAAGGTAGATTTCTTTGCCAGAGCTCGGCCGTCCTTGTAATTTTTAGTGAGGCATCTAAATACTTTGCATATTCCGATTTAGGATCGTTTTGCAGGGCATCCCAGAGTGCTTTGTTGATTTCTAATCCTTGGTTCAACCAGATTTTATACCAGATTTTAATTGCCTCGTACCTTCTAAGCAATCGCTGTTCCTGCAGGCCGAACTCCAAGCGTACCTGGGCTGGTGAGGCATCTCGTGGTAAACAAAATACTCTTTTGTACACTCGTGTTTGTATATTATCCAGAATTGCTGCATTGTTTCCACTATGGACCACGCTTCCGTAAGCGATAGTTGGAAGCAACTTTGCTTTGATCACTGCCATTAGTGGAGTAAACAGTGGACCTTTTATATTTTTCGATAAGTTGCAGAATGCAAAGAGTAATGCATTACCCTTTTTTTGTATGGCTTCGTATTGCTTTGTAAAAGAAAACCTTCTATCCAGATATATCCCGAGATACTTGTAGCTGTTGACCACTTCTAGCCTTGAATTATTTATTATAAAAGACTTTTGTGTGCGGAATCTGTGGGTTATAATCATGACTTTTGTTTTCTTTATGTTTATTTCCATCAAATTAGTTTTGGCGAATTCAGCTAACTCGTGAATAGATCTTTGCAGGCCAATTCTCGTGTGGCTTAAGAGAACCACGTCATCTGCATAGGACAGATGCGTCATTGGTAATGTATGCAAACGTGGTGGATGAGAATTAACCCCGTCTAGCCGTGGTGTTAAATCGGCCATAAATAGATTGAACAGGTGCGGGGCCAATACACATCCTTGCTTTAAACCCTCGTTGGTGACAATCTTTCTAGTGAGTCTCCGTCCATCTGCGATTTTGACCTGCATCCAGGTGTCTGTGTAAAGATCTTTTATTGATGTCAAGATAGCGTCCGATAGACCCTGGTGCCTCAATTTGGCCCACAGCTTGCATCTATTCACCCGGTCAAAGGCCGCCTTAAAGTCCACGAAGCATAAAAATAGATCTTGTCGTTGTCGTAGACTTTTATCGGCGACTAGCCCTATTGCTAGGGCATTTGTGATTGTGCCTGTACCTCGACGGAAACCGGATTGATTGAAAGGTATTTTTTTGTTCGAATCAGACCAACTTATCAGGTCTGCTAAAAGCAACGACGCATAATATTTGGCCTCTGCATCTATTAACGCTATCAGACGGTAATTGGCAGGATCTGTGCGGTCTCCACCTTTGTGTATTGGGTTTATTATTGCTCCTCGCCAACTCTCAGGGATACGACTAGTTGAGCCTACCAACCGAAATAGGGTAAACATCTTACTAGCCCAATAGGATGGATCTTGTTTATATATTGCTTGAGGTACCCCGTTGGGGCCCGGTGCTCCATCAAGGCGACTTTTTGTGATAACTTTTAAAATTTCTGCTTCTGAATAAAAGGTGGGTGTCTGTGGCGTTGAACTTTTTTGTTTCCCCTTTAAGTTGATTATGATACTGTTTGACCCACCTGCATTTGCCAGTGAAAAAGTAGTGGTTATATGTTGTACCCACACAGACTCCGTGACACAGGTCATATTTATCACTTTTAGTGGTCTGTTCAAGAAGTTTACTTGTTCCCAGAAGGCTCTAGCATTTGATTTCTTTGCATTGTGTAGAAGCTTTGTCCAGAAGTTGTTATATTGAATTTTTTATCAATCCAAAGCTGTTTTTTATATTTTTTCTTCAGTTGTCGTACTTGATGCCAAATTGTTGAGGAGAAACATTGGTGGTGTGCGCTCCGAAGAGCCTTTCTCAGTTGTTTCCTTATGGTATGTGCAGCATGACTGAGGTGACTATCGTGATTTGTCCACTTTTTATTTGACTGTGTTATGTTTAATGACTGAAGACCTGCCAGAAAAGTGATCCATGTGTCAATTGTCGGGTTGATTCGTGACTCAAGGGACAACATTAGTTCCTTTGCCTTTAAAGCGATGTGAGGTAATGTTTTGGTTGTCCATCGCAGGCGTTTCAAGTTTATTGTCGATAGTGTCCCCTCCACTGCCATTGCCTCGATGTGAGCTTGAAATGTCAATTTGAGCTCTATTTGCTGAGCCGAGTGATCACTATCCACAGTGCATACAATCTGAAAACTTTCTATTTGCCCCAAGAGCGGAAGGGTTACTATAGTGTAGTCCAGAGTCGAAGTCGAATGGGGGCCAATGTATGTGCATGCCGCCGGTCTGTCTTGTTTTATTCTCCCATTTAATGTACGCATCCCTAGGTGTTCCAGTTCCATTATAAGTTGCCGGCCTATGTTGTCCTTACGTTTTGGGTAGGGATAGGATAGAGCTTGTACATCCCAAATAGCGTTTTCTGCCATGATATTTTCTTCGTCTTGTATGGTATGCAATAAATTTGAATTAAAGTCTCCAGTTAAAATGATTTCCCAGTTTGGCTGCTCAAAACGAAATTCTGCAATGGTAGCAATAAGTTGTTTGAATATGTCTTTTTGAGCTTTTGACTCGGATGTCCATAGATATTAATTAGAATGATGGTGCTAAACCCCGATTGGGGGCCCAGTTCCATTTTTATTATTTGCATAAATGATGTAGTAGTTGGGAGTTGGACTGCGGACACTTTTAATTCGGTTGCAATGTAGACAGCAAGACCACCTTTGGGTCTTCCATATTGCTTCGTTCGTATGGCGTTTACGCAATGGAGAATCCTGCCTGGAACCTCTACTGGAGCTGTCAGCCAGGTTTCTTGCAGTACTACGATTTCATAATTATTCCAATAATCTAGGGCTCCTTTTACCTGAAAGATATCCTTTGCTCCTGCTATGTTCCAGGACAGAATTTTAATTGAAGAGTACTTTGATGTGTTTGCAGTTCAATCTCCTTTTTGACCCAATAGGTGTGAATTTTGAAATTTCGATTTTTGGGACATATTTTGCTGTGTCTTTACTCCATCTGCACCTTTAGCCCCTCGCAGGACCGAAGGGACTGCGCTTGCTGTTAAGTTGCTATTTCGAGGTGTAATAGATGGTAGAAAGGGTGAAGGGTAGCGTTTTGTTGGTGGAGTGGAAAGTGATATACCCCAATCCTCGAATGTAGTGGTCTCCTTGAGGATGTCTGACGCTATCTCTTCCGTCTTCCATGTTGCTAAAGTTTTTTCCCTTTCACCATTTTTGTCCGGGTTTATAAATTCTATTGACAGTAAGTCTATACTTACTAAATGTTTTAATGTTGGAATAACTGCCAGTAAACGCATAATGTTCCCTCTGTTTAAATAATCTTGTGGTCCTTGTGAGGAGTAATGCGGCATGAATAAAAGTTTGTTGTTTAAAATTGGTTTTGACTCCTGCGTTTGAGGGGGAGATGTTGATAGATGCCTTAGGTGTTGGTGTCTTGCCAGTTCCTCTAGGTCATTCGCAATATCACAATGGGGTTTTATACTAATCAGTAGTTGAGCACTCTCGGCGCTACCAGATTGTTGCCCAGTCCTTGAGATGACTTGCCTGTCTGCTCCGTTATCCCTATAAAAAACTTGTGGGGTGCCACCTAGACTTCTGTTTTGGAGGGGATTTTCTTGTGGAATTAAAGTTGCGCTTTTCTGAAAATTTACTGTTCCTTTGGTTTTTTTTGTTTTATTTAACCTTTCCTCTTGGCATCTCTGGGTACTCACACTCAGTTTGAATTCTTCTGTACTTTTTTTGATTGCCAATGGGCCAGTGAAATCCAGGCTCGGATTGGTTAATACAGAAGTATTTATTGCTTGAAGTCCACATTGCGGTGGGTTTTTTGATACTGAACTATTTATGGCTTGAAGTCCTCTTTGCGGTGGAGTTGCCGTATGAGTTGCGACTGATGGGGCCAGGCTGCTTATTATCTCTTCCTCCTTGGGCTCTTGGTGTAGCCCTGTAGGTTGTAACGGCTCCTGTTTTCTGTTTTTGAAATTGAAGATTGGATACATGTCCACTGCTTGTGGCCTTAATATTTTATTCTCATGCTGGCAATTTCTAGCTTTCCTGGCTCGTTTTTTTTGTCTTTTTGTCAACACTGGAGGAGAGGTGTTTATTTGGTTCGCGTACTCCATTCGCTCCTGATTAACTTTGATTATCGGAACGTTGGTCAAATGTGTTGCTGGGGGGTCCAGAGTTGATGGATCATCACGTGATTCATGATTTTTTAACTCATTGTTTACTGATGTAATAGTAGTCTGCTGAGTATCCGGTAAAACAATTGTTTCGGGTCTTTGCGCCCCGTTTAATTTTACTTTGTCATTTACTTTGTTTGGATCGCATGAGTAGTTTGCCCTCTTACACTCTTGGAGAATGCTTGTTAATAGCATTGGTAGATCACTTAATTTGTCCAAAATAGGGCAGCAAACACATTTTGGAGCTTCCACCTGCTTGACTTGTAGGTGTTTATTGATCGCTGGTAGTTGGGTCATCATTGAGTCGAGTTTAATGTTTATCGCGGAGATGTGTTCCGCGATTATGTGCATTAAATTAATTTGAATGTCAAGTTTATCTGATTGCATGCTAAGAGTACTGATTGTAGTATGCAGGGCATTGATTAGCGAAACATGAAGATGCGGTAAAGCTTTCAGTTTGTTGTCTGGTTGCTGATCCATTCGATGTTCCGTGATGTTAGTTTGTTCTAGATGGATCCCCTTCGCAATATTCACGGAAAAGTGGCCGGAGCTGTTTGTTTCGGTTGTCTTTTCCATAATGTTCCTGCGTTCGATGTCATGTAGTTTAATGCTTTGTTCAAAAGTACTGTGTCCTACCTGTTCGGATGTACTAGATATATCAATAATTATCTGCTGGTCATCTGTTGATACCGACAAAAACTTTTCCCTTTGATGATTCTCTGTTAGAGTCTTATCTGTGTGCGTATTTCCTTGTACGGGAGTGGCGTGTGTTAAGTTCAAGCACTGCGCCATTATTTCATTTGATTTAATCGGTTGCTTGGCCATTTTATTAATTGTTTCTTTCATATTATTGATTGTTTGGTTTGTTGTCCTCACTGTTGCCTGTTCCAAGGGGCTTAAGGCTTCTTCTACCATTGTTTGTTGTCCTTGATAAAACAGAAATTTGTTATCACTGGGACTTGAAGATTTAGCCAATGTGGTTATTGCCTGCTGCATTTCCTTGTTGTCACTGATATGTTTTGTAGATATAGATATTGTACTTATTGCCTGCAATATTTCCTTATTATTTAATATTGATTGAGACTCCATCCAGGAATCAGTAAAATCATCTGGATCGCGAACCCCTTCGTTTTGATGCTGAGACCTTGGTGTGGATTGATTATTGGGCTTTTCTGCATCACTGATGACATTTGAACTGTTAATAAGGCTTACATCTGACTTATACCTTGGGTCCTGGTTGGTATACAAACTGGGAGGCTCTTGCACTTGCTCGGTTTGGTTAAAGCTGTTCAAATGAAGTGATTTTGTTTCTGTTTTGGCAGCCTGCAGGGGGCCTGAGGTGGCAACTATAGTATTGCTCTGCGCTAGGGCTTCCTCCTTATCATCAATGTTTGTATATACTTGTGCATAGATGACTTGCGTGTTTTTACCCCAACAATGTGTTTTTTTGGCCTCTTGCATAGAACCCTCGGACTTTTGAGGAGCGCCTTCGCTCCTGGGGCTATACGGGGCAATGTTCAGAGCTGTGTTTGACACTGTATCTGTCGATGTGGATGCTGTATTGACTTTTTTGTCTTCCTTCTGATTGGAGATTGATTTGTAGGGTGTCAGTGGTTTCATAAGACCATTTACCTTTTCTGGTGTTGCATAGATGACTGCAGTTGGGTCCTTTAGGAATGCAAATTTCCCTGTAGGGTTCATTGAGCCAAAGATTGAATAGGTTGGCGATATGAGTGTGGTCGAGGCTATTCCTTTGGTCACATGTTTTAACTTGCTGCTCCTCTTTGTTGGCTGTGGTGGGTTGTTCCGTGTCCTTCCCGACCTCATTCCCCTTTTAATTTAGCTCACTTCAAGCTCGCTTCAAACTCTCTTCAAACTGATTAAGGTTGAATACTAATTGCCCTTAGATGATTAAACTGAGCTAGATACTGGATACTAAGTGCTGAGTGCAAAGGGTTAGGAGGCTGAGGTACTTAGGTGCTTGAATGCTTGGGTGCTTGGTACTCGATGCTTGAATGCGCCAATGCCTGCTTGCTTGCCTTGCCTAGCTTGCCTGGTTCTTGCCTGTTTACACGTTCTTGCTTGCCAGCTTGATTCCAGCTCCCGTTCTCGCACCGCTTTCCTTACAGCCTCTTCCACCTTCCACCTTTCCTCCTTAATTATCCTTTATTTATTTTCCGATCTTAAATTTTCCACCCCCCCCTTCCAGAGAGTGACGTGACCTGCGATAAGGTCAGAGAGAAGGAAGAGATCTGACAAGAGGTCCGACAAGAAGAATGGAGAAGAGGTCCGTGAAGAGAACGACCGAGGAGATGTCCATGAAGAAGACCCCAGGAGAGGTCCGCGAAGAGGACCAGACCGAGACGGACGAAAAGTCTAACACCATTAACTAGAAGTCAGAAGTAATCGTACGAAAGAAGGTCGCGACGACAGGTCCAGTCACAGAATGAAGTGAAGACAGTGTCCTAGTGTTTGGACAAGACCAGGGGGAAACGTGTGGAGTGCACGCTACACGGAGAAGCCTGGTTAGGGCAGACCAGCAGGAGAGAAGACCAGACCGCGTCGCGAAGGAGGGAAAGAGAAGACAGAACTTGAGTGGCAAGAAGCCATGGCGAAGGAAGAGAAGCAGAGGAGAAGAGTAAAGAGGTGTGCGCGACAGGTCAACACACACACCAGAAGGGGAACACCCGAAGAGGAAAGTGAAAAGGTGCATGAACATCCGAATACAGTACCTGGAGAACATCAGCATCACTGGGAGTACACATCTACTTGCGAATCCCAAGATCACCCGGGGATGACAGAGGCGAGCAGGCCGGTCCATTGGTAACAACCACCTCTGGGATGGAACGGACACAGGACCGTGGATATCCAAGGGGCAGAGGCCTCTGGGACACCGGTGGCAGCGGGTCCCGACACGGGAGATGGACTGTTGAAGCTCGGTCTGGAAATCCCGGGAGGACAAAGGTAGCACGCAAAGGAGCAAGTCCCAACAACACCCTTTTCAGGTGGAGCTTGTAAATCCGTATTTTGTAAATGTAAATCCGTATTTGTAAAGCGCGAACTACTCACCCTTACGGGTCTCAAGGCGCTGGGGGCCGTCGTCGAAATTAAGTGAGCTATTGCCCAGAGTCACATGGTGCTGAGCTGAGCTGCCGCCGGAGCCGGGGATCGAACCGTGAACCCTGTGCTCCGAAGTCAGCTGCCCTGGCCGCTGCACCACACCTCTCCAGCTTGGGACACGGAGAAAGGACCCGTAGCGATTCCTCCAACGTGGTTGGAGCGACAAGGCGGGAGTCCACCGGTCCAGTGGAAGCCTGGAAGCAAAGGGCCTCCGGGTCGTCCGGTGAGAGGGGACACCCACGAGAGAGGGGCATCCGTGAGAGGGACGTCCTGCAACTGCGTATCCCATTGGAGATAGTGAATCACCAGATGGAGAATATACTTCACCCAGGACTGTACAGTGGAAAACAACACAGCACTGATCCACCATCATCTGCACTTTCACTGTATGTGGAACAGGAAGAGAGAGACTGTAGAGCACACTTCCACGCTGTGAGTCCAAGGAAGACTACATCCACAGGGCACCCCGCCATCGTGAACTAGTGGCCCCAGCTGCAAGGATACCTTCGTTGGCGGATGACCAGCAGCGAAAGAGACTACGTGGAAGCCGTTATTATTGTTATGTTGTTTTTCAAAGTATATTCTCTCCCACAGGTCTGGACTTCATTGTTTTGACCCTTATTAAAGTTTGGGAGGGATGTAGTATCCGGCTGGATACATTCTAGTGTTTCCCCGATGATGTACATACACTGAACACCCACCCACCACAGGCGTCACCAGTCAGGTGACCCTGACAATAAAAGGGGCCGAGCGCACGTGCTCTGGGCCAGTTATCTACCCCAACTATCTGTCTCCGTGTAATCACTATCGGAGTATGTGGGCCTAGCGCCCGCCAACTCTACAGCTGGGAGTGTTAGTCCCACCGAAGTTCGGGTCTAGTTGCACTCCCGTCTGTTTGTATCATTTTTGTAGTTCATGTACTCTGAAGTGCATAGGTAATGTAACTGGTTCTATTGTAAAGCGCTCCGACACTTTTGGGTAAAGTTCGCGCTATATAAAAGTGCATAAACAAATTAATATTACCGGCACCGCCCTGGCCTGAACCGCAAAAACGGTGGCAGCACAGCATGAAGCAGCAGGGTAGCCGTAAACCCACGGTCCGAACACAGCTCAATCTCAAAACAGGAAATCAGGCCAGCCCTGTTCCGAACTGCCTGTCAACCAGACAACCACATCCCACCCAGAACTGTCAGTGGCAGAAGCGGGATATGGTCGAGCTGCCATTCGCCGTGTTAGGTCCATGACCTGTGCTCCTAAAGCCGGCGCCCAGAAAGCCCAGCCCATTTCAAACTACCTTTCACCAGCCGACTGGCATAATCGGACAGTGTTTACACACGACAGAGACACGTGCAGACTCCACAGCCAATAAGCACCTCGAAATTCAGTATAGCGCACTGTGATTGGCTGATGTGCCAACGGTGCTATAATCCTAGGTGACTTTACACGTTACAGAAGCCTCCTACTAGATAACGTCTCCCAGAATATGTCCAGCCATATGATTGGTTATGTTGCGACCCGGAAGCCCCGTATTAGGGGCAGATGCAGTCCAGAAAAAGATCAATAACGGACAACGGATATTGGCTGAGTTTACTGGTTGTCCGTGTGAAATAGCCGGCAGCTGGTCACCTTAGTTACAAGTAGGTGACAGCCCCAATTTTAATGTGTGTGCCTAATGTATGTTGTATATCTGGGCGTGTGCGCGTTTCCCCCTGCAATTTGAGACTATATGAATCACTGGTGCAACCAATGGGACATTTATTTTGCACCCTTTTGATGTTTTTTTGTTATTTGGATTAGAACAAGTGCTTTTTACCGCAGCCCTTATCACAGACCGACTTGTGTTCGAGAACAAAAACGGATCAACAGGGTATAAAAACATTGTTAAACTTAAAACTAAGTTATTAATTAATTGTAGATCGTTTAACGTATAGAATGTTTAGCAATAAAAATAGAGCAGGTTCATTTTGCAATGCTTTTACAACTTGCGGGATAGAAAATGACAGATTTAGCTTAAGGGAAGTCAAATCTTGCACATTGTGGTGGAACCGATGCATAGTATTCGCCTCACATCTCTGAAAACGTTCATGCATACGCCCTACATAGATATAGCTTTCTCACCTTGCAATCAGAAAATTCCGCAGTGGCTGGTTGTCCCAAGGATGCAGGCTCTCCTCTCAGGAAACGAGGGAGTATCAACTTTATGATCAAATTAGTGGAATAATTCTATATGCTTAACTTATTTTTGATAGAATACATGTTGATGAGGAGTCTTGTGATTCTTTTTGACACAAGATCTGTCGTGAGGCGTCCTTCCACCCATTTGAGCATTTAGGCGCTTGCTTATATTCCTTACAGTTGTCTCCATTTATTAACCAGTCTCGTCAACGAAGCCCTACTGAGCATATCAATGTAATTAGTCCTTACTATTTCCCATTCAATATCAGGTCTTTGTATCTGAGTACACTGTAGACCCCGTAAATAATCGTGAAAATACTCACATACTTGTTAATGCAGGTAAACTCTCCTGTGTTGCAATCAAACTTAGGTTACCTCTGAAACAATGTTTTTCTAAGGTTGGTAAGTTGATATTGTGATCATCTCCACTGGGTGTTTATCCGAAAAGACTGGAGTCTTGTGTCTCCACTCCTAAGTATGCACACAAGCTCCGAAAGGTATGTCATGCATCTTGTATGCTCTGTGTCAGCATGCTGAAACTGCGCAGTTGTGTGATGATGACTGATGGCCATTTTTATGGTCTTGCTTGATAGCACAGCCGTGGCCAGACAACTATGCGAGAACCTGGAGATGGGCTTTGGCTCAGTCCACATGTTGGGGCACCAGGAGTACATGTTTTAATTAGGCAGTTGTATGCTTCCACAAAAAAGTGCTTGCCTCTATGTAACTGATCAATTTGTTCATTTATCCAGCAGCCTTAGATTGAACTTTCAGGTACACACAGATGCCATTGAAATGCTATAAAAGTGTTCATGTGTCTCCAACCTTTACTGTAATAAGAGCTACTTATGTTCAGTGAAAATCATCATGAGCTACTAATATTATTATTAGTGTTGTATCAGTGACCACATCAGATAGGATTACCTTACTGGCTACCGTATGTATGATTACTACCTGTGATCACTTCAGTTCATCCGGCACAGTTTGCAACAGTAATGCAAGAAAGGCTTGTGAATATAGATTGCCTCTAATTGGGTAACACATAACAAGCATAGCTACAACGCCCTTGGTACCAAAGTAATAATATTAGTAATATGCCTCCCTAAGGCTGCATGATTTAGCACTCAAATGTTAACTTTAAATATATTTTGGAACTTCAGCCACTTTTCTCCAAACATCAGTTTATAAATTCTGAAATTATACACATTTGTGACTCAAATACATGCTTTTCATTTTTGGTATACTTATATTAATTCAACCAAGCAAAAGCTTCAAAGTTAGTAGGCAGACCTCCACAAAGGAGAGCTACTTACAGGTAGCTGGAGAGCTACCAGTAGCTCACGAGCTACTTGATGGAGTAGCCTGACCTGCAAGTATTATTAGGTCTGGCGCAACTGTCTCCTGTCCATTTAGACTCCTCCCCCCCCCCAATAATATTCTAACTATTTGCTTCCACACAAATGCATATCTATTCCCATGCTATTTACTTGTAATGCTTCACATTACATGTCGTTTTTTTATTTTCTATTATGTAAACACCGCAATAGTATGTAATTATTTTTTTGGAGTTCTTCCTAAGTGAAACACTTTAATATTGACGTTCCTGTAATTTGTTCTGTTTTGTACAAGATAAGCAACACAAATGATGCAAACAGATTGCTCCTGATTCTTTTTGCATCCTTTAGAGTTTCTGTAATATGACCCTCTTAGTTCACCATTGTCTGGGGTCAGGTTTCAGTAGATCAACCAGTACTTTTTTATTTGCATTAAGGTGCGAGCAGTTTTGTTTTGACCATGAGTGCGAAGGAATCCACCCATGTAAATCCCATGCAAGTGTGAAGTGGCTCTAAGAAGGCATGCTTAGTCTTCAAAATTGGTGAACACACACATCTATTATGTGTGCATTACAAACTGAAATCCGACCCTTTCCGGCTTGAGAAAGTTCACTGGTTTGACAATCTTGCTTTTGAATTAGACTGGAAACTGCCATGGCCCCACCAAAGACCGAAAGAAGCATGTATACTAAGCCAGAACATGGATGCTGCCCTTGGGTGCAAGGGGAAGATCAACTGCAACATGAAAACACATTTGCCCAGGTTTATAATACGAACGCAGTTGTAGCATTAGCAACATCTCTGGGGATTTGTTAATATGTCTGACATGCATGAAATTGAGAATCGCGGCTCGCAGTACTCGCGGGGGGGGGTCGCGGGGGGGTGGGGGGCCGACCGACCGAGGGAAAATAAAATTTTGAAAACTTACCTGACCGCCTCTGCTCCTGGTCCGCGTTGGCGCCTCTTCAGGAACAGCACTGGAGTGGCAACCTCTCAGCCAATCCTGGCGCTGCTGCAGCACCAGGATTGGCTTAGGGCACGGTTATTCTTCGCCCGCCGCCTGCCCATTAGGAGACCGAGGGGCTCCTAATGGGCATGCGCAAGCCAGTGCAAACACATGTGCGCATGACTGGGCACGGGCGAAAAATGCGCTCACCTTCCCCACTCATGCGCACTTGTGCTGCTGACTGTCCCTGGCTGGTCTGGCAATGCATGTCAGTCAACATGACGCCGGACCGCCCACCCCCTTCAGACTCTGAAGGGGGTGGGCGGTCGGCGTCATGTTGACTGACCTGCATTGTCAGTTCTCCCTCGGCGTCTCTGAACTTAAGTAAACTGAGTCAGAGACGCCGAGGGAGCTGCGGGCACAGGCGGGCGGGGGGGCAACGCCCCAATGGACGCACCGCGCCTGCCACAGGATCATCTTCAATGTCCATTCCAGCTACTTACAGGAATGGACCAGTATTTATCATGCTATAGGTGCACTGATGAGAATCCAGGAAACAACTGACACTTAACATTTGGCCAAAATTCAAACATTTCTCCAATCATAATGGAGGGGAACATCACATGCTTTTTTCATTGCGAGTGAAGGGGCTAGTAGCAGCTGGTTTAGCTACGTATATTCGCTAGACAGAAGCTAAACTCTGTCGGTCAAAGTCTTCTTGTTACTAGACTACACACAAAGCAGGGTAACACAAAAGAGAGATGTGGAGCTTAGGTGCTGTGACAAGTTTTTTTTTAAGCTAGGCAGTGCATCATCAAATCCTAAAACTCAAACATAACATGTTTGTAGAGTCTTGACAAAATGTACTTATAAGATGTGAAATGTCAGCTTTTTTTCTGAGATCATGACAGACTTAATGAACTTAAAGCACGTAAGCTCTACTGAAGTGACTCATTGGGTTATTTTTAGGTGTGGTGTTATCTAAGACCTTTGATGTTACTAAACATCTGAGTTAAGGCATTACACTCTTTCACAAGAGGCACGTCCACACAAAGTAGTTGCCTCTACGTGGGAGGCTACTATTGCAACATGTGCTTTTATATCTAAAAAAATATTTTTGCTTTTAGGTGAAATTGTTTTTTTTTTGCATATCTTGGCGGGGCCCCGGCAGCTACCCCCACCAATAAAATTTGACAAATGCAAACCAAACAAGTATTGGAAAGCCAAAAGACTGGCAGCCAATGCCATATTGATTTGGCTTTGCCAGTTGTTATAGTATGAACATTCTTCTCTAGCAATGTAATGTTTTGTTGTGTGTAAAACCTCATGACATTTGTTTACTCTTGAAATTTTTTTGCTGCCATCCATCAGCTAGGCGTCCTGCAACGGAAGTTGCTATTTATTACCGGAGCTAAAATATTGGTATGCATCTGATGAGTGAGAGCTAGACACATGTTTTTAGGTCTTTATGCTTTTACTCTTAATCATTGTAGCAAGCAAATACTGACTCAGTTGGAAGCGGATTCGTGTGCCACCTGCCTTTCAGACCGCAAGAGGGTCGCTGATGCAGACAAATACAGCATTGTGCAAGTTGTCATATTCACAAGTTAGAAGAAAGATAACCTAATGAGGAACCTCTCCCACCACACACCCACTCGATCTGATTCGAACCGCAGTGTTTTCCCAGGAGAGTCATTCGTATGTCCATTTTCTGACCTTGCTGCACTGTTATCGCGTGCCTCCCCATTGTGTCCAGGCCAGTAATGTTTCACCACCCTCCCCAGATTTAATATTCTATCATCCTGTGACTTGACTTCATTGCGAAAGAGCTTTATGACTTTCATGAGTTCAGTAAATTTTGACCATTGTTTGTTGCCAATTGGAGCTTGGTCTTATGCAATTTTTCAAACCTCTCCTTGCGGGCTGCCTGCAACTCTAACTCCCTTTTCCTCCACTGTTGGCCTACAAGGTTGGATTATTGCAACAGTTTGTATATTAACATGCAGCAGCAACATCTGAAGAAGCTTCAGGTGTTGCAAAATGCAGCTGCCAGACTCCTTTCTGGTACTATTGAATTTTGTTCTGTGAAGTCAGTGATCCAGGAACTTCATTGGTTACCGGTTAGAAACAGGATCAAGTTCAAATCCTTGTGTACTGCCCAAAAGGCTCTTCACAACATTGGCCCTGTTCATCTCAGACAGAAGTTCGCATGGTATGTACCTAATAGAACCCTTCGGTCTTCAGGCGTAAAAACCTTGGTTGCCCCCAATTTAAAAAAAAAAAGAAAAAAAAAAAGAAGCTAACTGGGGAGGAAGATGCTTCGTCATTGGCACAGCCAAGGCATGGAATGAGTTACCCCCCTTCATTCATGCTGCCCCTGGCCTGCTTGCATTCAGGAAGGATTTGAAAACTTGGCTTTTTAGCAACTATCCCCTTTTGGCTATGTTTCTGTCTTTTGGAGCTAGCACCAGGACACCCCAGGGTAACCATGCACTTTATAAAAACACTTAACATTAACCCTCACCCAGCCTTTGTGCCTTTTCATCCACCCAGGTTCCAGTCTAGAATTGGGCTTCCTACTCTTTAACAACTTGAAGGGAGCCATACCTGTAGACTGATGAGGAGTTAAGCGATAAGCCTCTATTCGCCTCCACACGTCCTCTATTCAGCTCAACCCATTAGTTGTTGCCAACTGAATGCCCTATTTGAGTGTTTTGTTACATTATTCTACTACCCTATTGGTTTCTGGGTGATACAGGATGCTAAGTTCGTGTGTTATTCCATTACATTGCATAAATTCCTTCATTTCTCAGGAGCAAAACTGAACACCATTGTCAGTTAAAAGTGTGCTGGGTAGTCCCTCTCATAAGAAGACCCCTACCAGGAAATTTTGTAACTGAGGTCAAGCTGATGGAGACAAATTAGATTTTTGGCCATCTTGAATACAAGTTGACTAAAACTAGACTGTGTTGGGAATTTCTCTCTCCCGTCAGTGACTCAATGATATCCATTGCTACATCTGTCCAAGGATCTTCGGGTAGGGTGCGATAATGCATGGGTGGAGTGTGCAATTTTGCTACCTTATCACTGGTGGAGCAGGCTATGCAATTCCTTCTCTCTCTTTCCACCAGTACATCCATCCCAGGCCATCAAAAGTCTAACCTCAACCTCTGCTTGGTTTTGGTGATCCCCAGATGGCCTTCATGTGCTATGTCAATCCGTTTTCTCCTGAGGGTTTCAGGATGTATCAGTTTTGTGCCTCTGAAGAGGCATCCATCTACTTTTGGTAATTTTTCTCTGACCGTCCGCAATGGTCTCAACCACTCTTCATCCTTTTCTACACCATCTCAACCCTGGATTAACAAATCTCATACTTTACTTAGAATGGGATCTGCTTCTAACTCTTTTTTTTTCCAATTTTCCTCCTCAACCACCCCTTTGGTAATCACACACACATTTTCTTTGTGCAATTCAATATCCGCACTTTGGTTGTCACATATTTTCTCTTCCTTTTCCGTGCCATCAACAAATCTGCTGCAAAGTTACGTGTACCAGAGATATATTCTATGTCAAATGTGTATTCTTGTAGATTAATGACCCATCTTTTAATTCTTCTGGAAATTGCCTCCAGCTCTTTTTTTGTAAACGCCACCTTGAGTGGCTTGTGGGCTGTCCTTAACTTGAACACAGTCCTCCATATAAAGTTCTTGAATTTGTTTAGTGCCTAGTACACTGACAATGCTTTTTCTATTACAGAATAGTTGACCTCAAATCGCGTAAGTGCTTTTGAGGCAAATGCAATGGGTTCCTTACCTTTTCCACTTTCTTGTAGAAGTACAGCCCCTAGCCCTTTTGAACTGGCATCTGTTGTAATGATGATTTTTTTTCCCTGGAACAAAAGCTTTCAAGTCTGGTGCAGTGGTCAGATAATCCTTAACATTTTTAAATTCTCTCTCACAATGCCCATCCCACTCAAAGAGCACCCTATTTTTCAACAATTTGTGCATATGGCATGGTCGGCTGGCAAAGTTGCTGATGAATTTACTATAACATTATATCATTCCTTAAAAGGATCTTAGCTAGTCTCTGGTTTTGGGTGCCACTAATTTCATTATGGTGTTCACCAGATCTGCTTTGGGTTGTACCCCTTCAGAAGTGAATTTATGTCCAAGATAGTTTATATCAGTACATTGAAGTGTACATTTGTCTTTCCTTACAGTAGGACCATACTATTTGAATCTGTCCAAAACTTGTCTGTCTTTCATGATGTTGTGCCTGAGAGTTCACAAATATCAGCACATTGTCCTGATAACAGAACACCCCCGGGATTCCAGACAGTATATTAGACATGGCTTTCGGAAAGACCGCCGCCACCATTACCAAACCGAACGGCATGCGTTTAAATTTGTATGCCCCCATGGGCATGATGAAAGCAGTGAACTCTTGAGTCGGGTGTAGGTGGATGTGGCAATAGGCTTATGTATGATCTAATGTTGAAGAGTTTTGCTCCAACTACAGTTGTGACCATCTCTGTTATGTTTGGCAAAGGGAACTTGTCAACAGCTACCTCTTTGTTGCGGGCCCTAAGGTCAACACACAGGCAAATCTTGCCATGTGCTTTTCTCACCACTATAATGGGTGCCAACCATTCTGGTGCTTCCACGGGTTCTATTACATTCAGCTTGCACAATTTTTCTAACTTTTCTCTCTGTGTTCTGCATGCTTAAGGGAAGACTACGTACTTTAGCAGGCACCGGAACTGCTTTCTCTTTAAATTTTATCTTGTGCACATATTGCTTGAGGCACCCTAACTTTTCTGTGAATATATCTGCATATTCTTTCTCAAAATCAGATTCTCTACATCCTTGTTAACATTCTGGATCAGTATTAGAGGGTCAGTATTGGGATTCAGATAAACTCCTATGTCTTTTTGTGCTGTTAATCCTAAAATATTATCTCCTTTACATGAAACATAAACTTTGCATACTGTATATCTGCTTTTGTACTTGATCTTTCCCAAAAAGTATCCTATCATTAGGTCTCGGCCTGGCGTTGGAGCGCATGCGCTCCTCGCTTGCGAGAGCTATAGTAAACAGTATGAAGAGAAGGGGACTTTAATCTACGCCCCTCTGTCACAACCTTTTTCCATTGGCTTAGGTAGTGATTAATGTATTTTCTGTGCTTCTGGTTTGCTGGCTGTCACTTTTGTTGACGCCCTTGCAGTTTTCGGATGCCGCCCGTGACAAGCGCATCTGTTTTCACTCAGCCCAGACGGCTTTTCTTATCCGCTTGTTTATTTAACAAGCAGATAAGAAAAGTCTTCAGAGGGCTGTGAAGCAGACTAGAGGAATGCGAATATTGCGCATTCTGCCTTGACATTTGGTGGAAAGGAGACTTTGAACTTTTTTTTTAAACTTGGGGAAAGCAGGAGTTGGCTGCGCTGACATAGAGTTTCACGTTTCAAGGAATTTGGAAGGGGCATTCGAAAGAGCAATGTTTTCACAGCTGGTGGGGTTGGCACTTCTTACCCATACAGGAGAAAGCTTCAGGGATGTCCCGTGGAATTTCCTTTCCCAGAGGGCTCTCCCTTGCTCATGGCTGTGTTCCAGAAGCATGGCATTGTTGTGGAAAGCTTACGGATAACGAAGCTGGATGGTCACCAAGCTTTTCACCAGGGTTAAAATGTTTGTGGGAATTTAGGACTGCCTTTATTATGTCTTCAAATTGGCATAGCATGAGAAACTTATAGTGAACTGAATCACTTTTTGGGACTTGCAAGAATTTGGGTGTGAGCTTGTGTGTGGGTTAAACTTCTTTCTCCTGCAGAGCTAAACAGTATTGCTCTGTCAAATCTGACTCGTCTTTGTCAGCAACCTCTATACACTCCCCAACTGAACACATTCCTTAAACTCTTCTTTGGACTCCGGCCCTTCAGAGCGACAGTAATATTCTTCTAGTAAAGTGCACTCCACCCGAATACATAGGGAACAGTGCCACCTTGTGGACAGAGTCGGAAATTGTACCTAAACTATATGAAATCTGGTTAATGTGCAGTCGGGATGTTTTTTCACGACTGGAGCGGGCCACAACCAACACAATTCTAACTGGGCCAGTGCTGTATAAATGACCGACGTGTTGCGGCTGAAGGGAGCATAAGGACTGAGGACAGAATTAGGTAAGCAATTCTTGTTACTTATCCATCAAGATTTTTTTGCAGTGGAGTCTCTGGGGTGCTGGGATGAGCAGATGTGCTCGTGCCCCAGCTTTTTTTTTTATCCCGGCCTCCTTGTGCCCCATCACCACAGCTGCTATATTTGTTTGGCGGTGACACAGAAAAACAATCATTTGCAATGCAATAGGTCTCGCATTTACGCGAGAATAAGCTATTGGCATTGTAAATGACAATGCGTTTTATTTATGTTTTAAAAACGAAAACATAAATAAAAGGCATTGTCATTTACAATGCCAAAAGCTCAAACTTGCGTAAATGCGAGACCTATTGCATTGCAAATGCTTGTTTTTATTGACTGGTCACCATACCCTCCCGGGTGTATATCCTTTTGTGTAGCTGCATCTGTTTCTTGAACAGTCTATTAAATACCTCCTCTGAGATTGTTATTCTAGAGCATGAATCAAACATGACCTCAACCTTTAAGGTCTTCTCTACTTACCACATCTTTGAGGTTGCTAGACCCTCCATCAGCAATCTACAGTACAATTTCTTAGCACACCTCAGACACACCTTGTTTCTCATGTTTCTTACTACCAGAGCTACTTCTACAGCATGCCATAACATGTCCTTTCCACCCACACTTATTACATACAGCTTTCATTGCTAGGCATTCCTTACTGTTTGCCATGTGGACAACCCTCCCACATCTGTTGCATTTCCATTTGAAGGCACTGACACTCCTCCTGCCCTTGTCCTGCCTCTTTGTACCTCATTTTTCTCATCTTTAACCATTTGTGCATCTTCTTTACAATTTGTGTCTTGCTTAATTTCTTTCACACATCTCATCATGTGCTCTACTGGTTTTGCCACAATCCACAAATCCCCCAAGGGAGGACATCTTTTAGCCGAAGTTCGTCCTGTCTCTTTTTAATTTTGCAATTCAACAAAAATTGGTCCCTGATGCATACATCATTTGTTGCTTCAAACTTACATGAGGCTGCCAATTTACGTAACTCAGACAAACATTCGTCTACTGTTTTTCCTTCCTTTTGTGAGCGCTTCCCAAAATGATAAAGCTCTATGGTTGTACTGATCCTAGGAAGGAAATGATAACCTAATTTGTTAATGTTTGTCATATTCATTTAACCCCCTGGATTTATTAGCCCTCAGATCAGGTAGATGCTCTAGGATTTCTTGTCCCTCTGCTCCTAGATAATGTTGCAATTGTGCAATCTTCCTCTCTAGACCCAAATTGGGCCCGCAAACAATGGAATGATTGTGAAAGAATTTTTCCCATTTGTTCTACTTCATTGGTGGTTCCCCAGGGGATGTTAAAAAGAGTGGGGGAGGAGTGAAACTCTGCATACTTATTTCTGATCTCGCATACTCCTTTCTTATTTCGGATGTCGCATAAAATATCCCCCAACTCACTTTCACCAACCCCTCTACCGTCACAACCAAGTTGGGGTTAAGGTCTCGCAGTATATGGAAAAGCACAATATATTCAGACACTGAGTTACTGTTCACTTTTTATCACTGCCAACACCAGTGTGGTGTTCCCCAACTGCCTCCAGGAGGGGCTGGCTCTGTTTATTCAGGAGAGGGCTATGAAGCCTGGAATCAATGAGGGGAGTGCTCCTTGCAGGCTTAGGACAAAATGCTGCAACCTCCGGGCAGTAGGTGGCCTACCACAGAAAGACTTCCCACGATTCCATGCAGGCATCAATCACACTCGCATCAGTTCGCAGCCGCTTGTGTGACTGATTCTCATGTTCGCTGAAGCGGGCAGGTAAACGGATCAAAATATTGCTCCTGCCGGGAGGGAGCAGCATTAGAAGCTGCTTCTTATGGGTGGGTGAAATGCTGGCTTCAGCTGCATGTGGGGAGCCGGCTGGGGCCACAGGGCCTTGGGGCTGTATAACAAGTATATGGTGGGTGCCCTGGATGAGCACTAGGGCATCAACCTTTCAAAAATGTGGGCTCCAGGGGATGATGTTCCGGGGGCCAATAGCTGCTCGGGGAAGGGGGGCGGAGGTAGCGCAACTCCCCCTCTTAAAAGAATACACGGCCCTGGGGAATGGGGTCCCCAGGGCCTTTTTAAGGCTCTGGGAGGGGGACATGGGGGCCCCCCTCTAATTAAACGATAAGATAAAATACACATCCCTGGGGGAATGGGGTTCCCAGGGCCTTTTTAAGGCTCAGAGGGGGGGCACGTGGCAGTCCTCCCCTCAATTTGTAGAAATAGCCCTGGGGGATGGGGTATCCAGGGTCTAACAAGGTGCGTGGAGGTGGGTGCTCAGCCCCCCCCCCTTATTGAAATGAGTGCCCTGCAGAATGGGGTCGCCATGGCCTAATAAGGCTTTGGGGGGGGGGGGGTGAGCCACGCAGCCCTCCTCCCCTTTAAAAAAATAAAAATAAATGGCCCTGGGGTCGCCAGGGTCTAATGGGCTTAATTAGGCTCGGGGGTGGGGGGGGACCCACAGCCGTGCGTGGCGGGGATTGGCTTTACATGTGGTAATAAAATATTAATTTACGTTAAACAAAAAAACCTGACAAAAACAAAGGTTAAAGTAAGGTTATAGTTAGGTGTGAGAAGATCTGTTTTTAATTATGCAAAAACCTTAGAAATTCGGTGAAAAAACCAAGGTTAAAATAATGTTCTAGTTAGGTAAATTTGGCATTGCAACATTAATGTTTTGAACTAACAAAAAAGAAACACATACATTTACCAGTTCTAGTTAGCAGTGCTAACTATAACTTGTGCCCCCGCCATACACTTCTTATAACCTCACATATTACATCACTCATTTATGACGGTTTACATAGTGACGGGTAGCTACCATATATTACCTTTTTTACCTAATTTTGTACCCCGTGTCCAGCTGATGGGTGTAGGTGTTTACAGAACGCATGTGCCCCTAATGCATCATAGGTGTGTAGAGATATTGAACACATTATAAAAGCTTGCATTGAAGAGTAACCCTGTGTGCAGGTGACAGTTGACAACTTGTGTCCAGCATGTTCCACGTGTTTTTAGGCTCTGCAGAAAACGTTTGCAACAGGGCAAAGATTCTACATACAACATACTAGGTATTGTAAGCAGCCTTGGGTTATTAGACAGAATCGTCTCAGCATGAAAATTTCAACGTAACATTGAAAACTGTGCACCAGGTATTAAGCTATGTACACATGCTTGTTTTTCTTCAGAAGATGGGCTATCTGTAATGTTTTCACCAATGTGTGAAAGCTGCAGGTAGTATAATCTTTAGAACCTTCATATGTTGCTTATTTTAGGAAAATAGTGTCTTTTTGCCTAGTGTAGCGTAGAGTGTGCACTGTTCTTAATAGATACTTTTTAGGTTGCAGCCTACCAGACAGTGCAGCTGCCTGGTTTGCTAAAGACATTTTGGAGACATTCAGAAAGTTGACCTAGGAATGCATTCTGCACCTTGCTTGCCATTGGCTTTGTAGTTTGTAACTCACGTTTTCTTGCTTTCCATTTGCTGGCTTTATTTGTTTTAGGCTGTCCAGCTTGAGTTCGTACCTTCTCTTGTCCAAACCTTATTTACAATATCCTTCCAAGTGTTCCCTTTCTGGAAACCGGCCTGTAAATCTTGTTCTCATCTCTTAACATTTGCTGTGCATTCAAAGACTGAGGTCAAATGCCAGGCACTGTCTTCTGAGAGTGCGTGTTCACTTTTCTTTCTCTGACTTCAAAGTGAGAGGATTTGTGTGACAATCTTGCTGGATACTGGGGGTAGTAAAGAGTTTTTTCCTAGCACATGACAACATTTAAATGAACTGCATAAGTATTTCAGAATTTATCAGAATTAGGAACACAAATCAAATTTTCTGTTATTTCTGAAGTGTTTTGGAAACAAATACTTTAATATGATCAAAACAAATCATTACCCTAGGGGATGCAATCTCCACACATTTTCGTATATGCGCTGTATAGTTTTATTAGTAAAACTGTACTGTGCAAATGTAAGGGCCATTTCAATTGGAAATGTGTTGTCTGTAATGGCAGTGTCCTACCACACCATGAATACTCTACTCTATGCCACTCCACTCTACTCTGCACCACTCCACACCACTACGCTCTACTCTGCACCACTCCACGCCCCTCCACTCTGCACCACTGCACTCTGCGCCTCTCTACTCTACTCTGTACCACTCTACTTTATGCCAATGCTTTCTTTGCCGCCCTACTCGACACCACTGCTCTCTTCGCCACTGCACTGTACACCACTCCAGTCTAGGCCACACCAATCTACTCTGCACAATTCCACTCTACACCACTGTACTCTACGCCACTGTGCAACACTGCACTGTATGCCAGTACATGCTACGCCAATGCACTTTACTCTGTAACACTCAACTCTATGCCCCTGCACTCTATGCCAATTCACCACTGTACGCCACTCTAATCTACTCTGCACTCTATGCCACTGCAAACTACACCACTTTACTCTACGCTGTTACACTCTATGCCACTCTACGTAACTGCACTCTACCCTGCGCCACTCTACTCCACTTCACTCTACTCTGTAACACTCAACTCAATGCCATTGCACTCTACGCCACTTTACTCTACACCATTGCACTGTGTGGTATTTCTATTATTATAGGTTGAACTTTCCAAAGCTTGTTTATGCATTTACTGGTTGTGTTTACTTACAAAAGAAAGAATGTGGAATTTTCTATAGTTCCAATGTTGCTGATCTATCTGAACACCGATTGGTTCAGTTGCTTCTGGACTTGATGGCTTTATGTACATGAATGGGGTGCTCTTAATAAAGAACCTACTTGGATGAACTTCAACTTGAATTTATCTTTATTACACTGGCGGCGAGCGGAAGTGGAGATCATCCCAACATTTTTGTCATCAACCTGTTTCTGAAGAATTTCGTAATCTGGATTTTATACTAGAAAAAAATAGGAAAAAAGAAAAGGAACTGGAATTTTTGGTATTTCTACTTCAAGGTTTATCATTCTACTACGAAGAATTCGAACATTCGTTATTGTTCATACTCTTGGTTCATGGCCTCCTATATGTTCAAACGCTGTAAACTGATTTTCTGCACTTAGGGCCTGATTACGAGTTTGACAGACGAGTTACTCCATCACAAATGTTACTGACATCCCATCCGCTGTATTACGAGTTCCATTATATTCCATTGGATATAATAGAACTCGTATTACAGCAGCCGGGTATCTGTCACGGTTGTGATGGAGTAACCCGTCTGCCAAACTGGTTATCAGGCCCTTAATGGAGTACATATCAAGGAACTACTTCTACATATTTGGGTAACAATATTTCCTGGATTTATCTATTGATCTCTACCTTCCAAGTTCGCTGTATGGTGAAACCAAATTAATGCTGCATTTTTTAAATACTTTCGAGGTCGAACTTCTTCAAGTTCCAGTCTTGAGTTTTTTCCAGCGCCACTCTGCTCGAGCCTCACCACCCTGGACTTATCTGCGGCATACCATCAGATTAGGCTCCATCCTTACTCGAAGGATTATACCACCTTAATAACAATGCATTACGGCACTTATCATTTTGTACGAATGCCCTTGAGGCACAGGGTCAGACTGATTTGCATATGGCTTGTCTGAACTGGGGTGGTGGAGTGAGCTAAAGAATGATGATGGATTAAACCCAGATCAGTTGACTGGGGGTGAGTGTTTGATTGGCTCAAACGTTCCGTCCATCATCCCCTTTTGTATCGCTTTGTTCGCCCTAAGTTGGCGGGGGTATGCCCAGACGTGGGTCCCTTGCTCACTTTGCCACTGGATTCAAACAAGCCTGGCTGATGACGGCTGGAATGCCAGAAACCGGTCCTAGGATGCTTGTTTCCGGTCCAGGGAAGACATGGCTTGGCAGTTCGGGCTGGACTGTTCCCATGAGGCACAGGGTCAGACTGATTTGCATATGGCTTGTCTGAACTGGGGTGGTGGAGTGAGCTAAAGAATGATGATGGATTAAACCCAGATCAGTTGACTGGGGGTGAGTGTTTGATTGGCTCAAACGTTCCGTCCATCATCCCCTTTTGTATCGCAGCAGTTTTCCAGCATGTAATGTACCCGTTATTTGGCAGGATGGTGGGTGTCAAGTGTTTTCAGTACGATATTTTAATTTATGGAGACACAAAGGCGGTGCATAGTAGAAGAGTTAAAGATGTGTTGGAGATATTGAGAGACAATGGTCTCGCACTCAAACTAGCTAAATGCTCCTTTAGGAAGGAAGAGATTGAGTAACTTGGTCACAGGGTGAATGCTGACAGTCTTTTTCCCCAAAAAGATCTGATTGAAAATTTACTCTGTCTGCACAGTCCAGAATAAAAAGAGGATCTGTTGACTTTTTTAGGGATGGTAGAATTTCATGCTAAGTTCCTACCTAACTTGGCCGTCCAAACACTCAATATGAGGAAGATACTGAAAAGTGTAGTTAACTTTGAGTGGGATGTAGAGTGTCGAAGGGAATTTTCGACCATCAAGGAAGAATTAGCCAGCGCTGATGTTCTGAAGTGTTTTGCTCTATCTGAGAACTGTGTCTTCATGACTGATGCTAGCATGAAAGAGCTTGGTATAGAGTTGATGCAAAGGAGTGGCGAGGAACATAAACTTAAACCAATTGCCTATATTTCCGGGTTGTTGCAAGGTGCAGAGTAAAAGTACTCTACGATAGAGAGGGAATCGTTAAGCGTTTACTGATTGGTCAAGAAGTTTAAGAATTTTGTTTGGGGAAAGGAATTTGCTGTCTACACTGAACACAAACCATTGGTGAGGTTCTTACCAAGAAAGGGTTGGACATTATATCAATGAGGATTTGAAAATGGGTTGTAGGGCTTCGAGGGTATAATTATAGTGTACATTATGATCCAGGACCGCAAAACAAAGTTGCTGAATGTCTTTCGAGGCTTAGTACAGTGATCGAAGAAGCGAGCCAGGTGGAAGATGAGATTGTGAAGGTTTGTAGTGTTACAGGAGAGTGTGTATCACAGGAAGCGTGGATCAGGGCTATCGCCAGTGATGCAGTTCTTCGACAAGTCGAGGAAACTCTGTGTAAAGGTTGCAGCAATGAAATGAAGAATGATCACATGTTGGGAGGTTTCTAGAAAGTGAAAGATGAGTTGTTAATTGATGATGGGGTAATCTTAAGAGATTTAAGACTTGTTGTTCCTACAGACTTAAGAGAGAGAATTGTGACTTTAGGGCATGATGGACATCAAGGGATGAGCAAAACAAAGGCAAGAATTTGTCTCAATTATTGGTGGCCCGGAATGGATCTTATGATTAAGAGGATGTTCAGGGAATGTCCTTACTGTCGTTCCAGTGATAAGATCGATCGGTAAGGAACCCTCCTATGTGCTATAGATATTGTCTCTTAAAACCTTGGAATGTAGTGGCAGTAGACCTTGTGGGACCATTGAACTTTAGAGGAGGAACTAACTATTTGCTGGTTATGATTGATCAGTTCTCTCAGTGGCAGAGATAGGAATTGTTGGTAGCATTGAAACTGGGAAGGTTCATGAATGAGATTTGCAGTCGTGAAGGTTTACCCAATTGCATTTTGACTGAGAATGTGCCCTAGATTGTTATTGCTGAGATGGATGGATACCTATGTGGAAGAGGGATCAACCACAGGAGATGGTACCATCCTGAAGGGAATGGTACTGTGGAGAAATTTAATAGGAGTGTCAAGGAATGCATTCAGTTAGAGACAAGTGCTAGAAGAAATTGGACAGAAGGACTGTAGAGGCTTTTACAAACTCATAGATTCTCCCCACATACTACTACGGGAGAAGTTCCTATTGAGGTATTTAGAAGAAAGAAAGCAAATACCTTACTGTCTCCTGGATAGCTGCGGTGGGGTAAGGATGCGTGTATCATGGGCATCAAAAAAAGGTGAAAGTGAAAAGGAGAGGAACGGTATGTGTAAAGCGCAAATTGTGCTATGATATCCACAAAGGTGTGAAGCCTTTTGACATATCTGTGGGTGATAAAGTTCTGATAAAGAAGCCTGTGCTGTCAAAAGATGGTTCCAAGTTTATGGGCTGTGAAATACAATGGTGGAGAAGATGAGTAATCTTTTGTTTCTGTTCATGTTCGTATTTAATTATCACTATTTGTATTCTATGAGGATTTCTAAAGGGGGAAGGGGTGCGGTGTTTCTATTATAGGTTGAACTTTCGAATACTTGTTTATACATTTGCTGGTTGAGTTTACTTACAAAAGAAAGAATGTGGAATGTGCTGTAGTTCCAATGATGCTGATCTATCTTAATACCCATGGGTCAGTTGTCTCTGGACTTGATGGTTGTATGTATGGGGTGGTCTTAATAAAGAACCTACTTGGATGAACTTCAACTTGGATTTATCTGTATTACCCACGCTACACAACTGCACTCTACTCTGCAACACTGTACTCTACTCTGCAACACTGTACTCTACACCACTCTACTCTGCACTGCTCCACTCTGCGCCACTACACTCTACGGCACTATACTCTACACTGCACCACTCTACGCCACTTTACTCTGCCATTCGACTCTGCACTCTACGCCACTGCACTCTATGCCACTCAACTCTATTCTGCACCACTGCCCTCTGCGCCACTGCCCACTACACTCTACGGCACTATACTCTACGCTGCACCACTCTACGCCACTTTACTCTGCCACTCGACTCTGCACTCTGCGCCACTGCCCTCTGCGCCACTGCCCCAATCTAATCTGTCACTGCGTTCTACGACGCTGTATTGTATGCCACTGAATTCAATGCCACTGCACTCAGTGCAATGCACTCTATGCCACTATACTCCGCAACACTCTACTCCAGTGTATGTCACTCTACGCCACTCCTCACTAAGCCACTGCAGTACACAACACTCTCTGCCACTCCACTCTACTCCACTCTACGCCATTTTATGCCACTTTCCTCTACGCCACTAACATTTAGCCACGCTAGTGTACAACATGGCTCATACACATTGGCAAAGCCAATAGCTCTTGCATAGTCGAGACCTTTTGGCTTTGCCAATGCTTGTTAATACTCTGTAGTGTATTTCACATGAGAGTTTCACTATCTGCAAACCATGTGGTACAGGGTAAACTCTCTCCATAGAGTGAGTGCTGTTTACAGTACCAACTTCTCTACTCATATCAACTTAATTTCTCAATATAGGTTTGGTGACTGTTAGGGGTTTGATACAGACAAAAGCGTATTACGGCATTCATTTTGAAACAGACGTTCAGTTTTTTTAGGAACTTGGCTTTCTCTGAACAGTTGTATATAGATTGAACACTATATGCAATGAGGGTTTCCCATATATCTGTGGTTGATAATGTGAAGTACGCTATCCTTGAAGTGTATGGCATCGGGTCATTGTGGCACATAACCCTTACTTACTACACCTAAGGGAGTGGTTTCTGTGCTGGCATTAATGATGCCTCATATTCTTCTGAGCTATTTTGTACTCACTTTCAGAGCTCTAATGCTATACCTGTTTATAGAACAATGTGTACAGAAGGAGCCTGGATGATGTCATCAGTGATGTCATCAATGATCTCATAGAACATTTCATGAATGATGTAATATGGGAGGTCATAAGCAGTGCATGGGGGTGAATTTCTGTGTTTTTTTTTTTTTTAGTTCAAAACGTTAGTGTTGTCACTGGCAAACTCACCTAACTATAACGTTACTTTAATGTTTGGTTTTCCTGTGAATATATATATATATATATATATATATATAATTTTTTTAGAGAGAGACACACACATATATCATTTTTAAAGTTATATCATTAAAAAGTGATTTGTGTCACTTAAATAGGGGTAGTAAGGGTTTATTAAGGTTTAGGGATAAGTAGTGTTAAGGGGTATGAAAAGGTTTTTAGGGTTTAGGAATAGGTAAGGGGCTTTTAGCCTTCAACTTCATTCCTCTACATCAGAGTTCTTCAATCTGTGGGGCGCGGGGGGCGCGACACCATCTCAGGGGGGGCGCGCACTACACTCTAATCTTACCTTTTTTCCCTGCGTCGCAAGTCTTCTTGGAGAACTCCGGTATAGTTGGAGGGGGGAGGGAGGGGAAATCTATGGGGCACGACCTGCCCATGCTTTTGTCATGTTAACCGTCCCAGGAGGGGGTTAATTCATAGAGCTGAAATGCTTCAGCTGCAGTGAGAGGCAGGAAGTCTCCTGTGCTAAAACCGAAAGGAAAGGAACAGACCAGCCAGTCCTGTTCCTTCGTGTTCGATTTCATAGCAGAGGAGACTCCTTTCCTCCCACTGCAGCTGAAATGACTGTCTGTTCGGTTGCTTTCAGTTTAAGCAGAGGAGACGTCCTGCCTCCCACTGTAGCGGAAGCATTTCAGCTCTATGAATTAACCCCCTCCTGGGAGGGTTAGCTCTTCCCAGAAAGGAGACAAAGTTACACAGGCAGGCGCGCAAAATGCCAGCCAGCCATGTGTTGTTTAAACAGCCTGCAAATTGCTTGTCTTGACACTAAATATGGTTATAAATAAAGAAGTATGTATTAATTTGTAATGTGACTTTTCTGTCTTAGTTCCCTTTTATTATCAGTCATGGATCATTCAGGCAGCCCTAGTACACAATTAACAGTTCTTTCTATTTATATTTGCTGTTCAAAGTATGCGCAGACAAGTGCTGAAAATACAGCTTTAGGTGACTGCTTATTTTTGTACCGCCTGGGACATCAAAATAATGAGCTGGCAACCCTAATCACAAGACTGGGAGTTTGTTGCAGGATCAGCACATTATTTATTTCCTGCACCCTGATCCCTGGTTACTGCCATAATAGCAATAGTTTAACACATTTGAAACCCTACGCTGCCGTCAATAACATGCTGAGTTACTTCAAGTGTCTGGGATTGCACCTTGCATTCAGACAACTCGCTCCTCATTCTCGCCCTTCACTTTCACACTCACCCTGCCCTCTCAGCGATCACAATGCACTCACACTGATCCCGATGCACTCGCACCATTCACCCACTTACCCTGCACTCACAGCGATCACTCTGCACTCACAATGCACTTGCGCTGTTCACCCTGTACCTCACCCTGCAGTCACACGAGCACACTACTCAACCTGCACTCATGTGACACTTCACTCACCTGTCCCCCTCACTGCTCAATCTGCAATCTCTCTCAAATAATCCCACCACTAACCATACATTCATTCGTCCCACTCTGCACTTACATCCGCACCCAAATTCATATGGTCACCTCACTCACCCTGCAATCACTCCTCTAACCCTACTCTCACACTGTCGCATGGCTCACAGTGCACTCACATGGGCACTCCTGCCACCCACACAGTGCAGAGGTTTAATGTGCCTGCTACAAAGAACGTGTACCATGCAGATCACTGAACTGAGTGTGAGTAAACAATGAGTAGCACTATAAAAAAATGAAATGTTTGCCAGAAATGTGCTATAGAGACACGAGGTGCATCGTTGGTGAGTGGTAGTGAGGAAATTCATGGAGAAGGAGGAAATGGGGGAGGGGGCCCCAAAAGACTGTTGCACTGTGTGCGACAAGTGCTAGGGCCAGCCCTGGCTGGGAGTGTTAGCCCCCACCCGAAGTTCGGGTCTAGTTGCGCCCCTGTACACAAGTATGGGCATGTCGTGCCCCATCAATGTTTTTGTCCTAAATTACAAAAGGACACATTTACATGCACTGCAATCCAGCCTTCCTGGGGGGCCCTTGATGGAGACAGCTCTGTTTTTGCCCTGATGGCCTGGAATAATTCCTAAACAGATTCTTGTAAATATCGTTTTGTTTCATTTCTTTTTAATGTGATAGATGTGAGGGAGTCTATTACTATTTGCAGAGAAATGTGTTTGTTTCATGCAACAACCATTTAAAAGTTTATTTTAGATCCAAGCGGGTCCCCACATATGGGAAATTGGAGGATATCACAGATATTATTCGCTGTAAAATTAGTGGGCTGCTGCTTTGTTACAACAGTGAAAACACATCACTATCTCTGAATATTAGATGTAAACGCTTTTAGAATTTCGACCATAGTGCCTGTGCACCGTTAGTAGCCTGGCTAAAGAGGGTATGGCAGAGCTGAAAGTAAATCATTTAAACTCAAAGCTGTACTGAACAGGGGCCCCCAAAATAGTTTGGCCCAGGGCACCCAAAATCCTTAACATGTCCCTGCCACCACAAAGTCTGTCAGACAACATTGCTCTGAAGTAAAATAGACCACATCATTAATTTATTATTAGTTCTATTTTTTTTTAAACATAAGCCCGACGTGTCCTAAACCTCCACTGCTTCAGGCAAGCAACTTATCGTACCACTAAGGAATTCTCAATTAGGTGTTCGTTTAGCGCCCTCTCTGTGGACTTTCAACTTTGTCTTCGGATCCATAACTGGTTGGTGGGCAATTATCCCATTATAATGCTGCCTGAAACGTTTGTTAATGATTTCCAGAGAAGATTTGTTTCTCGTGTACCAGCTCTGAGCTAGGAGTGCTCGAAAATCTGACAACACTGTCTCCTTACAGTCCCTGTTTTGGCTGAAAATGTCTGCAGAATATTCAGCTTTGAGAGAAACTGCTATCAAAACTCTCTTGCCTTTCAGCTCGTCCTATTTATGTGAGATTGGGTTCTCAGCACTCTGCGGTAATAAAGCTAAGTACCGTTCAAGACTGGATGTGGAGCACAACCTGAGGATGGCAGTAGCAAAAATCCATCCACAGATTGACTGTCTCTGTGGTGAAAAACAGGCACACCCGTCACATTTATGTTGGTGGTGTTATTATCAATCTATGTCATGTGTAAAACAAAGCATCCTAGTAAAACAATTTGCGTACATTTTATCTTGGAAAATGGTGTTTTGAGCTGTGTAATAAGCCTCTGTCATTTCACCGCACCCACTCACAAACCTGCAGTTTACTAAACACTCTTAGTGTGTTGAACATTATTTGCTGGATATGGCCCGGGATATGCGCGTGGCGGTCGATTATGTAGTGTACCAGACTACAGAAATTTCTGTCAGGTGGTGGGGGGGCCCAACATCTAAAAGAATTCAGCTGGGGGGGCTCAACCTACAAAAGTTTGAAGACCTCTACTCTACATGATCACAGAACTCCTACTTATAGTGGTCAGTAGGGGGTGTTTTATTCCATATATTAACAGTATATTTATAGCTCATACTTATCCACATGGGCAGCGGGCGCTTTACAAGTAACAATGGGATCCATGAAGATTTCTTTATTGATATAGAGATAGATGCAGAATAGAAAATAGAACTTGGAAAATTTGTGTTTAAAAAGTGTTCGAAAGAGGTAGCTCTTGAAATCTTTCTGAATGGACACATTATTGGTATTTAGTGTGATGTTTTCAGGTCAGATGTCCCACAGTCTTGGGCATGATTGAGAGTTTAGGTTTTTCTCATTTTTGGAATTTCTGGTCGAGGGCATGAATATTGCTTTTAGTACTTGTTTTACCTACTGAAGTTTGTCACAAACCGTTTCGGTAGACTGGTGAGCTAATGCACAGAGATCTTCGTATAGACGAGTTTTGCTAAAAGTGACAGCTGGTGTAGTTTTCTTGGGATGGTGGTTGCGCTTTTTAGCACCTGTGATGAGTCGGCTGCAGCATTAAGGGTTGCCCTGATCTGTATGGTTAGCTGGGGAGACTGGAAGATCTGGAAAAAGGGATTACATTATAGGTAGAAAGGGAATATTCACTGTAGTCAAATCCATTTATGTGCTGGCCAAACACCAGGATTTCTGCTGCCTCCGTGGTGTAGTCTTAGGTGTATGCATGTGACAAAACCCTGAAAGTTCTCTGTGTGGTGCAGTCACCAACATTTTGTTGTCCACATGTGGCTCCTGAAAACCGTTGTGTCCAGAGTGCAGTTACAGCTTCTGGTACATATTTATGGCCAGATGCCCAGAAGCAACTGTGTGTAACCTCTTCCTGAGTGTATGCTCAAACTCTTGCACATATGTTGGAGCATATTTTACAAGTCTTTGCAACAATTTGCCTATGCATCAGATGTAGGCTATGGTTTATTTGTATCTAGTGAGTTGGCGGGTGCAGAATGTGAGTGTGGCATACTAAAAACATATCACAAAACCTCTTGCTCACCCTGTATGCCTTTCAAACAAAACAAAATCTGACAACGATCTGTGATGAGTAACTCAAATTTGATCAAAAAAAGCAATTTCTATTTTTCATACAAAAAAACTGAAGTTTCTTTACAAAATAAATAGCAATAAAATATTCTTTTCAACTAATTCATTGTACTAAGCCCCAGAACTTCAGATCATACATACACCCATTCATACCTCACACATTCATTAATAACCAAGACCAGTTCAGAGTGGCCTTCATAACAAAATAGAGGAAGTTCAAATGATGCATCTCTCCCACACAACTGGGTCTTGGCCGATTGACCACACAAGCAGAGGCAGTGTGGAACACCCCATGTAAGAAAGTGGCTCTGTATATACTGAACCAAAGTAAGGTTCAGTGTGCACAGAGTCCACAGTCCCCAGAGGTTTGGCAGAGGCTAAAGTTAGATATAACCTTACTCTCTAAAGTGGTAGCTTGGTCGAGCAGTAAGGCAGTATCAGAGGACAGTGTAAAGCATTTGTTGTGCACACTCAGTCAGCAAATGGTCTCACACACTCAAGAACTGAACTCTAGGCCAATTGTTTTGTATATAAAAATATATTGTTGTTTTATTTTAGAACCACAAGTAGGTATAAAAATACTTTCTCAGAATGAGATGCTTTAGTTATATACTTTCAATACACAATAGACTTTTAAATGCAATAGCTACAGTTGTTGCAATAGGCAACATAATTCAAACACAATTATAACATTGAGCTCAATGGGGAATTTTAAGTAAATGCAATATCAATTACTTTACGTATGATTTTCTTATTCGGGGCTGGATCCTGGATTCAGCCCTCGTGCATTTCCTGTAAACAGTTGGAAGAAATCGTTTTTGTTACACAGGCGATTTTTAAGGAATATTTGTTTGTTTCAAAAATCGACACTTCGAAGAATTTCTGGAGAAAACCAGGCAATGTTATCCTATGGAGGAAAATCAAGTTATCGGTAAGTACAGTTGTAATTGCTTTTCAGGGTCAGTGCTGGGCACCAAGATCCAGCACTGGGATCTCTCCTGATAACAGGTGAGTAATTTCGTTTTCGTTGTTCGGGCGATTTTTAGTGAATATTTTAAAGTTTCAAAACTCGACACTTAGAAGAAATTTCAGTGTAAACCAGTCAATGTTACCCTATGGAGAAAATGTAGGTTATCGGCTTTCAGGTAAGTACTCGACTGGCCGAGTTAAGGTTCTGGGCATAGACTCAGGGGTCTCCCAGGGTCAGGTAGGTACAGTTGGTACACCCTCAGCGGCACAGGGGCGGCCAGGTGCAGAGAGTTAGGCCCAATGTTAGCCTATGACGGGCGGGGGGGCCTTTGGTTGGTGGATGCTGGCAGGCAGGCCACACGGCTGTGGGAGCTGGGATCCTGGTCTCTTACACAGGGCAAGTGGGGAAGTAGAATAGGATAGATGCTGCACTTCCAGGGGCACTCGGGCTGCTGGGTGCAGGGTGCTCCTGAGCCGTCGGGCGCTCAATGTATTTCAATGGAGAAGCTGGAAGTTGAACAAAGGCTGCAAGCTCGGGGACGGAGATTTTTCAGGTGCGACCACCACTTCGAGAGGTAAGTTGGGTAGTTGGAGGATAGGTAGGCACCCCGGAGTTGGGCACAGGGGGCCGCAGGGCGCCGGGTGCAGGTGTGTCTTTTCGCGTCGGGAAATCTTACCCTCTGCTGGTCGCGGTTGGAGGGGTCCCTGGTTCTGAGGCTGCAGGAGCGTCAAGGAGGGTCCTTGGGTGCTGGATTCTTGGTCACAGTCGCCGGGGGGACGTCCTCGTGGTCTTTGTCCACTCAGGCACAGGCCGGGCTCGGCGGGTGCAGAGTGTGCAGGAGTCGCGGTTCCTGGCTGGCACCAGGGGTTTGTTACTTGCTTTGAGCAGTACCACTGCTCGTGGGAGTCCCAGTCTTTTAGAGTCACAAGGCAGTCAGGCCCTCCGGGGTTTTCGAGGTTGCTGACCACTGGAGACGCCGGGGTTTAGCAGGAGCAGGTTCGAGGGTCGACAGGCCTGTAGGGCTGGGGCCAAGTCAGTTGGTGTCTCCCTCTTGTTAGCAGCTGCACGGCAGGTCTTCTTTCTTCTTGTTCTTCTTGCTTGTTTCGGATTCGGGATCTGAGGAAGGAAGGTTCAGGGTGCCCCTAAATACTAATTTTAGGGGCGTTATAGGTAGGTAAAGGGCAGGGACCAATGGGTCCCTTCCCTGGGGTGGGTACACCCCCTATCCTGCCACTCTCCAGTGGGAGGGGGGCAGGAGCCTAGTCCTGATTGGGCAGGGCTCCCCATCTTCAAGATGGCGAGAGCCCGGAGATGTGTTTCACCTCGCCTCCCCCACCTGAGGGGTGGGGTTGGCAGAGGCTGGCACACCCCCTTTCCTCACTTGGGGTTTCCCGCCAGTCTTCCCGCCAGAGTGGGGCTAGAACCGGTGGGGACCAGTTGCTGGGTACAGCCAGTGGTCTGGGGAGGCTCACAAAGGCGGCATGCCTTTGAAGCTTCCCTCTGCCCATCCTGGGGAGGAGACCTAGCACCTCGCCCAGGACATGCATTGTTGCAGGCCCGGGAGAGCGGATGGCTCTCTACCCAGGGGTCCAGCAACATGTCTGCTAGGTGGCAGCCTAGGCAGCCTCTCAGGCAAGACGTGGATTGTGGGTTAGGTTCAGGGGGCAACTCTAAGTTGCCCTCTGTCGTGCATCTTACATTAAATCCCACACTGGCATCAGTGTGGGTTTAATGTGCTGAGAAGTTTGATACCAAACTTCTCAGTCTTCAGTGTAGCCATCATGGTGCTGTGGAGTTCGTGTTGACGACCGCCCAGCACCATGTTGTAAAAAGGGGCGTGGCCTCTGTACACCTCGCTGCAACGCTGCCCCCTGGCGCATACTGGAGGTTCCTGGTGGGCTAGTTGGCCCCTAGGGACCCTCAGGATTGAGGAGGAATTAATTCTCCAACTTAAAACGCGCCACAGGGCGTGTTTGCAGACATGTCACCTCAGGCCCCACCCCCTTCCTTCACCATTGTGCAAATATTCCTCTAAAATCAACCGAACTACGAATTCCGATTTACTCACCTGTTATCAGGAGAGACCTCAGTGCTGCTCTTTGAGCCCAGTACTGATCCTGAAAAGTAATTTTAACCGTACTTACCAGTAACTTGAATTTCCTTCCATAGGCTAACATTGACTGGTTTCACTTGGAAATTCTTCTAAGTGTGGAGTTTTGGAACTTTATAATATTCCTCTAAAATCATCCGAACTACGAATTCCGATTTACTCACCTGTTATCAGGAGAGAACCCAGTGCTGCATCTTTTAGCCCAGCACTGATCTTGAAAAGTAATTCTAACCGTACTTACCAGTAACTTGAATTTCCTTCCATAGGCTAACATTGACTGGTTTCACTTGGAAATTCTTCTAAGTGTGGAGTTTTGGAACTTTATAATATTTCTCTAAAATCAGCCGAACTATGAATTCCGATTTACTCACCTGTTATCAGGAGAGAACCCAGTGCTGCATCTTTAGCCCAGCACTGACCCTGAAAAGTAATTCTAACCGTACTTACCAGTAACTTGTATTTCCTTCCATAGGAATCCATTGTCTGGTTTTCAGCAGAAAAGTTTCAAAGTGTCGATTTTCACAAACTACAAATATTCCTTAATCGCCTGTATGACTTAAACGCATTCTTTCAACTGTTTACAGGAGATGCACCAGTGCTGGATCCACCACTGAGTAAGAAAAGTAACGATAACACTACTTACCTGCTAAGTGAATTTCCTCCCATAGGATAACATTGGTGATTCTATGTGCAAAAGTTTCCAAGTGTCAACTTTTAAAATACAATAATATTCCTTAAAAATCACTACTGTAACCAAAACGCTTTTACTCAACTGTTTACAGGAGATGTCCCAGGACTGAATCTAGGATCCAGTCCTGTGGTGAGAAAAGTAATCCATAAAGTAACTAATTGCATTTAAGTAGAAATTCACATTGAGCTCAATGTTGCATTGTGTTTGAAATTGTGTTGCCCATTGCAACAACTGTAACTACTGTACTTAAAAGTCTATTGCCTATTTGCAAAGTATTTAAACTAAAGTATTTCATTCTGAGAAAGTATATTTTGTAATGTAATGTATAATGTAATTACAATGTAATTTAAAAAATAAAATATCTAAAAATAAATAGTTGAAAAAAATGTTGTAAATCAGTATCCAAAAAATAAATATAACAATTAATACAATTAAAAAATTGTCATTTACAAAACCTTTGAAATTCACTGAAAAAACCATAGGTTTCAGGCACGTTATAGTTAGAAATTAGCATTTAAAAACCTTACAAATTCACAGAAAAAACCATAGGTTTTAGGGACAGTTATAGTTAGTTGGACATTGCACTCGTACAAAACCCGTGAAATTCCCCGTTATAGTTAGTTCAGCTAACTATAACTCGCGCCCCCGCAATTCACTGCTGATGACGTCACATATTACATCACTCATGACATGGTCAGTGACATCACTGATGACATCACTGATGACATCTCAAATGACATCACTGATGACATCATCCATGTGATAATTTCATGCATCTTCTCACACCCTAATATAACTTTTGATACACCCACTCTTATTTACAGACTGCCATTCGCAAAACCATACACACTCCAATACCAAATAACTATATACCCACTCACTGATTCTTAGGTCTACACACACACATCTACTCACTCACCCGTCCAGTCACTCATACTTAGTCACTCAGTACACTCATGCACTCATACACCTATATAAACACTCACACACCGCCACTCATCCATAGAGGTACTCACACACCTAGTCAGTCATGCAAAAAATTAATCACACACCCATTTACTCACCTATAGAGTTATACACACACCAGCTCACTTAGTCATACAAATACTAGCACATTCTTACGCTCTTATACAATAACTGATACAAGCACACACGCATCCATACAGCCACTCTCACAATCACACACTCTCACTTATAGCCTTTTAAATACTCTAACCCACATATATACTGCCTTTTACATATGTAGTTACTCGCACATGTACCACTGAGATATACATTCACTCACTAACACACCCATACACACACTCACCCACCCAAGCAGTCCATCACAGACGCACTCTTCAAATCATGCACCCAGTGAATCACCCACTCACACATCTATGTACAGAGTCGCACACACCCCACCCACACAAACACTCAGGCACCCATACAGATACTCAGACAATGAATCAATAACTCATATAGACACTCATGTAGCTATTCACAAACCCATGCAGCCACTTACACAGCAACAGACAGACGGATACAGACATTCACCCAGTTTAGTCACTAACCCATGCATTCAGTAAGATACGTTTAATCACTCACTTATACAGTTAGTCACGCACCTACTAAATCATCCATACAGACACTTATACACCCACTCATTCTTCAATACGCCTTTCCCTATATACATTAAAAATATTTAAACTTTACAGAAACAGTCACTAGATGATGTCATCAGTGATGTCATTTGAGATGTCATCAGTGATGTCATGAGTGATGTCACTGACCATGTCATGAGTGATGTAATATGTGACGTCATCAGCAGTGAATTCAGTGGCGGCTGGTGAGATTTGAAAGTGGTGGGGCGTCAAATTATTGTCATACTGTACTGCGGCGTGCGAGCGAGCGTAGCGAGTGAGCCCCGGACAACCTACGGAGGGTTCGGGGGGGTTCTCCCCCCGAGAAAATTTTGAAAAAAGAGTGGACAAATGGTGCATTTTCAAGCAAATTTGGGAAAGCAGGACGGTTAATAAAGCAATTGTGAAAGTGCAGTTGTTACATTAATAAAGAGATGTCATATAACATAGGTAGCTGCTTATTCAGTATAACCAAGGTCACGCCGCCCACTGCTCCAAGCGTACGTGCTCTTGTTTCTAAAACTAAAATGCTGTAAAATATGTGCGACGTGCAAAAAAATCATGAGCGTCCATATTCCTTTCACATCCTCCAGGTTTAACTTTCAAGCCCAAGGGCATTGCACACTGCTCACTCACTCAACAAATTACAATGCAAAATGGTTTCCTATTGGAGTAAACTTTAGCTCATGTTGCAGGGACTTATTTGTACAGCAATTAAATATTTCGTTCCTTGCTTTCCCTATATGCCCTGTGACATCTACATGCTTGAGCAGACTCAATTAGCTGCTAAAGCTGATGCCTGGGTATGGCTGTGCTAACATGACTGGGCCTGGCTTCATATTCTGTAACAGAAGAGCCTGCGGTACTGCTGATGCATTTGTGGGGTACAAACATTCCTCATGCACTGCAGTAAGCTCATTTCAGGAATTTTAAAACAGTTTGTATTTTTTTTCAGCAAGGCACCCATTACAAGATGGATCTAAATTAAGTACAAAAAATATGTATTGCATGATCATGCCACAAACTGTAATGTAAAATGGACATCTAGTATTAAAGCCCGTTCAGAAATGATAAATGTGTGCTGCAGGATAAAATTTCTCGGCACAAATGCGCCTGAAGGCATATCAAAATAGGCTCTTGTGGGAAGGCTATGATGATTCGGTGACAGGCCTAGAGAAGCAATCTAAATTCGTGAGATTCTGCCAGAGAGACCCAACACTTGTGTTACGCCACTGGCTGTAATGCACTCCCTTTCCATTAATGTCAATGGATCCGTTGCTTTGTAGTCAGCTTCATTCTATGTAAAGTCACAGAAGTGCCTAGGGGTTGTGAGTCCTTCACTGGAGTTCTTGGCTTTTAACCTACAAATCATAGTTATCTGTAGGATTACAATTATTTTTTGTTATGCGGGATATTGCCAGTAATTCTGAATTTCGTGTTATGTAAAGTGAGCAACATTTTTGTCATTTCACAAAATGCAAAGTTTTCCATGATTTTTGCTCACCTGAGGCTCATGTTAGTGGAAAAGAAAACGTCTCACTTGAAAGACATTTTCTCTTGGAGCGAGACATTTACTCCTCAAACTTTTCTCATGCCCAACTAACTTTTCTGAGTGGGTTATACACTCAAAAGAAAAGCTGCTCGAAATACAAAGTGTATTTCAGTAATATGCTAATTTTAGGAATGCTATTTTGCAAAAACCCGTAAAATTCTGCACACTTCTAGTTATGAGGTTTGTTTGCAAACATGATAGCAAATATCGTCTGCGACGCCCAGAGATCATTAGTTTGCCATAAACCCAGGACTGGAAAAAGTGTCCATGATGACCTTGAGTGAGATGAGCAAGGTAATGGATGCCGATGTGCGATTTTGGTTTCTGACCACTTTTTGGGAAACCATTTCTTTGGCTCCTGACACTTCCTCTCTCCCTGGCTGTTTATTTTAAACTCTTTGAAATGGAGAATGTACTATAAATTCCAAATAGTTCTTTGTAAATCAAAGGACTCGGTTAGCGGACTGCAACCCCTGGAGCGCTTTGTCAAGGCAATCTCTAGAAAGTAGTTTGTTCTCATGTTTTCACAGTGAATAAACATCCAAAGTAATTTCATGATTATCACCCTGTTCTGAACCAAATCAGATGCAGCTATGCGTTTCTTGTTGCAAAGCCAGTTATTGGATCAAATTCCAAAACAAATCCCCTAAATTTGGAGGATTGTAGTTTTAAAAGGGGCTTGTTAAGGTAATGATTAAATTAAACCACCCTTTAAGACATTTTTGATCTGATTGGTTCACCAAGCGGAACGGTCTAATTGTTTTTAAATTAGAGGCTGCAAACGCTGGTGAATTTCCTTTGTGGGTCAAGTGGGTATTAACAAATGCTAGGGATGTTCTCTCTTTTGTCATCACCTTGAAATCTGCAAGGAAAAAGCAAACAGGCAGAAAAGACACAAGCAGGGACGCAGTGCTAACATTTTACAAGTCTCCTTTTCCGCAAAGGGTATTTTCAGGATTTACAAGGCTGCAAAGGAAAATGTAGATTGCAAACAGATTTCGTTTGTAATCTCCGTTAGCTGTATCTAGCTGTTGAGGAATACCAAACATACTCGCAAAGGCATAGCACGAAATAATGGAACAATTAAGTTAGCACACACTGCACGAGGAACAGACCCCTTCAAGCCAAGTTTGCACTTTCAGCCACGGTGCGCGTATGTTTCTTTAACCCTCCTCCCGTTTGTCAATGAACATAATGAGAAACACGTCATACAAATGCTTCGTTTTGGCATACACAACATATGGTTTTTAATAGTTTAGGAAACATTTATTCAGTTAGCAGCAGCTGTTAACTATCAGGGCCTCGCTCTCTCTTATTCATCATCCATGTGACGACATGGCCCTCGTAAACGGGCTTATATAACTTTAAAAAATGCCCGCCTGGGCCTTACCTGCGCTAGTAAAACGGCTGACTCCGGAGTTCACTTAAATCCAGTCCTACAGCAACCTGCAGTCAGTGCTGTGGCAGCGCCAAGCAGCACCCATTGTGACTAGCTGCTGCCAGCACATCAATAATGATGGATTGTCTCGGGACTCGAGTCGGCTCTAAAATGCAGTCCGTCTCACTGGAGTCAAATGAGGAAACAGTAAATGCCTTCCAGTAAGTTCCACCAGAGTCCAGACACCACCACAGTGGAGAGTGCAGACTCACGTGTGGGAAGCAGTCTGAGGTCGAGTCTGCGCAGACTCGATTCCTCGAGCTTCTCGCCTGCCACACCCCCTTTCCCAACTCGTCACAGGGTGGGTCCCACCACGCTCTGTAATAAGTTGGGAAAGGGGGGTGGTGACAAGCTCTCCACTCCCTGATTGACGTGGAGGGTTAGCGATATCGGGCTTGGTATTAAAACGCCCGTGGCTAACTTAACCTCCACGCCATTAGGGGTGGAGACTGGGCCCTGAAGCTAGGGTCTTTGCCGAGCTGATGACATCACAGCCTTCAGGGCTGTGAGGTTGTCAGCCGGCAAACACTTAGGCTTCTTTCTGGCCGCCCGGGAAGAATGCAAGCTGAGGTGAGTCAGTCACATCACGTGACAACATGCATCCAGACTCCACAATAGTTACTTTCACGGCGGCTGTATCGGTGAGTGGGGCAGAGAGTGCCCTGTGTTTTAGCAATATAGAAGACAACAAAAAACTGGTATTTTTTTATTAAATAAAAAATGAGCACTTTTGTTGAATTTAACGGGGGCGGAGCCCCGACGCCCATGGAGAGAAACCGCCACTGAGTGAATTGCGGGGGCGAGAGTTATAGTTAGCTGAACTAACTATAACGGGGGAATTTCACGGGTTTTGTACGAGTGCAATGTCCAACTAACTATAACTGTCCCTAAAACCTATGGTTTTTTCAGTGAATATATATTTATTTATTCCTTGTCCCAAATTGTGTATTTTTCACGTCTTTTTGCTTTTTTTCTATAGATAACATATAAGGTTGTTTATTAATTGCATGATAAAATTCACACAGGCTTATAATAATCATTGTACTGTTAAAGTATGGAAAACAATCCTTGTAAAGGTATGATGCAAGGGAAATATAGCTTTGTGCTTTTTAGAGGGCTCTGGAAATACTTTCCTTAATAAGATATAGTTTATTATTGATAAACATAACATGCATGGTGAAAACACCTTAAAAGAAAATCAGAGGAAATGTATGTGCAAAGTCCACAGATTAGACCTTTGCCACAGCACGCTCTCGTTTTAAGGTAACCTGCCCTGCTCAGCATGCACAAATCGCAGTCGATAAAGCAGGAAAAGATTAATTGAAGTGTAAAGTCCAACAGCTTACCACTGCTATCTCTCTCACTTGTTCGAAGATGCTGATGAATATGCTGTGAAGGGATAAAGGGCAGAACTTGAATGTGCTCCTGCAGTCAAGGAATTAAGACTCTGAGAACGTGCAGAACTGGAAATAGACGGTGAGGCGCTACAAAAAGATTTAACTACAGAAACAAATATTGATTTCTTACTTCTAGTGTTTTCTTGTAATTGTAGCATAGCTTATTTTCAAAATAAGTGCCAATTCATTTGCAGAAGCTGCTTGCTTTCCCTATATACCAGGTTCTAAGGTGTTATTAACTCGTTTATAGAGCCAGGCTGTGTATAATGAAGGCAAATTCATGTTTTTTTTTATGTTTTATGCTGATATTGTTTTGTTTTTGGAAAGTGCCCTCTTGGTTGCTTTTTAACTACTCTGTTTTAAGGTGCATAGCCAATGAGCGAAGAACATGGAAAGTTATGATGGGAAGCCAACTTTTCTACCTCGCACTGTGCCCCCAGTGCTTCTGCACATTTGCTGTACCACAGCATCCAACAATGGCATATGTGACAGCTTCTTCGATTAGAATGATTGGCCATGAGACAGTTGACTGTAGTGTGATGGAACAATTAGGTAGCAGCCTCTTGCTTTCATAGTTCCTGTGTGCCGCTGTACATAAAAACAGTAAGTTCCATTCATTAGAGACCATGATGAGAATGACATTGAAAATCAAGAGTCCCCCCTCAATCTCTCTGGGAGATTAGTTGTGGCATGCTGATGTCTCCCTTTCTGACTAGCAAAATATGGAGCAAGCGTTCATCCAGTGCACCCAAAGTAGTAAAAGATGGAGTTACTCACTCCATAGTCTTGCTTTCTCCATCGCCACACTGGGTCAGCATTTGCACAGTGGCACACCCAGGAAAAGATGCAGACTGACCAGCCCTTCCTGCTTGAATGTAAACGGGTAGGTTAGAAGAGGGCACTTCTTTGCGTAAATAGGAGATCCTAAAAGTAAGGACAGCGAGACCTCCTTTAAACAGTCACCTACCTACGGCCTTTTCACGTACGAATCTACGCATGTTTTATTTTCCATTACCTGTTAGTAAACCACCTAACTCCTTCGCCAAGGGTCAAGAGTACAAGAGGGAAAGGTTTTAGTTGAGCTTACCCTATAAAACATTGGGAGTACATACAGCATTATCGTGGAGGTGTGACATGGCTCTGTTTTCCTTCTTACCGCCCTAGGTCGTGGGTTGTTTCCTTTCCATGTTTTTCCAGATGTGCTCTTTTTCCTCTGCACCACAATCATCTAAAGGGGCCCTGCTGTTACACATGTGGTGGTCTGAGCGAGGCACCTTTTGGGCATGTGTATTTGCACATTTTCCCTATATTTGTACATTTTCCCTATCCCTGAGAGCGTCTTGCCACCCTTCATAACCCTCAAAAGGCAAACTCAAGCCAAATAACACCTGTTAAGTATTTGTCAGTTGATGTCCATGAGGTCAGCAAACCATCAGTAGGAGGCCAACTTAAAAAAGAAAAGTTTTATTTTCCTGCAGCTTTGCTTCTGAGATAAGGTTGCAGTGCATCTGTATCCTGACACCCTGGGTGTTTCTGCTCTGTCCTGACCTGTTTGCTTCTTTAAGGTCATTGGTGAACCTGGTGAAAGGGGACTCACAAAATGTTCCTGGTTACTGTCTAATTAGGTGTTTAGTTTGGATAGATTTGATCTAAACCTCTTATCCTTTATTTTTCTTGCTCCCCAGACATTGCCTGGTTTCCCCTCCATTGTCTATGGTCCTCTATTTAGCTCTTCTCCACTATTTCTCACCTTCATTATATTTTATTTTTTTCTCTTTCCATCGAAAAAGTCTGGCAAGGCAGTTTGACTTACGCCTGAAGCTGGTTTCAGCTGTGCTCGTTCTTGTCCTTCAGTAGAACCTTTTGGCATTCCAGGCCTGCATATGCACACCAAATGCAAGCCTGACTACAGTTTTTTCCCAGCTTTGCCACAATTTCGTTGAGCTGATCCCACCGAAGTTGGACCGTTCCTCAGCAATCTTAACAATTCATTTACCACTGATCTTTGATCAGAAATTATTATTATACGCTGAATCAACCAGGCCTGAAGAGTCTTCTATTGTGATGCTTGGTAGGCAGCCTACAGAGTGCAGTTGCATCATTGTGAGTCTTGCACAATCAAAGTGAAATCCGACTGGCTTAGAGGGAAAATGAAATCTGAAAACTCTATTTTGAATTGTTCAAGGACATGTATAGCTTTAGTCTGCTGCCTCTACGAAGGTGACTCCCTATGAAAGCTCTACAGCACTATTGCTTTCTTCCATACTAACAAAATCAATCAGATTTTTTTCAGACACTTGACACCCCTAGCCTGGCTGCCACTGCGCTAACGGAACACAGAGTTACTTATCTCTATCAAACTAGCTCTGCTTTTTCCCCTGAAATGGAGACTCCTCCAGTTTGCATGCACTAGCTCGTCATTCCACCTAAAACACACCAACACACTCATCTTGAATGATGAATGCCTCCATTTCAGCCAGCCATGTACCACTAACCTTTAGAAAAGCTGTTGTTGTTTCTCTTCAACTAATTGTCTTGAACCCTCTACTCTTTAGATCCATCTCCGTCCTACTGGCTGTTGCCAAACTTGCAATGAAATCTTTACTCAAGTGACTGAATGGCACCCCTCTCCCCCATTAATCTCCTAGTTTTCTGGAACCACCCAGAAGGGCACTAAATCTGTGATAGTTGTTGCTTATTGTTACATGATAATGAGGTGCAGTATCTGGTCTTGACCATTCAACCACATTTTGCTACTCTTGGCTCTAACTGGCATCCACAGCACTGCTCTCCATTGGTTCCATTTCTTTCTCTCTAATCACTCTCAAGTGTTTTATTGTACTGTATTTTATTGCAGCATTTATATAGCTCTTACTACCCCTATGTGAGACATTGCCGGCATGAGTAGCACGCTGCACGTGTAGGGTGTGCGTTTGGAAGGATGTTTTTTTTTTTTAATCCTATGTGGGAAGTGTTTCCATTTAGTGTGTGATGACCACTGGGGGTATATTTATTGTGTTATGGGATGCAATGCACAGCAGTGTATTGGATGATGAAGTGTAAGAGACGGACACATAGTTTAATGGTTTTCAGCACGCTGGTAGCTTTGAACAACTCTGCAGGTCCCTTTATAGTATTTCATATGATAACGTCTGCTTAGCTGGTTACTGCAGTGGGTTGTCCAATCTGAGATTTTATGTATAGTTGTGGTCCTGAGCTGGCATTGTTGGAGGGAGAGAGTAGTGGGGAGATCTGTTGGGATGGGCATTTTTATTATCATCCCATATCCTAGTGTCTTTGAGAGATGTAAGTAAGCGGTCTGATTTGTAGAGATATTTGGGACCTGCTGTGAATGTCCAGTAATGTGTGACAGATCTCTTCAGTTATTCCATGCCTGTTCACTTGGTGATGTTTGTTTTTTTGGCTGGACAGTGCTGGTGATGGGCAACCCTCATGGCAGATATGTTTTATGTGAATTTGAGAAGTATACGTTACAATTTGTTGCTGACTGTTTGGTATTATAGTTGTACTATTATTGTGGGCCATAACTGTTATATATGGAAGTGCATACTACATAATGCTTGCCACAGTTCAGTCTTTTTTGCTTACCTTCATGACAAAAGTAGTTTGCTGTTTAAGATTCATGAGCTGTAAGCCGAGGATTGCGCTTGATTATGCAACAGTTTTCTGGGCTCTATTGCTGGATAGCAGGTGGAGCAATTATCAAGGAAATAGCAAAGTCTTCAACTGTCTTCGGAAGTGTAAATGCTCCCAGGGGCTTCTAAAGCTGACTAGTAGCGAGTTCCACAGCTTGGTGCCTTGTACTGAGAAAGCAGTGCTTCCTATGGATTTTTTATGGTAAGGTAGTATGATAAGTGGTGCAAGCCTGGATTGTAGTCTTCTGTTTGGTTTGTATTGCTTGATTTTAACTTGTAGGTATAGTGGTACTTTTCCTTCGGATGCTCTGTGGACCAAGCAGGGTGTCTTGAACATTGCCCTTCTAGCTATAGGTAGCCAGTAGAACGATTGCAGGGCTAGAGTTATGCGTTCTCTTGGGTGAAGGTGGACAAGAAGACTTGCTTTAGCATTTTGAATGAGTTGTATTTTGCATATAATGAATGACTGTGCCAAGCTGTAGGCTGTTGGCATAGTCGAGCTTCGAGATTACAAGCATGAGGATGGCTAGCAGTTTATGTTGGTATGCAAGGCCTGGGAAGATTCGATGTAGTATTTTCAGTGCATAGAAGGCACTCTTTGTGACCTTGTTAGCATGTGGTATCAAGGATAGTTCTGAATCCATGGTTACTCTTAAGTTTCTAACTTTTCTTGATGTTGTCAGAGGGGCTTGAAGTTCCTTATGCCACATGGCGGTAAGTTGGTAGTTTTACCGTTGTCTGCATGTCATAATTTCTGTTTTTGCGGTATTGAGCTTTAGATGGTTATTCATCATCCATGTGTTTATGGCAAGAAAGAAGTCCTCCAGTTTTGTATTGTAGAGGTCTTTGGGGCTCTCCTTTTAAAATTTATTTGGATGTTATCTGCATAGTTGTAACGGGTGAGGTTGTATGATTCAATCTGATTTGCTCAAGGGGGTTAGGTAGATGTTGAATAATACAGAGAATATGATGAACCCCTGAGGAATGCCACAGTGTTGTGTGTGAGGAGAACTTGTGGAACTGGGTAGGTAGACTACACTTTGTAAGATAAGAAGCAATCCATTTTAAAGCATTTTGTATGGATTGCAATATTGGAGCCTTTGGTGTTGGACAGTGTCATATGCAGCTGATGAATCCAGAAGTAATAAGGCAGCTACTCTGTTTTTGTCCACTGAGTTTAAGTTCATCCCAGATGGTTATGATGGCTGACTCTGCCTGCCCTGAAACCGAACTGTTGGCCTGATAGTAAGCCATAATGATCTGCAAAGTTAGAGACTTGAGAAACACGGCTCTCTCAAAATTTGTTCCTAAGAATGGCCCATTTGATATTGGCCTGTAGTTTGCTGGATCAGGTGGGTCAAGGCTTTTTCTTTTTGAGGAGAGAGGTCTGATGTAGGAGGTTTTGAGCTCAAATGGAAATGAACCTAATTCCAGGGACTTGTTGAGTAGGCATCTGGCAACCCATCCTGCACAGATTGAGCAAAGATATCGTTAAAGATTCTTGGCGATGCTGGGTTTGATGGTGATTCCAATTGTTTTGCTGCAATGATAATATTGAGGAAATCTTTTTGTGACAGGGTTTTGAAGGTATGCATTGATGGATGGGTATTGGTGTCTCTTTCTGTGGTGGTTAGGTCATGTGTTGTTGTGGTGTCCGCGTTCTCCTTCAGGTAATTTTCAGTCTTGGTAATTTTTAAGGTCAACTCATTAGAGATTGTCACAGAAGCCTTGTGATCCTGGTGTTTCAGTTTTTTAGGGACTCTGGATTGTGAAATTCTGTTAGAATTTTAGGGAGTTATTTGGAAGGGCAGTATGCTTCAGTTATGTGCATGGAGTAATGGTATCTTTTTGTGGTTCTGATGGCTATTTTGTAAGCTCTGTTTTAGTGCCGTAGTGTGTATTTGTCTGTTTCATCTCCTGATTTTCTCCAGTTGTGTTGTAGTATTTTGATTTGTGTTTTCATTCTTTTGATGTTGTCATTAACCCATGTGGTGTTCTTTTTTTGGTCAACTCTGTGTGTGATTTTTGTTGGTATCTGTTTGTCCAATGCAGTAGAGATCCAGTTGTAGAAAGTGTGTATGTCTTTCAGGTGCTTGTTTATTGGGGGTTCCTTCAAGATGAGTTTTGAGTTCCTGGATGTCTACTTTTTTCATTGTCTGCATAAGCATTTGTATTTGTTGGTTTTTGTTGTCTTCAAAGTGTTATTGATAGGTGTGTGGGTCGATACACCCTTTTTGCTCCAGTTTGCTCCTTATCTGCAGTGCCCCTCAAGGATCTGCTCTCTCTGTCTCTGTTCAACATATCTGATCCTATGAATTCAACTTTTAGTGTTTCGCAGGTAACATTCTAATTTTTTTATGCATTTATAGGAAATCCTGCTTGTATGCCTCTCTTCTGGCGCCTCTACGTGGCTAACTGATTTCTCCCAATCTTGTTGAGGTTGGAAAGAATGTGGTTGTCCTGTAAAACGTCCCCTCAATCTACTGTCCCAAGTTAACTTAGTGGGTACCGGCTGAAAAACATTCTTTCTGTTCCTCCCTTGTGATGACTGTTGGATCACAGCGTTTCTAATTATCCAGACTTGCTAGGCCTTTGCCATCTGTCTGGGCCTCCCTGCCACTTTCACAGGCATAATTCAAATGATTCGCAACCTTGACACTGAGGCTTTTCTGCGCCCTTAATTGTGGAGTTACTAAACATTTCAGGTTCTAGCTGTGGCTCTCAGTCATGAAATACATGGATTTCATGGCTCTCTGCATGAGTTAGTGATGCATCTAACAATTCTTGTCCCTCCTTTCTGGAAGATAAATTGATCCTACACTACCATTCCCTGTTCTCCCCTGGTACTATGGTCTGCCACCAAAAGCCTCCTGTCCATGATCAAATTCAGTCATTTCTATATCTGCAGTCTATAGTTCTCGGTCATAATACTAAAACGTTGGAATTCTCTCATCACTTCTCTTTCCTTTATCATAGATCATCTCTAATTCAGGAAAGCTGTAAGCACCATCAGGTTTGTGAGCCTAGCAATCCCCATCTCCTCCCCTAGCATCTTGGTGTTCAGGCACTATATAAATCCCTTTCAGGCTCAGTTTTTGCTCTATGCAGGTGGATGAAGCTCTTTCATTTTATGGAACACCTGCTGTAGGTATTTGGTACTGTAGACCTGGGTTTCTGATTCATGCTCTAAACCTGTCTAATAAGAGTGGCATAAAAGAAATTTTGGATGAGTATTTGATACTGCACTAACTCAGTGTTCACATGTAGTTGTTGAACAGCAATGGAAGATTAATGGCCACTTTGGAGGGTCTCTTTCATAATTTACCCACTTCAAGTCGTGTGTCTATCTTTCTTCAGCCTTTCGTAGAAAGAAGACATTCCATCTAAAAAGAATCTCATATTTCAGCATAAAGGTTTAGTTAGCTTCTTTCAAAGGATTCAAAATTCTTACACAGAAGGAGATAAGTTCCTGATCTTCAACTTCCCCACATGTGCGATTACATTTAACTATACCTCCAATTGATCCTTGCCATTTACAGGTCCTTGCTGAAGAAGGGCGTATATGTTTTCAAGCTGCACAAACAGATCTGTAGATTACTGAGAGCAGGTTTACCATTTGCTTCCTATTAAGAGGTTTGTACAGTTACTATATAAAGTAGTAGAAACTATGCATAGTATCTTCTGCCATAGTTCCTGGCCCTTCCCTACAGACAGTAGTTTTAAGGTGTGGTAGGTTACTCGTATCAACTGTAGTAAATCTGAAATACAGCTCCTAGAATACATTAAGTGAAATCCCAGGACTGAAACTATGTTTCCTTTGTGAGTTAGAGATGTTAACCTTAAGCAGTGCTAATGCCGTAATCCTGACGCAGCACCTGACATTTCCACCGTCTCCTTTCTGGAGCTCATACATTGTCTCTGACCCCTGGTGTGCACCTCATTCTCAGCCTGACGACAAGGGGATCATTTCCTGACACTCAAATTCTCACAAGATGCGTCTGGCCATAGCTAGGCTGGTCTCCTCTTTCTCCAGCAGGCAAATCTCCCTCTCATGCTAGAGACTAGATTTTCCCGGGCCAGTCTCTGCAAGCTGCCTTCATGCCTGGTCATCAAAGTGCATGGACGTCATGAGCATGTCCAATAGTTTCTGTATATGGGGTGTTGGGAGTTCATGGTACATGAGTACATCTTGGAGGAAGCTATAATAGTACCATAACTTTTGAGTTTTATGTTTTTAAGTTTTGCTGTGTACCCACTGTTAAACCCCTGATATATATATATATATATATATATATCTATCTATCTCCAGTAGGTATTTATAGTTCGGACCATGTTTACATAGAAAAAGCCTTTTTTGACTTGCCTATATCTTTGGACGTGTGACGAATCTTCATGAAAGTTTCCAAAAAAGTGTCATAGTGAGTCTTGTTGTGCATGGGAAGTTTCGGGGTGATCTGTGAAGCGGGGGCCGAGAAAAAGGAGTGTCAAAAAAGTGTTTCCCCATGTAAATTCCTGTAAATATTTAGACTCGCCTGCAGCCCGAACCGCTGGATGGAATTGCACCAAATTTGGCAGAAAGGTAGATTTGGTTACGCAGATTGTGCTTTTTGTTATTTGGCATAAATCCATTCAGTAGTTGTTGAGAAATTTAAGAAAATACAGATAGTGATATCTGTGGCTGCGACGACTTTGATAGAAATGACAAGCTCTTGCAGGGAAATACAGAGCTCTGATTGGCTGCCAACACTTCAACCAGGAAGTGTTGCCAACCATCTTGGGACTCGGCCTCAGTCGAGTCCTAAAAAAAATGTAAAAAAAGAGAGAGACCCTGACAGGCCACAAAAGCATTGAAGGAAAAAAAAAAATACAGCGAAATAACTATATTTGCGAATTCATGGTAAAAAATAAAACAAACTCTGGGTGTTTTTAATTCCTGAAGGCATGCCTGTGAAATAGGAGGGGAGCGCACAAGGCCCTCCCCCCTCCTAGGGCTTATCAAAGCCCCGGGGACCGCCACCTCCCGGGGCATTCGTTTTTATGTCTGTGGGGAGTGCCCACGTGGCACCCCCATCCACCTCCCCAGGGCAAATGTTTATAAACGAATGCGGGGGCCTGTGCTCCCCCCGCAGCTTCAGGGACGCCGGGGGCTTGCACAGCCCACCTCCCCCATTTCTAAATGGCCGGGCGCGGGGATGGGGTCCCCGGGGCCGAAATCGGCCTGGGGAGGGGGCCCCACATCTTCAGCAAACAAAAAAGCACTTACTTCTGTATTAAAATAAAAAATAAATAAAAGGCCGAAATCGACCCGTTGAGAGGGGAGCTGCTTGACTCCCTCCCCCCACCCCATTTCTAAATGGCTGGGCCCCTGCGGCCCTACGTCCCTACTTAAAAAAAAAAAAAAAAAAAAAATTAGCCCGACATACAAATGCTCAAAGTGTGTTTTTTCTGCAGTTCCAGCTTGTAAAGTTATCTGTTGAAGAGCTTGAGGAACAATCCCATTGGCAAACTTACAGACACACAAGGTCACTAGGGACATTTCCTCGGCTTCCGTTATGCAGGAGATGCACTATACATTTAGCCAAAGAGTTAGCACTTACCAATTAGCCAGTAGAAAGTACTCCAGTTGGGAAGAGGTGTTGTACAAAATGGTGGCGTTTTCTTGGATAAATACGCAGGGCAGGATTCATTCTGGCACAATGCTCATTTCACAGAAATGAAACCTCAACAGGAGGCGCTTACAGATCTAAACAAAGCAGGTGCCCATGTTGAACCTCCACTTCTGTAAAGTACTAATCATTCTAACTTCGTACGCATGGCCAAGGGAAAGCAAGTGTGTTTTCTCTGAATTTCCACTGAAAAGTTATCTGTAATCCATGATGGAGGTGTTTGCAGCCTTGCTTTTCTCGAGCACAATATCTCACGTAGTGTCTGACCACCTTGTAAAGTTATCTGGTGAAGACGCTCGAGGAACAATCACATTGGCAAAGTTACAGATACACCAGCTCACTGGAGACGTTTTTTCAGCGTCCTTTACACATCTGTAGTGTAGGAGATGCACTATACATTTAGCCAGCGAGGTGGCACTTACTAATTAACCAGTAGAAAGTTCTCCAGTTGGATAGAGGTGTTGTACAAAACAGTGGCTTCCTCTTGATTAAATACGCAGGGCAGGATTCATTCTGGCACAATGCTCATTTCACAGAAATTAAACTTCATCAGGTTACGGTTAGGAAATAACATTTTGAAAAACTTTAAAATTCACTGGATAAACCAAAGGTTACAGGGACGTTATAGTTAGGAAATGGAATTAAAAAACATAGAAATTCACTTAAAAAAACCAAAGGTTACAGTGACTTTATAGCTAGGCTCACATTTCACTCGTACAAAACTAGAAAATTCAGCAGTTGTAGTCAGCTGAGCTAACTATTACTCACGCCCCCGCAATGCACTGCTTATGACCTCACATATTACAGTACTCATGACCTGGTCAATGACATCACTGACCACATCTTAAATGATGACATCACTGATAACATCTCACATGACATCACTGATCACAACATGCTCAGAACCACTCGCACACCCCCATACAACATCTCACATACACACTCCGACAAAACTTCTCATACACACTCTTACACAGCCACTGACATACCCATTTACAGACCCATACAAACACTCACACACCTACTCACTGATCCATGGAGCCACTCATCAGCTCACCCATACAGCCACTAATGCAACCACTAATTCACATATACAGCCACTCCTGCACCTACTCACTGACCAATACAACCACTCACACATCCAGTCATTCTGACATACAGACACCTACACATCCACTCATACAGCCATTCACACACTGAATCAGTCACCAATACAGCTATTCACACACCTACTCACTCACCCATACAGTCACTCACACAGCCACTCACTCACCTATACAGTTACTCACACACCCACTCACTTATACATATACTAACACATGTACTCACTTACCTATACAGTCACTGAGACAAGCACATACTCTCCCATACAACCTCTCTCACATTCACACACTCATTCACTCACCCATATAGCCACTTACTCACCCATACACCCACTAAACACATAGCATTCGCTCATAGATGTTGCCATTTAATTTGACTTTGTTTTAGGGGGGATGGATGTGTGCTTAGTGAGTGGTGCAGCATCCCGTACTTTACGATACTTAAAAGTGGATTGTATTTTTCTTACCAATTTTGGGCACGGGGAGATAACATATTTAAATATAATCACAAGTTGCCAGTGCCATAGTGTGGCACGCTTTGAGCACACAGCATTCGCACACAAAGTTTGGCATTGGTTGCGTTGTCGTAAACACTCCCTCTAGCGCTCCAGGCTAGTATCCCGCATGTGGGCTTTGGTCACCGACCCATATTATAATATTTTGTCTGTTTAAAAAATTAAAAACTTCCCTTCCATTTCAACATTAAAATCACATACAAGACAACCACACTACTAGACAACAGAACTAGAAACACAAATAACTCTTGCAAACGCAAGACCTATTGGCTTTGCCAATGCTTATTGTGTTTTGGTGTAAATCCTTTCAGTAGTTTTGGAGAAATTAAGGTTAAACAAATTTATATATTTCACACTGCAGAGGATCATTGGAGGTAACTGATCTCAAAGTGGGATCCAATTGACTGATGCCACCTCAGCCAGGAATTGATGGCAGCTATCTTGGAACTTAGTATGCAGACCGAGTCCTAAAAAAGGGTAAAAAAAAAACACAAGGGTAGGACCCACTACGCCTGGTGTTGGGGTCCCAGATTAGAAGGAAAAAAAAAAAAGAAGCGCAGTCTCCTGAGCTTCTTTTTTTTAAACCACCCAGTGTGGGCCAGGGCACATAGGGATGACGCTTTATATATTTGGGGGAAGGGGAGTGCGTAGGGGGTTGGATTTACATATGGTAATAAAGTATTACTTTACGTTAAAAACTTCCCATAAATTTACAGAAAAAGCAAAGGTTAAAGTAATGTTATAGTTAGGTGAATTGTTCCGAAATTATGTAACGCTTTAAACTCTAAAACCCGCAGACACTCACCAGTTAGTTACAGTTCTCTCCAAGTAAGTTTAACTGGTGCCCAAAAGTAACTATAACTAGCGCCCTCGCCGTTCCCTGCTAATTACTCCACATATTACATCACTCATGACATCTTCTATGACATCATTGATAACATCATTGCAACATTTGCAATGAAATTATTGATGAGAAAACTGTGCATGGTGGGGGCGCGAGTTATAGTTACCTTAAAGCACAAGTTATAGTTACTTGAGATCACTATAACTGATGAATTTCAGTGGTTTCTAGAGTTTAAAACGTTACATTGTTACTGAACATTTCACGTAACTATAACGTTACATAAATCTTTATTTTTTTTTCAGTGTGTGTGTATATGTATGTATATATATATTTATTTCAATTCATAGCGGATCAGTAGCAGTATATTTGTAGCCTGGATGAGGGTCCTAGGCCTTTATAGCTAGACCTGGGGTACAATTACAAGGGCATTGAGTCCACAAAGGTGATGATTCCACACCCAAATACTAATTCCTGGATGATGAATTACAGGGCCATTAGAAGATCGATCGACCCTGGGAAATTGGGAATAACCAGCTTTATGAAAAGATATCGTTAGCATTGATGATGGTCAATATTCTCTATTAATATTTTGATGTATACTTGTGATGTAATATTGTTTTTATACGAAAAATCATTCTGCATATAGTAATCAACATGTTGTTCCTAGTGTAGACGTTGTTTGAGAGAAGCAAGTCTGTGTTTCTGTAAGAGTGTTAGTGATTGTGTCCATGAATATATTCCCATCTGTGCGGTACTGAGATGCATTTAATTTTGCAGGTATCAAAATGGCTCCCAAGGTTACTACAGAACTCCTCAGGAAGTTGAGGCAAGTGATGAAGAACTCTGGACTTGTCACTGAGCCAATCCAGGCTTATATTGTGCCATCTGGAGATGCCCACCAGGTATATCATCCTTGACTTTAACTTCTTCACACGTATCCCCAATCCCACTTCCCTCCAATCCCCTCTCCTCGGGTCAACTCTGCTGTCCACTTCTCCAGTTCCTTAATGTACTGTGATAAAGAAAGTCTGCATAAATTACTGAATTGTTTTAAAAGCACGTAGATAACCTTGGTCATAGATGTCACCTGCTCTATCATTATATATTCTCACAGAATGTGGGATTAATCAATTTCTTCTGTACTTGTGCACAATAGGCATTAGTTCATTGCTCCACCTTGATTGTGTTTTTACAAGATGCTACCTCAGCCGATGGTGAGGGAGTGAAGGACATAAATATGGAAAATACATTGAGGTTTAGAAATATCTTAAAGGATTACAGATCGACTCAGCTTCATGAAGCTGTTAATTTGCTCAAAAGCAATAGCTTGAAATACCTTGCTTTTATCCTTAGGAATTTTTAATTTGACATGTCGCTTCAGACCTGCTTGATAGTCTTGGGTCTTTGTGATACGATGAGGCTCTTGTGCGGGGGAGGGACATTCGAGAAGTATTGAGTGAAGTAGAGGGTTCCTTCAAACTCTTGGCAAATTTTCATTGTTCAAGACCTAAATTTGTAAATATGATATATATATATATATATATATATATATATATATATATATATATATATATATATATATATATATATAGATATATATATAGATATATATATATATATATATATATATATAGATATATATATATATATATATATATATATATATATATATAGAGATAGATAGATAGATAGATAGATAGATAGATATATATATATATATATGATATATAGATATATATATATATATATGATATATAGATAGATATATATATATATATATGATATATAGATAGATATATATATATATATATAGATATAGATATAGATATATAGATAGATATATATATATATGATATATAGATAGATATATATATAGATATATATATATATATATATATATTCATATTCATATTCATATTCATATTCATATTCATATATTCTCAAAGAAAGTTGTCCCTCAAGAGAAGACGCACTCCCAGGTAGGTATTCGCCTCTTTAATGGAGATCACAGCGAGAACAGCAGCAAAAGTGGAATCATATCAGGAAAGGCCTGACGCGTTTCGGGCAGGCGCCCTTGTTCACAGGTCAAGTACTGAGCACAGCAGCAAATTGCAGTCACCTGTTTTGTAAGCATAGTCCCGCCCACAGTGGGCCCCCAGTGAGTGAAAAGCATTCTGGTAATGGGAGTGCGTCTTTTCTCGAGGGGCAACTTTCTTTGAATATATATATATTGCAGAGCCTTTATCACAACAGGCAAACGCATCACATATGAGACTCAGTAGAGTGTTTCTGTGTGCTCGGTCTGGGAGTGTACCTCTTTGCTGAAGATACAACTGTTTCCCTAAGGTCAAAAGCAGGACCCTGAAATATTTTCGCCTCACACAACCCCCTGGGGACATCCTGTCCTCGCACAAAAAACCTCTAATGGAGGGCAGGCCCTCTGCTGTGTGGAGGGTACTTGCAGGAGATGAGGTTGAGGATTCAGACAGGGAGAAATACAAATCTCTCTCACCTATCCTAGGGATTTCCTCTTTAATAGTCGGGTAGTAATGAGAAGGTTACAAAAATATAGGATGCGCAAGAGAGTTTATTGTTCCAGCATCCAGTTGTTCAACATGTTTTAGCCCTACCAATGACCCAGAGAGGTCCAAGGCTTTTATCAGGACCGGGATCCCTGCATTTCCCTAGGATGAATCCCTTACTGCATACACACACCTCCAGCATACACACATTCGATACTAGTGTCCAGTTCCTGTTGGTGAGCGATGATTTGCTTATTCTATAATATTCATGAGGTCCTGTCACACTTAAAATAGAAAAAGACGCTTAGACAAGAATTAATAATGGTAACAAACATAAGGGACATGCGTACAAACACAAAGAGGAACAATTGTCTCCTCTTATTGATAAGCTGTGCCAACTGTGTGTAGGCTGCAAACATCTATATATACACTGCAAACCTAATAACGCTATGGGTATTCACTGCAAAGGGGATCATGCGTCTATGTGTGTACAAACCATGCATCTACATCCACTCATTTCCTTACCTTCACTTTGGGACAATAAATCTTCATGGAGGAGTAAACGAGGGGAGCCTTGTAGTCACACACTGTAGAAAATGGTGTGTGCAAATGAGGGAGGTAGTATGCACGAGGAAAGCGAGAAATAAAAAGTCATTTACTTTCAGAGGTCTCTTCCTGTTTGCTAACCTATTTTGGTGTTTTTCTCCTCTCGCCGGTCTCAAGATCCATCGTGCCTCGGCTTTTAACTTAAACCTGAAAGCGTGGTTGTACTGCGTCCTGGTTGATATCACTGTGCGTCAGCCAAGGGGCCCATGGGAGTTGTATTCTAGTTTGGTCCCGTGGTTATACACCGTGTGTGGACCAACAGAGCGGTCAAGAGAAATAGTAACTGTGTGTGGTGCCTTAATATTTTACTATGTGTTGTGTCCAGGTGACATTGCGTGCATCAGCCAGGGCTCCTGGGAAATGTAGTTGCATATAAAAATGCAGTCTTATGTCCGTATGAGAAGCCAAATACACATTACAATAATGTCACCACATGTGGTATGATTGTCAGTGAAAAACATTGACTGATCCTATCACAACTTTATTGTAATTTAGAAATCTATAGTTTGCGTAACCCAATGTACCTTTTGTGTGCCAAGATGCAGTGATGATTCAGAGACAGCCTAATTGTGGTTGTGATCATTTACTTTAATGACCAGCCCTCAGTGTCATTACTGAAAAATATAATGTGACTATTCTAAGCTAATCTATGGAAAACCGTACATACAGATCATTGTGTTGTCCGTGAGTGGTATATTGACCGCTTTTATGCTTTGTCAAATTGAGATGGACATTGCCATACAGACTTGGTTTGTGCTGAATCCAGTCTTGTATTGTGGTTATTCATATGGCAATCTGTAGCCAGGTCTCTAGCCATTCAAACCATGTATGTGTGTTTTTAGGAGAAATACCCAGCGTTGCTCCCTGTTCATGAGGAATCTAGAAGTATATGTTTTTAATCTTCTCCTTACCACACAACTATTAAAGAAGAAATCCCTATAGTAGGTGAGCAAGCTTTTTATTTCTTTCTTGTCTGGATTCTTAACCTCGTCTCTTTGCAAGTACCCTCCACACAGCCAACGTCACTCCAGCCATTGGAGGTTTCTTTGGCGAGCGTGGGATGATAAATGATAAAGCATGACATCCGGGGGGTGTGTGTAGTCATCACATATATTTTCAACAATATTTCAGGGTTCTGTTTTTGACATTAAGGACAAAGTTGTGTCTTGAGCAACGATGTATACTCCCAGACCGAGGTTACAGAGGCACTCTACTGAGCCTCATATGTGAATCGTTTGCCTATTGTGATAAAGGTTTAGTTGGGAGAATGCAAACCTAGAAAGCCCATCCTTTTCTCTCATTCCCGCTACCCCCACGAGTCTGGAGATACTTTTGTGATAATATATTGCAGAGTGCCAGTCACCACTGTATAGTTATACGCAAGTCACACTTTCAGTTTCACAAATCTTCAAGGACCTTTCCAAAAAAAGGAAAAAACAATGTCACCCACCTCAGCTCCTTCCTGGGAAGTTTCGGGGTGATCTATCCAGCGAGGCCGAGAAAAAGGTACTTTCCACATGCTATTCTCCATAGGAACTTTATGCAACGCTACAGCAATGGAATAACACCGAGTTTGGCAGAAAGCTGTATCTTTACTCAGAAAGTGTGTCTTTTGTGGTTTGGCATCTGCTCAGCTGTTTCAGAGAAATTAAGGTTCAAAATGTATGGATTTCTAGCGCTGTATGAAGAAAAGAAAGAAAAAAAAGACAAAAGAGCATCTTCGACCTGCCAGACCTGGGACTGAGGGTTGTAATTGGTTGATTGCAAAATACTGAAAAATGTTGCGAACGTCATTTTAGGACATGTCTTTGAAATGGAAAGAACATAAGATATAAGGGGCAGGGTACGAGTGCCTTGAACCCTTGGCCCATGGTTTTTTTTTTTGTTTTTTGCATCGTTGTAAGAGTTCCTCCGGAGTAAAAAAAAAAAGCTAACGTGGAGTCGGAATTTAGTGGTCAATCTCACACTGCCCACGGCACCATGCTTGTGTGTGTGTGTGTGTGTGTGTGTGCATATATATATATATATATATATATATATATATATATATATATCGCTGAACCCCAAGCCTCTTTTATGCGGCAAACTCCTCCTAAATCCAGGAGAGGATTGTGCAGCTGGAGGCCACTGCGGAAATTGCTGGTCAACAAACTCTGTCTAATGAAAGTAGGATGACCGATGTGTTATGGAAGTTGGAGGATTTTGAAAATAGACAACGTCGCAATAACCTCCGAATGCTTGGAATTGCAGAAAATGCCGAAGGGGATGATATTCGTGGCTTTGTTCTAAGGGTACTCAAGGAAGCCTTCCCCGAGCTCTCTCATTGGAACTGGGAGACTGAGGTGCAGAGGGTGCATCGATTCCCTCTAATGCTTAAAAGAAATCTGGGCAAGATGGAAAACCGAGAGCCATTCTTATTTTCTTTGGCAATTTTCTTCTTCGCCAGGCTATTTTTGAAAAGACTAGGCCTAATGCACAAAGGGTGGTTGAGGGGCACTCCTTCTTTGTTCGGCCTGATTTTTGTCACACAACAGTAGAAAGGAGGTGGCGGCTCCGATTGCTTATTACACCATTTCAGAAATTGGGCTGTGAAGCTTTTTTATTGCAACCTGCGAGGCTCAAAGTTATATGTAAAGGTACAACAAGGGTATTTATCTCAGAGATCCAAGCCCAGGAATTTTTGAATGAACTTTTGAAGAAGTAGGCTTGGGAAACTGTTTTGTAGAATGATTAGATACATGTGTTTTCTTTTTCTTTCTCTATATATGTGGGTTTTTTTCCTCTATGCGGCGAGCGGAGCACAACACGCGCAGGAGGCATCACAAGGGTCCATGGACCTATTTTGCCTTTTAGAAGGGGAGAAGGGTGGGGGGAGGGGGAAGGGGGTTAAAAGAAACCAAAGGGAAAAAGGAGGAATTGTTTGCACTGGATGGAGATTGGGATTTAGGAGTTTGTTTGTTTTATTTGGGGTTGTTACATGCTTATACTTTTGTTATGAGGAAGCTCAGGATTGCATCCATTAATATTTGTGGGTTAAATGACCCCCAAAAAAGAAGGAGAGTTAGCCTCGATGCTCAATTCCTGAGGGCAGATATTCTATGTCTACAAGAGACACACATTGAAGGGTGTAGGAAAAGGATTTTAGAGTTAGCGGGATACCAACTTATTGCTACTACTACACAGGAAACACGGAAAAGAGGGGTGGCGGTACTGGCAAGAAAGGGAATGGGCAGTTTCCCGCGTTCACTGGTAGATAAGATGGGCCGATGGGTAATATTGCAATGTTGTCTGGGGAATAAAATGTTTACTCTCTGCTCGGTATATGGGTCAGTATTAGATGACCCTGTTCTTTTGATTGGTTGAACGTAGAGCTAGTGGGTTGGCCTCTCCCTCTGATTCTATGTGGGGACATGAATATTAATTTAAGCTGTCAGGCTGCCACTCATGGTGGGATGGCATACCAAGGTCGCAAACCAAAAGTTTTTAAATCACTGTCACAACTTAAATCTCTGCACGGGTTAGTGGATGTTTGGGCAGCACAGAAAGGGAGCGACCCTGGGTATACTTATTTTTCTGCACCACACCAAGTGCATGCAAGATTAGATTATTTTTTTATATCACAAGAGCTCTTACAAGAGTGTATAATAAGTAAATATCCTAAAGTTATGTCGGACCATAACCCTCTGGTGATTGAAATAAATGGGGGCTCCAAATTCAACAGAAACGATGGACATTCGATAGAGCTCTATTGAGTGAGGAGGGATATCTTTTACAAATGGGGGAGTGGATTCCGACTTTCATAACTGAGAATTTGGGGAGCACTAATGTTAGCACCGTGTGTGACACATTAAAAGCAGGGGTTAGGGGAGAAACATCAAGCTATGGGTGGGAGGCCCAAAGGAAAGATAAAGCCCGGTTACAAGCTCTGTATAAGGATTTGGGGAAGGCAGAAACTGACTTGATAGAGGCAATTTCTGCTGGGGCAAACTCAGCGGCAGCTCAAGTTAAAATTACTATCGCTAGATCTGCTATTACTGAGATTTCTATTAAGAAAGCAGCTGGTAAATATATGGCCTGGCGGAGTAAGGTGTATGAAAGTAGTGAGAGGGTGGGTCATTTATTGGCAGTTCGGACCAGGGATAAGACGATACAAACTCGGATTGGCGAAATTAGAGATCCTACTGTGGGTATGGTAAGCGAGCCGGGTGCTATCCTTAATGCATTTAAAAACTTTTATCAAAGTTTATATACCGAAGACGTTCGGGTTGGGGACCAAGAAATTGAATCTTATTTAAGGGGGCAAATTTTTGAACAGCTATCTCTGGAGGAAAGAGTTGATTTGGATAGGCCATTTACATTAGCAGAGATATCCGAGGCTATTGACTCTATACCACTAGGTAAAGCTGTGGGAACGGACCTAATACCTGGGGAGTTTTATAAGAAATTTAAGGCACAGCTGATGGCACTTATGTTGGAGGTTTTTCATAGAGCACAAAGTGATTTGGCAGCCCCCGAATCTTGGAAAATGCCAATATTATAATTTTCCCGAAAAAAGTAAAGCCATAACAGAACTGGGGTCATATCGGCCAATTACACTGGTTAATAGTGATACAAAGATCTATTCTAAGATCTTGGCGAACAGATTATATGGAGTTATCAAAAATTAGTTTCTCCTTGTCAACATGGGTTTGTCCCAGGAAGGGGCACGACGGACCATATCCGCCGCATAATTGCGTTGTTTGATTATACAAAGGTTACAGGAGACCCTATGGCAGCAATACTACTTGACGCAGAAAAAGCATTTGATAGGGTCTCCTGGCCCTTTCTATGGGCAATTATGGAAAAGAATGGCCTGGGTAAGGGGTTTATTGGGGCAGTCAGATGTATGTATCAGGATCCCACGGCAAGAGTAGCCTCGATGGGGCTTACATCGGATATAATTAGAATTACTCGCGGAACACGTCAAGGTTGCCCCTGCTCTCCGTTATTATTCGCTTTATATATTGATCCTTTAATAAGGAAAATAGGGAGAATAATAGAATACAGGCCATTCAATCTATTGGAGGAGATACCAAGATTCTAGCATATGCCGATGATCTCGCTATAACAACGGCTAATCCACTGGCGGCAATTAATGAGATAGAAAAGGAATCTAGAGAATTTGGTAAAATTTCAGGATATCATCTTAATAAAAATAAAACGTTGATTGTTAAAAATTCTAGAACAGTCTTGAATGATGTACGAGTAGCGGAGAACGCTAGGTGTCTTGGAGTTGAGATTTCTGCTAATGTGGATGAAATTGTGCAGATCAACTTGGAGCCACTACTACAAAAAACTAAAGCAGACTTTAACAGAATGAACTGCTTACATCTTACATTATTAGGAAGGTGTAACGTTATTAAAATGTTATTTTTGCCTAAGATTTTGTATTTTTTAGAGCTATTCCAGTTGAGATAAATAAGGCATGGTTTTTGGCCTTTAATCAAATAATATCAAGATTTTTGTGGGCTGGAAAACGCCCCGTCGAGCGTTAAAATATATGACCCTATCTAGAAACCGCGGGGTGGTCTGTCCCCAACTTGCAGATTTACTATTGGGCAGCTGTCCTGCATCAGATGGCTGAATTACTGGGAAAGGAGTTGGTGGAAATAGAAGAGGTATCATATAACTCTATATATAGGCTAGTATTAGGGGCAGAGGCCCATGGTTGCCTTATGTGTCATATTGATTTTGCGTATTTCAAAAGAGTGAAATTTAAAACTTTACTGGGAGCTTTTAAGGTTTGGATGGCAGTTAAGAAGAAATTTAAAATAGGCAGGATACATAGATACACTCCTTTGGCAGATAACTATTTATTACCGGAGATCTTCCGAGATGGATATATGAAAATTTGGCAGGACAAAGGAGTGAGGCATATAGGTGATTTGATGGGGGAAAACTCAATACACTCTTTTGATGAAATCAAGAAGAAATTCGGGATTGGTAATATGCATTTTTTAAATTTTTACAAGTGAGGGATTACTTATCCAAGAAGGTAATTAATGGGTTTAGAATTCCTTTACTAGATTTGTTATTAGGGGCCCCTGCACCTATCGCTAAAATATGTAAAATACTTAATGATATATTGGAGGATGATTTCACTAAGCATACCACCCGCTGGCAGGATCTGGTACAAGCAGAGGTAGGGGAATGTGAGGATTCTCTCTTGCTGAGCCAGACCGCATTTTTTTCGGCTAGTTTGCAGGTACAATGTTTTAAGACCTGGCTTAACTTGTATATCACTCCAGCGCGGATCTCCAAATGGGGGTACTACTGGTACACAATGCTCTCGCTGTGGATACTTTGCTGCAGATAGTGTACACATGTTTGCAACTTGTACCCGATTGTCAGCTCTGATTAATGAGGTGGCAAATTATATTAAGCTTATGTTGGGGTTTGATGTTAATCTTACATCGCAAGTAATTATGCTAGGCATAAGTAACCAAGAAATGAGAGAATCAAATCGAGTTTTGCTTTTCACGGCTATGGCAGTATTTAGGCTATGCCTGGCTACTGTATGGTTAGATAGGGAGCCACCTACAGTACATTGCTGGTTGGGGAAATTGCTAGCTACTTATCGCTGGGAAATGGCGGTATATTCAAGGAGGGGGCCAAGGTTAAAGAAAAAGGATTAGAAATCTGGTCTCCAGTAACCATTTGGATTAATGAGACTAAAAATTTTAGTTTAAGGTTTTGAATTTGTTTAACTAGAAACGGGGATATATAAGATAAGCTGAATGAATTTTTTTTAAATACTTCTAATTAGATTTAATTTAAATAATTCTCCTTTTGGTTTCAAGGGGGACGGGGTGGGGGTAGTATAAGAGGGGTGGGAGGGTATAAAGACAAATAATTGACATCTTGTACATACATACTGAATTATAAAATTTATAAATGTATTTCTTGTAAATTTAATGTATGTCGGATGTCTAAATAAAAAAAAAAAAAAAATAAAAAGGAATAACACCGAGTTTGGCAGAAAGCTGTATCTTTACTCAGAAAGTGTGTCTTTTGTGGTTTGGCATCTGCTCAGCTGTTTCAGAGAAATTAAGGTTCAAAATGTATGGATTTCTAGCGCTGTATGAAGAAGAAAAAAAAAAAAAAAGACAAAAGAGCATCTTCGACCTGCCAGACCTGGGACTGAGGGCTGTAATTGGTTGATTGCAAAATACAGAAAAATGTTGCGAACGTCATTTTAGGACATGTCTTTGAAATGGAAAGAACATAAGATATAAGGGGGCAGGGTACGAGTGCCTTGAACCCTTGGCCCATGTTTTTTTTTTTTTTTTTTGCATCGTTGTAAGAGTTCCTCTGGAGTAAAAAAAAAAAAAGCTAACGTGGAGTCGGAATTTAGTGGTCAATCTCACACTGCCCACGGCACCATGCTTGTGTGTGTGTGTGTGTGTGTGTGCGCATATATATATATATATATATATATATATATATATCGCTGAACCCCAAGCCTCTTTTATGCGGCAAACTCCTCCTAAATCCCAACACAGTAGTCCACCTTCACAGCATGTCGTTGTGACCGCCGGGTATTAGAGAACACACCACGGCTCCAGTTGCATAAAGCATGTTTATTAAAAAAAAAAGTGCAGCAATATGTATATATATATATCTCCCGCTCTAATCTCACCAATGCTGCCGATCTCGCGGTGGGTGCCTCATGCAAGCTTGATGATGAAGTTCACGCGGATAAATCAATGCTCAAAAAACACTCAAGGGGTTCTTGATGATATATCCTGGCTGGGAAGGATTTTTTTGTGAAGGCACATACACACCTAAGATTTTTGCACATGAATCTTACAGTCGAATACATATATTCCAATTACCATATATTGCCAGTCCGATCACGTTTATACCATATCTCGGTAAAGACGTTGATTCTTAATTTAATGCGAATGTTCGTGCACAATCAAAATGATGAATTGAAAACTAAAATCGTGGGGTCCCGGAGTTCCACCCAGAGAAGAAAAGACAGAATACCTCGATCCTTAGTGTGAAATTTGTCAAAGAACAGCGAATCAGCAAAATGGCATGGTAACCAGCAGACATCTGCTAGTTTTCCATTCATCATTTTGATTGTGCACGAACATTCGCATTAAATTAAGAATCGACGTCTTAACTGAATATTCTCTTTACTGTTTGTGACCACGTTACCCGGAGTACACTAATAACTAATAGTGGTTGCCACAATAACCATTCCACATCTCATTATAAGCCCTGATGAAGTTCCTTTGGCACACAGGAATGAAACGCGTTGGCTGTGCATCAGTTTTTTAAATATTACTTTGAATAAAGAAGACTTCTGGACTGAACGTGTTCTTCTGAATAATTCTTTGGTGCAACTTCCTTTTCAACGAAAGTTTATAAGAAAATTGAAGTTAAAGAAATATCATCTTCTCCAAAAGCCCACTAAGAATGTTAACATCAGTGCAACAAATATAACATCACAAGCTACATCAAATTTAACAGTAGGAGATCTAGCCCTGCTTCAAGATGTTCAAGATCTGCAAAGGGAAAATACAATCTCACTGAGTGGGGAAGATGCCAGTGATCAACAACATAGGACTGACATTCCTAATATAACAACATATGAAGTCTTTGCCAAACCCAATACCTCCTTCAAACCCAAATCCAAATTTACCCCAATGATGCCTCGGGACTCCTTGGACATTTTTAATGAACAGGTGGTAGCACAAATCAAAAAATTACATAAGAAAAAGAACAAACTTACCAATTATGAAAGAAAGTATTATCAACTAATCGAGAAACCCAAAAAGAAAAACAAGTGGTCATCAGAAATTCTGACAAAGAAAGTAACCTTGTCCTATGGCCACTTGACGATTATATGGAAGAAGCATCATCACAGCTTAATGACGTTGAGTGCTACAAGAAGTTCACTTCAAAAAATGAAAAAAACACAAGATGATTTTTATGCAAAACTATTAGCATGGAAAAGTTTGGGCCTTTTAACCGCTTAACCGCGGCGCGAATTCCGCCGCGGTGCGGCCGTTTGAGTGGGCGGGGCCACGTCGGCCAACGGACGTGCGCAGCACTACGGAGGTAGTGCTCGCGACGGCCTTTTGCCGACGGGCGCAGCGAAGGGGTTAAGTATGGAGGAATATACATTTTTAAAAAAAGAACATCCAACAATGCCGGTTATTTATTTTATTCCTTTTTTTTTTCTTCCGAAAAAACAGTGCAAATGCAGTAAAAAATCAGAATATTAATACATACAATCCAAACACCACATTTCATTTGAAATAAAAATCAGCCAATTAGTGTATTGATCATATAAAGCAGTATGAAAAAGGCTAGAGAATAGAATATAGTAAAAGCTAAAAACATGCATTAGGCCAAGATTTTTAGATTAAATTATTTCAGTTTATACACCAAGTCATGTTTTAATTATTACCATAGAATTAATTCCAATTGAGTGAATGGGGTAACCCAGGTAGTAAAAGGGCCCCACATCCTATTCCCTTTAATCCTACTCTTTCTGCCTCTTCTTTCATAAAGTGCTTTTTCCAAGTTATATATGTGCCAAAATCGGCCTTTCCACTGCTGAAAGGTCGGGGGTTACGGATCTAGATTTATTTTTATTCCTAAAGTCCACAAGAACATACAAAAGCCGCCAGGCAGGCCCATCACAGCGGCATGTGATGGTCCCTTATAAAACATGTCCAGATATATACACTTTTTTTCTACAAGATCGTGTGAAAAGCCTCCAATCATATGTACAAGACACAAGTGACTTTTTACGAAAAATTCAAAATATACAATGGCAATCTGGGTATATGCTCATTGCTCTCGACCTCACATCGCTCTATACGACTATTGGGCACAAGGATGGCATTAGAGCGGTGGAGCACTTTCTCAATAATCGTCCTGTAAAATTTGCACAACATAGCCAAATGTTGGTTAGCATGCTTCTGTTCTGCCTTGAAACAATTTATTCATGTTTAAAAACCAGATATACCAAGAGGTTCGAGGTGTGGCAATGGGGGCCAGCTTCTCTCCCACCTATGCTTGTTTGCATATGGGTTGGTGGGAGGAGCTGGTCCTCAAACAACAATATGGCCACATACTCCAGGACAAAATAATAACCTGGCTTAGGTTTATTGATGATTTATTAATAATCTGGAATGGAACAGAGCAAAGTGCGTTGGATTTTATTTCACAGATCAATGTAAATAATTTGAATTTTACTGCCACCATTAGTTCAGAGAAGGTAACTTTTTTAGATGTACAGGTTCACATAGTGAGCAATCAGATTAAAACATCTTTGCATCGCAAACAAACTGCAGGTAATACGGTTTTACACGCTACAAGCTCACATCCTGCACACCTTATACAAAGTATCCCTTACGAAGAAATGTTAAGGATTAGGAGGATATGCAGTGATGAGGAAGATCTGGCCATAAAACAACAGGAAAGCAAGGAGAGATTTCTGGCAAGGGGCTATAAAACGGAAATCATAGAAGCCGCCATAAGGAAATCTAGACTGCGGTCCAGGTCTGACCTCTTAAAATGTACCACTAACAAAAGAGGCATAGATGAGATGATACAGAGTACACTCATGAATGAACCTACAAGATTGATTCTAACGTATACCAAGCAGGAAAAACAACTCGGGGGGGGGGGCATAATTAAACGTAATTGGCCTATTGTATTAGATGACCCAGTAATAGGCCATTTGTTACCTAAAACACCCTCCATCTCTAAGACCGCTTCCATGGGAAATGCCCTAGTAAAGAGCAGCCCAGAGGATATACGAACAGGCTCTTGACTTACTGCAAGAAAAGGTTTTTTTAAGTGTGCGACCTGCAAAGCCAGCAAGTATGGTTTTAATAAAACCACCTACCAGACAGCTTTTAGTAGTAAAATGCAGGTGATCAGCAAACATCTTACATGTAAAACAGATCATGTCTACGTACTGGAATGCAGCTGTGGCCTCCAGTATGTAGGCAGCACTAAATTGCAGGCACATAAAAGGATTTTACAGCACACTAGGGCCATAGTCAACAAAGATCCCAGTTACCCGGTGGCAAGACATTTTAGAGAAGTTCATAATAGTAATCTTAAGCATTTTAAATATTTTATAATTGATGCTGTCTGTGCACAAAAAGAGGGGGTAACCGGGAGGAGAAGCTGAGAAGTTTGGAGACAAGGTACATCTTGGAGTTAGACACGAAGTTACCAGGAGGGCTAAATACAAGTGAGGACCTGCATACATATTTGTGAATAAGACCATTCATGACGAAGTTGGGTATAAGAAAGAATGATTTGGGGGAGATTGCTCTGTAATGGAAAAATATTCTGAAGAAATGTGTGTGTGTATATATATATATATATATCACTTCAACCTCGGCGTGTGAGCACCGAAACGCCTTTCCCCTTCCTTCTTGCAACGGCGGTCCGCGGTGAGGGGGCGAGCCTCTAAATGCATAATTCTACGCTGAATTTTGCCAAACAGTAGCATGGACACAAAGCTTTCAGCAAAATATTTATTTGCAGATTCAAGACACCTCTCGACGCGTTTCCCTTGGTCCCGAAACGCGTCGAGAGGTGTCTTGAATCTGCCAAATAAATATTTTTGCTGAAAGCTTTGGTGTCCGCGGCTGCTGTTTTGGCAAAATTCAGCGTAGAATTGTGTATATATATATATATATATCTATCTCTAATAAGGTTTTAGGGGTTTGCTAGTGTGTCATTTGTACTGTGATTTTATAACAACTTTTATAACAACTTTTTGGATGGTTTAATTTTATCCTCCACAAATAAGCACTTTAGCTACCTCGAAACCTGGATATGAATTTACTCCATGCACTTTAAACTGCTCTACAGAGGAACCCATAAATTATTGAATTGTATACATTTCCTCGATTGTAATATAAGTATATAATTTGCAGCTATTTAACATAATTTGCACAAATTAAGCACTTTAAGCATTATGCACTTTAATAAAATCCTGGCTGGGAAGGATTTTTGTGTGAAGGCACATACACACCTTAGATTTTTGCACATGAATTTTACCGAGATATGGTATAAACGTAATAGGACTGGCAATATATGGTAATTGGAATATATGTATTCGACTGATTACGAGAGATACTTTATATCAGATGAATGTAGAAAAAACTATTGAGGCCAAACCCATAATGGGAGAAGATAAAAAGTATTTATACAAGTATTTTGACCTATCAAATGCATTAGTTGACCATATCCGGTAGTTAGCTAGCACTTGTCACTTTAAAGGAATAGATTTGAGAACCAATCCTGGCTGGGAAGGATTTGGGGAAAATATAGTAAACATGTTCACTTATTTCATTTGCACATACGGTTAATGATATGCGAGTAAATGCAGCATTATTGGAATTGCACTGTGCCATGCAGTAAAAAATGTGAATGAACAATGGAAACATTTAGACTGCATAAATACCAATATGTGTATGGGAATATCAATGAGATGCAATCAAATGCGGATTTATCCGTATATTATGCCTTATTTGCACAGTTGGAAAGTCTCTCAACCACATGTGGAGCACTTGTCACTTTAAAAGAGTCGATCACCATTTGTAGCGTTGTCATGTGATCAAGGCCGGTAACAGCAGAAACGCGTCATGGCGGATATAACTCAATAAACAACAAAAAATAAGATTTGCACCTATTTGTGGTCTGCACTCGTTCTTCTGGTGAAGGCTATGCGGCGAGAGTTGTGGATATATATATATATATATCCCAAAGAAGGTGTCCCCCAGTGAAAGCGCACTTGGCAAGCAGGTGAATTCTGTCGTTTTAAACAGCATCCTTATTTCTAGGGAACCGGACATTACATGCTGTTCCAAATTATAATCTGCCCTACTCGTTTCAGCGCTCCTGCGCCTTGTTCACGGGCTCATTGGCAGTGTTTGTAGGCAGAAAGAAAAGCGCAGGAAACAAGTCACTCTATTTAAAGACTCTCAGGTGAGTTTACGCCCTCTGGTGGAAATTGCATTTTAACAGCATTCTGGGACTCGTAGTTTCCACGCTTTTAAATTTGGGCAATATCGAGTGATTGTTTGTGCAGAAAACCACTGTAGGTTATTAATTTAAAAGCGTGGAAACTACGAGTGACTTGTTTCCTGCACTTTTCTTTCTGCCTACAAACACCTCCAATGAGCCCGTGAACAAGGCGCAGGAGCGCTGAAACGCGTAGGGCAGATTATAATTTGGAACAGCATGTAATGTCCGGTTCCCTAGAAATAAAGGATGCTGTTTAAAACGACAGAATTCGCCTGCTTGCCAAGTGCGCTTTCACTGGGGGACACCTTCTTTTGAACATATATATATATATATATATATATATATATATATATATATATATATATATATATATATTCATATTCCATTGAATTATACAAATTCATGGAATCCATTAATTTGACGGACTCCTGCGGTCCCATCTTGGTATAATATCCAGCGGCAGGCGAGGGGTTTTGCAACACACATCTCTATGGGAGCCCGAGTGTGGCTGAATAAACAATTGTTATCAAACAACGTGGCAAGCTGTACATATGAAGAATTTCTACTTACCTATGGAGGTGAGCTCATTGTGGCATCTGAGCCTTGATAACAGTATAATGCATATTCTATTTGTCCAACACCAGTATGGCGGCCATAATCATATCAATCTTGTGAACCCACCAATGATGACGGAATTCCTCATGCTTAAATGAACCCAGACCACTGTATGTATTGGACTTTATATTAAAGCATTGTGAAAAGCGATTTTTTAAATAAATATATATATATATATATATATATATATATATATATCTACTGGCGGTCGCCAGTAGATAGTTATAGTTAGGACCTATTTTCCATAGGAAATTCACAACATTCTATTTCCAATAACTTTGGCGCCGGTTGACGAATCTTCGCGAAATTTTCAAAACTCGTGGGGCGCTCCGGTCCGCTCGTATCCTGAAAGTTTCGGGGTGATTCGGCAAGCGGGGGCCGAGAAAAAGGGGGGTCCCAAAACGTGTTTTCTCCATGTTAATTCCCATAGGAAATTTTAGACACAGCTACAGCCCGAACTGCTGAACGGAATTACACCAAAGTTGGCAAAAAGGTAGCGCTTGGTTCAGAAAGCTACCTTTTTTTAAAATGGTGTAAATCCGTTCAGTAGTTGCTGAGAAATTCAAAAATAAGAGTCAAAAATCAATTTCCCATAGGGAACTTTGTGCAAGGCTATAGCGGAAACTACTGAACGGATTTACCCCAAATTTGGCATAAAGGTACTGCTTGGCTCAGAAAGCGACCTTTTCAAAAATGGTGTAAATCAGTTCAGTAGTTTTTTAAATATTAAAGGAAAAAGAACTATATATATCTGGGCGGAGCCTAACCACACATGTCATCGTGAGATCTGATTGGCTGTCAGCACTTCATCCAAGAAGTGTTGGCAGCCATCTTGGGACCAATATACATGATAGCACCACCCCAATGAAATGCATTGTAGTGAATAGAAGATTTTGAGGGTCACCAAAAGGAGAACTATAAAGGGTGATAACAGACTTTAGTTACATTAGAATTCATTTGTTGATGGTACCATACTAATTTTAGGAATTGTGGTGTGTTCTAGGGTGATTTTACCCTGTGAAAAACCTTCTGCTGGGATTTCATGAATTATGTTTGAGAGAAAACAATTTTCTCATGCTTGTCCCACAGAGGTTTGGAAGGTGCTCCAGAAGCTAAAATGAGAGCATATTTTCTGTAAATTCACATTATCTTTCTCAGTCATGTGAGAATGAAGTATGACATTCTCAGTAAAACATGTAAATCCAACAAGGGCAGAGACTGTCAGTTGATTCCTTTGTGTTCTACTGCAGCTTCCCAGAGTGTTCTTAAGAACAACTAGAGCGCTAACAACCTTACCTATGACAAAAGTATGGCACACCTGAAGCCATCTTGATTGGAATAAACTGGTAACACTTAAAAAATTTAACTTAAAAAGGAACAAAATGAGGGGGTTCATTTTGTCATAGAAATTATGGTTAGTGCTGTAGAAAGAAAAATTAGGACATGTTTTAAGTGAGATTACAAATATCTTCCTGATATATTTCAATAGGAGCAGCCTGCCAGTTGATTCCTTTGTGTTCTACTGCAGCTTCCCAGAGTGTTCTAAAGAACAACTAGAGCGCTAACAGTCTTACTTATGACAAAATTATGGCACACCTGAAGCCATCTTAATTGGAATAAACCGGTAACACGTAAGGAAAAAAATGAGGGGGTTCATTTTGCCATAGAAATTATGGTTAGTTCGGCAGAAAGAAAAATTAGGGCATGTTTTAAGTGAGATCTCAAATCCTCTTCTATTTCATTAGAAAATTCTGACATGCAGACTGAAACAATCACTTTTAATACCAGCAGTAGACTTCCAGTTAACTCCCTGGTGAGCAGTAGCTTTACTACAGTGATCAAAGGAGCAACTAGAGTGCTAACATTCTGAATTTATGGCAAATGTGTGACACATCTGAATGCCTTCTTGATGGAATCAAAGTAAAAAACTGAAAGCATTTCCTACTGAGGAGACTGCAGTAAATGAGGAAATTAGGAAACTTCATAACAAATAAGTATCCCAGGATGGCCACCAGAGAAAAAAGAGCCCAAATGTAGCACAAATATCACCCACATGTAGCCCACATATAGCCCACATATAGCCCAATGACAGAAGTGTGGAAAACACTTTTTATTTTTAGTTTTTTTGCAGTTTTATATAGTGCAGACTGGTCAGGTATTGGAGCGTTGCATCTTACTTGGACCCCTTATTGCGTATTTTGCACGAAGTACATGAGATTGATCTTGCGAAACATTGAACTTTACTATTCTGTTAACCTGAAGTTGCTCTGAACCGGGCTTTGTAACACCCGTTTTTACCTACTGGTTTTAATTAATTCTCACTGTATTGTATTAAGAAAGAGGATTTACTGTTTTTATGTACACTTTTATGATCTATGTTTCTAAATCAGATCGAATAAAGTTTAATGAATGTAATTGAAGTCTCCCAAGATGGCCACCAGAGAAAAATGAGCCCAAATGTAGCACAAATATCACCCAGATGTAGCCCACGTGATAGCCCAATGACAGAAGTGTGGAAAACACTTTTATCCTTTGTTTTTTTGCAGTTTTATATAGTGCAGGCTGGTCAGATATTGGAGTGCTTTACATGAGCATTGGTTACATCATACAAGGACAAACTCATTTTGGTTGTAGGCATGGGGAGATTAAGTGATTTGACCAGAATCACAGAATGACGAGCTGAAGCAGAAACTCCAACTTGGTAACACCACATTTTCTCCCTAAGCGTAACATTTAATCAAGTGGTCAACTGGATAAAAAACATAGAGATAACAAATAATTCAAAAGTGCTTTGTCGCTATTTGAGAACTGCTTGGCTCAGAAAGCGACCTTTTTAAAAATGGTGTAAATCCGTTCGGTAGTTGCTGAGAAATTGTAAAAAACAAATATCGATATCTAGAGGCGCGGTGGATCCGCGAACCCTCCTGACCACGAGCTTCATTTTAATTGGCTGCCAACACTCCAAACCAGGAAGTGTTGGCAGCCATCTTGTGAGTCGGTAGAACCGAGTCACAAGAAAACAGGGAAACAAAGGTGAAAAAGAAGAAAAGGGGGCAGGGTAGAAACACCCTGACCCCCTAGGCCTGCTCAGGGGGTCCCACAAAGAACCCCAGGGCCAATAAAAAGCATTTTTTTTAAAACAATTGGCGAAATTCGCGCTGGGGTCGCGAATCCCGCCGAAATGTAAACAAAAATGAAGCGCGGGATTCCGCGCTTCATTTAATTGAGACCCCCCGGGTGGGCCAGGTCCCGGGGGCATTGCCAACAAATATATGCAGGGCCCGCGGGGGCCCCCCCCAAGCCCCGGGGACCGCCACCGCCAGAGCTTTTATCAAATAGGGACCCTCAGGATTCAAGGGGAATTAATCCTCCAACTTAACCTGAGCACTACTGATGCAGTCCAGCCATCGCCCTGTCACTACCCATGCACTCCTCCAATCAACCAGCGAGCACCATGTACTTATCCAATCACTCCGCCAAAACACAAGCACTTATAAATTCACCATCCACTCTCCTTGCAGTACTCTAATCATCCAGTCAGTACCCATGTACTCATCCAATGACCCAGGCACTAACTCATGGCAAATACAGAGGAGGTCATGCTAATCACAGGGGTACCCCAACGCATAGTGTTCCCTAGTGTATGTAGGTGTTTTCACTGTATTCTAAGTGTCTTTTACCACCAGAGACCGAGTCAGTTACCACCAGTACCCATCAGCAAAAAGTTGGGGGCACAGGAGTACTTTCTACTCCTCTGTTGGTTCTTTCTGCACATGTCTTCCTTCTTGCACTTTTCTTCGTCTTTCTGGACTTCTGTTGCCTCTTTCTGCATTTGTCTTCCTTCTTTCTGCGCTTTTCTTCTTCTTTCTTCACATGTCCTACCTCTGTAGGCATAGTTAGAAACTAGCATTTAAAAAACCTTTGAAATTCACTTAAAAAACCATAGGTTTCCGGCATGTTATAGTTAGAAATTAGCATTTAAAAAACCTTTGAAATTCACTGAAAAAACCATAGGTTTCAGGCACGTTATAGTTAGAAATTAGCATTTAAAAAAACCTTAGAAATTCACTGAAAAAACCATAGGTTTTAGGGAAAGTTATAGTTAGTTGGACATTTCACTCGTACAAAACCAGAGAAATTCCCCGTTATAGTTAGTTCAGCTAACTATAACTCGCGCCCCGCAATGCACTGCTGATGACGTCACATATGACATCACTCATGACATGGTCAGTGACATCACTGATGACATCACTGATGACATCTCAAATGACATCACTGATGACATCATCCATGTGATAATTTGATGCATCTTCTCACACCCTAATGTAACCTTCGATACACCATCTCTAAATAACAGACTGCCATTCTCAAAACCATAGACACTCCAGCAGCAATAACTACATACCCACTCACTAATTCTTAGGTCTAAACACATATCCACTCACTCACCCGTACAGTCACTCATACTTACAATCACTCAGTACAGGACTATCATATGCACTTATACGCCTATATAGACACTCACACACCACCACTCATCCATAGAGGTACTCACACACCTAGTCAGTCATGCAAATAATTAATCACACTCCCATTTACTCACCTATACAGTTATACACACACCAGCTCACTTACTCATACAAATACTAGGACATTCTTACGCTCTTATACAATCACTGATACAAGCACACACTCATCCATACAGTCACTCTCATAATCACACACTCTCGCTTATAGCTATTTATATACTCCAACACACATATATACTGCCTTTCACATATGTAGTTACTCACACATTTACCACTGAGATATACATTCACTAACTAACACACCCATACACACACTCACACACCCATACAGTCCATCACAGATGCACTCTTGAAACCATGCACCCAGTGAATCACCCACTCACACATCTATGCACAGTCACACATACCCCACCCATACAAACACTCAGGCATCCATACAGATACTCAGACAACCAATCAATAACCCATATAGACACTCATGTAGCTATTCACAAACCCATGCAGCCGCTTACACACCAACAGACAGACGGATACAGACATTCACACAGTTTAGTCACTAACCCGTGCATTCAGTAAGATACATTTAATCACTCACTTATAGAGTCAGTCACACACCTACTAAATCATCCATTCAGACACTTATACACCCACTCATTCTTCAATACGCCTTTCCCTATATATATTAAACATATTTAAACTTTACAGAAACAGTCACTAGATGATGTCATCAGTGATGTCATCAGTGATGTCATTTGAGATGTCATCAGTGATGTCACTGACCATGTCGTGATTTATGTCATATGTGACGTCATCAGCAGTGCATTGCGGGGGCGCGAGTTATAGTTAGCTGAACTAACTATAACGGGGGAATTTCTCTGGTTTTGTACGAGTGAAATGTCCAACTAACTATAACTTTCCCTAAAACCTATGGTTTTTTCAGTGAATTTCTAAGGTTTTTTAAATGCTAATTTCTAACTATAACGTGCCTGAAACCTATGGTTTTTTCAGTGAATATATATAACATAACCTACTGGCAGTCGCCAGTATTTAGTTATAGACCAATCTTCATGGATTTTTCTGAAAAAAGTGTCAAAGTAGGTTCTTTGTGTCATGGAAACTTTGGGGGTGATCCGTGCAGTGGGGACAGAGAAATAGGGGTGAAAAAAGGGTGCGTTTGTAATGTTAATTCCCATAGGAACGTACAGCCCGAACCGCTGGACGGAACTACACCAAATTTTTCACAAAAGTAGATGATGTTACGCAGATTGTGGTTTTTGTTATTTGGTGCAAATCCGTCCAGTAGTTTTTGAGAAACTTAAGCCAAAAATATAGATATATCTCTGGCTGTGAATATTTTGCGATTAATTGCGGACGTGCGTGCCATCGGAAATGCTGTGATTGACTGGACGCAACCTGAATAGTAAGTTGCGGCCACCATTTTATCGTTTGAGAATTTTTGTGAAAGCTAACATTAGGGGTCAGGGTAGAGATACTCTGACACCCATGTTTGGGAAATGGGTGTCTTAGTGACACAAGTTATGTGTCCAAAATAGATTTTTTTAATCGTGCACAATGTTTGCGACGAGGCCTCGACTGCCAGTGCGGCCCGCGTGTACCATCGTGGGGACATTCCGAATATCACAAAGTCATCGCGAACATTAGTGAAAATATTAAAAAATATATATATATTATCTACTGGCGGTCGCCAGTAGATAGTTATAGTTGGGACCTATTTTCCATAGGAAATCCGCAACATTCTATTTGAAATAACTCTTGCGCCGGTTGACGAATCTTCGCGAAAGCTTCCAACTTGTTGGGGCGCTCCGCTCCTAGCCTGAAAGTCTCGGGTTGATTCGTCAAGCGGGGGCCGAGAAAAAAGGGGGGTCCCAAAACGCGTTTTCCCCATTCATTTTTCCATTTGCTTAAATGGTGTAAATCCGTTCAGTAGTTTCTGAGAAAATCACAAATAAAATCACATATATATCTATGGCCGAGTAGGGTCCGCGTACCCTCTCGATCACGAGCTGCATGCTAATTGGCTGTCAACACTCCAAATCAGGAAGTGTTGGCAGCCATTTTGTCCCTCGGTAGAACCGAGGGACAGAAACAAGTGCGCAAAGCGCAAAAGGGAGCAGGGTAGAAACACCCTGTCCCCCTAGGTCTGCTCAGGGGTCCCACAAGGACCCCTGGCCAGAAAAGCATTTTTTTTTTTAAATCTGCGGGATGCGCGGATCCCGCCGAGGGAAAAAAAAAGAAACAAATGCGCAAACGCACAAAGGGGCAGGGTAGAAACACCCTGACCTCTAGGTCTGCCCAGGGGTCCCACAAAGGACCCCTGGGCAGAAAAAGCATTTTTTTTTTTTTAAATCTGCGGGATGCGCGGATCCCGCCGAGGAAAAAAAAAAAAGAAACAAATGCGCAAAACGCACAAAGGGGGCAGGGTAGAAACACCCTGACCCCCTAGGTCTGCTCAGGGGGTCCCACAAGGACCCCCTGGGCAGAAAAGCATTTTTTTTTTTTTAAATCGGCGGGATGCGCTTGGGGTGCGCAAATCCCGCCGAAAAAAAAGAAAAACGAAGCGTGGTCTCTTGCGCTTTGTTGTTAATTGGCCCCCGGGTGGGCCAAGTCCCGGGGGCATGCGGGGCGGTTATTTATAATATGTGGGGGCCTCTGAGCCCTCAAGCCCGAGGACCGCCACCCCCGGGCTTCTTTCTTAAAGTATAGTACCTGTGTGGGGGCTCAAGCCCCCCACACGCCCGGGACCGCCACCTCCCGGGGCACTAACAAAATAAATGTGGGGTCCGTTTCGGACCCCGGGACCACCACCTCCCGGGGCTTTCAAGACTTGGGAGGGGGGCGCGCGCCCCCTCCTGGAGCCTGTGGTGGCCCTGGGGACCGCCACCCCCAGGGCCGGCTCCTGCAGTGTCCCGGGGTGCCTACCCCCGTGACACTGCTGTTTGCAATGGCAGGACGGGAGCCTCGCGGCTCCCGTCCTGCCATTGCAAACTAGCTTTGCTTCATTGAAGCGAGAGCAGGAAACCTGCTCTCGCTCCAATGAAGCAAAGCAGATTGCTTTTCCATAAGGGAGCTGCATGTCAGCAGCTCCCCTTATGGAAAGCAATGCCGGCTCCCGTAGGACGCGGGGAGCCGGCGGGACTGTGGGGGATTGGGTACCCCCCCACAGTCCCCAACCAGAGGCCAGGCCCCGGGGGATGGGGTCCCCGGGGCCTTAAATGGCCTGAGGGGGCCACGCAGCCCCCACCAAAAATGTAAATTAAAAAAAGTGGGCATGCCCCGGGGGATGGGGTCCCCGGGGCCAATAGAGGAGCCAGGGAAGGGGGCCATGCGGCCCCTTCCCGTTTTGTTTAAAAAAAAAAAAAAATTTAAAAAAGAAAATTATCAGGCCCCGGGGATGGGGTCCCCGGGGCCAAAAGTGGCCAAGGGAAGGGGGTCACGCAGCCCCCTCCCATACAATAAAAAAAAAAAAAAAAAAGACCAGCATCGTGCCGGAGGCCCCGCCCACTCTCTGCAGCAGTCTGCAAACGCGCCCCTAGCGCGTTTGCAGATGGGAGCGAATTCCCCTTGAATACTGGGGGTCCTGGGGGCCAACTAACCCACCAGGAACCTCCAGTATGCGCCAGAGGGCTGCGTTGCAGAGAGGTATACAGAGGCCTCGCCCCTTTTACACCTCTCTGCAACGCAGCTCTGTGGCGCTTTTTGGAGGTACATGGTGGGCTAGTTGGACTCCAGGGACCCTCAGGATTCAAGGGGACTTAATCCCCCAACTTAAAACGCGCCACGGGACGCGTTTGCACAGTGGTGAAGGAGGGCGGGGCTTCAGGTGACATGTGTGCAAACAGGCCCCGTGGCGGGTTTTAAGATGGGGAATTAAATCCTCTTCAATCCTGAGGGTCCCTGGGGGCCAACTAGCCCACCAGGTACCTCCAGTAAGCGCCACGGAGCTGCGTTGCAGAGTGTTGTAAAAGGGCGTGGCCTCTGTACACCTCTCTGCAACGCAGCCCCTGGCGCATACTGGAGGTTCCTGGTGGGCTAGTTGGCCCCTAGGGACCCTCGGGATTGAGGAGGAATTAATTCTCCAACTTAAAACGCGCCACAGGGCGTGTTTGCAGACATGTCACCTCAGGCCCCACCCCCTTCCTTCACCATTGTGCAAATATTCCTCTAAAATCAGCCGAACTACGAATTCCGATTTACTCACCTGTTATCAGGAGAGACCACAGTGCTGCATCTTTGAGCCCAGCACTAATCCTGAAAAGTAATTTTAACCGTACTTACCAGTAACTTGAATTTCCTTCCATATGCTAACATTGACTGGTTTCACTTGGAAATTCTTCTGTGTGGAGTTTTGGAACTTTATAATATTCCTCTAAAATCAGCCGAACTACGAATTCCGATTTACTCACCTGTTATCAGGAGAGAACCCAGTGGTGCATCTTTTAGCTCAGCACTGACCCTGAAAAGTAATTCTAACCGTACTTACCAGTAACTTGTATTTCCTTCCTTAGGAATCCATTGTCTGGTTTTCAGCAGAAAAGTTTCAAAGTGTCGATTTTCATAAACTACAAATATTCTTTAAAAATCGCCTGTATGACTTAAACGCATTCTTTCAACTGTTTACAGGAGATGCACCAGTGCTGGATCCAGGATCCACCACTGAGTAAGAAAAAGTAACGATAACACTACTTACCTGCTAAGTGAATTTCCTGCCATAGGATAACATTGGTGATTCTATGTGAAAAAGTTTGTCAACTTTTAAAATACAATAATATTCCTTAAAAATCAGTACTGTAACCAAAATGCTTTTACTCAACTGTTTACAGGAGATGTCCCAGGACTGAATCTAAGATCCAGTCCTGTGGTTAGAAAAGTAATCCATAAAGTAACTAATTGCATTTAACTAGAAATTCACATTGAGCTCAATGTTGCATTGTGTTTGAAATTGTGTTGCCCATTGCAACAACTGTAACTACTGTACTTAAAAGTCTATTGCCTATTTGCAAAGAATTTAAACTAAAGTAATTCATTCTGAGAAAGTATATTTTGTAATGTAATGTATAATGTAATTACAATGTAATTTAAAAATAAATAGTTTAAAAAATGTAGTAAATCAGTATCAAAAAATAAAGATAACAATTAATACATTTAAAAATTGTCATTTACAAAACCTTGAAATTCACTGAAAAAAACATAGGTTTCAGCCATGTTATAGTTAGGAATTAGCATTTAAAAACCTTTGAAATTCACTGAAAAAACCATAGGTTTCAGGCACGTTATAGTTAGAAATTAGCATTTAAAAACCTTTGAAATTCACTGAAAAAACCATAGGTTTCAGACACGTTATAGTTAGAAATTAGCATTTAAAAACCTTTGAAATTCACTGAAAAACCATAGGTTTCAGACACGTTATAGTTAGAAATTAGCATTTAAAAACCTTTGAAATTCACTGAAAAAACCATAGGTTTCAGGCACGTTATAGTTAGAAATTAGCATTTAAAAACCTTTGAAATTCACTGAAAAAACCATAGGTTTCAGACACGTTATAGTTAGAAATTTGCATTTAAAAAACCTTTGAAATTCACTGAAAAAACCATAGGTTTTAGGGACAGTTATAGTTAGTTGGACATTGCACTCGTACAAAACCCGTGAAATTCCCCGTTATAGTTAGTTCAGCTAACTATAACTCGCGCCCGCAGTGCACTGCTGATGACGTCACATATTACATCACTAATGACATGGTCAGTGACATCACTGATGACATCACTGATGACATCTCAAATGACATCACTGATGACATCATCCATGTGATAATCTGATGCACCTCCTCACACCCTAATATAACCTTTGATACACCCACTCTAAATAACAGACTGCCATTCGCAAAACCATAGACACTCCAACACCAATAACTACATACCCACTCACTGATTCTTAGGTCTACACACACATCCACTCACTCACCCGTACAGTCACTCATACTTATGGTCACTCAGTACAGGACTATCATATGCACTCATACTCCTATATAGACACTCACACACCGCCACTCATCCATAGAGGTACTCACACACCTAGTCAGTCATGCAAATAATTATTCACACTGCCATTTACTCACCTATACAGTTATACACACACCAGCTCACTTACTCATACAAATACTAGCACATTCTTACGCTCTTATACAATCACTGATACAAGCACACACTCATCCATACAGCCACTCTCACAATCACACACTCTCACTTATAGCCATTTATATACTCCAACACACATATATACTGCCTTTCTCATATGTAGTTACTCACATATGTACCACTGGGACATACATTCACTCACTAACACACTCTTACACACACTTACCCACCCATACAGTCTATCACAGATGCACTCTTGAAACCATCCACCCAGTGAATCACTCACTCACACATCTATGCACAGTCGCACACACCCCACCCACACAAACACTCAGGCACCCATACAGATACTCAGACAACCAATCAATAACTCATATAGACACTCATGTAGCTATTCACAAACCCATGCAGCCACTTACACAGCAACAGACAGACGGATACATACATTCACCCAGTTTAGTCACTAACCCATCCATTCAGTAAGATACGTTTAATCACTCACTTATAGAGTTAGTCACGCACCTACTAAATCATCCATACAGACACTTATACACCCACTCATTCTTCAATACGCCTTTCCCTATATATATTAAAAATATTTAAATTTACAGAAACACAGTCACTGGATGATGTCATCAGTGATGTCATTTGAGATGTCATCAGTGATGTCATCCGTGATGTCACTGACCATGTCATGAGTGATGTAATATGTGACGTCATCAGCAGTGCATTGTGGGGCGCGAGTTATAGTTAGCTGAACTAACTATAACGGGGGAATTTCACGGGTTTTGTACGAGTGCAATGTCCAACTAACTATAACTGTCCCTAATACCTATGGTTTTTTCAGTGAATATATATATATATATATATATATATTTGAACACATGTATGCACTCACAATCTCACTCAGACACTTATACACCCATTCACATACCCACTCACACACTTATCCATCCAGTCACATACTCACTCAGATACTCATGCACTCACTCACATACCCATTCAGGTACTTATGCACCCACTTACAGACTCACTCGGAGAGTGACGCGCCCATGCACAGACCCACTCAGAGACTCATGCGTACAGTCTCATACCTACTTAGAGACTCTTACACCCACTCACATATCCACCTGGGCACTCATGCACCCACTCACTTACACTGAAAAAGTTATGCACTATATTCTAGAGATATTAAGGGAGTTGTATATGTTATTATACAGTCATTTAGATAGTAATGTGTTTAGTCTGTTGGTTATAATCCATTTTGCAGTTCTGTTTTGAATGTGGTGGTGGCTATTGAATATCTGCATTTGTTTAGTCATTTCGCGACGTATTTGCGGTGATAACGGCTACCGATATTATTGCGGCTTCCGGCGTTACCACGAAAACAGAAAATCGGTTTAAATGATTGTTTTTATACAAACTTACTACAAAAATATTACTTTAAACAGTGCAGTAATAAACCCCTAGTATTTAAAATACTGTGAAATATGTGCATATATGTGTTTTACACCTCTTAAAAAAGCCACGATCATCGAGGTTACCGAAGTCATCGCGACACTCCGCGTCATCGCAAAAACAAGAAGTAGGGTCAAACACAGTTTTAAAAAAAATTACTACTATATGTGTACACACATGTATTTTAAGTTAGTACTGTGTGTATTGTAATAGTTAGAATACATTTTTTAAGTTATAATTTTTTTATGTGGTGGTGGTAGTTGAATGTTTACATTCGTTTTGTGATTTCGCAACATGATCGCGATCATTGCGACGTCGCCGCGAATATAAAAATGGTAAAGGAAAAAAACTATGCTTATTAATCCACTGAAGAAAATACAAGGTTATAAATATACACGTTATAGAGCCATTTTAGATAGAAAATACAATTTAAACATCTAAAAAAATCAATAAAAAAATTATAGTTTACATGGACGTTCTAGTTGGGGAAATAAAATTAGAAAAACCTTAGAAATTCACTGAAGAAAAAAAAAGGTTACAGGGACGTTATAGTTAGGCTAACATTTTCCTCTTACCAAACCAGAGAGGTTCAGCAGTTCTAGTTAGCTGAGCTAACTAGAACTCACGCCCCCACAATGCACTGCTTATGACCTCACATATTATTTCACTCATGACATGGTTATTGACATCACTGATGATATCACTAAACAGGAGATAAAGTTTTCAGAGAAACTCGAGGACAAGCAAGGGTGTACGTTGGCAAGCCACAATTTGACAGCTTATAAGATGGAGGCCTTTATACAAAATCAATTTCAATGTATGTATATTCTAATATTTGCATTTGCGAATGCAGTACTCTCTTTCACTGGAGTGGCCACCTGGGACAGGTGATCAGAGGCCTCTGGTCTCCAGTGGAGTCTGAGCTCCACATCAACCTGTTTGAGCTCTGGTAGATTTGCTTGATACTGAAAGCCTTTCTTCCTTCGATCATGGGAAGACTGTTGTAGATGTTCACGGACAACACCACTGCCATGTGATATTGCAGCAAACAGGGCGGGTGTGCGGGGCGGAAATAAGGGGTCGGAAACTGTCGGGGTAAGGTAGGTTTTATTGCTCCCAGAACACGTCTCCATCGTGAAGCCAGTCTATTAACTTAGAAGGTTGGGGAGGCAGCCTTGAATTCGGCTTCCAAAATCCGTCTCCGTCCCGTGGTTCTTCTGCGTGTCGCAGGCGAGGTGGGCTCCCAGGATCTGGGCAAGAAAACAAAACAAGAAGAACGGGGTAAGGGTGCTGCACTGTTGCTGGTAAAGGGAGGGGAGTGAAGGAACACCGCAAAACCGTGACGCACGTCTAGGTGAAAGTGTGAAGGTGCTCAGGGCAGGGTGCAAGCAGGAACGCAAACGAGGGACCTGGTTTACTCCACAGGGTTCTCTCTCCTCCCGACCCAACCCGAAAACCGTTCCCGTACCTGGGTTAGCCACGCTCCTCCGGGAGCGTGGCTGGGCGAAGCGCGGTGCCGGTGGCCTCCTGGCTTTCCCGGGACTCTTGCTGTTTTCTCCGCGCGGCTCTCCTCTCTTTTCAACAGCTTTCTTCCTCCTCCGTCTGTGGTGTTCTCTGATCCTCCTCGCGGGTGATTCCACACACCGACGTCATGGAGTTCCTCCTCCTTATTGGACCTGGTGCGTCCACGTCATCAGGGGGTTGGTTTTCTCGAGGACGGCTTCCCCAGTTAAAGGCCCCACTTTGAAAATATGCCGTTGCCTCCGGCATGGGAGTGGGGGACGTATTCCAATCATCCTGCTGTAAGGAGACAAGAGGGGCGGGGTGTCACAGTCCACCCTTCAGTGTTCAGTTCGTCTTCCGCCCCTGACGACCCCTCTTCGTTACAGCGGGGTAGGGTTGTGGACCCTTTATCATCAGGCTCTGCGTCTGTGGACATGGCTGGAACTTCGGGACTTTTCGCTGGTGGTTCAATACCTTGCGAGCTCTCTGAGCGCCAGAGCAGACAAACTCCGCCCCAGATGCCTTGCGGATCAAGAATGGCGTCTCCATCCGGACGTGTTGCAAGGTCTCTTTCATCAGTAGGGAGAGCCTTGTTCTTGAACTGCTCGCCACAGCAGAGAACACGGAATGGCATCAGTTTTGCATGCAGTTGTTTCCAAGGCAACTCTAGCTCGGAGAACCTTTTTGTCTTGAGTGGAGCTCCGGCCTCCAATACGCCTTTCTACTAATACCACTGCTGCCCAGAGTTCTTAGGAAGATCAGCAATAATCCGGCTCAAGTCATTCTTGTGGCTTCGGATTGGGCATGGAGTCTGCTATCCCGAGCTGTTGAACATGACCATCGGCCTGCCAGTATGGCTGCCTCTTCGAGAGGATCTTCTGTTGCAGCAACAGGGGAATGTTCTGCACCTGAACCTGCACACTCTCCACCTTCATGCGTGGAGATTGAGTGTTGACAGTTAACCGCTTTCGACCTTCCTCCAGAAGTCGATAATGTTATTCTGGCAGGCTGAAGTTCCTCCATAAAGTCGGTGTACGCATGCCTTTGCGACAAGTTTGTGTCATGGTGTGTATCCCACAATGTTGTTCCTCTCTCTGCACCTTAATCAAAAGTTCTCTTGTTCCCATTGTCCTTGGCTCAGCAGTGCTCTGCTCTGGGCACATTTAAGGGTAACCTTTCTGCCATCTTGACAATCTTGCTGTTGCCCGACCAACCTTCCCTCTTTGAGCCACCTGTTGTGGCCAGGTTCCTTAAAGGCCTGCAACATATTTTTCCACCTATTCCCTTCATCATTCCTCAGTGGGACCTTAAAATGGTTCTCACCTGTCTCACATGTGCACCATTCGAGCCTCTGCACAATTGTCTTCTTAGGCTCTTGACTAAAAAAACTGCCTTTTTAGTGACCATAACATCAGGCAGGAGGGTCGGCAAACTGCAATCGCTCTCTGCGCGCCCTCCTAATACCACCTTTTATCCAGACAAGCTGGTTCTCAGGACTCTGCCTCCATTCTTCCTAAGGTTTTGAGCCCTTTCCATGTTCCAGCAGTTCACCCTGCCTACCTTCTTTGCTCTGCCTCATCCCTCCAAAGAGAAGGAGATACTCCACCTTCTTGACCCAAAAAGAGCGTTGTCGCTCTACCTTGACCGCACAAAAGAATTCCGGGTGGACAGTCAACTCCTCGTGGGAGCAGAAAAATGGAAGGCAGTACAGGAGAGGACCACCTTGCAATGGATTGTCCTATGCATTAAGAGGTGCTATGCGTTGGCCAAGAAGCAACCTCCTGAGAGCTTGAGGGCTCACTCCACCCAAGCCAAGGCCGCGACCGCTGTGTTAGCGTGTGGCGTCCCAGTCCTGGACATCTGTCAGGCAGCAACGTGGGCCTCACTGCACACGTTCACAGAGCACTATTACCTGAACAGTCAGGGCTCGAAAAAATCATAAAAACTTTACTAGACCTGTAGGTCTTGTAACTTTAATAATCTACTCGACCTAACTGTAATGTACTTGACCCGTGAACTGGTCTCATTGTGTGATCCTAGGCAAATATTTTGTGTTATGGAGCCGCCTTTTTCTTTATTATCACATAAGGGAGCACTTTCAAATATGCAAGTTCACTATTTCTGCTGTACAACAAAACTCTTTTTATTTACTAGACTAAATGTTTGCTCCGTGTATAACAAGAATCGAGCCCATATATAGGGTACACATGATCACTGGCTTGCCTCTTAGTTCACTAATAGCATTGTCATCTGGGCAGGAGCAGTAATAATTCCTAGTTCATGTTTAAAAACTCACTTTTCATAAATATATTATCAAAGCATGATGTGATGGTGCACTGTCATTTACAGATAGCATATTTTCCATTGAAATGGCCACAAAACTTTCCCACTAACATGTAGTTTTACTGATAATAGCGCATAAACAATGTTTGGAAATTGGGTTTCAGCAAAAATATTTAAAATTTGCACATCACCAACTAAAGTGTTCTAATTTGTTTTGATCCTATACAAATATTTTTTTCACCACAGAATTACAAAAATGGGTCTTCATAACTCGTGAAATATATTTGAAATTGTTGAATAGTTCACTTGGCTATTTCAGTGTTGTGTTAGAAAAAAGCCTGCCATCTTACAGCGTTTCATTTCACATGCTTTGCACAGTACAATTGTCACTCAGTTCACTTTACAAAATCCTCTAACTTCAGTCACAGAAAGAAAATTAAATGTAGGAAGACAAACTGACTTTTGACCTCTGTCTCTGAAAGCCAGCAAATGTGACAAGATAAGATTTAAATGCGTTTTATTGCTCTTTCACTTTGTGAGCAATAAAGGTGCCTTTAAATCTTATCTTGTCACATTTGCTCGGCTTTCAGAGACCGAGGTCAAAAGTCAGTTTGTCTTCCTACATCTACTTTTTGTTCTATGTCTGAAGTTAGAGGATTTTCAGCTTGCCAGAAGGGCGAGTAGTCCCTAAAAATAGCTTGTCCTGAATAAATCTTGCTGAACAATGCGAGTGGATTTTTCGAACAGTCCAGTCCATCGTGACGGGCACTTCGCCCGTTCGGTCCTGCAGGACTTTCTGATCTAATTGATTTCACAGCCCCACCTCCGGGGAGGTATTGCTTGGGCATCTATTCTAAAGTAAGGAATCCATGTCTAGAAATCTCTATCAGCTCAACAAGTTACTTACCTTCGGGTAACGCCTTATGTGGTAGAGATTGTATCTAGCTGCAGATTCCTTACCGACCCACCCATCCTTCCCACTCTGCGAACCAATTGCAGTATAGGGAACTCCTCTTAAGCGCCTTAGTTTGTCACACCAGTGGTTAGTGCTCATGGTGGCTCCACGCTCCTAATGTGGATAGTTGTGAAAGTAACTGGCATCAGTGTGCCGAGGTGGCGACTATATACGTCACTTCCAACGCCACGTGGAGCCAATAGATGCCACCAACCGTCCCATAGGGGTACTGCTCTGTAATCATCTGGATCCAGTCTGACGCCTGGGGATTATTCTAAGGTAAGGAGTCTACGGCTAGTTAGAAGTTCTACCAGATAAGGCAATACCGAAGGTAAGTAACTTGTTCTTCATGTGGTGGTAATAGAAAGTGAACAACCATAACATTCAGGGGCTTGCTGGAGAAAGGATTTCTCCATTTAAAAATAAATAAATAATAATTTTGCACTGACTGCCCTGCCACACACAGACCTTGGAAAAGATCGGAAGAGAAGCATAGGTGGAAATGTAAGGACATGCATAGATATTCATGTGTTCTCTCTGGGGCTTTTGGGAATCCCCAGACAATCGGAATTCTTAGATTTCTGACTTTCCAAAAAATGTTTGCAAAATGGTCCCATTAATCTGAGTGCTTTTCCTTATTGCATGCTTCTTATTACCTAAGCAGAGTTTGTTTTCATTTAACATTTACACTGGGTTACGACTAGGAATTAAAAAATAGTCAACCCTTGCTTTCTCTGCAGCTATCCTAACTAGGACCTCTAAAAACAACACTGGGGGCTATTCATTACAAATCAGCATGAAAACGTTTTTTTAAAATATATTATTTTATTTATGAATTTCTTGTGCTCAGTGTCTTTCATGTACTGTGACCTTCTGTTTTGCAGAGTGAATACATTGCGCCCTGTGACTGCAGGCGTGAGTTCATATCTGGATTTGATGGCTCCGCTGGTAAGTCTCCACAGACTTTGTGCACAATTTCTTTATTTCGATTCGACAACACTGTTGTGATAACACAAGAACCTTCGTGTTGGGAAACCAATTGCTTTGGCAGTTGCTGAGTAGCGGGCTTTCTTCTGGTTTGTGATAGCACGGCTTTTCTATTAAAGCCTACATCAAAACTCCATTCTCTTTCAGACTTAAACACTTGTGCAGGTCGTTGAATTTCCAGAATAACCGCGTGGCACTCTTTGCTTAATCAGTACTGGGTGTGGGGGGAATACTGAGCCCTGATATCAAGAACTAAGCTACAGTACCGAAGAAATAATATTTAAACGCCAAGAACTTACTATGCACTATATGCGCTTGATCCCAGCAAACGGATACTCTAGCAAAAGAGTGCCAGCTTGAGGTTGTTGCTTGTGCACAGACCTGCGATGTAACAGGTTAGTAGTGACGTAAGGATGGTACAGTCTAATTTGGAATGCAAAGCTTATTTCTGAAGGTATCGAGGTAGAACATGTATCTTTCCTCACTAAAGATGCGTATCGTGGAAGCCATTTTGGAAAGAGTTGTCTTAATTACTAGCTGTGACACTAGTGTGGATTGTTGTTGGCGGCTATCGCAGCAATAACTCAACGTACATAGTAGTAATTTTTGACAGTGAATGAAGACAGGTGTACTTAATTGGAAGAGCGCTAAAACGAAAGGGAAAGCAAGAAAAAGTACTTTATTCAAAACAATCTTAAGGTTTCGAAAAAACTTTCTCTGGGCAAAAAATAACGATCACAGAGACATTCTAGGAATGTAATTGAGAAGGGAATTTGTTTCCATTGAAGGACACAGAATTCAGTATTAGCTAGTGTGAAGTCCAAGGTTATTATTTTAAATTGTTCTTTTAGATTAGTCTTAGTCCGAGGTCTGTTGCTACTATTTCTGTTTGTTATATGGACATATTGAGATTGCATTTTACTGTGACTCTTTCACATACGTGGGATATTAGCTTTTATTTTATGTTGAGGGAGAGCTTTCAGCACTGCAACCTCATAGGCTGGCATCCTTCTATTGTCGGTTCTTCGTGTGTGTTTAGTTTTTATTTTTTTAAGCTCAAAGGCATTTTAATTAGAAACTGCTTGTTGCCTATCTTTGGGCACTGTTTGCACTCTCTGGCCTGCTACTCGTTTCTGCGGAGGGAGTGTTTTTAAATTTCTACCATTTCTACTTCTAGGAGACATCCAGAGGTGCCATTTTGTGCAGGTGCACACTAGTTGTTGTTGTAGTTTGTATATAGATGGTTAAGCTAGAATGTAGATTGTCAACGTTCTTTTGTAGTTGGTGTGTATATTCATCAGACAGTCTAACCTGATGCTATTATCATTTGAGGTTATTGGTGCCACTGTGTTTATCCTCAATGTACATTCTAAATTCTAAGGAGTGTTCTAGTTCAGTTTCTCTGCTTTGCCCTACATGTATGGATGCTCCAATAAAGCTCTTGCTTCATATTACTCGTGGGTTTATTAACTACCACATTTTGGCAATGATTCGGATTTAAGATCCCAGAGAGCACCCATGGAGGAATGTATATATATGGATCTACAAGTTATTCAAGTTACTTGTATTGGCGGTAACAACGTAATGAACTGAACCTGCCGCCATTGAAGGAGCTCAGCACAGCTGTACCCCCTGGAATTCTTGGCGGAGTAAGGAGAGTACTGCTGTTCACCCAATTTATGTGAATTGCTGAACCTACGTGGGACTGTGCTGAGGTACACAGATAGAGGTTGCAATAGTGCTGTGAAGGACTGGTGGCATGGTGTCTGTCCTTTGTGATATGGAAGAATGAGCAACGGTGTGTGTAGAGGTGCGTGTAACTTTTACTCTATTTTGTGGCTGGAAAGGAGCAAGCATAAGCGTGAAGGCAAGTTCAGAGCGAGCAAGAGCACGTGGCTTAACCCGTCAAGATTGCTGTTGGAACAAGTGCAGCGCGAGCCAGGGCGCAAGGCTTCACCTGTCAAGTCTGCTGGTGGTGGGCCCGTGCAGTATTGTACAGCGCGAGCAAGGGTGCAAGATTTATGCCGGCATGACAACTTTTGTACTCGTGCAGTGTCAGGAGACTTGCGCATGCCCAGTAGGAGCTGTGAACCGATGACGGGAATGGTCCGCACGCAGTGCTTGGCTAATGTGTGTGAACAGGAGCCACGAGATTGGCTGTAGCGCACACTATTGATGGGGAACGTGCTGCAGGATTGGTTGACGCCAGCAGTGATGCGCACACTTTGTCAGTATTAATTTCAGTAATGTGCACTCGTCAGAGGAGAGTGCGAACGGTGTGCAGCGGGTGTCGTTGTTACGCCTTGGTGACACGCATACATTTGTATGTGTTAATTTGATATCAAGATCATCGCGTTGTCAGGAAGTATCTTTTATCTAATTGAAGAGACCAGGAAGGTTTGTGTTTATCCTCAATGTACATTCTAAATTCTAAGGAGTGATCTAGTTCAGTTGCTCTGCTTTGCTCTTCCTGTATGGATGCTCCAATAAAGCTCTTGCTTCATATTACTTGTGGGTTTATTAATTACCACAGTTGTCCAGCATCTGGCTCCTCATGACCGATATAATGCAGGTCGCTGTGCGGATGCACCAAAGGGTCTTCAAAGGCAAGCCGGTCTGTGCCTGTCTGCGTCCCTTCTGCGTCCAGTGCCAGCTACTTGTACTAAAGTTTTATTTATATACAGAGTGTCCATGAATTGAACGCGACCTGCCCTCCTGAGATCCTGACAGCAACTGACATCCCAGTCACTGCCAGAACCTTAGTACGCTCACATTCCACTTGGATTCCATTTACCTCATAATACTACAACACCTTCCCCTTTACACAATTGAAACAACAATAATGTAAAGATGAAAGAGAAAAAGAAAAGAGAAAATAATACAAATACAATACATTATTAATCCCTAAAATGTGGACACTCAGAATACTTTTGCTCGTCGTCAAATATGTGATATTGATCTCCAGGACAACCAGATGGATTGTACTAATCTTTATTTTAGATTCCGAGTACCCACGACATGAATGCAACCTGCCCTCCTAGGATCCTGGCAACAACTGACATACTATTCACTGCCAGAACCCTAGTAGGCATTCATTCCACATAGAATCCATTTACCGCGTAATACTACATTACTCACCCTGTTACTCCACTCTTATTCTAGTAAATATTAAAAGTGAACACCATGAAAACAGGGTGTGTGAGATTCTCCTGCGAGAGCAGATCGCTCCATATGTATGTAATAGATGTAATTACTCTTTAAATGTTGTTCCGGGACCAGTCCATCCGAACCAGGATATTTTGGTCAAAACTTCAAAAAACGTCAAAGGCGTTATACAATTCTAAGACGTACATGGTGGAGGTCTTTTAAACCCTGCCTTGTGAAAGTTCGCTCTCATCCTAAACATTCATTTTTTATTTTTTTTAAACATCTGTTTATTAACTTTTCCATACACACATGCTTGACCAATTCTTAGACATCAATACATTTTCTGTAATATAGGAATACCCCCCAGTATACCAGGCCAATCACGGTCTTAAAATCAATGCCCTCAGCCATACCAGCATGTGGGGAAAAAAGGAAGAAACAAACGACAGAGAGTTATAGGCTTCTTGGCATATGTTTCAAATATGTTCTACGGAGCTTCCACAGTCATCTATGGCCAAGCTAACATAATCATTGCCTTCCGGGTACATGCAAAAGCACGATGCTCGTATAAGTAAAGGCAACGAAAGACATGAGAAAGGACAAAGAAAAGGCACAGATTTAAAGGGAAAAGAAAAAAGGAAAGGCGATAAAGAAAAGAGACAAAAGAAACACGGACAAAATTCGGAGCAGCTTATGCCCACACGTCCATCGAAAGGAAACTTATGTAAACAACTAAGACATAACTACCAGGGGTCCACATGTATCTAGAACTGCGAGAAAGTATGCGGTGATTCTCCAGGAAGGGGGCGGTGAGGGGGGTGGAAGGGGGTGGGAGCAGGAGGCGGTGGAACAAAGGAGGGGTGAGCCGCTCAACTCCTCCTGGCTAAGGGGGGCAAGAGGGGGAAGAAAAGGGGGGAAGAGGGAGGGGACCAGGACATCCAGGTCCGAGCACGCCCACATCCCTCTAGCCCTAAGACCTTGTAGAATCGTTCCCTTCGGCTTGGTCTGGCACGTGTCTAGTCTCCCAGGCCCGAAGGATGTCTCCCCACGGTTCTGCATACGGCCGGCGCCGTTTGGTAATCCTGTCCTCCGCTACTAGGGCCCTTTCCTCTGCTCTAGTCCAGCATGACACATCCGCCTCACATAATGTCACCAGTGGGGGGTGTGCAGACTTCCAACCCAGCGCTATCCGTCTTTTAGCCAAAAGAAAGGCCAAGTCAACAAACCTATGCCCCAGCTTACGAGTTTTCGGTCTCGGAAAGAGGCCCAACAAACACACCTCGGGAGCACACAGCAGATTTCGGGCCAGCACCTTATTAACCATACCAACTATCACACTCCAATAAACAGAAAGCCGCGGGTAGGACCAGAGCATGTGGTCGAAATCCGCATCCTCCAGGAGGCACCTAGCACACGACAAATCCACCCTATTATAAACCACATTTAACCGGTGCGGAGTAAGGTACGTCCGATGAAGCACATTAAATTGAAGGACCTTAAAGGCCGTATTCCTCGAGATTTTCTTGGGACCCTTCAAAACCTTCTGCCATTCTTTATCTGTTAGACTCCTATTGAGGGTCCCCTCCCATCGCTCCCGGAGACTCGACAACGAACCCGGACTTAATTCCAGAATTGCCAAGTAAAGCCAACGCACCAGGTGCCCCGCTGATCCCAAGGTCACTACTGCGTCCAACGCCGAATGCGTCTCGGGTTCTCCCGTGCCATCCCCCCAGTGTTCCCGCGCCGCCCCTCTTATTTTATGGTAGTTTAAGAATTGCCCCGCTGGGAGCTCATGATATTCTAGAAAATATCCAGGGAGAGCATTTCTTTATCCCTATAACAATCTCCAATCGTTAGCACCCCGGCCTCCTCCCAGCTCACCAGTTGGCGCCGCGATAGCGGCGGGCCCATCCCTGCCTGGGGGATACCTATGAGTGGGAGACTAGGGGTATAGAGCAACCTAGTTCTGGAGCGCATCGTACACCTATCCCAGCATTTGACCGCCACTGAAAGTAACGTGCCCATTTGTTGAAGTTTCTGGCGCCTGTTCAGAAGCCTAGGGAGGAGCTGAGCCTGAACGGCAGCCGCTGGAATCGACAGCATGGCCAGGTCCCTGCCATCTAGCCTACTGGCTAGCCACTGTACCTGCGCCTCCAAGTAATAGGCTTCAAAATCGGGGGCCCCAAGTCCCCCCTCCACCAGTGGGAGCCGCAAAGTCTGTAACGACACTCTGTTGCGACCGCCGTCCCACACCAGCTCCCTCAAAGAGCCGTCCAGTGTTTTAAACCACGATTGCGGTATCAGCACTGGAAGGTTGACAAAATAGTAGAGTAGGTGGGGCAGGGCCACCATTTTAGATATCGCCACCCTTGCCATAATCGGCAACTTGAGAGTGCGCCAGAAGGCCACCTGCCCCCGAAGTGCCCGCAGGGCGCCCCCGAGATTCCCCTCAAACAGATCAGCCTGCGTATGGTACACCCTTATCCCCAGATACTTAAATGACACCGGCGCCCATTCTATGGAGGTCGGCAAAGACCGGGGTCTATCCACAGCAGGGTGCAGCGGGAACACAAACGTCTTCTTCCCATTAACTCGTAGCCCCGAATAGGTGGCAAACTCATCCAGTATATCTAAGACAGGGCGGACCCCCTGCGTTCCATCTCGAAGGTAAATCAAAACGTCATCCGCATGAGGCCCCGTCTAAGGAAATCCCCAGGGCCGCTCCTTCACCTCGGAGCCGCGCCGCCAGAGGCTCCATCGCCAAAGCGAAAAGCAATGGCGACAGGGGGCATCCCTGCCTAGTCCCCCTGTGAATGGGGTAAGAGGCCGACACCGTCGTACCTGTACGCACTCTGGCCATGGGCCTCCCATAGAGGAGCCGGACCCATTGCAGCCAATCCTCTCCCAATTGCATCGCACCCATAACAGCCAGTAAAAAGTCCCAGCGGAGGGTGTCAAATGCTTTTTCGAAATCGATTGCCACCACCACAGCCTCGGGATAGTCCTGCAGGTCTGAATGGAACATGACATGGTATAACCTCCTAAGGTTGTTGGACGTTGCTCTAATCTCGCCCACCCGAACCGGAAGACCCAACGGGTCCCTGGATGCCCGATCTAACTGTGTTAGAGGTAGGGCAGCAAGATATGCCCGCAGTGCTTCCTCTTGGGGCAGCCCTGGGCTATCATAAAGCGTTTCATAATATGCCCTGAAAGCATCATTGATAGCCCTCGGGGAAGAAATCGTGCGACCATTTAAATCCTGAACGCCCATAATTGGAGCACCCCTGCCATCAGATTTAATCAACCAAGCCAGGAGTCTCCCGGCCCTACCACCTTCCGTGTGCTGGGTGACCTGATGCGCATTAAAATCGAGCACTCGCAGTCTATCCCAGGTAGCGCTGTACAGGCTCTTAACGTCAGCTAGCTGCCCATGGACCTCAACCCCCCTAACGATCTCCCTGTCCAAGGCCAATATCTGTGATTCCAAATCCTCCAGCTCCCGTGTCACTAGGCGTCGAGTGCCCACCGTCTGTCCCATGCAGCGTCCCCTAATCACCACTTTAAACGCCTCCCACTCCACTAGGGGCGAGCCAGCCGTACCCTGATTATGTAAAAAATAGTCACTAACAGCTGCTGAGAGCACCTGCCGGAACCCCTCGTCCTCCAATAAAGAAGGGTCTAGGCGCCACCTCGGAATCGGGGGCCTCTCAGGGGTCGGAGTGAAACGCAGGAGCAGTGGACTGTGGTCAGAAAGGGCTCTGCCGAGGTACTCGGCACCGGACAGCAGGGGGGTCAACACCGGTGAACAGAAAAACATATCAATGCGTGTATGTAGGTCGTGAAGGTGAGAATAATAAGAGTACTCCCTGCCGCCGGTATGGTGGAGACGCCAGACATCGTGTATGTCCCAGCCCGAGGTCCAGCCCCGTAACCCACTAGCCAGAGCGGCAGCTGGGGCACCCTGCAGCGGAGGTGTGGACCTATCCCACTGGACATCATAGACACAATTGAAATCCCCTCCCAAAATCACATTCTTATGGGGGAGGCTCGCCAGTACGCCCGAGATCCGGTCCAGAAAGGCCAACTGATCCCGGTTCGGGGCGTATAGACTCCCTATAGTGACCTCCCTACCCTTCAAGACTCCATTAATGACCACATACCTCCCCTCCGCATCAATCACCTTCCGAGTGAGCTGAAAGGGTACCCCCGGTCTGATCCACACCAACGCTCCCGGGGAGAAGGCAGAGTACTCAGTTGCAAAGAGCTGGCCCCTACATCTGCGCCGCAGACGGGCAACCTCCACCCCCGTAAGATGGGTTTCCTGCAGCAAAGCCACATGCACCCCCGTCGTTTAATGTAATTCAAGATGTTATATCTTTTAGTGGGCGACCCCATCCCTCTGATGTGCCAGGTCATGAATTCATACTCCCCAGAGCGCCCAGTAGGTCCCGCCATAAGAAGTTAGTACGCATCCACCCCAGAACCGCTTTGGACCCCCCGGCATATGTCAACAACCCCAACAAACAAACTCCCCATCCCAAGGGCGGCCTGACAACGGTCAGCTGCCCAAACTCATACACCATGGCAATAACCACGTGCCTGGTGGTACCCTATACCAAGTCGGAAAGGTCCAAGGCAAACGGCCCTAGGACCTACAAAGAGGGGCGCAGCGTGCACAAAGAAAGAGCGGGTATGCAAGAGGTCAATCCTCCCACCATTGCAGCCTCTGAGGGCCGCTCCGGCCCTCCCCCCGGCGCCTCTGCCCAAAAGCCCCCCAACCTCCCAGGAAAAGAAAGAGGGGAGAAGGCGATGTCAAAGACCTTACCACTCAGTAGTCCCCAGATAACTGAGCCTAATCCCAAAGAGGGTAGAAGAGAGGGGGAAGGATAGCATGCAAAACGGGGACAAAAATCCCCCTAAGGTTACGTTCAGTCCACAAGCGTGTCCGCCGTCTGCGGCGTCACCGTCGGCATGTCAGCATTCGTGGCTTGTGACGAAGTGGAGTCAGTCTCTTCCTCTCCATATTTGGCCTCCGAGTCCTTCTCCGAGGAGGAGCCCCTGCCCTGCAGCAGGTTTGCCAGCGCTGCTTCCCTCCCCGTTGCTGTCTGGGACGGACCCGGTCGCTTGGACTCCCTGCGAGTCCTCCGGCGCCGCGGTGTCTTCTCCGGGCGTTCTGACCCAGGCACCCGTCGTGCGGTGCGCAGCCCGGGGGCACCCTCTGATTTATCCGATTCGAGCCAGTCCCAGGCCTGCTGCGGGTCCTCACAGAAGGACGCTTTCCCGTCCAGCATGATCTTGAGCCGGGCAGGGAACATCAGCGAGTACTGTATGCCTTCCTCGCGCAGTGCCTTCTTCACCTCCAGAAATGTAGAGCGGCGATGCTGCACCCCCTGGGTGTAATCAGGAAAGAGGGAGACTTTACTGTTCTCTACCGTGAAGGGGCCAGCAGAGCGTGCCCTCCTCAATAAGAAGTCCCGATCACGAAAATGGAGCCGCCTCGCCACCACCGCCCGTGGAGGAAGGCCCGGCTTCGGCGGGCGGGCAGGCACCCGGTGGGCCCTCTCCAAGGTGTAAAATGAAGAGAGGCCCAGGGGCGCTACGACGTCTCGCAGCCATGACTCCAGGTAGGCGACCATGTCGTGCCCTTCCACGCCTTCCGGAAGGCCCACTACCCGTACGTTGTTCCTCCTATTGCGCCCTTCCGCATCTTCAGCCCTCTTTTCAAGGGTAGAGACCTTATCCGCCAGCACGCCGACTCGGGCCAATAGATCGTGGTGTGCAGGGGCTATCACAGCAAGGTCTGCCTCCGACTGTTTCACTCTGTCGGCAAGTTTGGCGTGCTCAGCGCGCAGGAGGCCCAGGCCCACCGCCACGGCACTAATGTCCTGGTGCAATGTCGCCTTAGTGTCCACGATGGCCTCCAGGATCTTGGCCAATTGTTGCTGAACTGGGACTTCTCCAGGGCTATCCGCCACATCCTGCGCAACTGACTCCAGAGGAACGGATTCCGGCGGGGGCCCGGCCGGTTTTCCTTTCGGCTTGCCCTTTTCAAGGGCCGTCGATCGAGTCAGTCTCTGCCTGGGTGGGCTCGTCGCCCCCGTCCGCACCCCCGGCATCCACCACTCCAGGGTCTGATCGGCGTCTACTGGCAACTCTCTAACCGCCCCAGCTTCTCCAGGTCACTCAGAGGCTCTACGAAGGGCACCCCGACTCAGAAGCCCGGCCCCAGCACCCACTCAGCTGTATTCGGGCACAAGGGAGCTCCAAATCCACTCCCGGCTCACCTCTTCTCTCTGCCGCCGTGCGGGGATCTACAGGCCTCGGGCTCCCTTCCAGAGCTGCCCCCAACCGGGGGGCCGTTCCACTGACTTGCGGGGACCTCACCCTCCAGCCCACAGCAGGTCCAGAGGTGCACCGGGCGGCAGGGCGGGCAAGTTCTTACTTCGCCGGTGCTGTCTGTGGCCGCCCTGCACCAACACCACTCGCCAGCCAGGCCGTCCTTGATTTATGGTCCTCACTGCGTGGCCGAGACTCCACCAGCCGCGCTGCGTGGCGGGCTCAGCCTGTCCGTGTCCCGCGCCGCGCTCTCTTCTCTCCCCCACTGGGGACGACACAGCCTCCGGCCTGCTCCTAGCTGCTCAGGGGTCCGCGGGAGGGGCGCCACTCTCACACGGCGCCGCAGCCACCGCACCACGATTCCGCCGTCTCCTCCCAAAGCGATGCCACCGCAGTCGCCGCCATCTTACAATCGTCACAGTGGGCCCATCGGAGCCCGGCACACCACTCGCAGCAAGGCGACCAGGGGGGGAAATCACAGGCCCCCAGCTTCCACAGGAACCGGGCCCCCATTGAGGCACCGGGGCTCGGGCCGGATTCCCGGGTATAGGCGGAGAAATGGCGAGGCTAGCGCGGAGCTCCGAGCTCAAGCGTCCGCCATCCTCGGCTCTCAAGCCATGCCCCCCACCCTAAACATTCATTACACATTTCTCAACTTCTCATTAACATGAACTTAGATGCCTAGTTTCTCACCAAAACATGGCTATGTCCTGAATCGAATTTGGATATATGTCATGCAGTCCCTCTTGGCTATATCATCTACAGACAGGATAGACTAGAAAAATTAGGTGTCGGTATAGCTAATATAGTTCTTAGTAATTTCCCTTGCTCCACCTTTCACCTTAATCACCTAACAGGAGCAGAAAGTTTGGGCTTCTGCACCTCTCTGAGCCAAAACACTCCTTTGCTGGAGTTCTGATTTATCATCCACATGGGCAAGCATCAGACTTTCTAAACTCTTGGGAGGATCCATCTCCTCGGGTCCTAAAATATGCCAATTTTGCAACATTAGGTGACTTTAATCTACATGTTGAAGCAGATACAAAAACAGCAGGTCAGGCTGTTGTTGACTCCTGCCAGGTACTTAATTTGCAGTAATTTATTTCCGCTGCTACACATCAAGGGGGCCATACATAGATATTATTTTTTCCAATCCGCCTTTATCGGTATGGAAGCTGACTCCTCTTGTTTGACCAGACCATTCCTTGGTCCCAATTTTGTGTGACTGTAGTGATGGTGGGAGCAATGTTGATATAAAGAAGCAGGGGGGAACCAGAGCATGGGATAAAGTTACTTTTTCTGATTTCTCGAACTACTTGGAGAACACTCTACCAAGTTTTACAGGCTTTGCTATCCAGGATGCTGAGGCATTTGACGCTTGGGTACTTCATGCCTGTAAGTCTCTGGCATCGCTCAATCTTGCCCTTCAAAAAGAAGAGGCCCCCTTAGCTCCCTGGTTTACAACAGAGCTACTAATTCTCAAGAAATGTGTTAAGCAGTTGGAGTGTAAATGGCATTCATATTATTGTCAGACGGATAAGGAACATTATAGATCAGCTCTGAAGGACTATCGCATGGAAATTAAGAAGGCTCAGCACACTTTCTATACTGTCCAAATCAGCAGGGCTGAGAACTTCCCTAACGATATCTTTAAAATTACCAAACGTTTTATGAACTCCAACATTTGCCTAAAATTTGCCACTTTTTTCAATGATAAAATCTTTAAGATTGAGCCTGGGATGCTGCCGGATTTGAAGTTAGGCTCGTTGCCCCTATGAGGCACTGCACTCAAACTCACAGGGAGGCTGGAGTCAATTTGGATAAATGTAGTCCATTCTCTACTATACAAACCAAACTATTTCTTAGAATGAAAATCAGGCTCTCCTAGTGACCCTTGCCCCTCTGCTTTCCTGGCCTCTTCGGCTGAAATTATTCTGCCTGTCCTCACTAAGCTTTTTGATAGCTCTGTTGACCCCGTGGTGCCTCCTAGATGGAAAACAAAAAATGTACTTCACATTGGTGAAAAAACAGTCCACTGGCCCCTCGATCTTATCACATTTCCTCCCTATCTCACTTCTCCCGGCCTGTGCAAAAATGCTGGAAGAGTTGGTTAATGCACAGCTAACTGGCTTTTTTGAAGAGAATCATTTATTACATCTTACTCAATCGGGATTTTGTCCACAGCATAGCACAGAGACAGCTTTACTGGAGGTATCTGAGGTAATTAAATTTACCCTGGATAAAGGAAAAGGCGCTGCACTAATATTGCTTGATTCATCTGCACCATTCAACGCTGTGTTCCATCCGATCCTTCTTGAGCAGATGGCTGAGCTGGGCATCACATGGTGAGACTGGAGGTGGAATAACTACTTTTTGGAGGAAAGAGAGCAGGATATTTGCCTGACGCCTTACAAGTCGACCAGCAAGCAATTGAGGTTTTGGGTGCCTCAAAACTCGTTGCTCAGTCCCACATTACTTTGCACGGTGTTTAAATCACTGACAGGCAGGGGCCCTGACTATTTGAGGAAACGTTTTCAATGGTATGTCCCCGGGAGAACATTGCGATCCGCAGAGGCAAAACAAGTGGTCGTCCCTCGAGTTAAAAAAGCCACCTGGGGCGGCAGAAGTTTCATTGTTGGTGCTGCTAAAGCATGGAACAATCTGCCATCACATCTCAGGAATAACACTGAGCTCCTCTCCTTTAGGAGGGGGCTCAAAACTTGGTTGTTTTCCCAATAGCCTTTTGAGCTATAGCTTTTTTAGTATCCAGTTAGGCATCGGCTAGCGCCAGGACACCTTTGGGTAGAAGTGCGCTTTAAAAGCTTATTAACATTAACATTATTTAATATCTATATGGCATCCCTTACCAAACTTGTTGAATCCTTTGGGGTGATTACTATCTTTTACGCAGATGATACCCTGCTGCTCTTGATGTTTGATCCCAATTTGGCAGATATTTGCTCCACCGTTCATTCATGCCTGTAAATGCATTGATCTGGCTACAAGAGAGCCATTGGCAATGTACTGCTGATAAAACAGAGATTCTTCTTTTTGGGCACGTTGGTAAGCTGTGGGTGTATCACTGCTGGCTGAAGGATCTTCTGCCCCCGACCACCAGCTGCAATAGCTAAGAATCTTGGAGTCAGTATTGACAACAAGCTCACTTTTCACTCTTGGATCCTTTCATTAGCTGGGACTTGTTTTGGCCTGCTGTGCTCAATTAGAATAATTTTAGATCTTCTTCCTCTATCTGCCTGTAGTACAGTTGTCCATGCACTAATAATTGGCAGGTTGGATTATGGGAACATACTCTATTTGGGCCCTCCCTGCTATATGGGTTAAAAGACTGCAAACAGTACAGAATGCGATTGCACGCCTGCTTCTGGCCCTTCATAGACTGGTATTGGTCACTAGAGCTCTATATGAATTACACTGGCTTCCGATTAAGAAAAGGATTCACTTTTAGGCTTTGTTTTTTCTGCATCAGGCCTTCTATAATTGTGGCCCTCAATATCTGAAAAATAGCACAGATCTATATCATTCATCCTGCCTTCTTAGAGTTAGAGTGCTACTCTTTCGGAGAGTCAGATCTTGGGGGCGGGGGCACTTTTTTTCTCTGCTGGCTTGTAAGGAATATAATGCACAGCTTCATGCCTTGAAGAACATCTCCCATTTAGGAAGGCTCTTGAGACCGATCTGTTTGGTTTGGCGTAAGGTTTCATGTAGCAATGTGAACTTTGTTCTACTGCCCGGACACTGCTTTATAAACTACTTCATTCATTCAGCTTGTTTTGGATTCCTTTTTTTAAATTGGTAGGCTAATTCTCACTTTTGACATTGACAGCAGCCAGTATGTCACAACCCCTCTGTTTGCTTGGGCAGCAAGTGAACATTAATTACTGTGGAAACACGCAATAGGAAAGCCAATCAGTCTTTTGTTAGCTGATAACCGTTTGGTTTGGTCAACGCTTTGGTTTTGTCAATATTTGTTTGCTGTTTTGTTGCAAAAATGTTTTGGGGACTTTGTATGTAGATGTGCTCTTTGTGAAAGAGCAGAAGGCTGTCACCCACAGTAAAGCTAGCCAATGGCTGAAGTCAGCTTACCCACTGCTGCATGTTGTATGCTGTAGTGGACAGAAGAAAAATGTGAATGGCACAACACCAGATCATTGAATGAAGAGGACTGGCTAACAGCCCGATATGTATGTTATATATAATTTTAATGAAAGGAAAAGTTCTTGGCTAAAGCCAGAAATAACAAGCATTTGCAATGCAATAGGTCTCGCATTTACGCAAGACCTATTGCATTGCAAATGGTAGTCATCGCGGATAACGGGAGGGAGGGTGGGGGGGAGAAGGCACGAGCGAGAGTGCGGGCGGGGGGAGAAGGCACGGACAACGGGAGGGGGGAGTAAAGAAGGCATTAGGAGAACCTCATTAAAGAAAATAGTGCTCAAAGTCTAAATAACACATACCGTGTAACACTCGAAGTAAAGGGGCCAGTCGCCATGTGAGGTGACAAATGACGAGGAGGCGTTACTAAGGAGGGACTAACAAGCCTATTGATGAATCAGAAGCCAGCATGTAGGACAGACAATGACACAAGCCAATGGCAAACATGGGCGGAGAGTGGGCGGGGCTTCTATTCGCTACTCGTTTACAATAAGTCTCGCAGAGAAGCGCATGCGCGCTGGCTCAGGCTCGACCTAAAAATGACATGTAAACTTGCAGTTGGCTGATTCAGGGCAAGGGTTCACGCTTGCAAAGCCATTCAGTAGACATTCACAACAGTATAACAGCAAAAAAACTGGTTGCATTTTTCAGTAACAAGTATTTATTATACTTCACAGCCACAAAACACAAAGGAAGTAGGGAGCAGAAGATAGTGTTAAGTTACTCCCTGAACCATAAGCCTTTACAAAATGTAGGTCTTGAAAAGAACGGAAAGAATGTGACAAGGACCCTGGGGCAGCATTCCGACAATATGCGCGCTGCTTATTACCAAGAAGAACAAGCAGCACATATGAAAAGGACCCTGCCAGCAGGGTGCACTTATTACTATGATTTCTGGGCTTCCATGTGAGGAACTCGCCACCACTAAGGGCATCACACATACTACCAGTGGTATGCAGCAGCAGCTTTTAAAAGATCCACTTATAGCGACTAAGCAAGCTTTCTGTGGGTCTTCAATAAACCACACATGCAAGACACAAAGGGGAAATGAGTACTTCTCCTATAACCCTTATAAATAAACCCTACCTCTCACAAAGCAGAATCGCCACAAACCGACAAAAAATGTAAATATCAGTTCAAAATCAAACAATGTAACGTATACTGAACTTTAGATGTAACATGATCCTTTGTAATCACTGTAAAAAGTGGAAAGCGCTCACATACCCTATGCAGCAGTTCTTAGAATTTTTTTTTACTTCTGTGGACCCCCACTGAATCATTACTGGAAGCTGGCGATCCCCAGTTTAAGCAATTTCAATGATATGAACCTCAAAACAATACACAAAAATACAAAAACAAGTACATCTCAAACAAATGCTTCAATATTCAAATATTTTGTTAAATCACAATCAAATATCGAAAAAGTTTTCACATTTACAATTTTTCTTCTTATTTGTACATACTTTATTCATTTTCATGTATTGATTCTAATATTTAATCTGTAACAGAGATGGACCCATTGAGTAGGCCTCGCGGACCCCCAGTTGTCCTTGGACCACATTAAGAAAGAACCACTGCCTTCGTCATTATGCGCTGTATAAAACTCAAACAAATAAAATAAAAAAATTCAAAGAATGCAATGGGCAATAAGCAAAAGAAGAAACAGTGAAACTATTGCCACATCTCACACACTGCCTCACAAACTGTACCCTTCACCTCTGTAAACAAATTAGTAGCTGCTTCAAAACACCCCATAAACCTGACCTGTTCCCTGCCTGGTATTTATAAACACACCGGAAATAGGAAAAAAAAAACAAGGAAACTGAAAATGTTTCAATCATTGCGAATAACAGAAGAGAGGTTGATGGTAAGGCAGCTTGGAAATCCCAGCAACCACGTGGGTTACACTCTGCTCTTAAGAATCATAAGGCCGCCTTTTGTCCAGGTATTTCGTATTTTTATTTATATATAAAATACCGAAAAAGCCCACTATGTGCTCTAACAGAATCTAATGTGCTTGTCGAGGTAAGGGTTTCTTTGGTTCACTGCGGCTAATAGTAAACACGCTGCTCTCACCAACTCGTTAGGAAAGAAAAGTACTTAGATTTCTGTATGACTTTCTCTGTGTAAAGACCTACACGAGGAGACATTAGATGTCTTAAGTAAATCCCCTGGGTAGACCGGCGTGTGGAGAGTACAGAATGTGCCTAACTTCCTATCGTCCAGGGCCCAGGCTTGTCTGCTTCTTCCACTGGAACGGTCTTTCACGGTGTTACTGATAAACTGACAGACACAGGGAAAAACTACTACTAATATTAGCGCAAATACAGAGCCGAAGACTGAGCAAGTACGCGCTTTACTTAAAAGAAATACGGTACTGATTCACACATGTGATTAAGAGAAACCCACAAGGGCTGCCCCAGTCTCAGCTGAGCATCTGCACCCCTTCTACACTATAAATACACTGGCAGATGTCTCGGAATAAAACCAGCAGAAAAATCATCTGAAATAATCTGAAAGCACGCATGATGACGATGCCCAAATAAAGACGATGCCCAAATCCTGCCCTGCCTGGGAACCGCCTAAAACATTTCAACGCTTGCACCGTATGTACTTACCTGTTAATCTTACATTTTCCAGAGGTAAAACGCGATGTGCTTGGTGATAAACAATGTTTTTTGGAACACGGAAAAGCGAGCTACGTGACCTATATGCAGCTGTACCCTGGACAGAACCACCAACCTCTCAGATAATGTTAAATAGCCTTCCGTACAATTGACATAGCGTGGCAATCTGTACATCTCGTCGGTACACAAACGTACACAGAAAATCTATTAGTAATTCATTAATCACGCACCTCTATGCAGAGAGCTTGAAAGCAGTCCGTCCTGAGCTTTCACAAGCGTCTTACAGCAGGTGCAAGCGCATGTAGAACAGAAGCCACGCAAATGGCACCATTCTGTCCGTGCGGAAAAATTACATATACAAATAAAAAACACAGCATTCCCTTTATGCTTCAAACACAATCAACTACAGATTCAAGAAAAACACGTATTAAAACACATTACATAGTCAGCCCACTCAAGCGCAGAATCGGTTATTCAACTACTACTGTCGAATAGAACAAACAATCTAAACAATATCACCTGACGGCATTAAACACAAATGCAATTCCCAAATTGCATCGTGACAGACTAACGCACGTCACGCAGATTCGGTCAAAGAAAGAAGCAGCGCAGTGAGGAGCAGCGACGGGCGACGCGGATAACTGCCCGAGTTAGCACTCTCACGGAGAGAATTTCACTAACTGGTGTCTATCATAAACGGGAATATTTAGGATTGAGAGAGAAACTGATCATCGCTTTTAACAGCAGAAACTCACTCCCCTTCATGGGGGGCTCCGCTTTTATTATAGTGACTTTCTGCGTACACACGACAAAGCAGTATGAAAATGGGAACCTTCGCCCGCTTAGGCAAGCGCGGGAGTAAATAACTTGTGTGTGTGTGTATATATATATATATATATATATATATATATATATATATATATATATATATATATATATATATACACACACACACATCCACGCATTGTTTTAGTGTGTATGCAATTATGTTTGTGAACACATGAAATCAACGTGTTATTTAATATGTAGATAAAAGCAACTCCAATGGAAGGTTGCATTTCATTTATTTTAAATTGTTATTTAGCTTTAATTAGATTCTGGGGTGTGTGGTCACAATTCCTTGCCAATAAATGTTACAACACAAAATAACAAGCACGGAATCGAAACCCGAACGCGGGAATCGAAACCAGTGGTGCGTGCGCACCACAGAGGAGCGGGGGGCGAGGGAGCCTGTCGTCTGTGCCGCGCGCTGATGCACGTCCTAGACACAGACGGGAATGGGCGAAGCAAAGGCGGGACATGTGCCCGCCTTTGCCCAATAGCGTGTCGTTTAAAAAAAAAAAAAAAAAAAGCACTGTGGGAGGGCAGGCCGGATATACAGACGCGGAGGCTGTATGTAATGTGCCAGTGGGCGAGTTTTATTAACAGAGTCAATAACAGGGGATGGCAATGTTTCTGTGGGTTGTTTGGTTTTCTCCTTAACGACTCTTCTCTCCTTGATTCCCTCTCCTTCCTTGTTGGTGTTCTCCTTTTGGGTCTTGTCCTCCGGTCCAGGAACTCTCCCTCGGAGGTGCATAGAGAGAAGGACAAAAGGGAGTCGTCAGTTACCCTGGCCAATGCTTCACTGGCTTCTATTCTATCCGTCACCACACCCGGTGGATCTACTTGTGGATATTTATACGTGAGGCGGCACCGTGTCAGTGAGAGGAGGGGATTCGTGAAAGGGACGGTGATATATACGAGTGGTCAGTAAAACGTGATGGCAATCCCTGCCCTTGGCTATAATAGCCGTGTGTTCACTGCCGACGAACCAAACAAGAAGGGAAAGTGAAGGAGGAATAGGTGCTCAATGCCACTGCAACCGGTGTGTCTCCCTCGTGACCCTTCCCAACCCTTCTCCCACCCGCCTCCCCGCTCCCTCTCCCTCCCTTTATTCGTGACTCACCGACTCTGCCGCAACTCTCCTGAGTCGCGGCCGCTCTCCAGCCTCCTCCTAGGGGTTCCACCACTCCTCGCTCCACGTCTTGTCTTCTTCTCCGTAGTCTGCTTCTTCTCTCCTCGCGTCTCCGTACTCCTGTTCCTCCTCTTCCTTGCTCCGCAACTCCTTTCCTCCTCCGGCTTCTTCGCAACTCCTCGATCCGGTCGCTCTCCCTTTCAACTCCGGTTGGGAAGCACTTCCGGGGTCAGTCCCTCCCCCGTCCGCCGCGTCATCAGGTCCGGATGCCTCCTGTGTGGATAGAGCACAGGGGGGTGGGGTTATCCCTGCGGACTTCCTTCCAGGGCCCGGGTGTTGTGCCGAGTTCCCCGCAGGTAAGCTGTCGTTGCTTTTAGGGACAGTCCGGCCTCGCCGGACGCGCGATCCGAGTCGTGCCTCCTCACAAGCACGCTACAGCCAATGCCAGGCTTCAGAAAGCTAACCACACGCACGAGCGTGTGGTCCGCTTTCAGAAGCCCATACAAGAGGTCTCGGGCTGCGCGAGCAGGGCTACGCACTGCAATGCTAGGCCCGAGACCTAAAAATGGGAGAAATTATACGATTCATATTCTGTGGCAACTGGGAATGTCACGTTTTCTGCTGCCATGAAGCAAGGGAAGTTGCTCATAACTTAGTTACTAAAAGACTTAATATATAGGAATGCATTGATGATATAGCTTTGTTAAATGGTGATGGAAAGCCTAGAGATGTGTTTTGGATGTGAAAGGGATATTTTGAAACTCGTATAAATGTTATTGTGGAAATGCACAAGTTTGTCACCATAATGCAAGATAAAATGGAAATGGTAGCAAACTATGTGACCAGTCTTAGGAATATGGCGACAATATGCAAGTTTAGAGAGTTGACAGCATAGCTCATAAGTTACCATTTATTGCATTGCATGAATAACTAAAAGTTAGAAGAGAAGCTCTTAGCGAGAAACCCTGATCTAATGAGGAAGTCTTTGCTACGCAGGCTTTAACTAATAATCCATATTCTTACAGACCTTGATAAATGGATTTCAATTATACCCCAAAGTAGCTCTTGATGTATGCATTTTTGTTGTTACCAAGTGCTACAAAGACTGACCAGAGCTATTAAGTGTTTACTGTTGTTTTGTGTTCTACTTGCGGTCCATCGTTACAGCCCATGCATCCTATGTCCCATCGATAATTGAGCCCTGTACATATGCCAGCCAATGCCAGGCACTTCACCTACGCCTTTAAAACCAATATGGAAAGCAGGCTATGTGGGTAATGCACAGCTGCAGGGACTGGGAGAAGTGTGCATTTTAACATGGTTTCGGTTAATGCACATCCAGAATTTGCTTTCAAGGCCCCAATGTATTTGGATTGCAGTTGTTGCATGAAAGGGAAGGGTGCTTAGTTTAGTAAAAAATGAATTACATTCACAGAGATTTACAAAAATAGTAGGTTAGTAGTGTAATTGATCATTTTGCCTCATTGTTGGGTTGCAAAAACCAATATCTAGCATACCTGTTAGAGCTGCAGCACTCCACCCTAGATATTTCCTCTAGTTTGTTAGCAGTGAAGAGAAGGGCAAACTGTCCCTTAAACCCTTGTTTTCAGACAGGAGCCCAGTACATAGCTCTAAACTCTCACAGTGGCGGCTCCTCCGCTAAGGCGGAGGAGCGTCGCCCCATTGGTATTTGAGCAGTGTAAAAAATAAAATTATAACAAGCTGTTATTATCATTTTATTTTTCTGCGAGGGATTGGAGCCAGGGCGTGGCTGAGCACAGTGAGGAGTGGTTTATGCATTCCCAAAGTGCACATGATTGTTTGTCCAGCCAAACAATTATGCGGCCTTAGCATGTTCTCTACGGGGCTGTGTTGCACAGCCCCATGGAGAACCTGCTCAGGCTCCTTGGTACTGCCTGAGCGGCCAAACAGGCCGCTCAGAACAATCATGATGCTGCTCATGCGAGAGGCTGGGAGCCTGAGTGCTTCCAGCTCTGCAGAGTGAGGACGGAGAAGAGGATGCAGCGGCGGAAGCTGCTAAGAACATGCGTTAAATTTTTTTTTTTTTTTAAAACCCATACCGAAGCAGCCGCCACTGGACTCTCAGCACTGCTCTAATTGTTTATGAAGCATGAATCTCAGTGTGCCCACAGCCACTGAAAATTGGGAGAGCGATTTCCAGGTCTGCTGTGGATGGACCTTCTCATAAAATATTCCTTTTTTCTGAGACTTACTCCCCATCCTGTTTCTATCGTAAACGCATTAACCTAACTTAGGGCTCTATTACGATGGCGGGCGGACTCACCGCAACGGAATGCGGGGCCGCCCGCCAGGGGTGCGGTGGTCCCGCTGTGCCGATTATGATGCGCCCGCCACAGTGGTGAGCGCATCACGCATATTTTAGATTGCGGCGGGCGGTGCTGCAAGCAGCACCCGCCGCAAAGTAAAACAGCATGTTGTGCATTTGCATGCACAACGTGACAGGCACCGCGCGGTGCCTGCCACCTTGTGCATGCAAATGCAGGGGGGTACCATAGGTACCCCCCATGTGCACCCCCCAACACCCTGGGGGCCCGCAACGGGCCCCCAAAAGCAAAGAACGCATGCCTTTCCATGGCCATGGAAAGGCTGATCTCCGCCAACATCCTGATATGGATGGCGGTGTCTGCAAGACACCGCCACCATATTAAACATGTTTTCCGCCCGGTCGACGAGTCGACCGGCGGAAAAGCGGCGGACGGTCTTTACGTCCACCGCGGACCCCCCCAGCCATCCTAATATGGCGGGGTCTTTCTGGTGTGGATGGCGGGTGGTTCGCCCCCGCCGGGCCGGCGGGGGCGAACCGCCCGCCATCCTAATGGGCCCCTTAGTATGTTAGCAGAATAGGTATGTAGGTCACCGTGCTTACATGGAAATCCATTGCAACCCTTAAGCAGACGTCTTTCTCTTTTCTTCTTGAACAGGTACAGCTATTATAACAGAGCAGAGTGCAGCACTATGGACAGATGGACGCTACTTTCTGCAGGCAGCACAACAAATGGACAGCAACTGGACACTCATGAAGATGGGTAAGTGACCCGTCGGCTGTTCTTGAAATGTGCCTTGTGCAATAATAGATTTCGCCAGGTGTTATGGAATGAAAATGTTATTTGTATAAAATAGCCTTACCTCAGTGAGGTTTCCATGCTATAAAAAAAAATGTATTTCATTCGATAGATCATCTGATAAAAATACTTCAGTTAGCAAAACCATGAATATACTCTGTTGTTCATCCCTGCTAATTCAGCTACGTGTACATTAAATACATCTTTCTGGGACACGTTAAGAAGGGCAAGGGATGATATTGTGGTATCATTTACAGCATTGTTAAGTTATAATGCCAAACTTTAATATATCTGTGTGTATGTACTTCGCTCTGTAGTTAAAGCTACAACTTCACTTCCGTAGGAAGAGGTAATTTTAGACAGCTTCTTACATAGGCACCTGTGGGCAAACTGCATAACTAGTCATTTTTTTAAAGATCGGACAAGTAGTGAATGCAACAAAGCTATAGAGAAGATTCTTAAAGTGTGCTATTGTAGGTAACCCTCCGTACACACCTCCTCTTTCTTCCTAGCACATGTGGGGCTGAATAGGTGCCCCCCAAATTTGGAATGAAGATTGCTTTTGACTTCATGTGGCTCTTTTAATTCAGTGGTCGAGTTCTGTTAAATGATTTTTTAAAAGGTTCATCATAAATTAAGTTCCACAATATATAAGGAGCATTGATCGTCCTGTACTAAAGATTTAAGCAAACACATCACAGCAGCTCCTACGAAAGAAACTGACATAAATCGCCACAAACCCTTGAAATTCTCTGAAAAAGCTTTTATTCATAAGCAGACTATTGTACGAGGGTTGAACACGGAATCTTACTGTAAATATCTCAGTTTATCAACTGAATTTCTTTTTAATCTCTATATTAGGGATCTTAAACCTATCCAAACATAATATAGTACCTTTGTTGTATCTTCTCCTCCCTGCCTCCATATAAAAGAATGAGGTATTTGGTCTAACTACGTTGATAATTATAAAGATGCGAGAGGGGGTGGGGGAGGCTGGGCTGGAGGGGAGGACACCACATCTGAATGCATTCCTATCCTAGCAAGTGGCTGCAACGTTTTTTCACTTTGTCACCACATCCCAGTCAGTATATCCAAGATAAACCCGACACTATTGAACCTATTCTGACAGCGAGGACCAACAAGAACAATGACTGCTGTCTACTGGCAGGTGAAGCTGCACCAGAATGAACCTCTAGTGAGCCTACATATTACTTCTAATTTGCTCTACAGAAAGATACTCTTGTAACTCTATTAGGCGATATAAAGAAACAAAAGAAAGTACAAATTGATGACTCTCCTGCTGACGGGAATCAAAATATTATTTTGCATGTACATGACCCACATACCCTTTCTCTGTTTTGGATAAAGGTATGGAACACTCTGGTGCTGGGAGAACTAATGGCAGCCATGAAAAAGACTTCTACAAAGTATCTGAACACCTGGGTCTGCTGATGGCAGCATGTTATAACGAAATAAATATGTTCAGGAAAACACCAAGTAGAAAACTGGAGTGTGCTCACAGAGAAAGTGCTGTGCCAGAAGCTACCGTCTCTGGATTTGGGAGATAAGGGTCACTGTTGATTGAAGCCTATGTACTGGACTTGTAGCCTTCTGGTCATGACCCAAAGCCACTGGTGACTAAGCTCTGTACCCAGAGCCCCCTGGGCTAGTCGTGCCTATTGGGGCATATGTGCCTTATGTTGGGTTTAGACCGGTACAGATACTGAATTACAGTGCAGATTGTATTGTTCTTTTAACATCTACAGATGATCGTTCCAAAAAGAACAGGGATTGGTGGGGCCTAGAGATTAAAATGTTCCTTTGCCTAGTAGAATTAATTTCGGTAAAAATAGGCCACGAGTCGAATGAAAGTTAGCATTGCTCATCTTTCCTGAGCTAAATATAAGTGGCCATGAGGCATGATTTTCTCTAGGATCAATTAAGCATCCATTCAATTGTCAGTCTGTCCATCATCTAGCCGTTATCCTGTTTTCGAGTCTCATATTCATTTATAGATGAGCAAAAGACAACTGCTGCCAAGCCCTGTAGAAGTGACAGATTGGTCCTAGAAATATTGAAAGTGACAGCCAATAAGAACTGAGGGCCCCATCTAGTTTCCCAGGTTCATACCTGTACATGACACCTGCTTATCCCACACGGTTTGCCTTTTCATGATGCACATTTCACGCATAACTCTAGTTTCACCTTAGCTTTTTTATTACTAGTTGCTAATTCGAGTATCCATGAATACTTGCCCGCATGTGTGCCTCATCACTCAATCTCATATCTACAACCGATCACTTATCCTTGGCTGAGGTTTGCCACCCATCCAACTGTAATAGTAATGATCAAATTTGCTACCATTGCTTGATAATGCTCAGATTGGGCAGTCGTCGCTTTTTTGCTCCCAGTTTCCATACTTCTTTTCCACTTCAACCACAGCGTGTTTATGGAGTCTAAAGTATTACATGACCCGCCACCCATTGAGAGGCCAGCAATTCTATGGACCTTGACATTCCACTCTTTTCTCCAAACCAAATGTTGTATCCTCCCCAGAGTATGGGATGGGAATTCAGAATGCACCATATTATTTTCTACATTTGTTTATTCCAAAGAGGGCAGAGATTGAATGGACATGGAGGCTGAGGTTTTCCATTACTCATTAGAAATGATTTCTCCTCTGATATGCAAATTTTAGAATGGAAATTGATTCTCCACTCTTTCTCCTCCTTGAATGCAATTTCCTTCACAGAGCAGCTAAGTATTAAGTGAGAATGCAGCCAGAATCTCCCCCAGAAGCAACTAAGCACTCACCCTTATATCTATCTACCCATAGCCATCCATGTAAGCCAACTTATAGTATATGTGGCTGCTTGTTTGTTTTGCAGAGCTGCATTTTGTCGTGTGTGAGATCGTTTGTGTTGATGTGTGTGCCTGTGGACTGCATGTTTTAGGGTCATTGTCATTAGGGTACCTGTATGTCCAGAGGACGGTGCGTGTGTGGAATTCTGTAGGTTTGTTGCTTTCTGTGTCTGGGTTTTGGATGTTATGTCTCTGCAAGCATAGGAATCGAAAAGCCACATTTTGTTTGTTATTGCTTGTTCTAATTTGTCGTAATTTCTTTACTTTTCTCCCTACAGGCTTGAAGGAAACCCCTAGTCAGGAGGACTGGCTCGTGAGCATTCTTCCAGAAGGTTCTAAAGTGGGGGTGGATCCTTTCATTATACCTGCAGGTTTGCATGGCAAGATTAATAATTTGTTTTATATTAGGGTTGCAGCCACACTTTTTCCTGTTCTGTGACTCTGTACCTAATAGATGGCATTATAACTAGGGCTCACGGTTTTATGGTATTTATTTCTTGGACGTTTCCATCTGTATTTATCCATATTTCTTTTTTGCTATTGTTTGTTATCTGTATGTATCCATATTTATTTTGAGTTATATGGATAAATGAAGTTGAAACTAGTATATTTCCACATTTATGTGACTGATAAATGTGCATATATGCTTGAGCGCCTGCTAGGCTCCAGTGATAGGAACACCCACAGATGATACTTTAGTGCACTTATATGAAATTATGAACATTTTAGTGTCAAGATTGTGCACATCTAAAGGTGTTTAAGCCACTTTCCAAAAGTCAATTTTTTTTTAACCCCTTACCTGTCATTCCGGACAGGTATTAGCCTGGCATTCATGACTGACAGCATTTAAAATCTCTCAAAAAATAATCCAATTTCCGTTTTTACCCACATTTAAAAATAAATACAGACAGGAAAATAAATAGTTTTCTGTCTTTACTGATTTTTACAGATAAATACAAACGGAAAACAGGGAGCGTTAATTATAACCCAACTGCATGCTACATGATTGTTTTACCTTTAAAAAGTAAAGGGTCAGTGTGTTCCTGACAGAATTCAAACCTTTGACCCTCACACACCGCACTTTAATTTACTGATCTATTTTGCTTGTGATTCTGCTTTCCTTTAAGTGCTACAGTTTTAATCGCTTGACCACTTAATTTAGGGAATGGTGCAAACAGTCTTTTGAAATAGAATTTCTGTCCACTGCTATCAAGCAGTAGTAGACAATAAGATAAATTAAATGGCTTGTACAAAACCAAGGCAATTAGAAATTAGGAAAGCCCTATCTGATTGCTTTAACCTAGGCAAAACGTTAACGATATTATTGTGACAAGCAAAATCATCAAAACCTTTGTCAACTGTGTGTAAAGATGGAGAAAAAAAACTTTAATCTCGATCCAAAATATGTAAAATCATATTAATATTCATTCCTATTTTGGATCGAGATTAAAGTTTTATATATAGCAATACACTGTCAGGGTTAGAGTGCCACATAAACTATGCAAAAAAGAACCAGAGAACTCTGGGTAGTTTCCAAGGTTAGGTGGAGAGCAACTCCTGTATAGAGCACCCTACAACACCAGCGACACTCTGAATCTGCTCACCTCAAATATCTGTTTTTCCTGCAAAGTTTTTAAGCATAGAATTAGCACAGTGCCATCCAGGCCGAGCTAGAAATGGACAGTCTTTTGCCATTTTTACAGCAAAGTCATTAAGCATAGGGTTAGCACAATGCCATCCACGCCGAGCTGTAAAATGACAAAAGCCTTTTTTATCACTCCAGGCACAGTATTACAGCTTTGGATTGTTAAATACCATCCAAGACAACCTGGCATGAATAAAAGCAACCCCTGACGTGTTTCGCTATCATTATAGCTCTTCAGAGAAGTTTAGCTTTGTCCAGACGCAAGGGAGCACCCAGTAGAAGTCCAAGCAATCCTTTCAGGGTTAGAGTGCCGCATAAACTATGCAAAAAAGAAGCAGAGAACTTTGGGTAGTTCCTAAGTTAAGGTGGAGAGCAGCTCCTGCGTAGAGCACCCTACAACACCAGTGACACTCTGAATCTGATATATATATATATATATCTGTCAACAAGAACCCATTGACTTGCCCTAGTTCTGGCACACTCAGGATGACATCCCCAAGACCAATATTATTTTCTGCCCCAGAGGTGAGCGTGCTTTTTTTCACAGCAAATGTATACCTTGCAAAACAAATAAGGTGTAGCAGCCTAATTAGTCAACTTCAGCTTCCTACAATATTACTCTGGCTATCTTCTCTGATAGCAAGGAAGGTTCTCACTGATACATTAGTTACTTCTGTGTCATTCAAGAACCTGCTGCTAGCCTTTAAGGGTTTCTAGGCCAGCAGTGTATGTCTGTCTGCTCTAAAGCACAGTACCTCAGAATGGAATAACTCTTAACGTCCTTCTTCTCTGGGCTAAGCAGATAGGCTACTTTCATCATTGCTATCCAGTGCTCTTCACCCCTCAGTTCTTCTTTGTAGGTGGGCCAGTGGATTCTACATCCAAATCACCCACACTTCACCGAAATGCAATGAATCTGGATGCTGGAAAAATGTCTTGCCTTTCTGTGTGTGAAATTCTTGTAATTTGCTTTTGCTTAGTTGCATGACATTTCTGCAGTTTATGTGAAATTGCACGTAACTATGCAAATCTGCAAATTATAGCTCGAAATATGACTTGTGTAAATTCTTGATGGAAGGATGCATTTCATGCCAAAAATAAGTGCACAAAAATAAAAGCACTGCGAACAACACCTGCTAGCATTCTGTTGTTCCTTTGCTTAACCAGTACATTTTTAATGGGAACGGCACCTAATTACATGAAGTAGTGTAATTTCTAGATTTTCACATAGTAAGAATAATGTGAAATTCCTGAGATTACGTGAATTATGCCAGCGTAAATTTAAATTTCACCCAGGTGTACCCTTGATGTCCCATCAGGACATATCTGAAGGTAGCCTTCAACGCAAGACCTCTGTTCGTAGGCTTCCAAATCCTCTAAAGTCTTCAAAAGAACTTTGCTTTTTATAGGATGCCATAGAATGGGCCTTCCCAACCGATGCAGTATTTCTTTGTTTTCTGGAAGTAAAATTATGGTATGTTTTGCCAGTAATGCCCCTCTTGTGCCAGGTATGCAATGGTCTTTCTCTTGAACACAGATGGAAAGGGAGAGGAGGAGTGGATACATATTTATGGTGGTTAAACAGGAACCAGACAGACTTAATATCAAAATTGTGTCTCTCACCCTTGAGAGAGACACAAACAAATACCTGTGCCTATATGTTTGCATCTGTCTCCATTTTCAGCAAGTCATAGGGAGTAAACACTCAAACGTCAATAAAAAGAGCTTATCCAGGCATTGGTAAATAAAAGTAAAGCTACCGTTTGTGGTAAATGCCAACACCTCTGTCCACTTTTTTTATTTGCTTCTTGCGTACACAGCTAATTCATAACAGACATTGCAGAAGGTCCCCACAACTTACCTTCAGCAATAATGTCTTTACAACTAAAATGATTTTTACTTGCCTCACCCCAATTCACTCTAAAACTAACTAAGCCTAAAATATAACCCTTACCCTAGCACCTACTATGCCCAGGTCTAATCTTAAACCTCTAGCACTATCAATCTATAACTTACCTTAACTGTAAGCCACACTATACCCAAACCCTAACTCTAAACCATATGCTAACCCTAAACCTATGTGTAACTAGAAACCTTAGCCTAGCGCTAACCCTGCCTTCTAAACTAAACTTTATCAAAGTTGTTATATCGCAGCTACAAAGAAGATAGCATATAAACCTCATTGCCTAATAAAAAAGCTAATTGTAGGAAATCATGTTAACTTTTCTTGAAAATTAACTTTTATTTTGTGAGATTCTTTGTAATAAGTCCCTCTATTCTGGATTTGTTGTGCTAACATAATCTCATTTTGGATAACCCTGTACAAACTGAGGGCCTCTTTTCTGGAGGCAAAGGGCCCTCACTGAGAGTCTTAAAATGCAGAGAAAATATATGCAGACGGGTTCTGCATTTGTTGTGCGGTATGTTATGCCCCAATTTTGATATTTGTATGGAAAATTAACGAAATCACCTGCAGTTGTGTGGAGGAAAATGATGAAAGTCAATGAGAAACAGCAAACTACTAGTGCATCAAAATCATAGGCCTGGGCGTGAAATTTGGCTCCGCTCACTGAGTTTGTGGAGTTTTTCCTACTCCACGTAGCATGCGGAGTTCCGAAAAAACTCCGCTCTGCGTAGTGGAGCGGAGTATTTTCCTCACTCACCAATGTTAAGTTGGCAAGCGCGAGCGAGGAAAATCTTACTCCAGACCACCTCCTGGCGAGATGTCTCAACGCGGGCGGTCGCGGATGGCCGCTAAGGCTCGCGTTGAGAAACCTTCTGTTCACGCTGAGGAAGGGGCTGCTCAAGTAGAACATCTACTCGAGCAGCAGAAAGAAGTAGTGCCCTCTTGCGCTGCACAAGGTGCTGTTCGCGCTCATTTTCCAGTGCAGGACAAACACCCAGCTCTAAATATCAGCGCGAACGGCGTGACCTAACTTACTCAGTCGCTTGCAAAACACTGTGTAGCGTGGCTTACTTTTTTGGTCACTTCGCAGAAAAATAACCTTACTTGCCTCCATTGAACAGCCATATAGTTGGTCAAGACCCAGCACCCATCTATCCATTAGATACGATCTAATATCTGGACTAGTAACTGTTACCTTTGCTTTTATGGAAGTATTTAATGGAGCAGGGTTTCAGCACAACTAAAATTGTTGCCTTTTACATAGTTTTACTTCTCTCTTTAATTACATAATAATAGTTTTATGTACCTCTTTATCTGTTGTTTTCAAATGCTGCAAACAGTAGATCTTACTGGTAACCAATGACATGGTGCTCAATTTACTTACGTCTGAGTTGGCTTTACAGAGATTTGAACTTGTGATCTGAAAATCACAGCAGATATTGTTATCCGGGCTTTAAATCGCTGAATCATATTGCTGGCTTTGGCTAGAATAACAAGCTGTTGCAATTGGGCAGTGTGTACTGTGCTTCCAGAACAATTGTTAACTTGGAGCCATTGTGCTAATTTAAAAAACCCACATTGTGTTTATTTTTCTGGCAGATCAGTGGAAGAGCATGTCGAACGCCCTGAAGAATGCTGGTCACTGTCTCATACCGGTGCAACGAAACCTCATTGATGCAATTTGGACAGATCGCCCTCAACGCACGTGTTTCTCCCTCATGACTCTTGGCTTAAAATACACAGGTAGGTAGAACTGAGACAGTACAGTGAAGTACCTGCTACCTTCTCTCTTTGTATTCTATTTAGTCTCCTTCTGACCTGTTTTATGGTGCTTTAATGAAGAAGACACAACAAATATTAAAGCAAAATTGACTTAGTATTAATTTAGGAAACAGTTGTAGCTACATCTTAAAAAAAATAGGAGAACTTGCAGTTGCTTGTTAAAACAGTGTGCCCAGTAGTTATCTAATATTCTGTCACTGTTGTGGTTCATGATCAATATACAGTAAAAAATACTGATTCAATCAATAAGAGCCATCTATTTGGAAGAATAAAACGTAAGAGACATGTGAAGATAGAGAACAATAGACCATATTGTCTGAAACACTTGCCGTAGAGGTGCCTTTTTAGGGAAACAAAAATTTCTTTCACCAAACACCACTTTGGAAAGTATCAGGAGCATGTGTAATGGGAATTTCCTCCTCCCATAAACCGTGGGTCAGCAGGGGCCAGCGAGGGGGCTGCAGCATGTGTGCAGTTTGGAACTGCACAAGAGAAAGCATTATTCCTTTAGTTTAGAGCATTTTGTTCCAGGTTCCCCACCCTGGGCCTGTGGGAGCTATTAGTGACACTGGGAAGCAGATGACCTGCATGAAGACTACACCATTTTCAATATAAAACCACCAAGCGCAAAGCCTACTCTGGAGCATGCCCTTTGTTTCACCCGGAAAGAGAAAGAATATGCATTAGGCATGAAACTGAGACAGTGCATCTAGTTATGCTCTTCAGTGCCCTCAGCTGTATAATTTTTGTCTCGGGTGTCGCAAGAGCTTTGGTCTCTGTTGGGGACTCTTAGTGAATGAGAATTGCTCCCGAAGATGGTGGGCAAGGTGATCATGCAAAGGAGGTGCCATTTTTTTTATGGGTGAAAGGTAAAACAAGCACATAATTTGAAATATGATCTGAAAGGGAAGAAAGAGGATTCTGCCTCCAGAACGCCTTACTGGTGTGACCTGTTGTGCCCGCCACAACCTTCCCTCGCTCCTTTGCTTTGTGGATAGGTCTATGCGAAATTGGATCTTGTGCTTACCCAACGTAGCAGGTGGATGAATGCAAGCTTGTTTTAGAGTAGACTGCTTCAATTTCTTCCAAACAGTGATGTAGTGGAGAGCAATTGTACTTGTTTTTTTTGTTGGCAGCAACAATGCACCACTATATACACAGGGTCATGTCTTGCAGGGGGACATTTGGAGGTGGAGGTGGGAATTTAGTCATCTCCGACTTTAGTCACTGAAGGGTTGTAGTCTGTTGTAATGCACCACCCCAGGAGGCTTCTACTCCTGTAGTCCTCCCTTGGAATAAGGGCAACAGTGTGAATGAGCTACTCACTGTGGGAGTTTTCTTGAGCTTGCATCTTCTGCAACAGCAGCTTGGATAACTCACTCTCTGCAAGCAAGAGACCATATTGTCAGAGCCTTGTATTCTTTCTGCCCTCGAAGGATAACTCAAACACACAAAGGGTGATGGGAGGAATGCTTGCAATTTGTCTAACAACTGGCAATCGCTCCGGATAGCATTCCAAACCATCGTTCTTTTGCTGACCATGCCACCTTAATTTGGACCCAACCATATGCGAATCAGTCTTGACCCTGCTCCAATAAGAACTGTGTAGCCCGAATTGCCATGCAAAGTCCTCCACTGGAACACAAGCAACCCAAGGCTGCTTTCATCTTTATTGGGGCTCTTCAGTCAGGTGTAGCGTGTTTCCAGAGGCACAGTGACCATGGGACCCACGTCTGGGCATACCCTTGCCACTTAGGGCGGTACATCACATACACAAAGGGTGATGGGAGAAATGCTTACAGTAAGTGTAACCACTGGCAATGGCTTGTGTAAGCATTCCAACACATTGTTCTTTTGTCCACAAAGCCACCTCAGTTTGGACCCAGCCATATGCAAATCAGTCTTGATCCGGCTCCGATAGGAACAGTCCAGCACAAACTGCCAGGCCAGGTCCTCTTGGAGCCAGAGAACAAGCAACCCAAAACCGTTTTTGCCCTGATTGGGTCTCTTCAGTCGGGTATAGCTTGGTTCTAGTGGCAGAGCGAGTAGGGGACCCATTTTGAGGCATAACCTTGCCACTTAGGGCGGTACATCAAATACACAAACTTCGGGCTGGGCTCTTCCTATTGGAGCAGGGCCAAGACTGATTTGCATACGGCAGGTCTCTGTCTAGAAAGGCACAGTGGGTAAACAATGATGGCCTGGAATGCAGCCCACATGGTCACCATTGGCTGAGATTAAATCAAGCATTCCTTCCATCACCTTTTTGTTGTTACAGTATACGCCCTAAGTACAACGGGTATGCCTAGACAGGGGTCCCATACTCTTTGTGCCATAGGACTCAAGCTATAGCTCTCTGATGGTACATAAGTAGGTCAAAACCAGTGTGGGGTTGCTTGTGTTCCCATCTGGAGGGGCCTGGTGGGGCAGTTCGGGCTGGACTGTTCTATTGTAGCAGGAACAAGTCTGATTTGCATAAGGCAGCACTCTGTCTAGAATGGCACAGTAGGTGAAAAACGATGGTTGGAATGCCCAGAGCTATTGCCAGTGGATTATTTGAAGCATTCCTTCCATCACCTTGTTTTTTGCAGGATACCTCTCAAGAGATAACTGGCAGTGTTTCAGCCAATCCTCAAAGGAATGTGAAGACAATGTCTAGTAAGGAATATAGCTTGCCAGCTGTCAGAATCTTCCAAACTCCCTGATGACTACACTAGCCTATCGTAGCTCACAGACCAATGAGGGGCAAGCATTCCGTCCCTAGTTTCCATGTTCAGTCACTTTCTGATTCGGATGCTTTGCTGCCCATGGGACCTCCATGATGGGGGCTCAATTTGTGCTGTATGCTACGCAGGGAGCAACCGTGCAAGAGTAGGTGCTCTAGATTCCAGTCCATGATCTGGAGCTGTAATGAATCCCAGGGTAATCCTCCGGCACTAATGATCAGGACTAGAGACTCCGCACAGCCCTACCCTCAGTGTTGGAATCCATAAGACAAATGTAATTCTGAGGTTGCTGCCCAAACCCCTCTGACGTCCTCACTGAGAGGTTTGTAAAGCAGTTAACATATATGCTTCCAACCAAGACTATGCACTCTTTGCAGACTATAAAAAGATCGTCTTCTTTGCTCATTCAACACATGTATTTCTCCAGCATTGGATCTTCCATAGATTCACATGCGTTATTATTCACTGTTGTTGGGGTCCCCAGTAGTTGTAATAATCAGTAAACATCATTAAAATTGCCACATGCCTCTGAACAATGTTTGGTTAGTAGCACATTCACATAATTGAAAACACCCAATATTCAGGCAATCAGGTGAATACTCCAGCATTCTTACTCCCAGTAGAGGCCACCACAACTCAATTTAACACAGTGAATTGTACCTGGATGTCTTTATTCTGGGCCAGGCAATAGGATTTGATCACAATTCCAGCTTCTCCATAGAAAGCAAAAAAAATCTCTCTTAAGTGTCATCTTAATGAGTAGTTTGTTGATGATCTGTATCACAAGTGTATTTGTTGCCTTTGCCCAAAGATTAAAAGATGCCTAATGTGACATTTTTAAATCCTTCTCATCAAAGAACCTCCATGGCAGAGGCAGGTGCCGGATTTTATACTTACAGGAGCACAAGAGAGAATTCTCCTCTTCAGGGGGTGGTTCTTCATGAAGTGCTCAGTCAGCGCCTTATGCAAAATACAAAGCATGTGGCTTCTCTTGAGATGGTCTGGAATGAAACACCTGTACATTTATCACCTGCTCTCAAGAAGTAATTCACTCTTGATGTAGCTGCCACTTACCAGGTAAAACAATGACAACATTGTATGCATACAAACATCAAAAGTGATAAGAAAAGTCTTGTCAGCTGACAGGCAATCATCAACCTTTACATTGTCAACCAGTCTCTCCTCATTAACTGCATCTTCAACGGATACCCCTTCCTTATGTACTGGTACCTCTTCATCATCAGTGGCATTGTTGATGTTCATCTCGTCGACAGTCGTCTCCCCATCTACAGAAATCTTCTTGTTTGCCTTAGTCTTTGCATCTTTGATGCAGCCAACTCATGCTCCACCCATGATGCCATTCGCCTCTAGCACAGATTTTGCAGCTATTCCAATTCCACCATCACTGGAAGTACCCTTAAGCTTTCAAAAGCACACTTCTATTAAAATAATGTAACACTTTCCCATCCTTACATTGGATTTTGAGGAAGATGACGGCAAAGTGGAAGAAATGTTGCCAACATGAAGCAGTCTCAGGCGGCTTACAGTCCACGCCATTTAAATCTACAGTACTTACCTGTATTGAGGCCAATCCTTCAGAAGATTGTTCTATGGATGACCACTATGGTAATCCGTTTCAGTACGAGAAGTCTGGGCCCTACAGTAGCTAGGATCGTTATCAATGCTACTTCACTAGAGAGAGGTGCTACCACAGGCTCCACAAATGGTGCATGTTCCTGTGGACTTCTTCAAATCCTTTCAGCAGCTGATGGAAACGTCTGCTGCCGGCTTACAACAACTAACATGTCCCCTCCCCCCCTCAGTCAACACTGCCAACCACACAACTTTATGTTCTAACACCTTCTCCACAGCCACCTCTTCCCTCCGTTGTCTTCTAGAGTAAGGGGCCCACAAAAGGACATGGGTGGAGACAGTGATCAGGACAGTGAGGAGGAACGCCATGATGAGGATGTTCAGGTAGAAGGAGACACTGACTAAGAGAGCAGGGAAGAAGGTGAATATAACAATACACCTATCAGCAAGGAGACCATACCAGACAATGATCATGAGACACCGCTGCAATCTATTTAATTAGCTGATAATATCTGTAAATAGAGTGGCAAATAAATTTGGCCTGCCACTTGGATCATCAGAGCAGCCCATTAAGTCTATTTCCATCCTAGACTTTCTCTGGCGGGAGGGCACGAAGTTAATGAAAATACTGGCCAGTATTACAACTGTGTTCCTCCTTCTGGACAAAAACAAACGATGGACTGTGAATTCAGCCCCGGCTTGCCGATCAGGTCATCCTACCCACAATTTAGTGATAGCCGTGGTGGCGCAATGAAGATCATGTAATCCCACCACAGTCCCCTCTACTCCTCCAGGTCAGGACTGCAGAAGACTGGATGCACCGGGAACAAGCGTAAGCTCCATATCAGCAAAAGAAATAAATATGGCAAACATTTCTGCCATTCTAGGTTGCTATGACTGCCATATATGGAGCGACATCGCTTCATTGTTGGATTTACTCCCAGAAGACAAATGAGATACTATAAAGGCTATGACGAGGGAAGGAGCTAATGCATCGGCTACCATTATCAATGCAGCGATGGATGTCTTCAATGTGGAATTCTGTCAGTTTCCTGGAGCCGCAATTCTTTGTAGACCAGGATGACTCCAGATTACCTCCTTCCATTTGAAGGTCAGGGAAAAGTAACTGACATGCCGTTTGGTGGGCAGACACTCTTTGGCAAACCTGTGAGCCAGGCAGTTTGAGCAGATAGAAACAGATGCTGGCCTAGCAAGATCCCTTGTGGGCTTTAATTTCACAAGTCCCCAGAATTTTTAGTCCATAGCGAGTCTCAGTCCTACAGAGGACGTTTCTTGCAATATGGTTAGCAGAATAAGCAAAACAAACCATACCATCACTCCTGTACTTGTTCAGAGTTACTCAAGATCACAAAAGCAGTCATACAAATAAAGCCAGCAAAACCTATGCAGAAGGTTGCATTTCTGTGGCCACAATGCATACACGTGAACCTCACACATTTAGGCTGCCGGCTCAACCTTTTTTTATTCTGTGGGAGGAATCTTTTCAGACTGGCACAATATCACTAAAAACAGATGATCACACCCTGCAGTTTATTCAAAAGCGTCCCAGTGTCACTATAGGTCATACAAGTGTGTAAATCAATAAACCGGAAATGTTACATAAGGCAATGAGCATTATAACGTGTAGGAATCACACATTATCCATACTTGTGGGCATTACATGTTAAGAATGAATGGTCAGGAGTAACACAAATTCAGGATATAAAACATAACGCAGTGACTGTGGGTGTCGGTACTGACAAGACTTTTTACTTCCCAAAGGAACCCTTCTTTGTAATCTTAGAATAACAATAGATTGAGAAAAAATAAGGATTTAAACCCATGACTTACAGTTTGTATACAGGTCCTTGAGCCAATAAATAGATCACTGTGCTATATTAGAAGGCTTGAAACTTATGAACCGGAAGTAACAAAATGATCTCGGTGTCAAAAGCAGTAGCCCACTTACCTTTCTAGATAAAATACAAATCTGTGATTTACATGTTATACGATGTGCTTTGCAGCAGCCGCATTAACCCTTGATGCTACTTTGAGTCAAAACTGTGATTGGAAACAAATACAGAACTCTCCCAGAACTTTGTTAATCTCTAGAGTCATTTTAGCACTATTAAAATCTCACAATTGCTGGGTGCACAATGATCTGTGCCGCAGGCGCCTTATCCTTGTAAGATATTTTAAAATGCAGCCTCTTTGTGGTCAATTGAGCGAGCTAGAACAGATTTACTGCCACACATATCCTTGTTGCTAATTTTTGTGCAGCAGATTTTTTTTTAAACAAATGTATAAATTGACTGTCTCTCTCTGCTTTTCAAGCTCTACCCCTTGTGACTCCACCCACTTTCCTCTGCCACACCTTGACCCCCCATTTATGGGTTCCTGGAGCACATTTTTTCCAATTCCAGCACTGGTTCTGACTGAAGGGGTAGGATAGTACTTTTCTTTCTGGGTCACTGCAGCCACTCACAAAGCATTCATGGAAGCTTCACGTTGGTCCCATACATCGTTTAAATTGGCTAATATGCTCATATATAAATATTTAAATGTGTATCCAACAACACAGTAGGAACAAGGACTACATTCCAGGCACTACTTCGGCACTACTTATGAATTTTTGAATCTCTGTTGTTTGTGCTGCTTTGTGATGCGTCTTTGTCACTTCATAGTCAAGATCGCCTAAACAGAACATGTTATGTTATGTTATTAAGCACTTATAGCGCGCATGGATACTCAAGAGTGTCCCAGCGCGAAAGCCAACTGCAAAATGCGGGAGCTGAGAGGAGCTGTGGGTTAATTGAAAAGCAAGGTCTTTAACTGCTTCTTAAACAGCCTGAGATCTTGAGTATTGCGCAATTCATAAGGAAGGGAATTCCAGGCTTTGGCTGCCTTAAAAGAAAGAGAGCTACCCCCCCGTTCGCGTAAGACGAAAACGGGGAATGACTGCAAGACGTAGTGCGGCTGAGAGCAATTGTCTTCGGGGAACGTAGAAGTCAAAGCGTCTCCTAAGATACGGCGGACCAGATTTGTAAAGGGCACCGTGGGCAAGAGTGAGAGCCTTGAACTGGACGCGTTGCACCACGGGGAGCCAATGCAGGTCCCGTAGATGTTGCTTTATGCTTGATCTGCCAGGGATACCAAGCAGCACTCTTGCTGCCACGTTTTGAATAATTTGCAACTTTTTCAGCTGGTATACAGGTAAGCCAATATACAATGCATTGGCATAGTTAATACGCGACAGAATGAGGGCACGAGTCACCATTTCCCTGGGTGGTCTGGGTAACAGTGGCAGGAACTTCCTAAGCGATTTCAATGTGCCAAAGCACACTCCGGCCAGTTTTTTTTATCTGCGTAAAAAACCGGAGGTCCTTACTAAACCAGACACCCAGATTCTTAACCGGGTTGCCAACAGAGTTGGGCCTGGGATACTCTGAGGGCCAAAGATCCTCCCTGAATTGAGGGGGAAAAGACCCATACAGAAGTACCTCAGACTTGTCCTCATTGCACTTGAGCTGAGCCCGTGCAAGCCAGTTAAAAACAGCTGAAAGACAATTTTTGGCTTGATCCGGGGACAAGTCATTTTCCTTCCACGTGAAGAGGAGCTGAGTGTCATCTGCGTAAGCTATAATCTTAGCTCCCAGCTCCTCCGCCAAATAGATCAGAGGAGTAACGTATACATTGAAAAGAAGGGGACTCAAAGTGCAGCCCTGCGGAACTCCCGTGGTCACCTTTTTTGGGGCCGAGGACAACGGGGGCAGCCATACCTGCTGTGTTCTATCCTCTAAAAATGATTTGAGCCAGTCCCATGCTAGACCTGATATTCCAATGTTTGAAAGACGGGCCAGTAGTTGACGATGGGGCACTGTATCAAAGTTGGCAGAGAGATCCAATAAAATCAAGGCCGCTCTCCGCCTGCATCCAAACATTCTCTTATAGCCTCCGACATCTCAACAAGGGCCGTCTCTGTGCTATAAGTGGCCCTGAATCCCGACTGGGCTGGATGAAGGGCACCAGATGACTCAACAAAGTTGGCAAGTTGTTTATAGACTGCCTTCTCGCACACTTTCGCCACAGCCGGGAGACGAGAGAGAGGTCGGTAGCTGGCTAGCGTAGAAGGATCTAAGGAAGGCTTTTTTAATAGCGGGAGCAATTTAGCCTGTTTCCACTCGGGTGGAACTGTGGCGGTCTGAAGCAACATGTTAATAATGGTGTTAACCTCGGAGTTGACCACCTCAGCAACTGCCGCTAGCTGCCTAGCCAGACAGGGGTCGGCTGGAGAACCCGATTTCAATGATTTAAGAATGGGCAGTGAGTCCTGCAGGGGAACGGGTGAAAAACCCGTCAAAAAAGCAAGGACTGAATCAGGGACTGGTGTTATGTCCCGTATAGAGGCCCTAATGTAGACCCGTTCATACATGCCCTAAAATGGACGTATTCATATTTGCCCTAATACGGTCATATTCGTACTTGCCCAATTATGGTCAAAGCCGCATATGCCCTATTACGGTCATGACTGTACATGTCCCATTATAGGCATGATTCCTTATATAGGCATGATCTTTCACCTACATTGGTCCTCACTAGTACACAACGTGCTCTGAGGGCTGAACGTTATCTATTCTGTGGTTTTGAATACAGCAGGGTTTTTCCCAAACACAGGCCCACACTGTACTCATCAATTATGCATGGCTCTCTAGGAATACACCACCTGCATAATATGTATGTACAAAGTTCACCCCTGACGTCTTCCTCAAGTCTAACATGGCCAATACAAACCATACGAAGCAACCAGAGTCTTCAGGGTATAAATATACCACATCTTACCCCAGTAAGACAAAGGGAACCGAGACTTCCATGCTGACACACTGACCAGAGACGCTGAGGCTCCTGCATGCAGTCGCTCCAGCTGACAGCGGTCTAACACAGCCCTTGCGGGGTGTCCAACTCGAGTCCAGGATGGGGTCCCACACTCTCTCTATTCAGGTATGGGGGTTCGACTAAATCCTAGAAGGATTCTTGGCTCTTAGGCAAGTAGACCTACACACATATGCTAGGTACACTCCGGTACATCTAGTTGGGCATCGTAGGAGTACGCACACTTGCATAATGCTTTTATATTCATGTAAGTATCCATGATTATTGCAATATGGTAGAACTGTTCTATCCCTTTGCTTTTATCGTACTGCTGATAATATATCTCTGCTTTTGTCTGCTGACAGAACCCCAAATTAATCCCCACCATGCCACAAAACTTTCATCCTAACTAACTTGTGGTGCTTCGATCGCTCTTCCTATATCCATTAAGAAACGCTGAGAGATCCTTGCACTCTCTCTGTGTATTGGTGTTTCACATTTTACCTGGAAAAGCCTAAAGACTTCCAAATTTTTGTAGCCTTTGGGCAACCCGGTGGGGACCATCCCCTATCGAAACAAGGCCATCAGGATGGCTTTCAGCTTGCATTGTTTTCTGCCAAAGCTAACTGACCTCTGCAAGGAAAGAAAGGACACTCCAAGAGGAGTGTCACTTTAACTGCATCATTCTATATAGTGTGCCCCTCCATGACATCTGCTGGGCTGCGGCTTGTAAGAACAGGCACATATTCACTAAGCTCCAATGCCCAGATATAGGTGTAGCCACAGTTTCTTTGTGAATCAAGCAGTTCTATGCAACCTCTTAAGAGAGGGTAAGTTTTCTTTCTACTTTATTGCTGTTCTATAACTGTTTTCTAGTCTAATTCAAGCATGTGAATCTATGAGATATCCAGTGCTGAAGAAGAAACAAATTGCTTACCTTTGATTACAGGTTTGTAGCATGTGCTGCTGTCGATTTACATGCTCTGCTCACTCCTGCCATCTAGTGTTGGACGTGGACTTTTGCAAGTTGTTTTTCTTTAAAGTAGTCATTGGTTTCGAAAAATATATTTTGACTCCTCCCTTAGCCGACAATCCACCAGGACATAGAGTGCATGTAAGTTTTTTTTTTCCAGCATCAGGATCGGACATTTTTGCTGAAGCTCTGCTGACATTGATGATTCTTCATTCTTTTTGGCTCCTCAACCATTGTCAGAAGAATCATCTACCAAAGCACTGGTGACCGTGTCTTTAAGGTTTTGAACTGCACCAGAGCAGTTCCTTTCCAGGACTCTGGTCATATTTAGAATTACTACTGGGAGGATATTATGGAGTAAATGCCCTTCCAATTTTGCCCAAGATGCAATAGCAAATCAGATCACCATGGATTCTACAGCCTATATCTATTCTCAAAGCACAAGCAGTCTGCTTGCTTAGCTTTCCTGGTATTTAAAAACAAAAAAGAAAATTTGATATCGCTGACCGTGCTGATAGGCTCATCACGAGATGCAAAGTCGAGACTCCACCTAGGTACCGCCTGTCTTTGGGCCTTGAGGGAGCCTACGATGAATAAAATGTCACATAGAGCATTTCACCAGACCAGAAGGTACAAAGACCCGCAGTTTTGACGTCAGAGGGCTCCTGTATTGAGGAAGAGACTAACTCCACAACCAGTTCAAGAGTCCAGGACAAAGACCACACCTAGATCCCCAATTTCTCGGCCAACAAGTGAGGGTAGACCTCCTAGGGAATCAACCTCTAAATGCTTCTCGGCAAAAGACAGACCACTGCTCCGAAGGAGCAGGGCACTGAGCCCTGAGACTGGCCACAAGAAACACCAACCTTCAGATCCACCCTCCGGCTCCCAGCCTGCTTGACCCCAAGATCCTATTTTGGCTCCAGGAAAGTCTCGAGAGAGGGCTACTGAGCCTCAACTCCAGCCAGTGCAGAGTTGACCTCTGAGACTAGCTCCCCTCAAAGCCAAATTCCACCCCAAAGGCCATTGTGAAGCAGACACCAAAACCAGCACTGAACTAGACCTTGATGCTCAGATTTGAGCCATCTCCAATAATTGAGCTGCCTGAAATCCCTGATGGTAACCAGCACAACATCTATATTTATCCTTCTACCAGACAAATCTTGGCATGCCCACCACCTGCTGAGGGGGTCACACACCCACCCACCCACACACACCATAGTTAGTTGCAGGGATAAAGAGATGCTTATCCTTTGAAGAGAAGGTATCTTATGAAGTAGGTAACCTTCCTTACCCAAGAAAAGCCCAGCTCCAGAACTACAGTTCAGTTCCTTCCATCAGCTCCCCTCTTACCAACACATGTACATTACACCGGCTCAATCATCACACAGAAAAGTCTCTCCTCCAGAGACTGTTCACTCTTGCCATACAGACTCAGACCATGATAGTCAGCCTAGCGTTGGAGACCCTTATTTTGAGCTTGCCCCACCTGAGGATGGGTAAGACCCATAGGATAACTACCATATTGACCCACAGGAAGACATTAGTCTATAGCCTTATCCTGCAAAAGCCTTGCCTTCCAATGACACCACCGCATATCATGCTGTAATACAAAGGGCAGTTGAACATCATAAGATAGAGCTACGAGTAGATGATTTCCTAGTAGAAACATTGTCCAGAACAGGCAGTGAGTGCAGTGTTTGCCAATGCCTTAAGGCATGGCGAGATGTGCCACTGAAAACTTTAAAGAGCTTGTAAACGTTCAGTTGGTAACACCAAAGGCGGAGAAAAAATATAAGCATGTGCCTAACGATCCACCATATGTCAGAGACCATGTTCCATGACTCTCTTGCTGTCCATACAGCCAGGAAAAGAGCTGCAGCTCAGCCTTTGGAGGACTTCCATAGGTGTGCCACAAATGAGGGCAACAGCTCATCCAAAAAGGCAAACTGTTATCTGGTGCTCCCTGGGCGAAGCAGACGCATCCTCCAGGCAGGTCAGTACTACTGCTATTCTCCACCGTCATGCATGGCTTAGGGTGTGAGAGTCTTGGGCTTCTCTCCAGAGGTTCAAGAGCCCCTCATCAATGTCCCTTTTGATATGGAACCTCTCTTTGGACATCAGGTAGGCAACAAGCTAATGAAGATTAAAAAAGATACTGACAGTGCAAAACCTATGGGTGCCCTCTAAACGCCCTCTAAACACTGTCTCTAAAAACTTGTTTTTTGACAATAGTATGTTAGAGGTGGAGCCTTCAAAATAACAAGGAGGTTTCCATGAGCAGCACTCCTTTCTGAAGGGTCATACCTCTAAGCCCTATGGTTGAGCTTAATGTGGCAATGGGCAAGACAAGGGTAGAGACAGTGACTTGCCATCCATTTTTCCTTGATCACACCACACCTGTCAAGCGGAGAATTAGGTTATCCTTCCACAGTGGGAGAAAATGACCCCTAATAAGTGGATCCTGTCCACTATCCAGCATGGGTATTGTTTGGAGGTCTACACCACCAAACATATAACCACAGCAGAATGCAATGAAACAAGACCATCTACAGCTATTGCAGAAGAACCTACGTGCACTTGTCACTAAATTGCCATCGAACATCTATCCCAACACCAACAGGAGCGTAGTCCCTGTACTTTCTTATCCTAAAAAGACAGGGCGGTACCTTGCATCCAGTTCTCAATCTCCAGCCGTTGAATCGCTGCTTCCTGTCAGAGCACTTGAGAATGACAGTCCCTGCAGGGCATCACCCCATTGTTCTACACAGGATACCACTTAGCTAATATCAGTTGTTGCCAAGCCTACATATACCATCAATACTTTTACTACGCATGTAATACAGGACGTTGACCTTTACAATATGTTGTATCCATGCTGTTTTTCATGGTAAAAAATATATATATCTCCTACTGTAGTTATAATTAAGACCAATTTTCCATAGAAAAAGCGTTTTTTGACTTGCTTATATCTTTTGCGCCGTTTGACGAATCTTCATGAAATTTCTCCCAAAAAAGTGTCAAGTTGGGTCTTGTTGTGCATCGATAACTTCGGGACGATCTGTCAAGTGGGGGCCGAGAAAAGGGGGCGGTGTAAAAAAAAAAAAAAGTGCTTTTTCCATGATTCCCATAGAGATTTTGAACACAACTACAGCTCGAACCGCTAGACGGAATTACACCAACTTTGTCTGATGGGTAGCTCTTGGTCCAGAAAGAGTGCTTTTTGTTATTTGGTGTAAATCCGTTCAGTAGTTTCCGAGATATTAAAAGAACCCAATGTGTATATATAGGTTTGTGGATCCTCCGACGATCTGACAGTCCCCGTGCTGAAATCTGATTGGCTGCCAACATTTCAACCAGGAAGTGTTGGCAGGCATCTTGGGACTCGGCTACTTGTTTGGTAGACGAAAATACGAAGCAAAAATGTGTTCCCTGTAAAACCCCCTTTTGGATTGTCACTGAGGTAAAGCATATTTTGTAATGTCCATTGATGCCACAAGAATAGCCCGTATCTCCCCTGCTTTAAAAGGGCTGTGCTTGCTCCTCTTGTTTGGTGGGCAATCCTGTCCCGCACAGAGTAAGCCTTCCGGTTCTGCACCGAGCCGAGATTCCACCTCTTCGGCTCCGACCGCTCTGGTTCCGAAAGCCAAAACTAGCTTGGTTCCGAAACCTGTTGCACCAAAACCGAAATCGACTCCCGCTACACTCCCTGAGCCCATTTTAGAGACCATGCAGGAAAGACTCGATCCGAAACAAAAACGAATCTATATAAATCCAGAGACTGGCCGCATTATTACAAAGACTACGTCAGTGCCTTCTACCAAGTGGCAAACCTCTTTCCAAGAAGACATTGATTTGCTGATACCTATGAAGATGAGGAAAAAGGACAAGGCTACCAGTTCTCTGCACCCTGTTCCTCCTTCTCTATCTCATATACTACCACCTCCACCACCTGTACGTTCTCTACCTCACTCACCACAGAATCCCATAATATTACACCTCTGGGATCTCCACATACAGACCCAGGTGCAGTTGGAGGGATGATGACACTTATGGCGCACCACCACCACCAGACCCCTGGCAGTATTATGACATTGACCCCCAGGGGATACAGATCCAGACCTATTACCCTGCCATACCCTCACATCCTGATGATTCTACATCATATCAGCTCATTGCTAGGGCGGCAGCATACCATGGAGTTACACTACATAAGGAATCCATGGAAGAATATTTTTTATTTGAGACATTGTGCACCACACATAGGGCATTTCAATCTATTCTAATGTTGAAAGGCATGATGCGCCATGCAGATGATCCTTCACAAGCTTACATTATCACCCCTAGGGTAGATAAAAAAGATATAGCTACACCATCAGACCCAATTTTTATTCGAGGCCAGCTTCCACCAACCAGACTCCCTTGTTTTTTCAAATGCCAGTAAATGTGCAAACACACAAATTACAGCAGACGCACCACCTCCTGATAAGGAATCCAAACTCATTGATGCGTCAGGCAAATGGGTTGCTGTGCAATCCGCCAATCATTGATGAATTGCAAACACACAGGAGCTGTTGGCCATATGTGACAGAGCTCACTGGGTTGAGATGGAGGAACTCTTCCAATATCTCCCAGAGGAACATAAAAAGAAAGGGCAAGAACTAGTTCAGGAAGGAAAGTTATTTTCCAACCCCTTCATTAGATGCGCACTGGACTCTGCGGGTGCTGCCAACAGAGGCATCAATACAAGTGTCCTCCTGCTGAGGCATGCCTGGCTGTGTATCTCTGGATTTAAGCCAGAAGTCCAGCAAACTTTAATAAATGTCGCGTTTGATAAGGAGCATCTCTTCGGCCCACAAGTAGATGAGGCCTTGGAAAAGATGAAAAAAAGATGCTGAGGTTACCAAATCTATGGGGGCACTTCAAAAACCCACTGCTCTGGGCTCCTTTTGTCGCTCTTCTTATGAAGCAGGTTCCAAAGCGACGTCTACAGAGGCCTCAGCATCCTCCTACAGGTCACAAACCCAATCCTCTCAATCTAGAGGATATTTCACGGGCAACTACAGGGGTAGCAACTTCAAAGGTCGAGGCAAAGGTACACCAACCTGTAATGCCCCATCCAGCAACAAACAGTGACTCACTTATCCTTCCCCCGGTCATTCTACACCTGTCGGGGTCGATTACAGCAGTTTCTTCCCACCTGGCAGTCCATAACATCGTACCTGTGGGTGTTGGACAATTTCCAACATGGTTATTGCCTGGAGCTCATCAGCACTCCGCCCAATATTCCACCTTTCACCCACAGACTCTCTCTGGAACATCAACAACTGTTCAAACAGGAAGTGCATGCTCTCTTACAGGAGCTATAGAGCCGGTTCCTGTACAACATCAAGGGTCGGGGTTTATTCCCTGTACTTCCTTATTCCCAAAAACGACGGCTCCCTATGGCCCATTTTAGATCTACAGCCTCTGAATCACTACATACTATCAGAGCACTTCCATTTGGTAACACTTCAACAGATGCTTCCACTTCTACAGCAAGGCGACATCATGTCGGCACTACACTTAAAGGACACATACTTTCACATCCCCATTCATCCAGCACATTGCAAATACGTCTGGTTTGTGATAGCAGGAAAACATTACCAATTCAAAGTCCTTTCATTCGGAGTCACCTCTGCACCCAGAGTCTTCACCAAATGCGTCACAGTGGTAGCAGCGCATTTACGCAGACTGAACATTCATGTCTTCCCATATCTAGACGACTGGCCTATCAGAAGCCCATACACACCTTCTGTGTTGTCAACACACTCAGATTACCATAAACCTCCTACATCAACTGGGGTTCACTATCAATGTTCAAAAGTCCCATCTTCAACCTTCACAGCTACAAACATATCTTGGGCTATGCTCAACACTCAATTAGGATTAGCTTATCCAAATGCAGCCAGAATTCAAAATGTTCAAACACTGCTACCATAATTTCAAGCCAATCAATACCTGACAGTCAAAACTTTCATGCGTCTTTTGCGAATGATGGCATCATGCATTGCCATAGTGCATCATGCAAGACTAAACATGCGTCCTCTACAAGAATGTTTGACATGGCAGTGGACTTAGTCACAGGGTTGAATGGACAATCTAGTGTTGGTAGACAGCCGCACTCATCACTCTCTACAGTGGTGGAACATACAAAACTTGTTTAAAGGGCGGCCGTTCATCGACCCTGTTCCATAGGTTGTGCTAACAGCAGACGCATCCCTCACAGGTTGGGGTGCTCACCTACAAGATCTGACAGTTCATGGTCTCTGGGACACCAAACACCAGAATCTTTTCATCAACTACCTCGAGCTTCATGCTGTTCACCTAGCGTTGAAAGCATTTCTACTTCACCTCATAAGCAAAGTTGTCTTAGTCCGGATGGACAATATGACCGCCATGTACAAAAACAGGGGGGGACACACACTCTACAGTTGTCACGCTTCTCTAAGACCATTTTGCGTTGGGTAATACATCACAAAATCCATCTGTTAGCGGAACATCTTCCGGGCACAGACAACGATTTTGCCGACCTCCTCAGCATGATGTGACAACAAGTCCACGAGTGGGACCTCCACCCACAAGTCCTCCTCCCATACTTCTACAAGTGGGGGTTTCCACAGATAGACCTCTTTGCGACCGCACAGAACGCAAAATGCCCAAACTTCACCTCCAGGTACCCTCACCCTCTAGCCAAAGGCAATGCGCTATGGATGAGTTGGTCAGGAATATTTCCCTACGCTTTTCCGCCTCTGTCTCTTCCATTTCTGGTTCGGACGCTCAGGCAAATGTCTCTCAACCTCATTCTAGTAGCTCCTACATGGGCTCATCAACCAGTGTTCACCACACTACTCAAACTTTCAGTAATTCCACACGAGAAGCTTCACCTCAACCCACACCTTCCCACTCAGAACCATGGCGAAATCAGACCTCCAAACTCAAAGGAGCTAAACCTTGCGACTTGGCTTCTGAAATCATAGAATTTTGGTATCTAATTTTACCACCAGAGTGCCTGCCCATTCTTAAGGAAGCACATAAACCTACCACTAGAGCTTGTTATGCTGTCAAATGGAAATGATTTGTTTTTTACTGTCGTAACCAAAAAATTGATCCACTCAATGCATCTGTACAAAACATTTTGTTACCTCTAGCATTTACAGTGCTCTGGCCTTGCTTACACTTCCATACGTCTACATCTTGCTGCAGTGACTGCCTACCTACAAAACAGGCAACACTTATCCTTATTCAAAGTGCTGGTTATTAAGTCTTTCATGGAAGGCCTTAAAAGAGTAGTGCCACCCAGAGTACCACCTGCACCTGCGTGGAATCTCAATATAATTCTCGCAAGACTTATGGGTCCACCCTTCGAACCATTACACAATTGCCCCCTCCAATTTCTATCTTGGAAGGTTGCTTTCTTAATTGCCATCACTTCACTAAGGCGTGAGCTCCAGACACTAATTTTAGAAGATACTTTTTCCAACTACATAGGGTAGGATGGTTCTTCGTACCAAACCAAAATTCCTTCAAAAGGTGGTGTCCCCTTTCCACATTAACCAATTGGTTTAACTACTTGTTTTCTTCCCTCAACCAGATTCTATGGCAGAAAGAGCTCTTCATATACTAGATGTCAAAAGAGCATTAATGTATTATATTGACAGGACAAAATACTTTCTCAAAACGAAGCAACTCTTTGTTGCTTTTGCACCCCCTCATAAAGGGAAGCCCATTTTAAAATCTGGCATTTCCAGACGGATCGTTAAATGTATTTAAACATGCTTTATCAAAACCAAACCAACGTTGTCTATGCACCCTAGAGCACATTCTACTCATAAAATAGGGGCATCTATGGCTTTCTTGGGCAACATCCATATAGCTGACATTTATAAAACCGCTACATGGTCTACACCACACACTTTCACTAAGCACTATTGCGTGGATGTTGTAGCATGCCAACAAGCTAATGTAGGACAGGCAGTGCTACATACACTTTTTTTCAAACAACTGCAACATCCTCTGGTTAGCCACCGTTTTCGAGAACACTGCTATACAGTCTATGCAAAGCATGTGTATCTACAGCCACACATGCCTCGAACGGATTATGTTACTTACCCTGTAAGCATCTATTGTTGCCATGTAGTGCTGTAGATTCACATGCGCCCACCCTCTTCCCCGGACACCTGTGGTTGTTGCAGTTATTATCTATACTTTCATATACACGGATTCTCTTTACTAATGCTTACTGATCATCTATTCTCACTCTCTTGGGCGAAAACAATCTAACAATGGAGCCAAAGCCCATGCGCACTGTTACCAAGAGGAGTCACCTTACCTTGTGACTCGAAACACTTCTTCGAAGAAAAACAACTTGCACACATCCAAACCCAACACTAGATGGCAGGAGTATGCAAAGCCTGTAAATCTACAGCACTAAATGCCAAGAACAGATGCTTACAGGGTAAGTCACATAATCCTTATATAGCACTTATTACAACTGACGAAGCGTTGAAGCTCTTGTAACAAGTAGAACGTTACTCCGGAACCCAAGGTTAAAAATAAATAGGTACTAGAGTAGTGCTTCCTTTTTCTTGTAGGATTAACTGTGTTAAATGTGTGCTTTCTAGATCTCATGCCTTTACTCTGGTGTTTCGAATTGGGCTAGATTAATTGAAATGGATGTGTGAAGGAAAGATGTAAGATTTTATTGGGAGTGGTGAACAAGTGCGCCTGTTAGCTGGAGAGGAGTTTGGAAAGGATGTAGGGGAGTCTGTTGTAGTATGAAATGTTTGGGATGAGTTGTTGAGTGGAGGGAAAGTGATACATGGAAGGTTTCTTTACACACACACACACACCCACCCACACCCCCACCACCCCCCACACCCACCCCCACCCCCCCACACACACACACAGACCCCCCACACACCCTCCCCACCACACACACCCCCCAACCCCCCACACCCCCCCACACACACACCCCACACACACCCCCCCCACACCCCCCCCCACACACACACACCCCACACACACCCCCACACACAAACAACCCACACACACCCCACACACCCCCCCCACACGCACACACACAAACACCCCCCACCCCGCCAACTCTCCACTGCGCACTGCCTTCGCTGCATGTGAGGGATTGCCCTAAAGCCTAACCCCCTTATTGACCGTTTGGGGGGTTTGATTATGTATGGTAATTAAATATTGCTTGACGTTAAAGACCCTAGAAATTCACTGGAAAAAAAACAAAGGTTAAAGTAACTTTATCGTTGGGTGAAATGTTCAGTAACAACATAACGTTTTAAACTCTAAAAACCACAGAAATTCACCAGTTATACTTATCTCAAGTAACTATAACTCATACCCTAATGTAACTAGAACTTGCACCCTCAGCATGCACTGCTAATTTCCCCACATATTACATCATTCATAACATATGACATCATTGATAATATCACTGCAACATTTGCAGTGAAATTATTGATAAGAAAACTGTGCATGGTGGGGCGCGGGTTATAGTTACTTGAGATGACTATAACTAGTGAATTTCTGTGGTTTTTAGAGTTTAAAACGTTACATTGTTACAGAACATCTCACCAAATTATAACGTTACTTTAACCTTTGTTTTTTCAGTGTATATATATATATATATATATATATATATATTAATTCCTGCCCCAATCCAAGTACCTTTCTAACCTTTTACTGCTCCATCCTTTAGCCTTGCCTAAACCCTATAAACACTAATAACCCTTTACTACGTGTACCCTTAGCCATCCCCAAAACCTAAGACCCTTTAATACCCTGTAACCATTCTCTGTCATGAACCCTAAGAACCCCTTACTACCCCATACCCATTCCTGAATCATTCCTGCCCTACCCATTCCTGAATCATTAAAACCCTGTACCGTTACCCTTACCCAGTCCTGAATCCTAGAAACTCCTTACTACCCCCTACCCTTAATTTACCAGTTCCTAAACTCTTAAAACCCCTTACACCCCTTTAAGCCTCTTAAAAATACACTTACCTGCATAGTAAAGTTCCACGTTGTAAAGTGCCAGAAAATGGCATGTGTGGTACTTACCTATGTAGTCACCGTTCTGTTGTAAAAGTAACATGTGGTAATGGCACATTTTAAAGATTGTATACCCACATGGAACCCTCCACTTCAACAAGGCCTACTTCCACATTCCCATATATTTGTCACCTCACTATAGCCCCGAGAGTGTTTATCAAATGACTAGCGCTGGTAGCTTCACATCTGAGAAGAGATTCTGTTCACGTCTTCCCATATCTGGATGAATGGCTGCTCAACAATGGCAGCCAAAAACAATGCCTAGCACACACTTGGGCAACAATGTCTCTGTTACACTGACTAGGGTTCACAGACAATATGAAAATGTTTCTTCCAGAGTCACAGGAGATAACAACCGTTCCCAGGAGCAGTGTTAAACTGTTACAGGTAAAGCATACCCAATTTGTGCGAGAGTGATGGCAGTTCAAAAGCTGTTACCTCTTTTTCAGCCATCATGTAAGCTTACACTAATGAAATTATTGGGAATGATAACTTCATGTATAGCAATAGTGCTGCACGCGCATCTGCACATGCTTCCTCACCTATAATGTCTGACGAGGCAGTGGTCACAGGCAAAGGGTCATTGACCGTATATAGTGTGGGTAGAGCCCAGGATTCAGCACACCCTCTAGTAGTAGAACAACACAAACGTGTTGCTGGTGACCATTACCAGAGATGTCTCACTCACTCATAGGGTGAGGAGCACATCCCAAATACATGAATGTTCAGGGTACCCATATGTGACAGCAACAGGATCTTCATATCAACTACCTAGAACTGACAGCAATTCAGTACTTGCCGCTCAGAGCATTTTACTCTCTCATTCGAATTAAAACAGCCCTCGTAAACACTGACAGCATGACAGCCACCGAGAACAATAACTTAGTGAACCTGTTAAGCATGGCACATTCCCAAGCCCACTAGTAGAAGATCAGTCTCCACGTATTTCATAGTTGTTTTCAGAAATGGGGCACAACCATAATTAATCTGTTTGCCACTGCGGAAAACGCAAAATGCCCAAACATTTCCTCCATGTACCCGCAGCCAGGTCCGTGGGCAATGTGCTATGGATGAGTTGGTCAGGAATATTTGCTCACACTTCTTCAGACCACACCTCCTCGCTCAGCCTCAGTCAGCTCAGACATACGTACTTCAAGAAAACGCACCTAGTGATTTGACACCTGAGGTACTAAATTTTGAGTACCTCAGACTACCTCAGGAGTGTATGCAAATTGTGCATGAGGCATGCAAGCGCTCTACACAGACTTGCTGTGCCACAAAGTAGAAAATGTTGCATATTACTGAAAAATGATAGATCCACTTAAAATAACAGTGCAAGGTATTATGTTACACTTCTATTCACTTACACTTAGTCGCATAGCTGCATGCATACAAAACAGACAACACTATCCCTGTTCAAAATACATGTTGTAAAGGCCAAAGCTTCCTTTGGCCTCTTCCTGGAAACTTAAAATAATCTTAACAAGACTTATGGGGCCTCCGCTTCAACCAATGCACTCTTACAAAATACAATTTCTGTTGTGGAAGCCTGCCTTCCTAGTTGCAGTCACCTCATGAAGGACAGCCAGTGGACTGCAAGCAATAATAGAGCCATTTATTACAATACATAAGGACAAAATTGTTTACGTGCAATGCCAACATTTCTTTAAAAGGTGGTTTCCCTTTTCCATGTAAATCAGTCTGTTGAGTTGCACATCTTCTTCGCGGTCCTGGGAACAGAGGCAGAAAAGGGCATTACACACACTAGATGTCAAAAGAGCACTAATGTACTTCAGGGACAGAACAAAATTCATCCATGAAACAGAGCAGCTCTTAGGTGCTTTTAGAAACCACACTTTGGCAACCCAATTTTTAAGGGTGGCATTGCCAGATGGATTGTTAAGTGTATACATCCATGTAATGCTGAAGCTAATCATGCCCTGCTTGTGGTGCCTAAAGCACATTCCACCTGAATGAAGGGATCTACCATGGCCTATTTGGTAAATATTCCCATAGCAGACATTTTGTAACACTGCTACATGGTCCTCACAACATGTTCATCAAGCACTATTCTGTGGATGTTCAAGCCCATCAGGATGCTTTGTTTGGCCAGACTTTGTTAAGAGCCTTGTTCCAAACATCTGTATCATCCACTCTCTAACTACCGCTTATGGGAAAGACTGCCCCTGTAATCATCTGTTTGTAGCTTTAGGGCGCCCTTCCAAATCCCTGAAGCGAACTTTGATCCAAGTTGTTTAACAATAATTAGTCACTGTGCACATTACATTAAATTTGCTTCTTGCTTCACTATACTCTACTTAAATACCCATTTGGGGAACGGGTGGTGAATCTGAGGCAGTGGCTTTGTCCTGGTGCATTATAGGCCAAGGGAGGAGTCACTAGATATCTTGAGACCGTAGATTTGTGTGAGGAAAAACAATTTGCAAACGTCCTTTCCCAACACTAGATGGCATGATTATGCAGATCATGTAAACCTACAGCACTACTAGCTACAAAAAGATGGTTGCAGGATAACATTTTCCTTCTCCAGCATTGCTATATTTCATAAATTCACAAGTGACCCACCCTCCACCCCGGTCTAGGGCTCAGTGTTCACTACCCTTCCACTTGTGCTTTGAAATATAAGCATTGTGGACATAGATGGGGAGTGAGAGTCCTGGGACGTTCACCTGATTGACTGAGGCTTGGGTGCTTTACATTGATGTGAAGGTGCTAATAAGCAAGCACTGTTCTTAGGCCAATGGCTTTTTTGACAATCCTTATTGCTGTCTGAAATACTTTTGATTCCCACCATGGTGTCGGGTAATAATTCAAGCATGAGAAGCCATGAAAGATGCCAATACTGGAGAACTAGTTACATGTAACTAACTTGTTTCATATAGAGGTCCCAAAACCATGAATAAAATGGATTCATTGAAGAAAACATTCCTTTACCAACGTGCCTGAAGAGGTTGGATTTGGAACTTGATGATGCCTCCAACACAGAGATATAAGAGCGCATTCTGTTGTAGAGCTTACTGATGTCAGGAGGTAAAAGAATGCAAATTAATAATGTCACTTGGAAACGAGTAAGCATTCGCCCTATATTTTTGTTCTGAAATGAGCACAGTTGAGCTAATATGTGCAGAAACTTACCATATTATTAACTGCACAAAAAGCTCGAAGTAATGTGATTTTAATAGTCTTTTTTTTGCTTAATGAAATTCTGCACCCCTTTATTTATATCCATGTAAGGGGTGTCTTTTTTTCCTTTTCAGTTTTTTTAGATTTGTCATTTACATACATATTAAAACACCACCAATAATATAGAAAAGTGTTGATGAGTTCGATAAAACCCACAAGTAGCGTCACTTTTTACGTTGTTGGTTTCTATGAAAACAATCTATGGGTATGAGTTATGTAGCCCCCTTCTTGATCCCGTACAAAAGGTTTTGAGGAGCTTATCGTCCTGGGTTTTTCTTATCCTGGCTATTTGATCCCTCAAGATGGTGGAGGATTAAAAAAAAAAAAAAATTGGTTGAGACCCATAAGATGTAATTCTATGTCTGGACCGGAGTCGTGGATTATGCAATTCTTTCTTCACTTTATCAACAGCAGGCATTTCACAGGTTTTAGCAAACAAACTATCATTCTCATGAAACCTTGTGAATGCAATAAAGAAAACGGAAACATCCAATGGGAGAACAGTCCCAAGTACCAACCAATCAGCTTGTCACAATCCATAATGTAGTCCATCATCTGTGTCCCCTTGACCTCTTTCTTCGCTGCTCGCAGCCGAGATAAGTGTTGTTTTTTCTCTCCTCTCTGAAAAGTGGGAAATGTATTGTGTACTGTTTCTAGTATAATTACTTGACTAATGTGAGCGTTTATTGCCGATACTTGCTAATGTGAGCGTTTATTGCCGATATTTGTTTTCTGACTGCAGGAACGCTTTGCGCTCCTTCACGGCCAATCTGTAATGTGGCTTTGCAGTGTGGTCCTCCTGCCATTTGGTGGCTTTTGCTGACGTGACTGTCAGGCTGTGGCGAACGCTCCGAATTCCCTTCACATCGGGATAGGAGCTGCGCGCCGATGGTCCACCAGAGCCTTGCCGCCTGGAGAGGTGACGCCCACAGTGGGGTCTGTATTGCTGATCGGGCCGCTCAATTCTGTTTGCTGATGGCCTGCAAGTGCAGGGTCCGTATTTGCACGAGAGTGCTGCATGCCCACGACGGTCCATATTCATAGTCCAGGTGATTATGACCTGTGGGGACACTCTCGAAGGCTTAGACAACCCTAAGAAAGAGTGCACCAGGGTTGAGGTGTCCTCAGGCCTGGACCCACCTGCAGTGTGGCTTTGCCCACAAGAGAGTTTGGCTGACACCCAGCCTCCCACTATAGCAGCGCTTTGCCTGCGCTTACCTAGGTCCTCAATCATAGCGGTGGGCCACAAATATTTAGTGTGCTTATCCCTGATTGTATTACAGTGCTCTGCCTGCCCATAATACCTGGACCCCTGAGGCAGCGCTTAGAACGCAATTTTGTTGTGCTTTGTTAGCTGCACTGTGCTTCCTCGCTTCAAATGGAATTTGTGAATGATGATCAGAGGGAAGAGGATCCCCTCGCTTCACTCCCTTGGAATGATGAATTTTATGATGCCGTGGATGCATCTATTTACAGGGCCCTGTCTGAGGCTATGGCTCCTTTAGAGGAGCACTGCTCCCTTTAGATTGCACAGGCTTGTGCTAAATGGCAGGGACTACGCCAGATCCCCAGCGCCCCATGGCTCCTCGGGGGGCCTCCTCAGGGTCTGATCCTACACCAGCGAAGCGTCACCATGAGGCTGGCATTGACCTTGGTACTTACGACCGACTGAAACAGGCTTTCCTTGCCAGTTGTGCACCCCTCCTCCTCCCTCCTGGGTCCCTGCGGGTTTATTCGAGGAACCGTAACCCCGGGTCCCCTGGCCGTCCAGTTGATGACAATCAGGGGTACAGATGATGGGGCTGGCCCCTCATGCAAATGGCTTCCCTCCTCCGACCCCCTGCCTGCTGCCTCCGATAGCCTGGGGGTCAGTTCTGATATGTTGGACCCCGACGATATCTTCCACCCCCGGTCTTCCAAGTGGGCCCTGTCCAACAAAGTGGTGAACTATGTGGTGGGCACATTCGGAAGCCGCTGGAGAAGGAATCCCGCAATTGTTTCAGAGCCGAGTGCCCTCGTCCCTCCCTGGAGGGAAAGCTGACCCATACGCCGAATATAGATCCCCGGGTGGCCACTTTGCTGAAGAAATTCATGAAGGACCCGAAGAAGGGGATCGATAGGTCCTGGCGGGTATGCCAGGGCACACTCCTGGATGCCCTCGGCCCTCTCACTAAGATACTGGACATGGCCGAAGAAGCCAAGCTGTCCGGCTCCTTAATTTCCCCAGAGGCGCGGTTGGAGTGGGCCCAACGGGCAATCATTTTTCTTGGCAACGCTAACTGTGCGTCGCCGACGGAGCGTCGCTGCTCCTTGTTGATAAAGGTCGACCCCAAGCTTGGGGACTTGGCCGACTCTGAAGCTGGGGCCATAGCGCAAGGAGAGCTGTTTGGGGAACCCTTTATCAAAGAATTTTGGAAAATTCATAAGCATATTCACCTCCTTGGACAAGGCCCAGTCCTCAATTAAGAAAGTGTTTCCCTTCCGTGTTTCCCACGGTGCCGGTCGAGGTAGGGGCCGCTCGACCGGCCACCTCAACGCTCAGTATCCTCCCAGAGGTCAAGACTCCCGACAAGGCTAGTATCAAGACCAGGCCCGATTCGCCAACTTTTACCCAACAAGAAGGCGACGTGCCAGAGGAAGAGGGGCAAGTGCTTCCGCCATTCCCAGTGAGTGTTCTCCCTTCTAAAAGTAGGGGGCCAGTTGGCAAGTTTTTTTCTGGCCTGGACTTCCATCACAAAGGATCCGTAGGTCCTGCAAACCATGCAGGGGTTTTAAATAGAGTTCTATGGCTCTCCCAGGCAGGACGGCCGTCTGCGGCCCCGACAGTTTTCGGCACATGAGTCCGCCCTGGTGGACAAGGAAGTTGCTTCCCTCCTGGCCAAAGAAGTGATTTCTCTTTCGACTCCACTTCCCCGAGACTTCAACAGCAACATCTTTCTCGTCGACAAGGCCGACGAGGGTCAGCAGCCAGTCATCAACCTACGCGAGTTTGACGAGTGGCTCGTGAATTGTCATTTCAAGATGGAGGGGATCCACCTCCTACGGAATGTACTGAGATCCCTGGATTGGATGGTGCGTCTGGATCTCGAGGACGCTTATTTCTTCATTTCAATGTTTCCTCCCAACAAGAGGTTCCTTCAATTTTTGTGCTCCACCACACCTACAAGTTCACTACTCGGCCTCTCCTCCGCCCCGTGGTGCTTAAAGAAGGTACTCAAACCTATTGTGGAGTACCTAAAGGCGCAGGGGATCTGCCTGAACGTCTACCTTGACGACATCCTTATGATGGCCTAGTGTCCACGCAAGGTGTGTCATTAACGAGGCCAAGTCCCTTTTGGTTCCATCTCAGAAGGCGGTGTTTCTGGGCTTCATGATCGACTCTATCGAGGCTACTCTGAGCCTTCCGTCTTGGAAAGTGATGAAGATCCGTCACAAGTTGCGACGTGCCCTAGCCGGACAGTGGGACTCGCGGAGGCAGGTTGCTCGTCTAGTGGGTCTTCTGTCGTCATCCATCTGGCCAATACCTTCCGTTCAGCCATTTCAGTTGAACATGTTCCGGTGGAAGGATCTCCGATTGGGAAGCATCACTTTGTATACCGCCTATTACGGGGCAATAGACTGTCTCTTCCCCCAGAACCCAGGTACTCTGTACTCTGGTATGTCAATCAGGTGCTTAATCTGTTCTTGTAATGGCAGCCTAACTGTTTTTTGTCTAGAAAAGAGCTTTTGGCCAAACTAGCCATGCTACTTTGCCTGATCTCCTGTAGACTGGTATCGAATGTGCAGGCTCTGGATATCATGGGCTAGACCTTTTCACCATCAGGAGTGACCTTCACGCTTTCCTGAACAAAATGTAACACCAGGGAAATTTCTTACTCCGCTTTTCCTGACTCCCCTAAGTTGTGTGTAGTGGAATGTCTTAAGGCATATGAAGAGATGTCAATAGAATTTCACCCTCCGGGTGAGCGCCAACTCCTCATCGATTTAAGAATGCCACATAAAGCACTATCTTCTCTCAAAATTGCCCAGTGGGTACAGTGGGCAATGCAGGTGGCAGGTATTGATTTGTAACTTTTTGGAGCCCATTCGGCATGCGGGGCAAGGGCCTCGAAGGCTTTTAGTTTAGGTTCCCGATTGGAGGATATTCTCAATGCCTCAGATTGGTCTTAGGACTCTACCTTTAAGCGGTTCTATTTTAAACCGGTATTGGATATGGCTCACTTGGTTATGAGCAAGCTTTAAACTAGCATAATCCTCGTCTCCAGTCCTGACATAGAATGAAAAATGTCATAGCTATCGTAACGGAAAGTTTCAATTCTATTAAGGACTCTGAGGCGAGGATTATCCCACCCGGGGAACTATGATCTGACTGACCCTCCCGTGACTAGTAAGCATTGAGTTTTTTGTTATGTTCAGTTGCTCCTTATGTGTCTGTAGTTTGCATTGCTCTCAGCTGCCTAAAATACTGTTTTTTCGCAGGTGTTAACCCTAATCGTGGTCTCCTGCTAAAATTGCCCTCTGTTGTAGGCATGGAGATGTGTAAACAGGACGTGTGAGCACGGTGCAATGGCTGGACTCTCACAACGAAAGAGGCCAAGGGGACACAGATGATAAACTAGGTTATGGATTGTGACTAGTTGATTGGTTGATACTTAGGACTGTTCTCCCATTGGATGTTAGTTTTTTTTCTTGCATTCCCAAGGTTTCATGGGAATTGTAGTTTATATGCTAAAGCTTGTGAAATGGCTGCTGTTGATTAAAGTGAAGAAACAATGGCATAATGCTCCCCGCTGAGTCCTCAATAGAATTGAAACTTTCCTTTACGATAGCTAGGAAAGTTTTCATTCAGCTGTTCTTAACCTGCGGTCTGGGTACGCCTGGGGGCCTGCAACATCTGTTATGTGGCTGCTTAGAAAATGTAATAATATTAACAGATTAATAAAGTGTATATAAATTAAAAAGCAAAATATAAATTGACAATTTTAAAACATTTGGTAAATATGAAGGAATTGGAAATTGGAGGCAAATAATTAACTTGGTATCCTCAGATTGATTTGTGGGATCAGTGTGTAAGTGCAGTAAACAGGCCTCAATTGATGTTTAGTAAAGTTCCAACCTTCCCATTTAAATGAAATGTTGTTTTTTTTTGTTTTTTTTATGTGTATTTGTGAATTAAGATATTTCATCATTTGCTTATTTGTTTGATGAATACTTGTAGCAGTATTTTTAGGTCTCGCCTGAGCCAGCGCATGCGCTGCTCTGGCGAGACATTTAGTGAGTGGGCTTTAAAAAGCCGACCACAGCTTTTTGTGTGGCATAGAGCGTGCGGTTACGCGCACAGTTACGAGCAGAGGCGCCATCTGGCTTTCCTCTCGCTCTCCCAAGTGCGCGCGCCTCGCTCCGCCTCTCTGTCTTGCTCGCGCTTCAACGCCCCTCCCCCACCACAAAGCGCGTCTCTCGGCCGCAGGTCTTGTTGCTCCTCCTTTCTGGCTCCCTTTGTTTGTCGCCCTGCCCTTTGCTTAGTCACTATACCTGTCTTCTGTTTCATGCTCCCCCTCGGCCCTTTCTGTCCTGAGGGCAGTTTACTTGGCAGTGGAAGACGGTACTTGAAAGTAATCAGCAGAAGTCCTTCCCAAGCTGCCCTCGTGTCCTCGTCATTCCTCTCTCTGCCTGTACTGGAGCTCCAGACCATCTCCTCTGTGTTCGGCTCCGTTCCGATTACCTCAGTGTCCTCTACATCACCCGTTCTTTCACTCTCGCTTTCTCGTTACATGCCCATATACGTCTCCCTTCATTTTCCTCCACTTCTCCCAGGCCTTGTGCTGTCACCTTTTTTTTGATCATTCCATCAAGTCCCATCCTTACTTTCTCTACCTTCTCTTTTTGACACCCTGCTGCTCTGTGCTTTGTTTCCGCAGCGCAATCTCACTTTTGTCCCTATGTTGATTTCCCTTTGCTGTGTCCTTTTGCTCTTCATTTTAGCCAGGTTTCCACTGTTGCTACATCTCCGGTTTAGCCTATTCTTTCCTCAATTACTCTCTCCTTCCTACATCTCCTCCTCCTCCCTTCTCCATACCGCATCTTTTACATTCTGACATCTCCCTCCTCCTTCCTCGTTCTCTCCTTTGAGTCTCTTGATTAAAAGACAACATGTTATGCTGCACTGTAAATGTCACATAGATGGAGCAATTACTTGGACGTAACTGTATATAGACCTGTGCAGACGGGTAACAACATGGGTGGCACACGAAATTGCTACAATAACTTGAGTTGTCCAAACCTCCCCTTCTATTCCAGAAGGCACCCTTCCCATCAAGTACCTTTTTAATGCAGCGCTCTCTGCGTGCTTGTAATCATATTGTTGGCCGTATTGGTTAGAGGTGCGTGCATCGTTAAGTCTTACATCCCCAGTCTCCTGGTGCTAAAGTTCTCGATATTTAACACATACACACCTTCCGTTTTCAGAATCCATGGCTGGTGTTTCCTGTGTCAAACAATCATTTTGTGATGTAACTGTGAGTCAGTCGGGAGCACGGACTTGTGAATTTCTCTCATCTCCACCTGATCTGTTTGATGAAGGAGTTTGGTGGAACATTTCGCCATATACTTTGAAGTATATGGCTACCTCCCCATGAGCCACGCATGGGTGACTATAATTACTGGTGCTGGATGAGTATGCTACTCTGTGATTTCAACTCTTGACCATTTTAATGGAGGTCCTGGTAAACCTGTTTCTAGGTTCGGGAACCTCTGCTCACACCAGGTACTTCTGGGTTTCGAAGTGCAGGCTTAATACTCAGAACCATATGTTAGCGATCCAATGTTTAAGTGCGCTTCACAGAGGCTCATGAACGTTTTGGGGTCGGTTGAGGAAGGGGTCATTACTAGATGTTTACTTGTCAGGTATTGCCTCGTCAGTTGTTGCAGTATCTCATCCGTCAGAAAATGACACGGTTTCTGATAGCTGATGATGCTCAGGAACAATCTTTTGGCATGGTTACCTCATTGCTTTTTGTAGGGGGCTTGCACTCAGTAGCATTTAACAGTGCCATGTAAACTGTATTTTGCACCCACTGCCCCATCCTTTACAGTGATTGCTCTCAGTCATACATAGTGTAGTTAATAGCCACTGCAAAGAAATTGTGCACGAATTGCTTTACACAAGGTGTTATTTTTAGCTTTTGCCTACAGAGCTTGCAAAATCTCTTGCTGCTGCAGCAACAACAACAACAACAAAACAAGCATTGGCATAGCCAATAGGTCTCACCTTTGGGACCTTATAAGTGTTTAGCCATGCAACAGTGATGTTGTTGCACCAAGAAAATTGTGCTGCATAACTAAATACTTATAAGGTCCCAAAAGCGAGACCTATTGGCTATGCCAATGCTTGTTATGTATTGTTTTGCAGTTCAGTTCATTGAAATTGCTTAGACCAGGGTCTCTGGCTTCCAGTATTGATTCATTAGAGGTCCCCAGATTACAGTAATGATCCAGTTGGTGTCCCCCATTTCAGAATGATTAAGTGGGGCTCCACATAGTCAAAGGTTTAAGAAACACTGATGTAATTCATTGGTATTACTAGTAAACTTGGTTACTGGATTGGGGTGAGAAATATATTGAATTCGAACACGGGGATAATGTTAAATGGCTTGGCAGATTCCACTAATCACTTATTGTGCAGTAAGTAACCAAAAAGAAACAGGCAGAGGACCACATTTGTATATTTTAGGGATCACTAGAAAATCTTTTTGGGGGTATTGAAGCCCAAAACCACGGCTCTGCCTGCTGAAGTAAATTTGTCCCACATTCTTCATAATAGGTTCATCATGGAAGGAGAAGATAACAGCCTTACGTTCAAAAATGTCAGAAAGAAAAGTTCCTTGGCTTGTAGTCACGGCCCTGGATGAAGTTGCCTGTAAGTACCTTATTTTTATTCTGTTTTCTAGTCTGAGATTCCCTTCTTTCCATTTACTAATGCATTATTGCCATCCACCATTTTCTATATTTCTCACACCCTTTGTTTGTTGATTTCCCCTCCTTTGATAGCAATGTTGGCATTATGTTTGACTGTTTGTTTATTTTGTTTTGCGTTAAATTGCTCAAACTAGTTGCTTTCCGCTGCTCAGCATTCATCCGATTTGTCACTCCTCACTTTTGACCCTGCCCTCTACCAAGAATCCTCTGACGCTTCACATAAACAGAGTTATTTTACCGAAGTCCAGGTTCCCTCCTTAAGGGGGAAGGTCCCATGCTTTCATGCTGATTCAAAATAGGGTCCAACACACTGGTGTGGAGTTAATGGACAGAAACTTGCAGCACAAACTCCGGAAACGCAATTGTCTTTAGACAGAATCACAAGCACAGCCACTGTTTTGTGATTAGTTTACACTGACGGCTTAATAGCTGTGCTGTTTGTGGATCTAGCTCTGTGTTTAGTCCGGACACAAGGAGTGCAGGGCGCATGGACAGAAAGAGGACACTCGGCTAGGATCTCTTTACCCTTTGTCTCTGCCGTACAGCAGGGAGCCTGGGCATTGCCTGGAATGGTGCCATTGTAATGAGGAGAGTGGCCAACATCAATAATTCAGTATCCTGTGTGTACCTTCTGCAATTACTTGGAAGGGAGGAAACTTGCTCAACTGAACTCCCTCAACATTCCCCTCTTCTCCAGAGAGTTTATTTTTCATTTGTCTGGGCTTTACCTTCTTCTTTATTGATAGTGTTTTGATATGCACCGTTATCTCACTCATGGTGTAAAATTAGAAACGGCAAATCATTTGCCGCAAATTACATATAAAAAGGTATTCCCTCTGTTCTTTATTGTTTAGTTATTTGTCAGTCCAGCATTAAAGGAGCCAAGGAAGCAGCCTAGTACTTAATCAAAAACAGTCTGAAAAAATCTCGGTGGAAGAACACGTTCTAGGAAGCTGTGCTCCGCCAGTTTATAGTCTTAAAGTGGAATTCATGGTTTGATCCGTTTGGGGTATGAAGAGGCAGTTGGAAGCCAGTCAGTTCAGTTCAGTTTAGAAATACGTTTATTTAGACCATAGGTCTCCAAACAACATAAAACATATGACAATAAATAATTAAAACACATCCAAAACAATTTCACTAATACTTTAAAAGAACAATTCCTACCTCCCTCCCACAACATACAAATTAAAATCTCATAAAATTTCCAATGAAAAACACAGTCTCGGGCATAACTGGTGTTACAGCCTAAACACAATTTACTTAGAGCATGCCCCACTTTATTTCCGTGCCAATTTCTATCCAACCATATGTGGTTCCAACAAGGTCCTTTTACCACCTTCATATATTTTGCCATAGCAATTGCTATATCGAGGTATGGCATGTCAGTAAGTAGTTTAATTGCTAGCAGGCGCTCAGTTATACCATATTTTAAAAAGATGGGTCGTAAAAACAGTTTACGCTGTGGCACAAATTTTTGGCAATCTAATAAAATATGTAAATTGTCACACTTAGGACCTAATCCACAGCGACATTTACCATCAGATTGTACCATTTCTGCTTTTCTATTTACATGTGATACCCAGTAATTAACTCCTATCCTCCATCTGAGCACTTCGGCTCTCAAGCCGGCATTAGGTAGAGTATCCAAGTAAGGGTACCACATTTCATTCTCCCAGCTATTCATCATATAATGAACTGATACTTTCTTACTCAGGTATATCATATCATTTTGCCTGGATACTTCTCTTCCTACTGTTCTAAGCTCCCCATTTGAAGCTTCAACCGAGAGTGTCGCCTGGTCAAATTTCACTTTTAGGTTTTTACACATTGTGCACAACTTCGTTCTAGTCTCACTGGCCCATTTTAAGTCACTGTGCAAAACCTCCTCTTTACACCATTGTGATACTTTTGTAACTTCCTCAGATTCTAATCTTTTCCAGAATCTTAAAAGGGCCACTTGCACCTGCACATTCCATGATGTTAATCCTAGTTCCAATCTAACTGCCTGTATCATAGAGGAACTAGGTAATGACAATAAAGGTTTCAAACAATTCCCTTCCTCAATATCCCAACTGGTCTTCCCATTCAAACACAAGACTTCGGCACCATACTGCACTGTGGGGGTATCATTGCCTTATAGGCTTTCAATAATGGTCTGTGTGACATATCCCCATAAATTCGGTTAAATTTTCTTAGCCCACATCCTGATGTATGGGCTTTGGCACTCTGGGCTACCAAATGAATATCCCATTTTAAAGACTTTTCGAACCAAATACCAAGGTATCTATATTCATTCACAATCTCTAATTTGGTAGAACCCAGATACCAATTAAAATTCTGGATTTTTTTCCCAAAACATAGGATTTTAGTTTTATCCATATTTACAGTCAGGCGTTTAACCATACAATATTCGTTAAAAGCAGTTAACTTCCTTTGTAATCCAATCTCCGTTTGGTCAAAAATTACCAAATCGTCAGCGTACAACAGGCAGGAAAGATGTTTCCCATTCATCTTAGGGCTGGCACTTCTATTCACTTCCAAGGTGGCTGGGAGATCAGCTAGGAACATTGCGAACAATAAGGGGGCTAATACACATCCTTGCCTAAGGCCATTCTTAATCGATATTTTAGGTGTTAAGGCCCCGTCTATATCTTTGATGACTTGCGCCCAATTATGTTTGTGTAACTCCTGGATGATTACCAAAATCCCCTCTGGGATATTATATTTTCTTAGGGACTCCCAAAGACGTCTCCTATCCACTAGGTCGAATGCCGCGCGGAAGTCAACGAAGCAGCAGCAGCATAGCTTCCCCTGCTTTTCCATAGACTTCCGCGCTACTGCCCACAGTGCAAAACAATGATCGATCGTGGAATGCCCATTCTTAAAACCTCCTTGTTCCACTGGCACGATCGACCGCTGTTCCACCCAGTCTTTCAAACTACCCAGAATTATTTTGGAAAATACCTTTTCCCCAATATCCAGTAAATTAATAAGTCTATAATTTTTTGGGGCTTTCCTGTCTCCCTTCTTATGGATAGGTCTGATTACTGCTCCCCTCCACTTTTCAGGGATCTGACCTGACTCCAATATTGCCGAAAACATACAGGAAAAAAATTCCGTCCACCAATCTTGCTGGGATTTTATAATAATAGCTGGTAAGTTATCAGGTCCCACGGCACGGGTTAAGATTAAACTTCTTATGATATTATTTACCTTTTCTGTTGAAAAAAGAGGTTTTAGATCTACCACCACCTCCCTCCAGAGACCAATATGCCCACCTGCCACTTCAACATCTGTTCCATATAACTCCCCTAAATATTCTTCCCATGCCGCTTCCTCCACTACACAGGGCATTGCCCCGTTAACCTGACCTGATGCTTCCTTTATCAAGTTCCAGAACTTACGCAGGTTTTTAGATTCAATAATTTCCAGCAAGTTTACCCAGCATTTCTCTTTATAGGCCAGTCTGTTTAAAGCTTGGTTGCTGTTGTGAAATGTGGTCACATTTATTTGCTCGCCCTGTCGAGAGTTGCTCCTTCCCGCCATTATAAGAGGAAGCTGAACTAATAATAATAATAGATGCACTGGTCACGTGATGCAGTCAGTACTCATTCGCAAAGATCCATTAAACCACTGGCTCTTAACCTTTTTACTTCCGTGGACCCCCACTCAGGGCCTGATTATGATTTTGGCGGTGTGGCAGCAGGGCCACCACCGCCCCGCTCCCACACCGCCAAAGTCCACCGCCGGCTGCCTACCAGATTACCAGTTTTCTCGTTGTCTGGTGGGCGGTCCCACGGCAATGGGAGCGCCAAAATCCATTCCTGCACGATATGGACTCTGTAGTCCATGCCTTGCAGGAAAGGGGGTGCATGCACACAGGGGGGCACAACAGCCACCCTGCATGCATCCCCATGGCCTGAGGCACCAGGGGTCCATGTAGGGCCCCCTTAGTTCCCTCACCGCCAGCCTTTTCAGGCGGGCCCACTGCCATAAAAAGGCTGGCAGTGAGGAAACTCGTAATATGCTTGCAGCACTGCCCGCATATTACTGCCTCACACCGCTGCAACACTGCTGGGGAACGGCGATGCCCCGGTGGTTGCTGCAAGCCTGCGGCGGTCTGACTGCCAAACACAAAATAGGGCAGTTGGACCTCCAGTGCGGCGGTAGCCGCCGCGCCACCTCAGATTTGGCGGTCCTATGGAGCGCCAAACTCGTAAATACCCTTTAATCATTACTGGAACTCATTATGGGGTCCCTTGACCACTGGTTTAGAACCACTGCATTAAACTGTTTATATGGTTAAACCTGTTTAAATTGTTTGTTCTTTATGTTCTTTTGTGAAAATACTTACGTAAACTGCGTGTATGCAGTATTTACTTCCCTTTATGTAAGGCACTCTGACACCCGTTGGGTCTTGTTCGCGCTGTATAAAACTGCCCAAGCCCTCCCTGCGATCCCACCTGTCTCACTTCCTGCATCTCCCGGCAGATTTATGAAGGGATGCCATGAATTCCTGTGTTTAGTGAGGCGATGGGTAAGAGGATTAGATTATCCACTTTACAGTGTAGATACATCTTGGTTTGTACCTTCTCTTACACTTTGTGTTTGCGCTGGACCCAGAAATATATCACAGAGCAGCAATTGCCCGAAAATATTCACACCAGTGGCTATATTTTTAGGCGATCTGCTGGGTTAAACGTTGGGTGTGTTTTGTAGTGCAATGTATATTGCTTATTTTCTTCGCTTTTTATAAAGTTGTGTTCATTTTCTGAGAAGAAGTTCTAAATAAAGAAACAAAGCTATCTGAATTATGAAAAGAGCCGAAACATTTCCGTATCTGTTAAATGTTTCTTTAGGCTAGCTTTTGGCGCCATCATGTGATGGAATAGATGTACTGCAAGTGAACGATGTACCTTGAAAGTTATTGGACGAGTTCATTTGGACTACTAATAAATTACCTTTCTTTCTGATTTATGACTCCCACAGTCCCCGTTTCCTTTGTTTTTGTATTATAGTTATTTTCTCGTTCATGCAACTAATTTTTTTCATTCACTCCAATTTCCATATTCTGCTTTATTACTTTTGAAAACCTCAACAAGGCTTTTGTTTTTTGTTATCTAGGGCTGTTCAACCTTCGCGGCTCAGACATAGAGTACAACCCCTTGTTTTTTGCCTATTCCATCATAGGAACCGACACAATCAGGTATATATTTTTCCTCCACTATATAATGGCTACCCTAGCGAAAAATGCAAGTGGTTATCGTAGATGCATTGCTCTTATCTCTGTAAACGTTGCTGGTATGTAGGTTCAGAAGAAGGAGTTAAGAATCGAGCTTGGCGCACCCTGAGGTTAAGACAAATCACTTGTATGTCCCTCATTAATTGTGTTGTGGATTGAGTGACATTGGAAAACGTTTATTTCTTGCACGAAGCGTGGCGTAGTAGAACACCTTTATGATGTATATGTTTTTTTATTCTGCGTGTGCTCTTCGCTGCCTAATGCTGGGTGGCAAAAGGCAGAGCGCGAGAACGCCTTGCGCTGTTAATTGTGCACGAGAACGCCTTGCGCTGTTAATTGTGCACGAGAACGCCTTGCGCTGTTAATGGTGCACGAGAAAGCCCTGCGCTGTTAATGGTGCACGAGAAAGCCATGCGCTGTTAATGGTGCACGAGAAAGCCCTGCGCTGTTAATGGTGCACGAGAAATGGCTCCTTATTAACTCATTAAGCTTTGAGGCTTTTCCGCCTCAAGGAAGAGCCCTTTTTGATATTATGGAAGCACGGGCTTAAGACTTGGGGCCAGATGTATGATGGCCCTGTTCAGCGATTTCCTAATTGCAAATCTTTGCGATTCGCAATTAGGAAATGGCAAAACAGAATGCATGAAAGTGTGTTTAACACTTTAAGCGATTCCTAGGGGATTGCAAATGACCTACCTCACGAATATTAATGAGGTAGGTTGCAATTTGCGACCCCCTAGGAATCGCAAAAATCACAGGGATGGTGGCCTGCTGGGCTCAGCAGACCACCATCTCTGTGATTGCTTTTAAATAAAGCAATAATTTTTTTTTGAAATGCAGCCCGTTTTCCTTAAAGGAAAACGGGCTGCATTTCAAAAACAAAAATGAAAAGTTTTCTTTTCATTTTTTAAGAGCAGGTTGTGGTCCGTGGGACGACTGCCTGCTCTTAAAAAATGATGTTACTAACATTCACAAAGGGGAAGGGGTCCCTTGGGACCCCTTCCCATTTGCGAATGTCTTACCACTTACTTGAAGTAGGTGGTAAAATGCCAATGTTTTGCGACCGCATTCACGGTCACAAAACATTCATGCATACAGTTAGGATTCGCTATTTGGAAGGGACGCCCTAAACACGCCCCTTCCAAATAGCGAATTGCAAGCCCATTTTGCGAATTAGTAACCGGTTACTGAATCGCAAAATTGGGTTTGCTGCATCGGAAATGCATTTTTTGTGATCGCAAACGGGCCGATTCTGTGATTTGGCCCATTTGCGAGGAGCAAAATGCTTGATGCATCTGGCCCTTAATAACTTTTTCGCCATAAAAGATATCCAGGCCAAATGTGCTTCCTTTTTTTACCCACATGTTAGGGATCCTAAAGTTTCCAAATTTGTTAGCGAATCGAGGACTTAGACACAATGTAGCATTTTTTTGTTTAAATGGGAAAAAACAGGTGTGCAAGTGTGTGTGTGTGTGTGTGCTGAAAATGTCATCAACCAAAAGTTTGCTGTGCTACGATCACCCTCTTCCTAGCTTTCAAGAACAGGTAGAGGTGTTTTTAAAAACATTTTTTTCACCACAGTTGTTGTGGTTTTGTAAGCGCTGGTCAATATTTGAGGGAGGCAGAAGGATTATGCACCTTGTATTGAGACTGCCCACGTGCAGATCCCAGTCTCTGATATCTGTTTTCGCCAGTTTATGGTGTGGTGCCAACATTACTAGAGAAAGGTACTTCGGCATAAAGGCATTACTGAGATCATTCATGTATATATTTATGTCCCATTACAGCTATCAGGAGTTTCCCGTCTAACCTCCATTGCACAACTGGAAGATCAGTAGCAGTTCTGTGCAGTGTGCACCTGGTTCCCAGGGGTGTAGCTTGGTCAGTAAGATGGGGGTGGGGGCTGAGCTTCATATTTTACGACAATCAGGCTGGCATATAATGTTTAAATACATTATACGACAAGCAGGGTGCATGAGAGGGGCCTAAGGGTCCGTGAAAAGGGAGAAGAATGCGGATTGGTAGAAGTAATAAGAGAGAAAACACAATATTTTGTAAAATATCAACTATTTTTGACGACTTTTTTTGCAGAGCGTGAAAGAGTCTGTGTGCTTTTTTGTCTGTGTGTATGGTAAATATTCTTGCTGAAATCCTACTGACATCGCACAATACCCAACTGAAAGCACCTGTACCCAACTATTTATCAGAAAATACATTTATTAGGGGGATGTGACACCCCAAACACCCCCCCTGAAGCTACGACCATGCTGGTTCCAAAGAATTCCAACTCTTTCAAGTTCTTGGTGAAGTAGCCTGTGTCACGCCTTGTGTCATTATAATTGCTGTGGCCCCTGAGGTTGCTTAGGACATGGTGCTTAATGTCTGGTGCCCATGTGAGAGCATAATATACTGTGAGACAACGTGACGTATATGAAGCTTGTGTTCCGTGAGTTACTATTGTTGCTGAAAGGATAGTTTACAAATCTTAGCACAGACCTTTTCACTTTTTAGCTGTGGGTTTCTCTGATGTTAAGGGCAGAGGTATATTCATCTCTCCAGATAGCTATCAAACGTCCCTCAGACCAAGTTATCTCCGGTTGAGTTCACTTCTGTCACCACCTATATAAACCAGTCACAGGGAAGGTATCTCAACAGTCTCATAGGAACAATTCATCAGGGTGTGATTAGAAGCCTTAAATAAAGGCGGATGTTTCTCTTCTAGATGCAACTTTAGATGCATGTTATGCTTTGTTAACAGAAATATATTTCAATACTTCTTCCAGGCTGTTTATCAATGGTGAGCGCATGAATGACTCTGCAGTTAGAGAGCATCTGCTCCTTGACTCACCGCCGGCTGCTGAGTTCAAGATCCAGGTCGAGCCATATGAGTCTGTTCTGCAGGTTCTGCAAGCCATCTGTTCCAACCTGGCACCAAAGGAAAAAGTGTGGATCAGTGACAAAGCCAGCTATGCATTAACTGAGGCCATCCCCAAGGTTGGTATGATTTTGTTTATTTGATAAAGAAACTGCTGAAGCTGTTGCGAGTGTTGTGCCATTTCTCCATTTGATTAATTTTTGTTCTGTGAGGGGTATTTTTTCTATTACATTACCAGTTGCAAAGTGCAGGGGAGTGAAGTGTACATACAATTCCATACCCCAGACGTGCTTGCATGTATGTAAGGAAAGGAATTTTTTTGCATGGTCATCCCTCTATTTTTGAACTGATGCTGCTGGTGTTTCGAGTCTAAGTGCACCGGACCCTGCTGACTAGGTTTCAGTGCATGTGCTCTGACCCTTAAAGTGAAATGTGTAATTGGCTAATACCCGATTGGCATATTTAACTTCCATATAAGCAGTGCCTTATTTGAGTCGGTGGTTTCCGGTGTTTGGCACCAGCACTTAATTGTCAGCACCGGCGCTTGTGACAGCCTTCCACAAGGTGGCGCTGTCTGGCTAATTTGAACTGCCGCCCAAGACATTCTTATAGCTTTGGGGCCTGAAATAGTCCGAATTGTTTGACTTGTAGGAAGGTGAACGTTAGTAGTTGTGTTGATACTATCATTGCAGCATGGCAAGGGCAAAGTGAGGTGCAAGTGGCAGTGACCTCCTGACGGGAGCCCTGGCACTTATATGTTTTACTAATTAAGCACTGCCTATAAGTCCTTTATATGGTACCAAGTGTACCCAGGGCTAGTAAGTTAAACGTCACCAGTAGACTGCAGCACTGATTAAGTCCCAACGGCAGTGGCAAAGTGAAAACATGGCTCTAGGTTTTTCATCGCAGCCTAGTTGGGCAGCTTTTAAGTTGCGCACCTGACATGACACAATAAATACTTTTGCTAGATCAAAACCTTCCTTTTTAATATTTATAAGTCACCCAAGGCGAAGGCCTTTTAAGTCTACAAGGCTGAGTGCTAAGTATTTAAAAAGGACATGTTGAATGTAAACATTACATGTCCTGACAGTGAAAACTCAAAATTGTTGTCTTCACTGTAGTAAGGCCAGTAGTCCCATTGGCTAACATGGGGTTTCACCTTTCACTAGCCCTCGCGCTAGGTGCTAACTTTCATTTGGGACCACTATATATAGTACTTCAAGGTATCAAATTAATTGGTGCTTTAAACCTGATTAATTGCGGAAGTCTGATTTAAAATAACTTTTAATGCAAAGGTGAATTTAGAAAGTACCCACTTTCTTGCCCCAAGATTCTAGTAGCCATTTCTGATTAACTACTGCAGTTGTCACCCGAGACAGCCTACTGCCCTTCTGCCAAGAGCTGTGAAGTGCTCTCATCAAGGAGAACAAAAGGAATATTGGTGGGAAGATGTGTGCACTCCTCCTGCAGGATGGTCAGAGTGTTATGGTCACAGATGCCCCAGCTTGAAAAGGACTGCCACCCTGATAGGCAATGTGAGTCACACTACAGCCTACCCTTCCTTTTGTGTAGGTTGACAAGAGGGGGGAAACCTGTTGCAGAACTTGTTTTCCAGGAGGGGTGGCTAATTATATTGAACATGGAAGAAGTCCTGTCATCTTGATTTAGGCAGAGAGCTGCACTGTGGATTGTTTAGTGCTAACCTCATAGGAATTGATGTAAACATGATTATGGTTGCCCCATGGAAATTATAGCCCCCATTGGCTAGTGGGTCCTCCTGACACAAAAACTAAAAATTGGCTAAACGTGACACCCCTGGTTTCCAGCCTCAGAACATCTCTGGATTCGAAAAGAACAGAAGGTTTGCACATGATGAACCTGTGAACCTCTTAAAGAAAAGCTCCATGAGGAAGACTACGCCTGCTGCACCTAGATAGGACTTCAGAAAGAGAAGGGCTTCTCCTCCTGTTGAGTCCATGGAAAGAGAACCCAAGAGCTGGACCTTCTCCAACTGGTGCTAAGGACCAGTGAGTGTACTGTAAGGGTTAGTTGGCTATCCCTCTGTTATGCTTCAGGGACACAAAGACAAAAGAAGCCCTGCACCTGCAAAGTATCCAGCTGGCCAGGTTGCCCAGGACTTGTTCTTGACTCCGCTGGTGTACTGGAAAGATCAAGTCTTAGCTCCCCAAGAGGTGCCTCTCAGGTCATGGACCTTTGAGTAGTGCTAGAGTGAAGTCTTTCTCACCACAAAACTGCAACATATTGCGAACATTCTTTAAACACCTAGTCCAAGACTCATAGACTACAGCTTGTTACTGGTTCATTGATAGCCTTGAACATCGATGAGAACCACGGTGTCCCTGGACCCCTGTACTTTGTGGATCTGTCGAATCACAAGGTGGACTCAAGCTGCAGAGGACTCCGTTGACGTCACCGTCGACGAGAAAAAGAACCAGAACAATTTAAAGTGCAAAGGTAAATTCTTGATTGGGACGAACCCAGTTCCCACATCAATCCCCGACTTACATCATAGTCAGCCTGAAACTTTGAGTTTACTCCAGACACTCGCATTCGAGGCTCATAGACTGCTGCTAAGAGTGAAAAGCAGTGATTTACTAACTTTTTAAAACTTTTCCAAACTTTTTGGAGGAAAAGGCATTAACTTATGGAAACCTTACAAGAAAGGTAAATGGTTCCCTTCTTCTGATTTTTGTTGTTTTGGTGTCCATTTAAAAATAAAAATACAACTGTCTTTATAACTTAGAGTGGGGATTTTATTGTGTTGTATCTCTTATGTTCGAGGCATATGAGCTGTAGATCGTATACTTGTGCATAGATCGCCATCTGGTGTTGGGCTCGGATGTTTGCACTTTGTTTTTGTCTTGGAAGAAGTTCTTTGTAGTCACGAGATAGGTGACTCCTCCTTGGGATCATAGTGCGCATGGGCATCGACTCCACCCTCAGATTGTTTTTTTCTGCCATCGGGTTCGGATGTAAATTGCTGCGCTCCGGGTCGGTGTCGTACTCGATACCCCTTCGACGCGTAACCCCTCACCGCTCGACGGTATTGTTTCAATCGCGTTACCTTTCGACGCACATCCAAAGTATCCATCACAACTTCGATTCCAGTCGTTCACGCGGGCCGTTAGGCCCATCTGCGCCATCAGGCCCTGCAGTCAATGGAAAGAACTCCATTTAAAAAATGCCCCCTGTGCGATGCGAAATTCCCACACACTGATCTCCACGAGGTCTGTAACCTCTGCTTCTCTCCCGAACACGAGAATAAAGACAGCGAGGCGTGTGCTTCATTCCGATCGAAAAAGACCATACGTGATCGCCGGGCTCGACGTCACACAATGTCTCGACCAACGGCTTCGGCGCAAGACGACATCTTTGATGCAGGCCCGAGGCTTCACAACAACAGCAACCAGATGATGAGAACATCAGCGTCTCCGAAGAAGACCACTCAGATGCCGAGGACCAAGAGATTACTCCAGGGCAACGGACTGTGAGTACTGACCTCAACGCCCCTGCCCCAACTAAAACTCAACATAAGGCACCGGTAACACCTTCACCTTTTGGGCTCAGGTTCACACCAGGACAAAGCTTCCAATGCCCCGCCCTCGGGCCCGGGTCCGAAGCCCAAAATAAAGCCTTCCGGCGACTCGGAACCGAGCCAGTCGCTTACTGGTACCGACAAACAATCCCTGGCACCGAAACAATGGTCCAAAATAGACACAGTGGCACGCCCTGACACATCGGCACCGAAGACGGCTTCGACGCCGAGCCCTTCGGCACCGAAACACGCTGAGAACAAGCCCTCGGACCCGAAGAAATCTCGTAAAACTTCGGAACCGAAGAAAATTTCGCAGTCAAACTCCACCGAAGCACAAGGAGACCAAGACCCCTCCTAAAGCTACACAAACTAAGTCAAAGCACCACTCGGAGACAAACTCCTCGGTGCCGAAGAAAGACTAGGGCTCCGAAGAACTGTTTCACCCAGATCCACCGGGTCCGAAACAAAAGACTTTACACATTGACCCTGTTACAGGTCAAGTAACAGCATTGCCATCTAGGAAGAGGAAATTGGACACCTCAGAAGCACCTGAGCTACCCTTAAAAAAAAAAAAAAAAAGGACATGGCAACTTCACCTTTTAGACCCCCCCTCACCCCTCCAGCACTGCCAACTGTGCCACTTTCTCCAGCACACTCTCCACTACCTCCTTCCACACCTACACCACAGGATGAGGAGGATGCCTTGGAGGATGGGGATGGGGGGGAGATCCATAAGGGGATGACAACAATGATGACATCCACAGTATCCCACCACCTGACCCCTGGGTGTATTATGATGAGGCCCCAGATATACCTGAGCCAGACTCATACCCATCTAAGCCATCCCCTCCAGACGACAACATAGGCTTTGCACAACTCATAGACGGAGCAGCCAAATACCATGGGGTAGAATTACACTCACCCCCTTCTGATGAAGATTTTCTGTTAGAGACTTTCACACAGACACAAAGGGCCACAAGTATTTTACCTATGCTCAAGGGTATGATTAAACATGACCCTGATGCATTTAAAGACCCTGTCAGGGCTAGAGTTCTCAACCCCAGGGTTGATAAAAAATATAAAGCAGCTCCAAATGATCCAGCTTATATCAAAGGACAGCTCCCTCTAGATTCTCTAGTGGTTACAAATGCACGTAAACGGGCAAACTCCCAGACAACAGGTGATGCCCCTCCGCCAGATAAAGAATCTAAATTACTGGACGCATCTGGTAAACGGATTGCGTCACAGGCGGCAAATTACTGGCGTATTGCTAACGCCCAAGCTTTACTAGCCAGGTATGATAGGGCGCATTACGATGAACTGGAAACATTAATGCAACATCTTCCAGAGCAATATAAGGCAAAAGCTAATGACCTCATACAGGAGGGAAAGCTCATTACCAACACCTCCATTAAATGCGCTCTTGATGCAGCGGACACAGCATCTCGTGCCGTTAACACAAGTCTTTTACTGCGCAGACACGCATGGCTACGCATATCTGGTTTTAAACAGGAGGTGCAGTCTCAAATTCTTAATCAGCCTTTTGATCAGGAACACCTATTCGGCCCTACTGTAGACACATCTTTAGAAAAGATGAAGAAGGACACTGAGACAGCTAAATCTATGGGGGCTCTACAGTTACCAACAGCTAGAGGCTCCTTTCGTCACTCCTTTTATAGGGGCGCCTCCAAAACCATTAGTACAGACAACTCTTCGTCCTACAAAAACCCCACTCAAACTTCCTCTAATAAAGGGTATTTTAGAGGGGGGTACAGAGTCAATAACTCAAAAGGAAGAGGCCGCGGTAATAACACCCGCTCCTCCCCCACCACAAAACAGTGACTTCCCACCACTTCCCCCCGAACATTCCACTCCAGTCGGGGGAAGACTATCACAGTTCCTACCTGTCTGGAATTCCATCACCACAGACAGGTGGGTGAGACAAATTATCCAGTATGGTTACTGCCTGGAACTCACCTCTACTCCTCCACACATACGACCCAGACAGCGTCCCATGTCCACGGAGCATCTCACCCTTCTCAAACAAGAGGTTCTCTCTCTATTGCAAAAGCACGCAGTAGAACCTGTTCCCATACACCATCAAGGCACAGGGATTTACTCCCTTTATTTTCTCATCCCAAAAAAGGACGGTACTCTCAGGCCAATATTAGACCTCAGACCGTTAAACCTGTACATACAATCCGACCACTTTCACATGGTCACTCTCCAGCAGATCCTCCCATTACTCCAACAAGGCGATTTCCTTGCCACCTTAGACCTCAAGGACACCTACTTTCACATTGTAATGTTAAAAATATTTTTAGAGCGCACTTACACCAAGCGGTTTCATGGCGCTGAGGGCGGGAGGGCGACAGTGGTGTGATGACAGAAGCTTTACTCATATGCCTGAGAGAACAGAAGGGTCTTAAGAAGTGTTCTGAATTGGGCGTAAGAGGTTACTGACCTCAGTTCAGTGGGAAGAGAGTTCCAGAATTGAGGGGCCAGGAAAGAGAATCTGCTCACAGGAAATATCTACGGTTTGTAGTAGACGGTCAGCACTATCAATTCAAAGTGCTCCCCTTCGGGGTAACTACAGCACCCAGGGTCTTCACAAAATGTCTCGCAGTAGTAGCAGCTCACTTGCGAAGATAACACATTCATGTTTTTCCTTACCTCGACGACTGGCTTATAAAAGCCAAATCACGCAGCGATTGTGTACAACACACACACACACCAAACAATCCAACTTCTCCATCGTTTAGGATTCACAATAAACCTCACCAAGTCACATCTTCAACCGTCCCACACCCACCAGTGTCTAGGTGCCACAATAGATACTTCCAAAGCCCTTGCATACCCCAATCCAGTCAGGATGGCAACCATGCAAACTCTCATAACAAGGTTTCAACCTCAACACTCACTACCAGCTCGAGTGTTTATGCAACTAATAGGAATGATGGCCTCTTGCATTTTTATCGTACCTCATGCAAGACTCCAAATGCGTCCCTTACAAGAGTGTCTAGCACGTCAGTGGAACCAGGCTCAAGGTCAGCTTACACATCGCTCTCACACATCGCTCTCTGCGGTGGTGGAACACACAAAATCTTTCCAAAGGGTGGCCGTTCCTAGATCCGGTTCCACAGATAGTGCTCACAACAGACGCATCGCTCACCGGCTGGGGAGCTCATCTCCTAAACCACACCATTCAGGGTATGTGGACCCATCAGCAAAAAATGTTCCACATCAATCACCTCGAATTACTGGCGATTTTTCTTGCACTGAAATCATTCCAAGTACACCTTGTACACAAAACTGTCCTCGTCCGCACAGACAATATGACAGCAATGTACTGTATACAAAAACAGGGGGGGACACACTCTCTGCAGCTTTCACGCCTAGCGCAAAGCATATGGAGATGGGCCATTCCTCAAAAGATATACCTCCTAGCAGAACATCTTCCAGGTCAACAGAATCAGATTGCGGATCTGCTCAGTCGTCAAAGACAGCAGATCCACGAATGGGAACTTCATCCGCAAGTTCTTCATCCGTTTTTTCAGATGTGGGACCAACCAGATATAGACCTGTTCGCCACACATTTAAACGCAAAATGCCCAAGCTTCGCCTCCAGGTATCCACACCCATTGTCCAAAGGCAATGCGATATGTATGAACTGGTCAGGCAGATTTGCGTACGCTTTTCCGCCTCTCCCGCTCATTCCCTTACTGGTGCGCAAGCTCAAACAGTCTCTCACAATGATCCTAGTTGCTCCCACATGGGCACGACAACCATGGTTCACAACCCTGCTGGAACTCTCAGTGGTTCCACATCAAAAGTTACACCTTTCTCCAAAGCTTCTCACACAGAACCATGGAGAAATAAAACATCCAGATCCAGCTCAACTGAACCTAGCGATCTGGCTCCTGAAATCTTAGAGTTTGGTTACCTCAGCCTCCCGCCAGACTGCATGAATATCATTAAAGAAGCTAGACATCCTACCACTAGAGCGTGCTATGCAGCTAAATGGAAAAGGTTTGTTATTTACTGCAATAATAACGCAATCAATCCACTAGATGCCTCAATCCAAAACATTATTTGTTACCTCTTGCATCTACAAAAATGTAATCTAGCATATACATCTATACGATTACATCTTGCCGCCATAGCCGCTTACCTACAAAAAAGACAACTTTTGTCACTCTTTAGGGTACCTGCCATCAAAGCATTCATGGAAGGCCTTAAAAGGATAATTCCTCCCAGAGTTCCACCTTCTCCTCAGTGGAACCTCAACATTGTCCTTACCAGGCTCATGGGTCCCCCATTTGAACCTTTGCATAAATGTGAATTACAATTTCTCACAAGGAAAGTAGCCTTTCTTATAGCAATCACATCTCTCAGGAGTGTTAGTGAACTCCAGGCATTAACCATACAAGAACCATTTTTGCAAATACATCACAATAAAGTGGTTCTTAGGACAAACCCCAAATTCCTACCAAAAGTAGTTTCTGCTTTCCACCTTAACCAGTCTGTTGAGATGCCAGTCTTTTTCTCTCAACCAGACTCAGTGGCAGAACGGGCTCTTCATACACTTGACGCCAAAAGAGCTATCCTTTACTACATTGAAAGGACAAAAACTTTTAGGAAAACTAAACAACTTTTTGTATCTTTCTCACCACCACATAAAGGCAATCCTATATCAAAAGCTGGAATTGCCAGGTGGATCATTAAATGCATTCAGATATGCTATCAAAAAGCAAAGCGTACGTTATCCATTCACCCTAGAGGGCATTCTACATGCAAACTAGGAGCTTCTATGGCATTCTTAGGAAACATTCCCCTAGATGACATATGCAAAGCAGCAACTTGGGCTACACCACACACTTTCACAAAACACTATTGTGTAGATGTGCAAGCAAAACAACAAGTTAGTGTGGGCCAGGCTGTATTAAGAACACTTTTTCAAACCACTGCCACAGATACAGGTTGCCACCCTTAAAGAGGTAACTGCTGTATAGTCTTTGCACAAGTATACGATCTACAGCTCATATGCCTCGAACGAAAAATGCTACTTACCAGTATGCATCTGTTCTTGGCATGTAGCGCTGTAGATTCGTATACGCCCACCCACCTCCCCAGATACCTCTATCTGTTCCAGTACTATCTTACTTAGATACATCACATATGGACATCCTTTCTGTTCCTCACAAACTCCACTATCACCCTTTATGGCGAAAAACAATCTGAGGGTGGAGTCGATGCCCATGCGCACTATGATCCCAAGGAGGAGTCCCCTATCTCGTGACTACAAAGAACTTCTTCCAAGACAAAAACAAAGTGCAAACATCCGAGCCCAACACCAGATGGCGATCTATGAACAAGTATACGAATCTACAGCTCTACATGCCAAGAACAGATGCATACTGGTAAGTAGCATTTTCCTTATTGACTGTTTAGGTACTGGCAAATTCTTTACACTTGTTTTCCTTTGAGTCAAGCCTGCCCAGTGGAAACGTACCTCAATTCTCCCACTTCTGAAAAAAGACAATTTGGACAGTGCTGAGCCGAGTAACTACCGCCCTATCTCGAGACTCCCTTTTGCTGCTAAACTGGCAGAGAAAATTATGAACAAACAAATCTCAGAATACATAGAAGTGAACTCGCTGCTAGACGAATCACAACATGGATTCAGGAAAAATTATAGCACTGAATCTGCATTAATTATAGCAATTGAAGAAATACGTGAAGTTCTCGACAGGGGGGGGGGCGGCGGCGTTCGTGCTGCTTGACCTCTCGGTGGCGTTTGATACGGTCAGCCACGAGATCTTGGTTGACCGGCTCTATGACTTAGGGATAAAAGGAACAGCAATAGACCTCCTAAAATCATTCCTAACAAATCGACAGCAAAATGTGGCAATGGGGACGTTTGTCTCTAGGCAGTTTTCCCTACCATGTGGAGTCCCACAGGGCTCGGCACTGAGCCCCACACTTTTTAATCTTTGTTACGCCACTAGCGTTGATTATCGAAGACGCTGGTTTTACCTTAGCCTCGTATGCAGATGACACCCAAATTGTGGTGTCTCTGACAAACGGGGGAAAATAGCCCTGGAGAGGCATTCAGCGCATGTATGAGGAAGGTGAGCGAATGAATGGACGGAAATTGCTTGAAGCTGAATGCCTCAAAGACCGAGGTTATCATCTTTGGCAATAAACCCTCCCTCTGGACGCCGGACTGGTGGCCGACAGAGCTGGACGCACTGCCCACACCCTCAACCAAGGTAAAGAACCTAGGAATCATAATAGATAGTGAACTTAAATTTAAAGAACAAATTAGCAAAATTACATCTGCATCCTTCCGTTCCATAAGGTTGATTAATAAAATCAAAAAATATATACCTTCTGAACTCTTAAAAACAGTGACCTTGGCAATGGTCCTTACACGGATTGACTATTGCAACAGCCTTTATCTCACTCTTGCATCAGGTCTTGTTAACAGACTCCCGATTTTACAAAATGCGGCAGCTCGCCTCATTTTTAAAATTCCAAAAAACGAATCAGCAAGAGAAGCCATCAGAAAACTGCATTGGTTGCCAGTCAGACAAAGATGTGAATTTAAAGCCCTCTGCCTGGCTTTTAAATCTTTGCACGGACTGGGGCCGGACCAGTTTAAAAACAAACTCAAATGGTATATGCCAACAAGAACTCTACGGTCAGGTTTGGCCAAGAACATGATGGTCTCCCCATTTAAGAAGGCTACATGGGGAGGTAGGAGTTTTTTCAGGGCAACAGCAATGCTCTGGAATCAATTGCCATATACTCTAAAAACAGCTCCCTCTTTACTTAGTTTCAGAAAGGGCCTAAAAACCTGGCTGTTTACACAAGTTGGATACGTTTTTTTTTTAGTTCCGTCTACAGCAGCAGTTTCCCTCTGCCACACTTGTTTTAGTTTTCGACAGCGCCAAGACGCCCTCGGGCATTAGTTGCGCTCTACGAATTTTATTTACATTACATTACATTACTGTTCTGTGCTACAGCTACCCAGGAGTGAGCTTTGGTTTGATTTAAAGAAACCTAACTGGACCTGCTACAGATAAGTGACATTATTGCTTAGTGAGGCCTCACTACCACCCCAAGTAATAATCCACTTTTCTAACAATATACATTTAGTGTATGTGTATATATATAAATAAGTATTTTCCCTTAAATGTCTGCTTGTTTCTAGCATATGTTTCAGGAAACATCTCCCATTGGTGTGTTACTGCAGCACTACAGAACTTTCATTGGGCACCAGGCTGTGCCATAAGCAGCTGCACTCCTGAAATTTGTTAAAATATATTTTTCTGTGTGCCTTTCAAGCCATCGCCTGCAAATGTGTTAATTCTATAAAGTGCTCTGATGTTCATATACTTCCTTATGTTGAGTTAGTGATGGTGATTGGGACAGCACAACTCAAGTGTTGAGCACAGTTAAAATCATGTTGTTTTTTGTAATAGATGCTACTTCTTGCAAATCTCTCACCTTTGAATGTACTCCAGCCTTCGGCTTGGATCCAGAAACTTTATTCCTAACAATTGCTCTTCATTGGTGCCAGGTGACACCTTTGCGGCTGCGATGTGTTGTCACTGATCCACATAAGACACCACCTCCTACTTTCATTTAATTCTTTTTTCCACGTTCTTCAGACGCACGTACAGAATTTCCTCCATTATCTTTTAAAGTTTTTGAAAATGTTTTTCTGACATGTACCACAGCTTCTTGTCAAAATTTCCTAGCTATTCATTGAGGATATGTCACCACTGCAGATTTTCAGGCTTCAAGCTGTGGGCATTTTGAGAGAGGCAGATAATTTTTTCAGACCAACAAAGCACCTGCATGTTGTAGATTAAAATTTGTCTGAGGTGTGACAAGTCTGCACTGATGGACACAAGAACATTTAGAAAGAGGCAGGCCCAGTAAGTTGTTTTTGGCTAAGGTCAGCAGTGAAGTGGCCTCATGTTCAAGTTCTCCATTAAAAAAATAGGCCACCCTCAAAAAGGGTACACTCTTCTGAGAGGACTTATCTCCACAAGAAACAAAAAGCTCTAGAAGAAGCGATCTTCATTGTCATAAAGGATGATTCTGTATACTGTAAATGGATCTTTTGTATTTTTACATGTGCTCATACTTTCTGAGAAAAGGCTGAACCTGCTTGTATCAGACTTCCTGACCAAATGAAAAATCAATTTTCAAGAATAATCAAGGCTGGATTGGATGCAGCTAGGCCAGCCTTCTCCAACGAGTAGCTTGTGAGCTACTGGTAGCTCTCCAGCTACCTGCAAGTAGCTCTCCTGTCTACATCCTAGCCTCCTAAATTAGAAGCCTTTGCTTGGTTATATTGATAAAGGTATACCAAAATTGAGTGTGTATTCAAGATGAAAATCTTTTTTCAGACTCAAACTGATGTATGAAGAAAAATAGCTTAGTTTTCAAAATATATTTAAAGCTTATATTTGAGTGTTAAATCAAGTTTTGTTGGACAGACTTATTACTATTATCATAACGTTGATGCCAAGGCCATAAAAACCCAGCCAATGTGCGGACGCTTCTTTAGGAAACGTCTGTTGCTCTAAGCTCTCCCCACGCTCGTTGGCTGCTAAATTTGGTATTTTTACCTCATTTTTTAAAATTGCTTTTAAAAATTTTCTTCTGAAGCTGCTATCATTTTTTTCTGTACTCTATAATAAGAGTCCTTGCTGCTAATCAGAAATTTGACTGTTGCACTTTATTCAAAACGGATTGTGAGGGGGGAGAGTTGTGGTATGGGGATCATGACGTTGAACATTGTTATAGGGCTCGTTTTTCCTCTACCAGTGGTCATTTTGGTTTGGCCACAGAGAGGTGCAGGTCAGAATCCTAGTGCTAATTACTGCAATGTGCCTGATCAGCTATAAAAACCGCCTGATTGCAATACGGCACCAGGAATGCAACCGGTTTTGACATCACCCCCAAAGAGAGCATTCGGATATGATAATCTCGGTCAGAGTTACGTAAGTGGCATCCTAAAGGTAAATTGAGGGTTGTGGTACCCTCAACTTAGAGAACAATACAATTAATTGCTGCGCACATTGCACTTGGAATACTGACTTGACCAACGACCGTGGATTGCCTGCATCCACTATTAGAGAAGGGGTAGAGGTCCGGGAGATGGAATCGTATATACAGGAGGAGATCACCTGTGCTCTAGTTAATGCGCTCTTTGTGATTAAACATAAGATGGAAGTCTGTGATTTGATTAAATTCTTGGTTGTTTATTACGGAAACCTGGGCTAAGGAGGACTCGGGCCAGATCTGGTGGCAGCGGTCCCTCCAGGCTAAGCCATTGCAAGCCTTAACCGTTCCTTACCCATGAGTGGGGTGCTTGCCATTATATCCAGAAATTCGGTTAATTGAACGTTAGAACCTGGGCTCGCAAGACACCTGCGAGGTGGTGCTGTTTAGATTGAAAGCTAATATGAAAAATACTCCCCCTAGGCTCTTAATTTACCACCCCTGGCTCTCTAACTCATTTTCTCAAGGCCTGGGGTCAAGTCTTTGAACCTTTTATTGCTAATTCCAACTTCACGATATTGGGTGATTTTAACTTTCCCCTTGAAGATAATTCTTATAATGATTCTAACATTCTTATCGAACTTATGACAAATTTTGACTTACCCAGATGGTTAAATCACCCACTCTTATTGCTGGCCACACTCTGGATGCTATTTTTACTAACCATCTGGGCTTGGTGGTGTGGGATAGTCTCTCATTAAGTTGGGCTGATCATCGGGTGGTGACTTTTAGAAATGCAATGCAATGCAATGCAGGCGAAGGCGGAACAGGCAGAGCAAAAATGGGTATCTTAGAGCAATTGGAGTAATTATGATATGGATTCTGCTCATAAAAAGTCCCTAGTGGGAAACAACTATTCGCAGGGACTGACTGCAGAAGGTTTTGTAGATTTGGTAAAGGCCGCGATAGCTCAGGTTGCTCCAGTGAAAGCTAAGGTCTGTACCAGAACCGAAGCACCCGCTCCCTGGTTCTCAGACAAACTTAAAGACCTTAGACAGCAGTGTCTGAGGCAAAAACGGAAATGGAGGGCGAATCTTGCCTCAGAAGATAAAGTAAAACATAAAAGTTTGTTACTCATTTGCAAATCATTGGAGGCGTTTGTGGTGCCTTTGACTTTGTCCCAGTACATTTGGATTGAATTACATGGATACACGAGGTGCATGATGTCCCTTTGGAAATATGTACATCGCCAACAAACAGAGTCAACATTAAGTTAGCCTTTCGCAGTCTATAAGAGGACACAACACCAGGTCTCCCGAAGTATCGCAGCACCGCTTATTTGAAGGGCTTTGTTATCCTAGATGGGAGCATTTCTGTGTAGGGTGACATGTCCATTAAGGTGATTATACGTCAACTCCCAGGTCTGCACCGTCATCTGCAGCTGTGGGTTTGTGACTCTGTCACTAGGGACAAGGGCTTTATATAGTAAATTAGGGTTGGCATGTCCCCACAGACGTCTCTGTTCTATCCAGACACACTTCGGTCTTTGTAAGTCTTTCTAGAAGAAATAGGCAAGGTGTGCCAGCCGATGAGCTTTAAAAGAAAGAGTCATGTCTGGTAATTGAAGACACCCCTGATGCTGTATTGGCTCACAGCATGCAGAGCTGGAGACGAGCCCTGTGTCCACCCCAAACATATTCTTTCATCATTTTGGTCAGTTTCATAAGTAGGTGTCTCAGGACGCCTACAGGGATCATGGCGAACAAGTAATTGATTCAGGCACTATAACTATTTTGATTGTCTAGATGCGTCCCCAGAGAGACGAAACTGGGAGCATTTTCTGAAATCCATTGTGGTGGTTGTCAACAATAGATTCATATTTTCCTGAGCAGCTGTGAGGAGATTATTCCCAACCCGTACCCCTAAGTTGTGGTTGTACCATCCGCCCATTGACACTTGGAGTCTTCCAGCAAAGCCGGTGGTGTTTGTTGGTTTAACAAGAATGCTTCACACTTCCCCCTGTTGTTCTTCTATCCCAAGGAATGACTGAAGTCGGCAACCAATGTCATCAGCACCAGAAAAGAAGTGTGCACCTTCAGTAGGTGCATGAGAATATCATTAGCTTGGAGAACCCCGGCGTAGAGCAATATCTTTGTTTCACTTGTCAGCAATTTGTGGGGTTCCTTGTATTTTGATCCCTAAAGACTCAAGAGCCAGGAGAAATAGGAGTGGCACGAGGGGGCAATCCTGTCTTGTTCCCCTTGGTAATGGTGAACCGGTGTGATAGTTGAATAAAAGCATTCCCCAAAGCCGGCTTTCAGAAGTGTACTGAAGAGGTAGGGCCATTCTCTGTGATCAAATGCCTTCTCGACATCAAAGTAGATCGTCACTTGCCTTTCCATGTCTCTGTTAGCCTGCCAGATAACCGCATATGATTGGAGGAAAATGTCTGGGGCACAAAGCCCACCTACAAATCGTGGACCAGCAGGGAGATGAACGCCCAGAGTTGCATAGCTAGCACTTGGGCTAGTATCTTCTTATCCGCATTAATCACCCAGATCGGTCTGTAACTGCTGCAGAGCTGTGGATATTTATCTGGCTTGGGAAGTAAAACGATGGTTGCTGTGTTAAATTCCGGGTAGAGGAAGGAAGTTTCTTTCATGTGGTTAAACACCTTTGCCAAAGAGGAGCCAGAAGTGGGGCATTCATTTTTATAAAACTGAATGAGGAAGGTTGTGCTATATAAGTGGGCATTTGTTGTATGACCTCCAAAACATTTTCGGGCGACACGCCAGATTCCAGTGCACCACCAGCTTCTTCCGTTATACTGAGCAAAGCTAAGCCATCAAAAAGAGCATGTACCATCGGGGAGAGCCATTTAGAGCTTTTTATAAATAGCCAAGAATTGTTCTGTAATGTGTTGATATGGGTGAGGAGGCCAGTGTTCAACCTAATGGCTGGAATAGCACGTTGGAAGTCTGCCTGCTGGAGCTGTTTTGCCAGCAACCTACCGGCTTCTTCCACAAACTAGTAGTGGTGGTGCTTGATTTGGGCATGCACTTTCTCAGCCAAGGAATAATACATGGAGTTTAGGTCTATCTTAGCCTGCGTTAATCGTTGTAATTTTTCTCTTGTCAGGTTTGTGCAGTAGGATATCCGTAAACGGAGGATTGATTGTTGTGGCGTTTGTCTCGGTCCCTACATGGTTGATTCTCTAATAATTTGGGCCCGCATATAGCCCTTGCATGCAGCTCAAAGTGTCTGAGGAGAGTCTACAAAGCCATCAATGGAGTCCAGGTTTTCCTGAAGCTGGGTAGGCAGGATTTGTTTCACCTTTGGTTCTTTAAACATCAGTGTCCGCATCTTTCAAGGGCCGCTAGGCGGGCGGATAATGTTCAGGTCCAGAAGCATCCGAATGAGAGCATGGTCAGAGACGATGCCAGCGACAATGTCACAAATCTGGAGATTAGGGATCAATGAGCCCAAGAGAAGAAAGAAATCAATTCTTGATTCTGTAGCATGAGGATGGGAGTAAAAGGTGTAGTGTCTTTCCCTCGTGCACAAAAATCTTCAAGGTTCCAGGAGGAACTGATCGCTGAGCAGATCCAGTAATGACATTCAAGCTCTACTGGATCTAAGTTCTGAGGGCGAATGAGGATAGTGATGTGCCAGTCTCCTCCTGGAAGGACTTTGGTCTGCCCTAAGGCCATGAGCAGACAAAATTGGAAGGAAAAGATTAGTTTAGAGCCATTAGGTGCATAGATGCTCCCTACAATAGGATGACACGATTGTGTTGCTCATTTGGCTACCAGATATCTGCCCTCCCTGTCCGACCAAGTCAAAACAACTCATGTGACCACTAATTTATGTAGCTATATTGTGGTGTCTCCTTTCATAGGTGTGCCACAGGCCTACAGCACTTACCACCCCAGTCCCTTTTAAGCTTAAAAGATTCGGCCTCCGAGAGATGAGTTTCCTGTAAAAATGCTATGTCTGGATTATGGGCAGCCAAGAAAGACCGCACCTTCTTGCGCTTGGTGTAATTATTCAAGCCCTGGGCATCGAGGGAGAGTACTGTCAAACTGTAGACAAACCTGTTCAGCTAGGATGCTTCCGGGTGAAGAGACAGCCCAAAAGGGTTGGGGAGTAAGATAGCTCACAAGATGTCTCTGCGCCTTGCAATAGGTCAGAATAAGATCACTTAATCTCCCTGTGCCCAATAAAAAATGAACGTGTCCTCATGTAACGCAACTGGTGCTCGTGTAAAACGCTCTGATACCCGATACCTTCGGGTCAAGTTCGCGCTATATAAAACTCCGTAAAAAAAATAAAAAAAAAAAAATAAGAGAAAGAGAAACTGTATTGCCATAGAACAGATGCGGAAAGTGCAGTTGAGTAAACTTTAGTCAGGAAGTGGCAAACATGCCCTACCTTAAAACGCTGCATTCCAGCTTTGTGATTGGCTATGTGGAGCCTGGAAGCCCGGGTGCTTCCTGCTTCTTCCTGCAGCCGGCGGAGACTAGAAGAAGACTGAGAAGAGGCGGCGGCCGGCCAGCCGGCCCAAGTAAGTGTATTGTTTTTTTATTTCGTTCCCTCCCGCGAGCCCCCTCACACCATCCCTCTCAGCCCCCGCCCTACTACTGACGATCGGTAGCAGCTGCTACTGTGTTTAATTGTGTCCAGGTGGCACAGAGCAGTTCCCAGGCATGTCTGTCCTAAAAGAAGATGGCCGCTGGGACACATGGGAGGCTCCGTCGAGGTGGTCCCGCAGCAACTAATAGCAGCAGTGTGGGGGCAGGCAGGTGGCTTGCCGGAGTCAGCCTTACTGCCGGCAGCTCCTGGTAGCCCCCAGAGAGGCAGGCTTTGCGTTATAACTGAAGAGCAGAAGGAGTGACCGCACTGCAAAGCAGTGCCATAGGACCGTCTGCAAGCAGCCCCGGTCGTCGATAGCGCAGGCTCTGTGAAAACAGCGGCGGGCTTCGTGGCATTTCCGAGGCAGCAGGGAATGTCAAGAGCCGGAATGACTCCGAGAAAAGTAGTCGGTGCACCCTGATTTAGCTGAGTTGTGGTCTGGCGTAGTGGAGCTGATCTACAAAGCTGCCATCTCATACAGAGCTTGGCACCACCCCCTCGGGTAGGGCTTTCGGACTGCAATACTTGATTTCAACCAGACCCTGACATTAGTGCCCCAGCCCCCATTGCTGCTTTATTTATATTGCATCATGTAGGGCCATGAGCAGTGCACTGTAGGTAGTTATATTTGTGTTGCTCACCAAAACTGGTGTATTTTAGGATTTTTAGGTTTTGCGTCATAACTGTAACACCCTTCAACTATTTGTTTTTAGGGAGCTTTCAGTTCTGTATGTAAAACATTATGTTCGAGGCATATGAGCTGCAGATCACACACTATGCATAGATCGCCATCTGGTGTTGGGTCCGGATGTTTGCACTTTGTTGTTGTATTGGAATAAGTCTTTGGAAGTCACGAGATAGGTGACTCCTCCTTTGGACAATAGTGCGCATGTGCATCGACTCCATCTTCAGATTATTTTTTTCCGCCATCGGGTTCGGATGTGTTTGTTGCGCTCCAGTTCGGTGCCGCCACCGTTTTAACTTTCGATGCGCAATCCTTCACCCTTTCGTCGGTATTGTTTTCGATCGCATTTCCCTTTTCGACGCGCATCTCTACAACTCCAATCCTTCGATTCCGGTCGTCGATGCAGGCCTTCGGGCCTAACTGCGTCATCAGGCCTTCTTGGCTCATGGAAAGGACTCCCTTAAAAAAGTGTCCTCAATGTGGATCCAAGTTTCCCCACACCAATCTTCACGAGGTGTGTAACCTCTGCCTTTCGCCCGAGCGCGAGGCCAAAGACTGTCCAGCTTGCGCCTCTTTCCGCTCCAAGAAACCCATACGAGATCGTCGAGGTTGAAGAACCATGGCTCGATCGTCGGCATCCATTCCAGACGATATCTTCGAGGAAGGCGTCGATGTACCGGACCAGGAACAACTCGAAGAGGGCCTCATCAGCGCCTCCGAAGCCGACGATTCCGACGTCGAAGACATCACTCCTGGGCAACGGGTCGGAAGTACTGATGTCGACCCCTCCCCACCAACCATTCCGGCAAAGGCTTCGGTAACACCTTCACCTTCGGGCCTAGGTGCACACCGGGACAAAAACTTCTCACGCCCCGCCTTCCGGCTCGGCCAAGAAGTCGACAAATAAGCCTTCAGGCCCTCGGGCTCGAGCCAGCCTACCCTCGGTGCCGAAACCCCATCCCCGGCACCGAGACCAAAAGACAAGCCACTGTCTATGCCCGCGCCAAAGCCAAGTTCCACATCGGCGCCTTCGGCACCGAAACCCACCGGCACTGCGCCTTCGACTCCGAAAAAACCATCGGAATCGACCAAAAAACCAGTTCCGAGAACCGCTGGAACGCAACCTTCGGAGCCGAAAAAGTTACCGGTACCGACTCCAAAGACCCCAACGGAACCGACAAAAACTCCCATTTCCAAACCTAGGGAGTACAAAACAACTCCAAAATCGGTGCCACACAAACATTCGGACTCGAAAAAATCGGCGCCGAAACACCATAGGAGGAGCTTTTCCAACCCGATCCAACCCAGCAAATCCTGGAAATAGACCCAAATACAGGTCGCCTTCGCATTAGTCCTTCCAGGAAGAGGAAATTGGACAAATCTGCACCAGCTCCACTCCCTCTCAAGAAAAGAGACATTGCCACTTCTCCTTTCAGGATCCCTTCTCCACCCCCTCCTCCACACCACATCTCTCCTGTTCCATCTCCAATACCCTCACAATCTCCTCCACCTCAGGATGATGAGGACCCTTCTGAGTACGAGGGTGATGATCAGCCCTTAGGAGAACCTAGCCCTCTTAACATTCCAACTGACCCATGGGACAATTATGGCTCACCAGATGTCCCTGACACACCACAGGATGATGTCTACCCATCTAGACCATCCCCGCCAGAGGACACTATAGGGTTCACTCAGCTCATACACAGAGCCGCAGAATACCACGGTGTAGGCTTACACACAGACCCTATAGAGGAAGACTTCCTTATGGACACTTTCGCACCATCTCAAAGGTCCACCTCTATTCTCCCAATGTTAAAAGGGGTAATCAAACACGCTCCTGAAGTCTTCAAAGATCCTGTCAGGGCTAGAGTCATTAACCCCAGGGTAGAAAAAAATATAAGTCTGCCCCAGCTGACCCTGTTAACATTAAAGGGCAACTTCCCTTAGATTCCTTAGTGGTTTCTAACGCCAGGAAAAGGGCTAACTCCCAAACCTCAGGCGATGCTCCATCTCCTGATAAGGAGTCAAAACTCTTGGACGCATCCGGTAAAAGAACAGCGTCCCAGGCAGCTAACATTTGGCGAATTGCCAACACACAGGCGTTGCTGGCTAGGTACGATAGGGCACATTATGATGAACTAGAGACCCTACTACAACACCTTCCAGATCAATACAAAACAAGAGCCAATGATCTCATACAGGAAGGCAAGACTATAACAAACACCTCCATTCGATGTGCTCTAGATGCCGCAGACACAGCCTCATGAGCCATTAATACCAGTGTCCTTTTGCGTAGACATGCATGGCTCCGTATTTCAGGGTTCAAACCCGAGGTTCAAACTGCCATATTAAATCAGCCGTTTGACCAAGAACATTTATTTGGCCCTAGTGTAGATTCATCTTTAGAAAAGATGAAAAAAGACACCGACACAGCCAAATCAATGGGAGCATTGCAATTCCAAACTCCCAGAAGTTCCTTTTGTCGCTCCTCTTATAGGGGCGCCTCTAGAGGCTTTACCACGGACAACTCCTCCACGTCCTATAAGAGTCCCACCCAGACCTCCTCTACCAGAGGTTATTATAGAGGAGGCTACAGGGGTAATAACAACAAGGGTAGAGGCAAAACCGTCAATACCCGTACTGCCTCCACCTCCAAACAATGACTTCCCTCCACTCCCCCCAGACCATTCCACTCCAGTCGGGGGAAGATTACTACAGTTCCTACCTGCCTGGAACACCATTACCACGGACAGGTGGGTGAGACAAATCATCCAATCCGGTTATTGCCTGGAACTCACTTCAACTCCTCCAAACATACCACCCAAACAACGTCCAATGTCAGCAGAACATCTAACGCTTCTCAAACAAGAGGTACTTTCCCTCCTACAAAAACATGCAATAGAACCAGTTCCCCTGCATCAGCAAAACACAGGGGTCTACTCACTGTATTTTCTCATTCAAAAGAAGGACGGAACCCTGAGGCCCATCCTCGACCTCAGTCCATTAAACCTCTACATACAGTCAGACCACTTTCATATGGTCACTCTTCAACAACTCCTTCCTCTACTCAAACAAGGCGATTTCCTTGCCACCTTAGATCTCAAGGACGCCTACTTCCACATTCCCATTCACCCGGCTCACAAAAAATATCTTCGATTTGTAGTGGACGGTCAACATTATCAGTTCAAAGTGCTCCCATTCGGAGTCACCACAGCACCCAGGGTCTTCACAAAATGTCTGGCAGTCGTAGCAGCCCACTTAAGAAGACAACAAATTCACGTCTTCCCATACTTGGACGACTGGCTCATAAAAGCCAAGTCGCATATCCAGTGTGTAAATCACACACACACCACAATCCAACTACTTCACGACTTAGGGTTCACAATAAACCTCACAAAGTCTCACCTCCAACCGTCCCACATCCAGCAATATCTAGGTGCCATAATAGACACCTTAAGAAGCCTTGCATACCCCAATCCAGCCAGGATAGCAAGCATTCAAGCCCTCATAACAAAATTCCAGCCGCAACACTCCCTTCCAGCCCGAGTGTTTATGCAACTAATAGGGATGATGGCCTCTTGCATATTCATAGTCCCGCATGCAAGACTCCAGATGCGCCCCTTACAGGAATGCTTGGCACGTCAGTGGAACCAAGCTCTAGGTCAACTAACAGATCTGGTGTTGGTGGACGGCCGCACACATCGCTCTCTGCAGTGGTGGAACACTCAAAACCTTTCCAAAGGGCGACCGTTCCTAGAGCCTGTTCCACAGATTGTGCTAACAGCACACGCATCGCTCACCGGATGGGGAGCTCATCTACTACATCACACCATACAGGGCACATGGACACCTCAGCAAAAGTTACTTCAAATCAATCATTTGGAGTTACTAGCAATCTTTCTGGCATTAAAATCATTCCAGAAACAGATATCAGGCAAAGCTGTCTTAGTCTGGACGGACAATATCACAGCAATGTATTATTTACAAAAACAGGGGGGGACGCACTCTCTACAGCTCTCTCAACTTGCACAGAGCATATGGAGGTGGGCGATTCCTCAAAACATATTCCTTTTAGCCCAACATCTTCCAAGAATTCAAAATCAGATAGCAGATCTGTTAAGTCGTCAAACACAACAGATTACCGAGTGGGAACTTCATCCACAAGTTCTTCAACCATTTTTCCAATGTGGGGGCATCCACAGATAGATCTCTTCGCCACACATTACAACACAAAATGCCCAAGCTTCGCCGCCAGATATCCACACCCATTGTCCAAAGGCAATGCGATATGGATGAATTGGTCAGGCAGATTTGCGTACGCTTTTCCGCCTCTCCCACTCATTCCATTAGTGGTGCGCAAGCTGCAGCAACAGTCACTAACACTGATTCTAGTTGCTCCAACATGGGCCAGACAACCATGGTACACAACATTGCTGGAACTATCCGTAGTCCCGCACCAAAAACTACACCTCTCCCCACAACTCTTAACACAGAACCGTGGAGAGATCAGACATCCAGATCCAGCACAGCTCAATCTAGCGATCTGGCTCCTGAAGTCCTAGAATTTGGTTACCTCAATCTTCCACCTGATTGTATGAACGTTATCAGAGAAGCTAGGCGCCCCACCACTAGAGCCTGCTATGCAGCCAAGTGGAAAAGATTTGTTATATACTGTACCAATAACACAATCAATCCTCTAGATGCGTCCATTCAACACATCATATGTTACCTGCTGCATCTTCAAAGATGTAATCTAGCATACACATCAATTAGATTACATCTCGCTGCCATAGCAGCTTACCTACTAAATAGACAACATTTGTCATTGTTCAGGGTACCAGCCATTAAAGCATTTATGGAAGGCCTCAAAAGAATAATTCCTCCCAGGGTACCACCCTCTCCAGTGTGGAATCTAAACATCGTCCTCACTAGATTAATGGGGCCTCCATTCGAACCTCTACATAAATATGAGCTCCAATTTCTTACATGGAAAGTTGCTTTCCTTGTGGCCATCACATCTCTCAGAAGAGTCAGTGAGTTACAGGCACTAACTATTCAAGAACCATTTTTACAACTCCATCATAACAAAGTGGTTCTCAGGACAAATCCCAAATTCCTTCCTAAAGTTATTTCTCCCTTCCATCTCAACCAATCCGTTGAGTTGCCAGTGTTCTTCTCGCAACCACAAACAGTAGCAGAAAGAGCTCTTCATACACTAGACGTCAAAAGAGCCCTCCTTTACTATATTGACAGAACAAAACCTTTTCGCAAAACAAAACAACTTTTTGTATCCTTCTCACCACCACATAAGGGCAATCCTATATCAAAGTCTGTGATTGCAAGGTGGATTGTCAAATGTATACAAATTTGCTATCACAAAGCAAAACGTACACTATCTATTCCCCCTAAAGCCCACTCTACCCGCAAAATAGGGGCTTCCATGGCATTTTTAGGGAACATTCCCTTAGATGACATCTGCAAAGCAACTACATGGTCTACACCGCACACATTCACAAAACACTATTGTGTAGATGTGCAGGCAAAACAACAAGCTAGTGTGGGCCAGGCTGTACTCAAAACACTATTTCAGACTTCTGCAACAGATACTGGTGGTCGCCGCTAAAGAAAAGTACTGCTATGCAATCTATGCATAGTGTGTGATCTGCAGCTCATATGCCTCGAATGGAAAATGCTACTTACCAGTATGCATCTGTTCTTGGCATGTAGAGCTGCAGATTCACACACGCCCACCCACCTCCCCGGCTACCTTTATCTGTTCCAGTATTATCTTAATTAAATACAACATACATGGACATCTCTTTCTGTTTCTCACAAAACTCCATCATTTCCCTTCTTGGCGAAAAAACAATCTGAAAATGGAGTCGATGCCCATGCGCACTATTGTCCAAAGGAGGAGTCACCTATCTCGTGACTTCCAAAGACTTATTCCAATACAACAACAAAGTGCAAACATCCGGACCCAACACCAGATGGCAATCTATGCATAGTGTGTGAATCTGCAGCTCTACATGCCAAGAACAGATGCATACTGGTAAGTAGCATTTTCCTTTGTCTTCTCTGTAAAGAAGCAGATCTTGTCCTTAACTATTATCTGTTCGTGTTTTTTAATGACCTAGTTTGGCCCAATGACAGAATAGGAATTCATTTTGCAGAGCTTTTGGCATTGCATGTCTCCCCAGGCTCCTAGAATAGCTATGCTTAGGCATTGTCCATTTTCAGTGAGGTCTTACAATGGAACTTTGCCATTGATCATTCCCTGCACCAAGTCCCCATATGCGCAAGGTTTGCTGCTGATTGGTCTCAGCCATGCACAGCAAACTCTTATCACAGTTTTCAGCCTGCGGCCGTGCTCTGGGCACAGACTGTGGCCTTTGGTCATGTATCCATCCAGTCACCTGGCCTCTAGATCTGAGTGTGTATGGTTTTGGACAGCGGTGGATAGTGGTCTTCATCCACATTCTGCTGCAAGTCCCTGTGCCAGAGGGAAGCACTAGCCCCAGGGCACTTGAATGATAACCTCTACCTAACCTCTTGATACTTTATCCCTATGGCACAGTTCAGGAATGTGTGATGTCGCCTAGAGCAAAATTATAAAACTGAAAAGTAGCAATATTTGAATACTTCTGAAACCATTCAAGAACTGAATAATAGGGAAAACAGGGCTCTATGTCATTATGATTTGTTCTGCATTTCAAAAGCAGTTCTTGAACTGAACATTTTTCGAATCGGTCTGTAAAAATGTACAAAAGGTTAACCCTTTAAAACCAACCCTACAACTTTCTGTAGCTCCAATTTTTTAAAATCTAAAGGATTCTAGTTTGAGCCTGGAAATTACCAGCCCATATCACTGCTCGATGGAACTTGTAAAACACGGCAAAGTACTACTCGACCACCAACATGATAGGATCGGACAAAAGAAAATCTTAGCAAATATCCAAAATGGCTTAATAAAAGTGATTGACACTTCAGAGCAGATCCTGAGGCTTTACCTGCTAAGTATAAAGACCTAAACCTGAAGAAAACCCCACTTTACCTTACTTACATCGATCTTAATTCTGCATTGGAGACAGTAAACCATTCTCTCTTATTAGTGCTGTAAAGTGAAGGAATGCCTGGTGATCTTCTCACAGCACTGAAGAGCCTGCATCTCCAGACCATGGCATGAGTGAGATATGGCACAGGCGGGGAATGCACCACCATATTTCCTGCGAAGTAGGAGTGTGACATGGTGGGCTAAAACCTAGCCCCTCTGCGATTCTATCACTATAAAAATGATGTGGGCACCTTCCTATATGACCTAAAACTGGATGTCTCTACCCTTGTAAAGGGATTTTTACCTATCCTCTTTTTTTGCAGACAATGTTTTTCTTTTATCTCAGACAGAATTCCCATGCATTACCTTTTAGAAGGCTTTGAGACCTTTTGCTCCATGGAAAAACTGCACATCAGTGCAAGCAAAACCAAATTTACTATCATAAATCCAAGAAGTCATTTGAAAAGTATCTTCTGGATTAGTGGAACCAGATTAGAACACATCCACAAGCTTTGAGTATATGGGCATACTCCTGGATCATAAAGTAACATGGAGGAATCAACTGGAGAAAAATTCACTGACAACTAAAATGTTGTAGCTATATTGGGGTGCAAGGTGAAAATTGGGGGCACCTCCGTGACCCTGGATGTCTACAGAATGTAAGCATTTTCATACGGTACAGATTTATATGGCAAGAGAAGTGCCAAGGAACTCCGAAATATAAAAAATGTCGTCTTAAGTTACTCACTCTATCTTGGCCAAAGCACCCCTATGCAAGCCCTGTAGCTCGAAGTGGACCTAAAAAGTATAATGCCAGTACTCCAACTAAAACCTGTGCTAATCTGGCTCTGCCTATGGTCACACAATGCAGCAAATGTGTATCCAACTCCCCTCAAGGATGTCATGACCCTACCTGCAAAAATTGAATGACTGAAATAACATTAAAGGAAATGGGATGCAAAAATGTTGTACTAGTCCAAATGTCATAAACAAATCAACAGCATCAATTGTGAAAGCAAAATACTGGAGAACTGTACAAATGCGGTGCTTCAAAAATTCCAGAATTTGACCATGCTACATTCTTACTTGGAGGCTAAGCACATTTTTACCCCAGAATTCTATCTCAGTAGGTTATGCTTGGAGGCACAAAGATCCTTCTATCTAAAATTCAGGCTGGGAACTTTATCAGTGCTAGCGTTCACAAAGAAATGGCCTATAAATAAGGGCCAATCAAAGATATGTGGTTGTAATTTTGGTGGCCCAGAAACATTAAGCCATTTCTTTCAGCTCCAAAAGGAAGTGGATGTGAGGTCTTTTGTTTAGGCGGTATGAGGTATGTAAGGCAGTGCAAAAAAGCAGTAACCCACTGTTGATGAATGGCCATTGAACAGATTTACGTCCCTGTAACGTCCTATATTTCACTGGTGTGGTGCCTTACAAAACTGAAACAGCAGTTTAAGCTTCATTTTAAGCACAAACCGCCCTGGAAATTCGTTATAAAACTAATTGTTCTGAGATTGAGCGTCTAAATAGCTGCGTTCCTGTGTTAAAAAGGGATTAAACTACAAAGATACATCTTTTCTTTCAACTTTTATCTTGTGCAATATCCAATTTTAATGTTTGATAATATTTATTATTATGATTTAGCTGACAACAATAAATATTGTATGTAAAAAAAAATAAACCTCGGAACAGTTTTCACCAAGACACAAATGGGCTTATTCTAAGCTCTACTTATATGACAAGTTTAATATAATTCAGATAAGCAGATTTTCCTGTAGGCAAGAGTAAAAAAATTGCTATGGCTCTTAAAATGCTACTTTTAGATCACACTAAATACTACACCTCCATTAACCAATCTGCACAACATTTGTAGTGAAGACTCTGTGTTTGATGCTTCAAGCATTGCAACTTTTGGTGCAGTTTGTCAAACAGCTTGGTTTAATATGTACTTCTACACCATGAGGCTTGTCGGAACAAATATTAAAAAGGAAAGAAATGGACTACATATTGGTTTATTTGTTTTTTCCTGCAAACTACATTGGTGAGGTAGACCACTGTAAAATATACCCCTGCTGTGTGAACCCCTACAAATCAACAGTAAGTAGACATCATCCTGCGATAAGGGGATTTCCACTGTTGTTTTGCGAATTGTGAAATTTTTCATTGGGAGTCAGTCTGATGAAGTGACTATTGGCTGCAAAAGCTGCCATGAAAATAATTTTGCAAGCCAAATTAAAGTATCAATTCATTGCTTTAATATTTGTTCAAGTTACCCAACATTTACAATTGTATAGTGATCATGTTCACTGATGTGGTGAATATGATATACATATGCTTTGAAGTATGTTGGTTGATGTGATTTTCTGCCTCTCTGGAGTTTGCTTTAATCTCAGCTGTAGCTCATATGTTATATGGCTGGCCACACAGTGCCCCAGCCCAATATCTTGTGCAAGAGAAATTGCAGACCTGATAATGGTGACTGCATCAGGAAATCTCAGCTCTTTCTAGTCCTTTCAATTAGGAACAGGATTGCTCACCTCCAATGTGGGCCCACAAACTTGCAGACTGGCTAACCAATCAGTTTTCACTATTCAAGTGATGTCCAATTACTAGTTAATGCAAAAATCATGCAAATATACTTAAATTTGTATTTTTCATTTTACTAATTACTTAAAAACATCTGAATAGAGTTACACCAAACCACAAAGGGGTTGTATCCTAATCCAAGCTCTATCTTCATGCATAGTGTGGTGTAAATTTGTCCAGTAGTTTTTGCTGTATAACATAAGTTAAAAAAAAAAAAAAAAACAGTTTCCAATGAGCCCCTGAAAAAAGTGACTTCCCTTCATAAATTTACTCCTTGATTAATCGGAACCAAATTTGTCAATCAGGACACAATGGAGATGCTAAATGCGGTGCCAAATTTGGTGTAAATTCATTAGACCAATCAAAAGGTTTTAGTGAACACAAAAACGTAATTTCCTTTGATTTGCTTATCAACAATATGTATGAATGGACTTTAATATATATAGATATATAGATAGATATATAGATATATATTTAGAAATCCTTACGTCTTTCGTTCATAAGGCAAAGTCGCACTCAAGATTAAGGAAACAAAAAGTTTATTGACATATATATATATATATAATGCTCTTAATTACTGTTGTGTTTGTGGAGGGGCCATGAAACATGAAAAGCAAAGCCTCTTGTTGTTCATGATGCCCTTATCCTTGTTCTACAATGGTAATGAATGTAACATTTATTTTTGCAGGTCTGCATATATTGTTTAGGCCATGCTGTTTCACACTAAGCATGCCTTGTGTCTCTGAACAGTGGTTTTCTCTGTTAATTTATTTGCAGTGTAATATGTGAGGCAATATAAGTGCGTTTCAGATTAGTTAAACTATACTATGGTGACAACATGAAATTGGATGTACGTGCATGTCAGTAAGAAATTAATTTTTATTTATGGATGAGCAGCCAGGGCCGGTTTGTGTGTGGCTGAGGTCTGAAACCTAAGGGGTTAATCATTTAGAAATGTGGGTGGTGGATTGTAGGCAGGGGGGATATGTTGGCATGAGCAGCAGTATTGGTCACTGCCATGTTTGCACCAGTGTTTTCATGAGCTTGGCGTGCGTATGAACCAGCCTCGACAATCCATCCAACCACCCATAGACTCCCTAACGTTATTTTGATGGATCTTTTCATGGTTGCATGACAGAAGTTGTGAAGAGAAATCGAGCAAGCGGCCAAAAGGCTAAGCATTCCTTGATGGGCTCTCCCACTTTCCTGTACAGCAGATAACATCCGTTCTACTACCCACAATGCTGATGACCACAGGTGAATGCCCTAACCCTCTGTAAAATGGCAATCACACCAAGGAACCTCATCTTGGGTCCCCCTCACCAGGCCTTGGGGGCTAGCGGGGGGGGGCAAGGTATCCCTGTCCTATCCCCTTATGTCTTTTTTTAAAACTTTTATTTAGGACTCCGGACTGAGTCCTAAGTACTATGATGGTTGCCACCACTTCCTGGTTGAGGTGGCGGCAGCTGATCAGATCTCCGCTTGAGATATGCCCGGATCCGCGGAGGCTCCGCGTCCCTAGATATACAACGTTTTTGACCATACAGGAAGGATTTACACCAAAACACAAAATCACTCTTTCTGGAGCACGATTTAGCTGTCTGCCAAATTTGGTGTACATCCTTTCAGCGGTTTATGCTGTAGCTGTGTCTAAAGTTTCTATGTGAAAATGAACGGATAAAACATGTTTTGCAACCCCCTTTTTTCTCGGCCCCTGCTTAATGGATCACCCCAAAACATTCCATTTGCAAACTAGTCACAAAATAGCACTTATTTGGAAAGGTTAGTGGAGATTCGTCAAACGGCGCTAAAGTTATTAGCAATACAAAAAGTGCATTTCTTATGGAAAACACAATGCTAACTAGAACTACTGAGTGGCGACCGCCACTGGGAGATATATATATATATATATATATTTATATGTATGTATGTATGTATATATATATGTATATATATATATGTATGTGTATATATATATCTATCTATCTATCTCCAAAGTGCCCTGAAGCATTGGAAGGTCACTCGACGGCGCTTCACACCATCCGGCCATGTTTCCCTTGATCAGCTCACATTAACCTCCCCATTAAAATTCTGCCATGTTGCCGACGCGTTTCAAGGCATGTCCGCCTCTTCTTCATGGGCTCGTTTAAAACACCACACTGACGCCTCACCTCCATTTCAATATTACGATCTTTTATTAGCACGAACAGCCCCCAGTGGGCTTTCCTCAAATCAATTATCCCTTGTTGTATGCTGGGACATGCAGTCCCTGAAGGTGAGGAAAATGAATCCCTTTAGTAGGTTCAGTGTGCGTTCGCACTGACGTATACATCTATAATCCTATAGTAGGTAGGGGACAGTCTTTGCGAGCAATTTTTGTTCAGAAACGCCGTGCTGACAGGTCGGAATGCAGTTCTAACCTCAGCCTTTCATCTGGTAGAAATGGTGCTCCTTCCCACGGCCAGGCTGCCGTGTACATAATTATTTCACCAAAGTGCCCTGAAGCATTGGAAGGTCACTCGACGGCGCTTCACACCATCCGGCCATGTTTCCCTTGAACAGCTCACATTAACCTCCCCATTAAAATTCTGCCATGGTGCCGACGCGTTTCAAGGCATGTCAGCCTCTTCTTCATGGGCTCGTTTAAAACACCACACTGACGCCTCACCTCCATTTCAATATTACGATCTTTTATTAGCACGAACAGCCCCCAGTGGGCGTTCCTCAAATCAATTATCCCTTGTTGTATGCTGGGACATACAGTCCCTGAAGGTGAGGAAAATTAATCCCTTTAGTAGGTTCAGTGTGCGTTTGCACTGACGTATACATCTATAATCCTATAGTAGGTAGGGGACAGTCTTTGCGAGCAATTTTTGTTCAGAAACGGCGTGCTGACAGGTCGGAATGCAGTTCTAACCTCAGCCTTTCATCTGGTAGAAATGGTGCTCCTTCCCACGGCCAGGCTGCCGTGTACATAATTATTTCACCAAAGTGCCCTGAAGCATTGGAAGGTCACTCGACGGCGCTTCACACCATCCGGCCATGTTTCCCTTGAAGAGCTCACATTAACCTCCCCATTAAAATTCTGCCATGGTGCCGACTCGTTTCAAGGCATGTCCGCCTCTTCTTCATGGGCTCGTTTAAAACACCACACTGACGCCTCACCTCCATTTCAATATTACGATCTTTTATTAGCACGAACAGCCCCCAGTGGGCGTTCCTCAAATCAATTATCCCTTGTTGTATGCTGGGACATGCAGTCCCTGAAGGTGAGGAAAATTAATCCCTTTAGTAGGTTCAGTGTGCGTTCGCACTGACGTATACATTTATAAAGCTATAGTAGGTAGGGGACAGTCTTTGCGAGCAATTTTTGTTCAGAAACGCCGTGCTGACAGGTCGGAATGTAGTTCTAACCTCAGCCTTTCATCTGGTAGAAATGGTGCTCCTTCCCACGGCCAGGCTGCCGTGTACATAATTATTTCACCAAAGTGCCCTGAAGCATTGGAAGGTCACTCGACGGCGCTTCACACCATCCGGCCATGTTTCCCTTGAACGGCGTTTCTGAACAAAAATTGCTCGCAAAGACTGTCCCCTACCTACTATAGGATTATAAATGTATACGTCAGTGCGAACGCACACTGAACCTACTAAAGGGATTAATTTTCCTCACCTTCAGGGACTGCATGTCCCAGCATACAACAAGGGATAATTGATTTGAGGAACGCCCACTGGGGGCTGTTCGTGCTAATAAAAGATCGTAATATTGAAATGGAGGTGAGGCGTCAGTGTGGTGTTTTAAACGAGCCCATGAAGAAGAGGCGGACATGCCTTGAAACGCGTCGGCAACATGGCAGAATTTTAATGGGGAGGTTAATGTGAGCTGTTCAAGGGAAACATGGCCGGATGGTGTGAAGCGCCGTCGAGTGACCTTCCAATGCTTCAGGGCACATTGGTGAAATATATATATATATATATATATATATATATATATATATATATATATATATATATATATATATATATATATATATATATATATATATATATATATATATATATTTACATATGCAACAGAGGAGGGCTTGTTTACAAAGGGATATCTTACAAGCACATTGTCCTATACTTAAGGTCATCTTATATAAATATTGTGCTCTATGTGCTTAGTTCGTGCCCAAAATCCCACTGGTCGCAAAGAAGTGGTTAAAATTGTTGAAATGCACCTTTTACATATGCAAGATTGAAGAAACTTAAAATTAGCTAATGACAGGCAGTTCAGACATCTAAAATGCCCACAATGTAATCTGAACACCCACATGACTTGTGTGTTTCAGAAAAAAGGAAAATATTACTTGCTCAAATTTCCATGGTGTGAAAGTACATGATAAACCTTCACAGTGACTCAGCTTTAGCATTTTGTGCATGCATAAAGTGTTTAATGTTCTGCTTTGTGAATTTTGCAGATAATGGTCCCTGATGTTTTTCTTAATTGGTGAGATTCAACCTCTAGCTATAGATTTAGTTTTGTCCTTTAGAGGGACAGACACCCCAGCTTTAATAATCTCCATTCTTTTATCCCAGGGTTACAGTCTTTAGCCACCAGTGTTTTGCATATCGTCTTAGCCCCTCATCTCTTACAATAGCGTACTTAATGTCAGTCTTATGGTAATGATTGCATATTACAAAGTTATAAAAGAAACAATATCATTAAGTGCAAAATTAAAAACAAATCCTATATTAGTTTCTGTGAAGTGTATAGGTTTTTTTTTAAACAACTTTATTGCGTTTTGTTAGGTGAACATGGCACGTTAAAGAAGCATTTGGACACATCATAAAAAGAGCGAGATAATTACAGCGTGACTTAGATGTTACAAGGCCTACAACATGTTGAACACAGTACGATATTTGGATCTCCTAAAAACATCATATTCACGGGTTTGTGCATCTCACATATTGGATGGTTACATTATTTGAACACATTGATAACAACAAATGGAACCGACAGAAGAGAAACGAGGAACCTCTGATTGAACCCCAAACACCCACCCTCAACCCTAAGCTGTCCTCTCCGCATTCTGCCTCTATGATCTAAGCTGTGCCTAAGTGGGAAATTTGCGAGTAAGTGCATCCTGTTCATGATTCTGTGATGGTTACATTACTTCGGACTAGATTGTATCATAGATGTGCATCGCAAAGTCGATAACGTGTTGTAGAGAAATACAGTGGATGTCAGAGGGTGTCATGGGGCCACCAACACGTGGGTGTGCCTCACCTGAAGAGGAAGGGCGGACCCTGAGTGATATTCTCCCAAATAGGGAAACAATAGCTTGGATTGAGATTTGGAAAACATTCTCCACGTGGGATTTCAAGGTTTTGAGCATATTGTCCCATATCATGGCAATGGGGTACTTGCGCAGACAACGGTATTCCTCCCTGCGCAATATGCTGCTCTCCGGCGTACCCCAACATACTACCTCGTCCCGCCACTGAGACAGGGGGTGCGCGGAGGAATTCCAGCGTCTTATGAGGTACTTCACTAATAAGAGCGCCAGATCGACAAACCGTGCCACAACCCTAAAACCTTTAGGTCTAGGATATCAACCTAACAGGCAGTGCTTGACACTTTAAGTTTCTGCTGTGTGAGGTATGCTCTATTTAGAATTGAAAATTGTATACATTTGAAGTGAGAATTACGAGAGATCCTGCTTAGGTATTCAAGAATAAAGCGCCAATTCCTTATTGTGTAAAACCCTGTGCAGGTCTTCTTCCCACTTAATACGCAGGGGCTCCAGTGGTGCAATAAAATATGTACATAAGCCTGGATATGTCTATCATCCACAACCCATGGTATGTACTGCAGGAATAAATTCATGAGTAGTAGGCTCAGACAGTGGGGCCCAATATTGGCAGGTATATCTAATGATGCTAGCATGTGTCAGAAAAAGTGATTCCTTTATGCCATTAAGCTATGTAAATTCCTGCTGCGTCATTAGTGTGTTGTCCATGAAGTCACCCACTGTTTTAATCCCGGCTTGCTCCCAGGATGATAATCTATCCGCTGTGAGCGTGCCCAGAGAGGTGGATACACCCTTCAGGGGTATACTCTGGGCGAAGTTAGGCGGTAGATTGGTAAACGGAGGGTACACTTTCAGTAGGTAAGGTCAATACGGAGCAGTAGGTGCATTTGAGTGAGTGGTGTCACTCCTGATAGAAGCAATCAATTGCCTAGTCTGAATGTGCGCGATGTGTAGCCAGTTTCACCTAGTTGGTGGCCCGTCCGCCAGTAGGACAACCACTACAGCTGCCCTGCTAAACAATAGGCCTTTAAGTCCAGTGCACCCATACCTCCATCCCCTGGCGGGAGTTGCATTTTAGATAGTTAAACCCTGCGTCTCCCATGGTCCCACATCAGATCATTTAGTAAGAAGTTAAGCGTTTTAAAGATCACTGCTTGTAGATTAAAAAAGTAGTACAATAATCGGAGCAGCATTACCAAAGTTAGTCGTCCTGCCACTGAAAGGGTCAGCTAGAACCCAATTTGAGATTTCAATGACGCAATAGCCTTCACAAGATTACCGTTTAATAAGTCCCTAGTGTCCCTGTAGATCTGTATGCCCAAGTAACAGAACGTCTGAGGAGCCACTTTAATTTCTTACGGACCGAAGTGCAGAGTAGCCCTCACAGCGTTGTTTGTAAATGAGAACACATAGAACTTGCGGTGATTTAGCCGTAGGCCCAATAGATCGCCGAACGACTAGCGCAAGGTAGAGATAGGTATCAGATCACTGTCAAGGTCCCGGATATACAAAATCATATCATCAGCATACATGGAAATGGCGTGTACTGTGGGGCCTTCTGAGATCCCCAAAGCCTAATGTGCTGCGCTAAGGGATCCATTGCTAATACAAATAATAGGGGTGATAACGGGCATCCCTGCCTGGTGCACAGCACACTGGGTATTGCGATGACATATGTGAGCCCATCTTGGTCTGTGCAGTTGGGTTAGAGTACAATAATCAAATCCATCGCACATAGGTAGGGTGAATATTAAACTTTGCTAGGGCAGTAAATATCTACTCTAACCACAGCGTATGGCACGCCTATTGTAGATCCAGGGAGAGGCAGCCTGCTGCTGGATATCGTTCGTGTGCCTCATCCATGACCTGGTATAGGCGAAATAGATTTAACAAAGTATTACGTTATGGGACAAATCCACATTAGTCAGTGTTTATCATTTAGGGGAGCAGGGAGTGTCTGCCCAAGACCTAGCTCAGTATGTTGAATTTAGTAAAGATAAAGGCATGTAAGAGGACATCTCTTCAGGATAACGGCCTGGTTTTAGCAAAGAGTTGACTGAGGCCTGATTTGTGGTGGGTGGCAAAGAGCCTGCCTCAAACGATGCCTTATAGAGTTGCTCCAATTGTGGAACCAGTGATGAGGCAAATGTGGCATAAAATTTGATTGGTAGCCCGTCCGTGCCAGTCGATTTTATTATTGGTGATCTCATCAATAGCATGACGCAATTTGACATGTGTGAACAGAGCATCCAATCCCATTGTATCCACCTCAGACATGCTGGGCAGTTGTAATCTGGCAAGAAAGGAAGGAATCACCGCAGGTAACGGGGGGAGCGGCATATAAATCGGTATAATACTCACGAAAGGCTGCATTAATATCTAACTGAGTTGTGCAATTGTCATGTGTGGATGTAAACACTGATTAAATAGGTGTCTGAGGAGGTAATAGTTTAGTCATTCATGCGAGCAGTGCACTGGCCTTGTCCCCGGCTACATGTATTCTATGTGTATAGGCTTCATAGTCGTTCACCCGCAGGCGTGCAAGCACTTCCCATATTTAATTCTAGCTTCCTGCATGTGGTCCATATGGGTATCATTCTCTGCTACATAACATTCCAGGGAGCCCAATTGGTTCTCTGTACAACAACTGTTATTGAGGACAGTCTTACGAACCCCCACCATGGTATTAATTGTATTGTAATTGCATTTATATCGCGCTTACGGCCCCTGACGAGGTGTTGAAGCGCTTTTTCAGCGAGTAGCACACTACTCCAGAACGCATAAAGGATTAGTGGTGAATTAGTATTGTGAAATATGAAAGTAATTTGAGTGGTGGATATGCTAGTCAGTTATTTGGATTGAGATGGATAGTGGAGGGATTGAAGAGGGAAAAAAGGTTTGTATTTATATACCGCTTGCTACCCCTGATGGGGTGTTGAAGTTCTTTTTCTGCGAGTAGCATGCTACTCCGGAACCCATAAAGGATTAGTGGTGAATTAGTAAAGTGAAATATGAAAGTAATTTGAGTGGTGGACACCCCTTGTATTACTACTTTAAATGCTTCCCATTCTACCAGTTGGGATGATGCAGTGTTAGCTTTTTCTGCAAAATATGTATTGATCGTTGTAGCTAAAGTGTCTTTAAAGACGATGTCCTCCAATAAGTGCGGTTGCATGTGCCAAGTCGAGATGGGAGCAGGAACCCGGGCCCCAATTCTTGCTAAGTTCTAGAGGGGTGTGGTCTGACAGTGTCTTACCTAAATATGTTGCATGCGTGATATCCGCCTGTAGTGAGGCAGGATACTGTCACTCAAGTGAGAGCTGCTGCGACGAGGGACAAATGTCCTCATTGTTTCAAAACCATAGCTACAGTGTAGGCTAGGGATATCACCAGACTTTACCCGCCCAGGCAGGTAAGTGTCTCTGGCTATGTAATAAGAGGTGCTGGCTCTGTAGTGATTATATGTGGCATACATTAGGCTGCTGTAGCTTAATTCAGGCCTAAACCTCGGAGCCGCATCCAGACGAGGCGGGCAAGGACACAGCAGCACACAAAGGGCAGAGGGCCACAGGATTAGTAGCTGCCAGGAGCGCAGAGTGGACCATCCACTGAAGAGTCGTCACTCCGTGAACAGCCACAACCATACCCCATCAGCAGCCAGGTACTCACAACAGTAAGCTCCGAAATGGCCCCAGCCTCCTCACACTGCGACTTCACCTTGCGGGCCAGCTTGAGTGCATCCAGCTGTCCAGGCCAACCAATCCACTCTGTTCAGTGAGTCACAACCCTGCAGGTCGTGTAGGCTTATCTATGTTCAATGGGGGGGGGGGGATTCCCACACCTCTGGGTCGTCCTCGGCTTCAATGCGGTTGGCTCCATGCCTTGCAAAACTGGGCTGATTTGTCGGGGGGGCTCCCCAACCAACAGCAGATGCATGGGGCGCCCAGCGCCCAAAGAACAGGACCCCACTGCTGTGCAGCAGCCAGCCAGGTCCTTCAAGGGTGTGTTGGGAGGGGGTTTGGGGGTGTGGGGGAGCCAGGACAACACTGTTGGCCTTTCCAAAAATGGTCCCCTTGCTGCCAGGTGCGCAACACTAGTAAGCTGCGATTCACCTGCCTCCTCCATTGGACATTAGGATCAAGCGACGAGGATCCTAGAGGGTGCAGTGGTCAATGATCAGCTGGGTTAACCCATCAGGTTCCCCATTAGGCTATAGATGTTGGCGGGTGAATGCTGATTCTGAGGCTCGGCAATAGAAGGATTAGAGAAGTCCGTCCGTCATCTTCGGCAGTTAGCCACACCCCTTCTGTAAAGTGTATAGTTATTGTAGTCTGATGTATCATCAATGTTTTTGATCAAAGTGCCTCCTTTACTAATAGACCTGCCTCTACCTTGAAGTTCTTTTTGTTGAACACTTTATTTAATTACATTTGACTCTGATATTTCCTACCTGTGAAGGAAGTGGCCCAATTAGGGTCACCCGGGTCACTCACGACCACCTCTCAGCCTTCCATACAAAATGAAGAGTCGGTCAGACAGTAGAGAATACAAACCAATATCTATTGATTCAGGTGCACTCAGAGTGGAGCCCAGTCGCTTAGGAGTGCTGCAGAGGGACTGACATCAGCAAGCATAAAGTTACATTATGTACATTTCAGAACCAACAAAGGTACGCCCATAATGGAATTTTCCAAGCAGATGCAGCAAAACCGTGAAATACAAAAAATTAAGTTTAGATTCTGAGGCCGGGCACACACTATCTACTATTCAAGGTCATTCTGCCCGTGCCTGCCACTAGACAAGTGGGAGAAGGCCTCTATCTAGGGGGAAAGGTATGTTAATAAGCACATTCTATTCATTAGTGAAGCAAAACCCAACCTTGGAGAAATTAAACATAACAGAGGCCTTTTCTGGAAAATAGCAAACTATAAGTTTCGATTGTCACACAAAATGGCGCCGATATAGAAAATGGCGCCGCGAATGCTAACATACATGGAATAATGCGTAAGCAGGGTTTTTCTATTCTAACAGACCTTCCTTTTAGCATGAGCTAAACATTTTTCTAATTATAGCAAAGAACATATAGTACAACAAATCATAGGTGAATTTCTTAGGAGCACTCCATGTTCTCAGTATCAGGAAGGGAGACCGTAAGGAGGGAAGAAGTCTAAAAAATGCCCTCATCTATTTGCATGAGGTCATCTATTTCCTTTTGGATCATAATTGTTGCATTAGTATCATGAATCGATATTTTCCTCTCAGGAGTGAGAAGGGTGGTGCAATAAGAGCAACAGAAGGGAAGGAATTGAACAAGGACACAGCAAGAGACCAAAATTTCGATGAAATAAATCACCTTTTCGAGGATCCAACCCCAACTGCCAAAAAGTGACCCACTCCAGTTCCCACTCTCCATTCCATTAACATTTTCTAAGATGTCTAAAATGTTTTGGATGATATTCCTTTCCATATTAGTGATCCCGACTACACACTGATCTCCTACTACCGCGCATACACCACCACTCTTAGCTAGGATGAAATCGACAGCATATCTAGTCTGTTCGGAATATATTTGCATACTTTCCAATTGGGTGGTGATGTCACACAAAGCTGCTACTGAAGAGTTGGACAATATCTGCAGCTTACATCCGAAATATTCTCTAGCTCTCTCACCCCTGGCCATAGCAGTACCACCAAATGTAATTATGGAAGAGAGAATGTATCCGAAAGTAATACCATTGCTGTAATTATTGACCTCAAGATCTGTCACTCCTTCACAAAATTCCCTGGTCAATGTCCTTTTAACCCATCTTACCTTAGGCTCGCATGTTTGCAAGGTACACCCAAAGGCAGCTCTATCCCAAGTGCCACATCATGTGTACCATTATGAACATTCGAATATGTTCCATTGGACAGAAAGAAAAATCCAGGTTGTGCATAAATTGGCCTATCATAATCTGCAGCAAAATACCTGGAATTTCTCCCAACTGTACTGGGGTCCTTTGGATCTACCAGAGAGTACGTGCCCTTACGCAAAACTATTCCTGAACAATTGACGTACAAGATGAGGTCAGTAAAATTGACAATTGGACAACATGCAGGGTAATAACCAGCTTCTCTGGGAACTATACTGATAACCCACCAAAGTGACATTCTGTTTTTCCATATAGAAGTTGTCGCAATAAGTGTTGTTGTCACACCCCGGATAACCCATGCCTCGTGGCTTTCTATAATATAGACAAAGACCTGGATAACCAAACCTAAATACTCCCTGCCCTTCTACGAAATTAGGGGGCCGAGTATAGGTATATTTAACAATTGACAATGGATATGCTGTCCATAAACTAGTGACAAATTCAGTAGGATAACCAGCTGTACCCTCCCCAAAAAATCTCTTATGTATATCCAAAAATATATTACTCGGGCTGTCCTTTTCTTTCGAACTTGAGAAATAACCTTCTCCTTAGTACATGATGATACAGTTTGACCACGTTCCAAAACCCATGACACCCCACCTAAGATCAATAGCAACAAAACCATAAGAACAGCACATAATATCTTTTTCTTTGTAGACCAAAATGCACGTGTATAAACAGGGGGAATCACTGGCTGCTCTTCCTCAGCAACCATTCTGCCAAAGGGATGCATAACAAATGATGAAATGGAGGTGAAATGCAAGCAAGAGAAATATACAAGTTCCCAGTGTCCGTCAGAGCATCACTGGTACAGGCTCCTATTGTCCATCAAAAACGTTGGCGCTCTTGAGCACCGGCGGTGGAGCGTGCTCTGTCCTAAGCTTGTGTTCCCATGTCAACCAGGATAATATACCCCCAAGGGGATACCTTAATCTATCCTGTCCAATGTTCAAACAGTGCACAAATCTCTCATCACCCTAAACTAACTCCGTTGGTACTATAGCAAAGTACACCCTAACTTACACAGTCCATCCCTAACTAATCTTTCTTTTCCTTTGGTGCACTGTCTCCCAGCCGAGGGCACAAATTGTACCTAGTGACTCCAGGCACTGAGGGATCAACGAAAAGAGGCTCCTGGATAGCTTGTATTTCCGGAGGAACTGCCAGACATTTGCCTGGCGTCCAAACAGAACCTCATACGGCGACAGTTCTGTCCTAGAATATGCTGTCGTTCTCGTTGTCAAAAGAGCTAACGGTAAAGCATCTGGCCACTTTAACCCTGTGGTCTCCTGAATTTTTGGCAATTTGAGTTTGAGAGTACCATTGTACTTCTCAACCAAACCTGCTGACTGTGGATGATTGGCTGCATGAAACTTTTGCTTAATGCATAGACCATCACAAATCAATTGAATCACTTTGGCATTAAAATGACTTCCGTTATCACTCCAGATCAAATGAGGCAAGCCGAAACGAGGAAAGAACTCCTTCAGGAGTACCTTTGCAGTCGTAATGGCTGTATTGTCTTTGGTAGGATAAGCCTCAACCCATTTACTGAATGCACAGACAACCACCAAAACATACTTCAAATTATTGCATCTTTCTAACTCTATATAATCCATTTGAAGGACCTCAAAAGGAAAAGTGGGTGGTGCAAAATTACCAGGCGGTGTGGGGGTACCCTTTCCAGGATTGTGCATCATGCACACCATACAGTATTTCACTAAATGTGCAGCTGTTTTTGGAATATTGTCATTCTGCCATACAGGGTCTAACAACTTGCAAATACCTTTAGCGCTAATATGGGCTGGCCATGGGCCATCGTAACCACAGAAGAACATATGCATCTGGTAACATCCATCTCTGCATTCCTGACTTATCAATCCAACATCCCTCATCGTTCAATTGTGCTGTACTTTCCTGCTGCACTGCTAACTCTTCTATTGTGGCTTCGCTTTGTATCTCTTTCACATTCTCAAGTGTATCTTCAAACATGGTAACTTCAGGCACCCACCTAGCTACAAAGATTCTTTTCATTTTAGTCCGAGCTGTTTCCTTAGCTGTCTGATCTGCAAAAGCATTTCCCCTACCTACATCGTCAGTGACTTTCCGGTGGGCACTACTCTTCACTATGGCCAATTACTTAGGGAGTGTCAAAGCGGATAAAAGAGTCAATATAAGGTGCCCATGCTGGATTTTGGTGCCATGCGAAGTAAGAAACCCTCTCTCAGCCAAGAGTAGCCCAAAATTGTGCGCGATCCCAAAAGCATACTGGCTGTCAGTATAAATATTGACAACAAGTCCCTCACTCAATTCGCAAGTTTGTATAAGGGCAACAAGCTCAGCAGCTTGAGCCGACTGATAAGGGACTTGTGATGTCTCTACTACCGTACGCAGTGTGGTAATAGCATAAGCAGCAGTTGTAGTTTCACCTGGTAATTTGAAACAAGAGCCATCGACTTATAGTTCCCCTTGTGGGTCAGATAAGGGAACATCAGTCAAGTCTACCCGTCCTTTCGTCTCTTCTTCCCTCCGGAAGATACAGTCCTGTTTGTCGACTTCATCACTCTCAGAAGGGAGGGGCAGTAACGTGGCTGGATTCAGAGTGGCACATCTTTTTATCGTGATATGTTTAGCAAACAATGTCAATTCATAGCCAGTCAGGCGTGCACTGGTGAGGTGCTGTGTCTTTGTCTTATTCAAAAGTGTATCCACAGCATGGGGTACCATGACTGTGAGATCTGTATCCAGTACAAGTCCAGCTGATTGTCTGATCGAAGTGGCCACGGCCGTGACCGCTCTTAGACAACTCGGAAGGGCTCTTGCGACTGGATCAAGAAAAGCAGAGAAATAAGCACAAGGCAGTTGCTTATCTCCAGATTTTTGTGTTAGAACAGAAAGCGCGCAACCAGCCATCTCATGGACGTACAACACAAACGGTTTGTTATAATCTGGGGTGCCGAGTACTGGAGCTGAACAAAGCGCAGTTTTCATTTGCTCAAAAGACTGCTAACATTCAGGCGTCCAAGGCAAAAGTTCATGCACTTCTTTAGTCGTTAGTACAAGCAAGGGTTTGATTAATAGGGAATAATTAGGTATTCACTGCCAACAGTAGGAAGTGATACCTATAAAAGCGCGCACATCTTTCTGAGTTCGTGGACCGGGCATTTTAACAAAGGTACTAATGCGCTCCAGGGTCAATCTCCTACCCTCCCTCGACAGCAGGTGACCTAAATAGGTGACCTCCTGTCGACAATACTGAAATTTAGAAAGAGAAACCTTATGTCCATGATGAGCCAAATGCAGCAACAATTTAACAGTGCTATTTTTACAGCCCTGCTCGGTATCAGAAGCAATTAGGAGATCGTCAACATACTGCACCAATACATTACCTGTAGGAAGCGTAAGGGAATCCAATTGGCTCTTTAAAGCCTGACTGTAAATACTTGGACTCTCGGTATAGCCCTGAGGAGCTCGACAGAATCTAAAGCTTCTGCCAGCTAGTGTAAACCCAAACAAGTACCTGCTATCTGGATGAATGGGAATACTGAAAAATGCATTTTTCAAATCAATAACAAAAGAATTGAGCAGTGGAAGGAAGCATCGTCAAAAGTGTAGTAATGTCTGGGACCACTGAAAACTGGGGAACCACTATTTCTGTTAACATCGCGCAGATCAATTACAAAACGATAAACATCTTCATGATCATCAGAGGAACCTGAGGGTGTTCGTTTAAGAATTGGAAGAATAGGGCTATTGTAAATATTGGCAGATGTCTCCTCAACCACTCCCTTCTTGATCAAGTCCTGAATAATTTGCAATAAGGCTCGCTCTCCTGCTTGTGGTATTTTATACTGAGGGATACGAGGCAGAAAAGCATAGTCCTTAACCTTTATCAAAACCGGCGGTATATGCAGTAGTCCCACATCAGTATCACCTGTCACCCACAAAGTAAATGGCACATCAGCAAATTCAGCAGGGAGAGGCGCATCCTTTGACAAACACTGTTTAACACCTACCACATCTGGGCCCATTGTCATATAGACACCTGCCGGAGAACAATAAATCATAGCACACAATTTCTTCAACAAATCCAAACCCATCAAATTCTCACCGCAATTAGATGTCAGCAAAAATGGCGAATCCACAGTGAAAGGACCAATAGTCAATGCAAGGGGTCTTGAAATGGGGCTCACAACTGGTACACCAGAAAAACCTACCAAAACATTATTATGGCCAGACAGAGCCAACCCAGGGACCATATTTTGAGAAACAGAACTTTTTGTCGCACCTGTGTCCACCAAAAATTCCTTAGTCAAACCTTGCAGTTCCGCTGTTACATAAGGACCACAGGTATCAGAACTGGTCCCCCACTCTGTTCCTGGCTGTCCTAGCTGTAAGACATCAAAGTAATTATTGTCAGATCGACCCTGTGAGGCTGTAGCGTTCTGAGCCCTATCAGCCCCACAACCCCGTCCACGAGAACCTCGTCCTCTATGGACCGCTACCTACTGTAAGAGCACGGGACACTCGCTATGCCAGTGACCCTCCTCCTTACAATACGTACACTGATTCGGCCCCAGAGGCGTCGTATTCGGCTGCCTACTAGTACGTGGAAGCTGTCGGGCAGGACCACCATGTCCTCTGCCATTCCCTCTAAAAGCCTGCTGCAACAACACCTTTGTCTTTGAACGCTTATGCTTTTTCTCTGTCCTTTCTTTCTCCTCATTGTCTAGATGTTCATATTATTGGGCCATGTTCAAAATAACAGAAGGAGAAGAGGTGGACCAGGTACTTTCAGAAGCCTGCAATCGAGTCGCAATTTTGGGAAGTAAATTGGCGACAAATCTGTTAACAAACAACCGAACACCTCCCTCAATAGACAGATCTTGCCCACTGTAATCCAAAAATATATCTTCAAACCGAGTGAAAAAATCAGACACACTAATCTTTCTTTTGTCGACAAGCCAACAATTTATTCCAATCCACTTTTCTCGGCGGAATAAGAGAATGCATATATGTAATAATGCGGCCTGGCAACGCTAGAATTTCCGCTCGGGGCTCATCACCTGGCTTTCTTTCCTGGTTTCATGCTTTAATTTGATCCCAGGTACCACCCATGATCTTGAGTATGGACCTGCCTCCAAATATCAACCGGAAGAAGAAGACCAAAAAACTTTTCAATATCAGCAAGAGTCATTACCATAGAGGAAGCAGCTTCAGTCAATTCTTTATAATGAGCAGTAGGATTTTTTCTAGGATCGGGCAATTGAGTCTTAAGGGACAAAACTTCACTTCTTTTCCACTAAGTATAAACCCACTGTTCTTGAAACCGGGCCGCTACAACCCATCTAGTAACAATGCCATGCTGATCTGTTAACTCTGGTATCCCTGGGTGATATATGGGATGAACCTCTCGCATAGGAAACTGAGATACCGTAGTAGGACTCTTATTATGCAACCTGCCCTTATAGGCAACCAATGGGGTAATGTTACTAAAAACGTAACCTGGGTCCATACCATGAGTATACACACGATCTTTAATATCAAATAAGATTTGCGGCTCAGCATTCCCAAAGTGTTGCTCCCAAAGGTCAATTAACGTAGAGGACATGTGCTTAAGAGCATGCTGCTGTATAAAAGGCTCATAATCTTTCATCACATCCCAAACATCCTCTACACTGTAAATGGGATTACGACCCCACTGCGCAGCCTGATTAGCTACTACCATCTTCTCCTCATCCCCCACCGCAGACCGTACAAGAGGGCCCAAACGCTCCTTAAATTTTGTCAAGTCTCTATCCTCAAACCCACGAACTGGTGTCTCAGTGCTTGCAAATGTCAGGGGATGAAGAACCATAGAGGGAGAAGCAACAGAAGTAACAGGCACAATTGTTGCTGGCAGTTGCCTAGCAGGAGAAAGAGCTGGAGACAGGGATGCTGAGACAATAGGTGTGGCAGGAGTACTAACAGTCACCGTTGCCACAGACAGCGAAGACACAGAAGGAGGAGCCGAAGCCACAGCCGTTGAAATGACCGCAGTAGATACAGGGACAGTGAGAACGGCTGTAACAGGCGGCTGGGATGGCACAGGGACAGTAGGATATATCCTTTGCGGAGCATATGGGGGCGGGGGTCGAATATCTAACAGTTCTTCCACAAAAGTATCAGTCTCCTCCTGAGCCAAATACGATTTATCAATATGCAATCGAAACCTCCTATCTTCGCATTCAACTCCCTTTTCCTGTTTTTCTCCGTCATATGCTACAGCTTTCTGAGTCAGTGTCTGCATTTTCCCTTTCCGGGCCTCTTTTTCTGTCTTCAATCGTCTCTGCCTAGCTGCTTTCTGCCACGTTCTAAGAGAATCAAACATAGACTATCTACTTCGCCTTTTAAATAACTGTTCCTGTAAATACCCAATCTTTTGTTCATCAAAAGTGCCCGCCAACTGCCACTGCAACTTGGCATTGTCCCTCGTATATTTGTGCCATAATGTACTAAACATAATAGGGCCAAGACCATGCTTCACATACATATTAAAATTTAGAGTGCCTTCTGGAGGCGCCGGCTGAGCTTCTTCCAATTGAGCATCTGCAGAACAACAATGACAGCACAAAGAAAACAGTTTGCTTATTCCAGGCATTTTTAAAAGAAAACAAGTTCACTATTTATGCCTGGCGAAGCAATTGCAAATGCTTTTATCCCAAACACGGTCTTCAGACCGTATCAAATGCAAACCAAAATGGTACCATATCCACAAAGAACCAAAACAAACTCACCTGATATATGCAGGTCAAATGAACCAATTCTCCACTGCCGACTCTTCATACCAAACAGTCAGATCCAAGGGTTTTGCCGTTTAGGACTCCAGTCGGGATGACCACTGGGTGAGGCACCGTCCGGTAGGACGGAAATGGCAGCTGCGAGCAATCAATGCTCCTCATACAGGGAACCCTGAACCGTCAGTCCGACCCGACGATGGCCTCGACCTCCCCCTCCCGTCCGCAGAAGGGGATGGGTCAATCACCCGAAGGAGTCCCTGTTCGGGCGCCAACTGAAGGAAGTGGCCCGATTAGGGTCGCCCGGGTCACTCACGACCACCTCTCAGCCTTCCATACAAAATGAAGAGTCGGTCAGACAGTAGAGAATACAAACAAATATATATTTATTCAGGTGCACTCAGAGTGGAGCCCAGTCTCTTAGGAGTGCTGCAGAGGGACTGACCTCAGCAAGCATAAAGTTACATTATGTACATTTCAGAACCAACGAAGGCACGCCCATAATGGAATTTTGCAAGCAGATGCAGCAAAACAGTGAAATACCAAAAATTAAGTTTCGATTGTGAGGCCGGGCACACACTATCTACTATTCAAGGCCGTTCTGCCCGTGCCCGCCACTAGACAAGTGGGAGAAGGCCTCAATCTAGGGGGAAAGGTATGCTAATAAGAACATTCTATTCATTAGTGAAGCAAAACCCAACCTTGGAGAAATGAAACATAACAGAGGCCTTTTCTCGAAAATAGTAAAGTATAAGTTTCGATTGGCACACAAAATAGTACCGATATAGATAATGGCGCCGCTAATGCTAACATACATGGAATAATGCGTAAGCAGGATTTTTCTATTCTAACACCTGTAATGGCGAGGTTTGGGTCTTCATTTTGTTTGTTCATCTAGTTTTGCCGTGTACGTGAATTATTGTTTTAATATATATATATATATATATATATATATATATATATATATATATATATATATATATATATATATATTTATTAATAAAAAATAGCAGTTTTTTCCGATGGAACCTAATAAGGCAAAATATGTATCGTTCACATGAATGATTGTTTATAGTTTGTCCAATAGACTATGTAATAGTTCATTTATTGGAATCAAATAAAGATATATATATGCAAAGAGAGAGTATCTTAATCTGTATTTGTTGAATACTGAACCTAGCTACTATTCTTAAAAAGCTAACTTTTTTTATAAAGTCTTTGTGAGTCAGCCCAGAATTTAAAACTCAGATGAATAAATGTAATATGAACATTTCCATTGATAATATATTTCTGTTTTCAGTATCTGATATTCAAATACTTATGCTTCATCTTTGTAAAGATTCAAGATTTTTTTTAAACGGCTTTTTAATTTGTGTAATGCTTTTATCTTCTTGCAACAGACGCATCGATATATTACAGCATATACTCCCATCTGCATTGCAAAAGCAGTGAAAAATCCAACAGAGATAGAAGGAATGCGGAAAGCTCATGTGAGTCTAGTTTTTGGGTCGACAATGTCTCCTGATTACACTGAAGTGGCTTTCTTTTGCTTTGTTTTCTGTTTTCTCTAATACATGGTTCACTCAAAGGCCAAAAGCTGTATTGTTTTTTTTTTTTTTTTTTTTTTAAGTTTGTTTATTGATTTTAGTACATAGTTACAAATCGGAGTACACAAGCAAATATTCAAGTCAATGAAATCAGAAAGATAAATTCGCAATAACTCCCACCCATACCCCCCCTCCCCCTCCCTCCCAGGCAGATCCTTATCAGAATTCCAAACACTTCGCATATTGCAAAAGATCAACGTAAGCATGGTTTGTGGCGACACCGATAAAGGCTCTCTTACACAGTCCACATCTATGGCCAGCAAACTTGAACACACCTTTAGTGATGTCCCATAGGGAGACAGCATTTGCCATGTCATCCAACGGACCCCTCTCCTAGGGGCGTCTAACGTTCATGCCAGGTCAGGGTGGGACATCAAATATATTGTAAGGGGAGCCCAAAAGTCCTTGGGGCAGGAAGACTCAGGTAGCTCTTCTCCATATATCCGAAGCTGATCCCTGCAGTACAGTAAGTCCTTAAGCCATTTGTTAACAGTGGGTACTACCTTGGCTCCCCAGCACTGCGCTACCGCCCTTTTTGCGAAAAGGGTCGAAATTGCAACTAGACGCCTGTTACACGGCTTGAGAGGTTTGACGTGGCTTAGCAAGCACATCTCAGGAGTACAGCACACAAGTTCCGACACAACAGCCGTAAGCATGGTCGTCACTGCAGTCCAGAACGCAAGCACACCAGGACACACCCAAGCCACATGGAGAAAATCTGCATCCGGAGCTCCACATCTCACACAGTTAGTAGTCTCTCTCAGGCCATATTTGTGTAGTTGTAGGGGGGAGTAATATACCTGATGCAAGAATTTAAAATGAATAATTCTGAGGTTACAATTAGCTGTGAGACGTCCCGTGAGCTGACAACACTCCCTCCAAGTCTCAGGTGTAATAGGGGTGCCCAACATCGTTCTCCACCGTACACACGAGGGGGAGTCTTCTTGCTCCCGCTCCCGCAACGAGCCGATGTACAGCCTAGTAATTAGACCCCTTCGGGACGCACCTGATAGCATCACCTGCAACGCCCGCAGAGTGGTAGGTTCGGCTGGATAATTCGGGTATGCCGCACGGATAGCTTGCCGGACCCGGACATAGGTAAAATTAAACATAAAGGGCGATTTACGCCACCCTGCGCCGCCTGTAAATCTTTAAATTGACCGCCCATATATAAGTCGCCCAGTGTGGTGATGCCCGCAGCTGTGAGTTCTTTCCTGGCAGTCGCCTCTCGTGCCGCAGAGATATCAGGATGTGAGGCTAATGGTACTAGTGGAGCATATAAATAAGAAAGATGAGCCCGTAGCGCAAGCATTCGCCACGCCCACGCCGTGCACTGCGTGGGGTTGATCTCATTTCGTGGGCCTCCTGTTCCCCCCCGTAAGAGCAACTGCCTGCACTGGAAGAGAAAAAACAGCATCCGACTCAATCGCCACATGAGGCTGAAAGCGCTGGGGGAAGTGCCAGTAATGTGCGAATTGCGCTTGCGCACATAGATAGTAAAGACGAAAGTCTGGGGCCTCAAAACCACCACGGTCAAATGGTAGCACCAGCAGATCCCATCGGCACCGGGGCTTCTTACCGCCCCATACAAACGTTAAAAGCGCAGACTGCAACGTACGGAACAGTGCAACATTCAATTTGATAGGGATGTTAATGAAAAAATACAACAGCTTGGGTAAAAAGACCATCTTCACAACGGCAATTCTATCCGCTAGTGATAGAGGTAAGTGTGCCCACCGCACAGCTTGTTCAGATATACGTGAAATCGTGCGACCATAGTTCTCAGAGACAACTACAGCCGGATCTCTGTGCACCCAAACTCCAAGATATTTGACCGGGTCAGATGTCCAGGCCAACGGGAAGTCCACCTCGACCTCAGTTGTTCGCGCAGTTAGTGGAAACACTACGGATTTGGACCAGTTAATCCCCAGGCCCGAGAATCTTTCAAATTTTACGTACTCTCGCAGCAGCGCAGATAGGTGCGTAGCAGGTTCGCGGACATACAGCAGCATGTCATCTGCGTAAAGGGAGACAATTAAGGGTCGCAGCCTGAACCTCAGAGCCGCCGCCGCGTGTTTCTGACGCAGCATGCAGGCGAGGGGCTCCAGCGCCAAAGAGAAAAGCATAGGAGACAGAGGGCACCCCTGTCTTGTACCCCGTTCAATGCAAAACAATGAGGACACCCACCCATTAACCCGAACGCGAGCCACCGGTCCGCTGTAAAGCACCCTAAGCCATTGCAGAAAGAAAGGTGGGAAGCCCATGCGGCCCAGCACGGCAAACATAAAGGGCCACTGCAGGGAGTCAAAGGCTTTAGCTGCGTCAAGTAACACGGCCACCGCCTGGAAATCAGGTTCAAAGTAGTGTAGCGAGGCTAAGAGCGTACGCAAGTTGTGTGTCGTAGAGCGCTCCGTGACGAAGCCAGACTGATCAGGCAACACCAGTAGAGGAACTAACGGTTGCAACCTGGTGGCGATCATTTTGGCGAGAATCTTTGCGTCGATATTAATGATGGACAAAGGTCGGTAGGAGCCGCATTGATTTGGGGGTTTATCTGGTTTCAATAGGGTGACAAGGAGGGCCTCTCGGAGGGAATGCGGCAGTGTCCCACTGTCATATGCCTCTGCATACACAGCTAGGAGCCGAGGGGCCAAGTCCGCTGCGTAGGTTTTGTAAAATTCGCCAGGCAGCCCGTCAGGTCCTGCAGCTTTACAGGTTGGTAAAGACGTAATGGCCTCCCTGACATCTTCCACTCCGAATGGTTGTACGAGGTGCTCTCGATGTGCAGGAGACAACCATCCTAACGCTATCTCGTCGAGATAGGCATCCATCTCCGCCGCCGATGGAGACTCTCTGGTGGCATAGAGACTTGTATAGAATCGCAATACCGTGTCGCAAAGGTCCACAGTTGAATGGCGGGCAATCGCATTTTCATCCAACAGCTCAGCAATATCATCTTGACGGCGCGGTTCCGATATCTTTTGTGCGAGCGAGCGGCCCGGTCGGCCACCCTCCCCGTAGTAGCGCGCTATCCGACGTCTGGAGCAATGTGATAGCTCCTGATCCACCGCATCATTGTGTTCCCAGATAAGCTCCCTCATGGCCGCAAGTTTAGCTGAGGAAGGATCAGACTCGAATTCTCGCTCCCGCTGGGATATGTCAGATGTCAACTTCCGTATTCTACGGCGAATGTCTCGCAGGATACCAGACTGGGCCCCAATACAAGATCCCCTTATGGTAACCTTAAACGCTTCCCAGAGCGTACCCGCGCTGTCTACAGATCCCTCATTTTCCCGAAAATAATTTTTAACTGCCTCAGCCACGGTCTGGTGGAAAACCGGGTCCTTGAGCTCTGAAGGTTGAAGCCTCCACGCAAAGGGCGGTCTCCGGTAGGCCGGAAGCTGCAGCTCCAGAAGTACAGGGGAATGGTCCGACAGAGTACGTGCCTCATGCGACACCGCTGTGGTCCAATTACAGACCTGCGCTGAGACTAGCCAAAAATCAATGCGGGACCAGGAACCATGGGCCGCCGAAGCAAAAGTGCTCTCCCGGGCATCCGGATTCCGGGAGCGCCAAATATCATTTAGTTGATCTGTATCCATCAGACCCAGCAACATGTCGGTCGCAAGTTTAGGCCGCAACATACCACTACCTACCCTATCCATGGCTGCATCCAGGCACAAATTAAAATCTCCCCCACACTATGGCGGCCGGGGGAACTTCGATATTCTCCGCCACACATCAGAATAAAATGAGGGGTCATCCACATTCGGACCATAGACATTCACTATCAGCACACTTTCTCCACCCAAGCATCCATGCACCATCGCCACTCGCCCGCAGTCATCTGTCTCTGATTTGACTACAGTGAAGGGCACACCCCTCTTTACCAGGATAAGCACGCCCCTAGAATAGCTAGAGAAGGACGAGGCAACCTTTACGCACGACCAGCGTGCGCCTATCTTGCCAGCTGACTCCCGGGTTAGATGTGTCTCCTGCAGTAGGGCAATATGCACACCCACCCGATCTAAATAGGCAATCACTGATCTAATCTTTTTAGGCGTGTTCAAGCCTCGAACATTCCAAGTCAGGAATTTAAATGTAGAAGTCATTGTAGCCGGCCGGCCATAGTGGGACATCGAAACATAAGAATGGACAATCCTCTTCAAGAATAACCAGAAATCAGTGCCTACCCACACAGTGATAATTCGAACAATAAACCCCCACGTTCTGCCTGCCCAGCCCAGGACCCCTCCTCCCCCCACCCACTTTAGCTTCCCCAACACGCCAAAGCCATCCCATAGCTCAACCCTTCCCCCCTCCCCAATCACAATAAACAAAGCACAACTTTGGGGTGTACCCATTTACGGGGGGCACTGAGTGCTACTGACCTCCAACAGAAAAGGAGGTGGCCGAGTAGGTCTACAAATTGCCAATACAGGGATTCGCCCATGTCTACAGGCACAGATGTATACTAGTGCCATGGCCCCGGCTCCAGTACATACCCTATACGGACATACATCAAGCAGGGCCCTACTAGTTGCAGCCAAGCAGTGCCAATACCCGGGGGGGACTCCCTCCCGAACCCAGTGCTGGAAAACTCAAGACATCATGAAAGCCTAAATAGAGGAGGATTTATAAGACAGCAGCTCAGGGGAAGAAAGCAAGATAAAGACAATAACGTAGCCAGCATTGAGGCCCAATAACACATGTTGCATAGCGTCCATAGGTTCCAATAGAGTTAGGCGCCCATCGTATACAAGCCAATGTAAGAAACCTAATGTGCGTGCCAGTTTGAGAAAGTGTTCACAGCACACTATTTCTATTCGTCCTCGGGTGCTGTACCAGACTCTCGTCGCTGTCGCTTCAGATGTTTAGCGTGTTCCATCGCGGCCTTGGGAGATGCAAAAATCTTGGAGTCACCATCCCCGCCAATGCGAAGACGGGCTGGATACAGCATGGCGTATGGGACCCCATCGGCCTGCAGGAGCTTTTTTACGGAGCCAAATTCACGGCGGGCCGCCTGCACTGCCACCGTAAAATCGGGAAAAAAGGAGAGAGCGTTGCCCTGGTGTACTATCGGACCCTTCTCCCTGGCGAGCCTTAAGATTGTGTCCCGGTCCCTGTAATTAAGGATCCTGGCAATAATAGGGCGGGGAGGAGCCCCCGGGCCGGACGGGCAGCCAACGAGCGGTGGGCTCGCTCCACAATAAACATTCTGGAGAGATGTTCAGGCCCAAAGATCTCCGAAACCAGGCCCTCAATATACGTCTCCATTTTCCCCACATTTGTGGACTCCGGTAGGCCTGTGATGCGGATATTACTGCGCCTCGATCTCGCCTCTAACTCCTCATTCTTGGCTTGAATCACGGCCAGTATTTTTTCCATGTTCAGCGCTTTTTCTGCCACAGTGCTCAAACCATCCTCAGTGTCTGACACCCTCTGCTCCACCTCCCCCATGCGTGCATTTTGTTTCTCCAGCTGGGAGGACACATGATCGAGGCGGTGGTTGACCGAGGCCATCGTGCCTTCTATGGCCTGCACAGAGCGCTGCATGGCTAGCAGCGTGCTTTCCAATGTGGTAGGGCCGTCCGCCTGAGCATCCGCCTCCGAGTCAGAAGCCGCCTTTTGTGCAGTTTTTGCCGACTTGCGCAGGTCGAAAGTCAAGCGTGGCTGGGACTTGTCCGTCTTCCCCATGTTACACCTGCACCCCCCTCACGGAGGGGATCAGCGCCTATGTAGCCCCGGTAGCTTATGCAGCCCAGTTCGCAGTCCAGGCGTATTTCCCAATGGTGTGCCACCACAGCCCCGTCAATGCGCCACCCGGCACCCAAAGTGAGCAGGCAGCACCACCACAGAACGCAGACACAGCAGGGGGGGGTGGAAAGGTTACAGCGTCACCCACTGGGCCTCAATATGGGACCCCTCCAGCGCAGGCCCGCCAAGTGAGTCGAGGGGGGAATAGCGATGTTGCCCCAAGGTCACAACCCAAGCCGGGGGGGGTATTCGCCACAGACTCCCAGGAATGCCAGTACCCAGCGCAGCTCAACACCCGGTGGCAGCAGGCAGACAGCGATCACTTCCGCGGCCCCTCCGCAGCCGCAACAGCCGAAATCCCCTATGCCCCGCACCAGCCACAGCTTGCAGGCCGCAGCCCAGGCCCGGGTCCGCACCCACCCACGCAGCTGTAGCCCAGGCCCAGCTGCGCACCCCACTCACCGCAACCGGCGCCGATGGGCATCCGAGTCCACAGGTAAACGCAGCTAATATCTGCACCGCCGATTGCACCTCCGCAGCTTCAGGCCCCGCAGTCGAATATCGCTCCGCCGCACCACTGCACAGTTCCCTCACTGGGCTCCCGGTATCACCGGGGGGGGCCGCCGCCACAACAGCGTCCAGCGCGTAGCGTCGTTATGGACAGTAGGCAGCTGCAGGACGGTCGCACAGCGTGCTGGCCCAGGGAGGCTTATCTGCTAGCAGCGGTCGCCATTTTCTCAGTGGCAGCTTCCTCACTCCTAGTCGCCGCCAGCGTGTTCCCAATCATGCCGCTGGTCCAGCAACCCCGCCATATGGTGTCGCCTGGGTTCCGGGAAGCACTCCAGTAGTTTACGGGCACATTTACCCCGTATGGCAGCAGATAATGGTCGGATGTCAGCTCGGCCGGGCAGAGCCTCACAGCAGTGCGGCCATTTTGCCGTGCGCCCTCTAGCGCCCCCAGCTGTATTGTTATAGGTAGCATAAGTAACATGTTTTTTTAAGAATAAAGACCAGCCAGTCCAGAAATGAAACCCCTTCTGATGGATACTTCTAACTGCAGATTTCTCACCTAGTGAATAATCCTTAGGCGTTAGACTGGAACTGGAAACTTTCAGAGCAGTTCTCCTGCGCGCTGCTGGGTGGCGTCATGCAGCTTGGCGCTGACTTCATTCTGCACTGGAAGTGACGAGTGGAGCGGCATATACGCGCCACCCATGCATGCTGATATCAGTTCCTTTCTTTCTGTGCTTTCAGGAATGGATCTGGAGTTTCTTCCTGATTTTTTACCAGACTTTTTGTCAGACTTTATCCAGTGTGCCTGTGTGCAGATTAACTCGAAGGCCATGCAGGAATGTGAAGCCAAACTTTTGTCGCCAGGCACAAGAAGTCTCTGCTCTGTGACGGGTCAAGGTAAAAAAGATCCCATTCCCGAAGCTGTACCCGGAACTGATCTTCGTTGTGGTCAAAGTTTTAAGTAAGTCAAAGAACAATAACACAAATGAAATCCAAGCAGGAAATGGACCCTTCCTGCCTTTCTCGTACTCCGTCGAGGGCGAAAGGGTGTCAGTGGGCCTCCCGTTCTCACCCCTGATCTCCATTAGAGTGAATTCCGGCTCTGGTCCAGATGCATCCTGAATTTCCTTTCCATCTCTGCCCCTTGGAGACACATTGGGTTTGGCACCGAAACCCTGTGCCTGTTTTGACTCCAGCACCACCGCATGCACTAATCCCACTTGCATCGATACCAGTGCCAACACAGTCTATGCTGGATGAGGATATACAGCATATAGTGCTATCCAACTCTAAATTGAATCCACCACAACCTTGACTGAAGTTATACTCTGTGACGACTGGTGCACAACTGCTTGGCGTAACCCCTTTGATTTTGATACCTTGGCTTTACCACATGGTAGGGCACAGTCTCTATCAAATATTTTTAGCACAGATTCTGAAAGTGATAACTATGATGAAAGGGACAATTGTTCCCTAATATGATGAAGACAATTGGTATGAAGAGCTTCATTACACCAATGCTCTTGACACTTCCACATGTACTGACACAATGTCTCACCCGGGTCTTTATACAGAGGAAAGTGCCTCTTTTGCTGTAGTAATGCGAAGGGCAGCTGAGGTGCTGGATTTATAATTACCGACCATGGAAGTAAAAATTAACGTGTTAATGGAGGTGCTACAGCCTGGGCAGGCTCCAACTGAGCCACTGTTTCCATTTAGCAAGGCACTTTCTGGCACTCTTCTAGGCACCTAGGCAGTGCCCGGTTTGGAGCCAACTGTTAGTAGACAGGTTGCCAATCATCACTGGCCTGCACCTGGCACCCTGCCTTCCTAACCCAACAACCCTCTCCAGAGAGTCTGGTGGTCCATGCGTCCACCAGCAGGGTCAACTCAAATGCTTTCCCGACCAATCCTCCCAACCACGAGTCCAAACTAATAGAGACTTTTGGCAAGATAGAATGCCTGCTGTCTCATTCTATATCATTCGTTCCTAGGAAAATTGAGTGGAAGATCAGCTCTTTGTAGGATTTTCCAGAGCAAGAGTAAAGCAGTGCAAAACCGAACCATCTCTCAATGGATTGTTCTCTATATAAAGTTCTGCTACGCTCCGGTAAATTGCCGCCCCTCCCTTCCCTAAAAATGTTTGCAGGCCCAGTCCGCCAGGGCCAAAGCTGCTACCACTGTGTTAGCACACAAAGTGCCTGACTGGAGATCTGTCAGGTAGCCACATGGGCTTTATTCCACACATTTTCGAAGCACTACTGCCTTGACAGTCTGGTCCATCAAGAGCGGCATTTTATCTGCTCAGTCCTGCCGTTTTTGGTCTGAGCCCTTTCACAGACAATAACCTTCAGAGGTACTGCTATTTTATCTATTCCCAAGGTGAGGAATCTGTTTGAAGTATCCATAAGAAGAACAAGTTACTTACATTTAGTAACAATTTTTATGATGGATAATCTGTCTGACTGCAGATTCTTCCTCGACCCTTTCACCTTCCCTTTCTGTCAACTGAACTCTTTTCCATCTAAAAAGATCCCAATCTAGAGATCTACTCACTAGTCATACCAATTTGCAGATGGACTCCGCATCTGAGGGCGCAGACAGCCTTGAAAGCAATTGATGTCAGCGTGCATGGGTGGAGCTTATGTGCTATTTCGCCCGTCACTTCTGGATTGGAACAGCATTGGCGCGAAGCCGCACAATGCCACCTTGCGGCATGCAGAGAAAGCCTCTGAAAGTTTCCGGGTCCAATCTGATGCCTGGGGGTTATTGACAATGTGAGGAATCTGCAGTTAGAGTATCCATCAGAAATATCATTACCGGAGGTATATAACTTGTTCATCTTGTATTTTACTGGACGTTTCCACTAACTGTTCTGTGGTACAGGATTAGCTTTGCAGCCTCTGCTTCACCTGCAAATGTCTGAAGTAATGTGACCCTCCACACCTGGGTAGCAAACTCACTCTTTCCCACTGCTGAACCCTCCTTCTCATGTACTCGACCCCATAATTGATGCAATAAACATAAGCATGCTTTTCTATAAAACTCACTGAATTCTGCAACCAGGTGTCTTATCATATTCATACTCAATGCCTTCTTATTTTTGAAGTTCTAAAAATCCACTTTTCCAAATAACTGTACACATCAAAAGCAAATAAGGGAAACTTTTGCCAGGTGTTCAGTATGCATAAAGATGTTGGTCATGAGCCCTTTATGAATCCCTGCCACAACACTGTTCATATTGGGACTCTATTGGGTTTGCAAGCACTGCACTCCAGATTCAAATCTGGAATGCTGTGGTGGCGACATTTCTCTCTTATAGTAATTATAGTAAAATATTTCATGTTCTCAGATTCTGCATGAATTTCTCACTTACAAACCATTGAACATTCTGAGACCGAAGGCAGCCAACTGTAGATGATAAGCTGGTTAAGGCAGTAATTGTAGCCCTCATTTTACATGTCCAAAATCGTGACAATGCTGACTAAATCTGAAGCAAATGGTATATAAATATATGTTGTCCTAAAACCCAAAATGTGGCAGCTGCTCACTGCAATCAGTGCTTTTAGTCTGCATGGATTAGGAGGTGGGGAACTATGGTAAGCTGTAGATTCCCCCTAAAAGTGGGTATTTCGGATTGCTATTTGAGTTTGTGTATGTGTTTTGTCTGTTATCAGAGACCTTCAGGACTGAACCAGAGCTCTTTTGAGTCATCCCACGCACAGTTAGTGGGTCGTTCAGTGCCTCTGTATATTTCAATGTGAAGAAAATATTCATAGCCAGTCTTTCTCTTCGTGTGCTGAGGATTAGTAAATAGTCTGAACTGAAAAGATGAACTCATTAAATAAGTTTATTTGTTTAAACAAATCAGGCATGGAGTAAAGGACTAACAAAATACCAGCTTCCCTTCCAATACCGAACTCTGCTCACCCAGTAATATTAGACCTTTTTACTTTGGAGAAGCCTCCATCACATCATCCGGTGTCCTCCAGTTATCTACATCAAACTCAGACTTCAATCCAGAAAACGTATGCCCTGATGTCAGGCTAGGATCCCCAGTAACTTTAAATAACAGTAAACACTATTAAAATGTCCATAGGCCTCAATAAAAGTGTTTGTGTAGTAGTACATCCACCTCGTTTGAAACAACCGGAACTTCAGCCAGTGAGGTGGAAGTGCTGAACTCTCCTACTCCCCCTAGAGGCTACCAGAGCTTATCTTTTGTATAGCACCTTGTGTGTAAGGGGTGCCCAAAAAGAGCTCTGCTCTGACCTGCGTTTGACCTAATATACTGGACACTTTTGAATCTATATTTCATCCTTCTGGATTTCTGTCAGCCTTATCTTCAGCTTTCAACAAACTGAGTTGTTGTTAAGTTTTGAAATTTTCACCTAAAGACTATCCAGGAAGGCCACTCATCTACTGCCACTATGGCTGAGAAATAAATAAAAAACCCTCTAAGTTTTGCCCAGACTGTGGTCAAAAGAAAAGCTACACCAATGATCCTCATGACCAATGGATTGTATTGCCTCTGTTCCGCTCATAAAGCATTTGCTGGGACATTTGTAAAACCTTTCTTTTGGAAAATGGGTTTCTGTTTCAGTAACCACCCCTCCCCAACACCTTTGCTTGATTTCTGATGCACTTTGACTGAATGTGCACTCGGTCCATGCTAATCAGGTTCCCAGTGTCTGTGTTCTTTCCCAAAACTGTACCCTTGTTTCCACGTATATGTCCCTTGCAAAGGGTTCCACTGGTACCAAGGGCCTTGTGACCAGAAAGGGTCCCTAAGGGCTGCAGCATGAATTGTGCCACCCTCAGAGACCCCTCACCAAACACATACACACTGCCATTGCAGATTGTGTTTAGGCGCAGCTAAAACTGAAGAGTCGACATAGCACACACCCCTGTGTGCCATTTCTACAAACCACTGCCTGTGGCATAGGTAAGTCACCCCCTCTAGCAGGCCTCACAGCCCTAAGGCAGGGCGCACTATACCACACGTGCGGGCATAGCTGCATGAGCAATATGCTGTTACAGTGTCTAAGTCCATTCTCAGACACTGTAAGTGCAGCGAAGCCATATGGAGTACATGGGCTGGGAGTTTGTCATTACGAACTCCACAGCTCCATCTCCATGATGGCATTACTGAATGCTACGACGTTTGGTATCAAACCTCTCAGCACAATAAACCCACCCTGATGCCAGTATTGGATTTATTCTAAAATGCACTCCGATGGCATCTTAGAGATGCCCCCTGGAAAACGACCAACTCCCCAGTGTACAACTGCCACACACAGACATGTTTCTTACCTCCTGAGGTGAGAGCCCTTGTGCTCTTGTGGGTCAGGAACCAAGCCTGCTTGGGGTGGAGGTGCGTCTCACGCACTCCCAAGCAGTAACAGCAATTAGGGTGACGGACCTCAAAGGCTTCCTGCCCTTTGATATGCTAGTCAGGGCCTCTCCAGCTAGTGCCCGCTCCCCGGTCCAAGCCACACTTTTGGCGGCAGGGTTGGCGGGAAAATTAGTAGTCAGGAGAGGTGTGTCCCCTCTGAGCCAGGACCATCCCTACGGTGTCCTAAGCTGAAGTGAACCTCTCCCTAGAAACTTTTCCGTGTTGGATGGAAGGATTTTAGCCAATCAGGTCAGTGGATGCCCCTCCCCAAAGGGAGGGACATACAAAGGGTGTAGTCACCCTAAAGGTAAGTAGCCCGTTGGCTACTACCTGCCAGTACCTGTAACGCCCCTAAATTCCATTTTTAGGAGTACCCCTGAACGTTGATCCTCAGATCTGCAACGACCGAAGAAGAAAGAAGACATCCCTGAACCCGACCCTGCAGAGAAGCCTGAAGACGACGACTGTCTTGGCATCAGCTCTACTGGCCTGTCTCCAGCTTTGAAGAGCCTGCAACAAAAAAGGTGACCTGTTTTGCAGCCAGTGACGTGAAAACCCTGGGAGGACTGCTGCCTTCGAAATAGACTCCAATCTCCTGTGGACATCTGGCCTGTCCAGAAGAAATCAACTCCAAGGACTCCTGTGCCATCTGGAACTGCAAGTCCTGCCCACTCTGCAGCCGACGCCCTCAGTCCGAGTCTGAGTGGCTCACCTGTCCAGTGAAGTCTTCCCAGCAATCCTGACCTCGAATGCAGCGTTGACTGACCTCCACGACGTCGCCTGCAGTGTGAATCCGAAGGGTCCCCACAACCGCAACCGACCCAGTAAGAAGAAATCTGACGTCTCAAGGCACCCCTGCAGCCCCTGGGCTTTGGGGAGCTTTACCAGCAGTGCTCCTGTGACCCCCAACATCCTAACTTGCCTGTGCTGTCGCTGTGTTTCTGCTTGCATCCTCCGGTTCGATGCCTGCAGCCTGTTTCCAAAACAAGCATTTGCAATGCAATAGGACTCGCATTTACGCAAGACCTATTGCATTGCATCATGAACAACGGGAGGGGGGAAGCACGGACAGCGGGAGTGCGGTCGGGGGGAGGGGGGAGAAAGGGGTGAGAAGGCATGGACAAAGTAGTGTTCACAGTCTAAATAACACGTACCACCGTACTGTGTAACACTCGAAGTTAAGGGGCCAGTAGCCATGGGAGGGTTCAAACGATGACAAATTACGACATGGCCGTAATAAGGAGGGACTAACAAGCCTCATAATCAATCAGACGGCAGCATTTACGAAAGACAATGACACAAGCCAATTAAAAACATGGGCGGAGAGTGGGCGAATCTTCCACGGAGCTTCCGCTCCATACTCCATTACTGAATGCCTCGCAAAGCGAGCAGCGCATGTGCACTGCCGCTATAGACTCGACCTAAAAAAGAATCTCCATAGAATTGTATTGGATGCCCGACACTGTGTTTGCACCCTACTCCCGGCAACGCCTGTTCCGCTTATGGTGTAGCTTTGATGCTGCCTTGTGCCCCCCCGTGCTTGCCTAAACCCCCGGGGCCTGCTCCTTGAAACCATGGGTGCTTACCTGCAAATAACACCTCTCGAAGGTGCCCCCAGTCTCCATTGACTAACATTGGACCCTGTGACCTCTGCACCTGGCTGCCCTAGTGCCGTTGGTGGTGCAGTACCTACCTTGATCTGACCCATGCCCAGTGTTGGTCTAAACCACCGAAGACTGGATGTGTAAGTCGAGTACTTACCTGTAAATGTGCATAACTGTTTTCCTCCCATAGGATTGCATTGCATTTCATCCTATTTGCACTAAGTGTCTATCTTTTACATTGCTAAGTTACTACCACTGTTGATTTGACTCCACAAAGTCCACTGGACTGTGCACACTATACCTTACTTTGGTATAGTATATACAAAGCCAGCTTCCTACACTATCCCTCAAAGACGCTTATAAATAGATATAGGATGTTGGCGCTTTATTTACTCAAAGGGAAGAGAATTCTCCCTTCCAAAGCGGATGCCTCCTCTGCCATTGATTCAGTGAACATTGCCCAACCAACCACATCAATAAGAGCAGTGCATAAAAGTAAAAATGTGGTGCTTCCTTAGCTGGAATTTACTTCAGTAGTGTCCACAGCCAACTACTCCAATCATCAGATGAAGCTTCCTCAGGTTAAGTATTAAAAATGGAGGGGAACATCGTGCACTAAATATTGTACAAAAATCACACTATTCTGATATCCACTCAGACTTTACCACCCAAGTTGTCGACGAACGCAGATCCACTGTTGATAAGAAAGGCGACGACTAGCATCCTTTCGATGGGTACTTCACTGTTTTGACCAGCAAGAAGCACTGTTGATGACAGGATCATAGCCAATGGTGATAGCACTGTAGACAACCATGCCGACAGTAAAATTGCAGCCACCGTTGATAACAATTGCCAACTTGTTGACAATGGTGACCCCACCGAAGACCTTGTCGACAAGAATTAAAGTTACATACAGACTTTAACTTTCCTTCTGTCACCGCTGAAGATTTCTGCACACCCTTCTGTGCAGATACTGGATTCAGAACTGGGGGCTAACTCCGACATCCAGAAGCAAGCGTCAGACACAGCCTGCAGGCCCACTCAATTCAATGTGTGCTATGTACCTGAATTTGAAGAGGAGCCTAATGAGGAGGGATATCAGCACAAGTATGTATATCAACATCAAACCTTTGTAATAGACTTCCTTTGTAGGAACTCTGACCAACCTTAACCAAAACATCCCTACAGGGACTCACCGATGATGCAGGTTCCCCTGGCATTCATTCATATTTTCTAAGAGATGCTGGACAAATTTCAAAGGTTTCTTCCACAATTTCCACCGACACCTCCTCTTCTGGTGCCAACACCCCTACTGCCACCTCCTCAACAGAAGATATCTTCCCCTCTCTCGCCACTTGTCCCAGCGACTTCTAGGGACATGGGGGAACACGACCTTCTGACCCTGACCAGATGTCATATGGGGAAGGAGAAAGTAAACTTCTTGAGGAACAATAGGATGATGGTAATCCACATAATGAGTAATGGCAGGACTATATTCTCCCTAGAGACAGCTATAAATCACTGGCCTGGTTCACCTCCAAATGACATTGCTCGTTTTCATGCCTTCTTGGAAAAAGCAGCGAAAAAGCTTGATCTCGCCATGACTTCTGTGGAACAGTAGATAATTTTAAGAACATTGCAAATTTACTAAGTCTATCCCTATTATGAATTACTTCTGGTTGGAAGGTCTCAAGTGGATTCATACGCCAGCCACAGTTCAGGCAGTTGTGCCTCACCTGGAGAAGAAACGCAGAATGCCAGAGTCTGCATTGGCATGCTTGACAGGGCATCCCAAAGCTGATTTGGTCATTTTGACAACCGCTCAATTTAGATCAAACAATCCTGTCACTTCAATGTCAAGCCCTTTAGACAGAGATGGCAGATGCATGGACATCTTGGGCCACAGTGTCGGTTTGATGGCTGCAAGCTCCATTAAAGTAACAAATGCCCTGTCCATTCTAAGACGATATGATCGCCAGCTTTGGCTCTGCATTTTGCCTCTCGTCAATCTCATCCCAGAAGAGGAGAAGCTAAGGCTATAATAAGAGAATGTGCAAATACATCCGCCTCAAATACAGACGCAGCAATGGATGTTTCCAACACCGGTTTCTGTCATCTCGCAGGAACAGCAGTTCTATGTAGGCAGTGGTGGTTTTGGTCAATTTCCTTATCTTCAGAGGTCTAGGCAAAGATTTTACGCATACCTTTTGATTGCCAAATTTTATTTTAGAATCATGCTGATGATGCCCTGCAAGATTGACACTGTCATGGCACACTTCCAAGGAGCGTTACAGTACAGACATCCTATTTCCTCTTCCTCTTGTGGCTTTTGAGACCCCAAGCCTATTGGCAAGATGTCTCCCATTATAGAGGCCAACGAAAACCATACTACCCTCCAAGACAATCTGGATCACTCCAGGCTACTCTTCAAACAGAGGCCAGTGCTGAGGCTACTGCAAACACTTGTGAGGATAATCCCAGGATAATGAAAAGAGAGCTTCACTTTTAACAACCTACCCACCCCCTTCAACCTCACTACTTCTGGTCAAGTGGAGAATCTCTGCTTTTGCCCCCACTTGCGATGCAATCACTATAAATTGCTATGTGCTTCAAATTGTGCATTCTGGTCCCACTCTGGAGTTTTTTTTACAGAAACCGCACAACCATCCGCCCAAAAAAACCATCTTCTGCATTTGGGGAGCTACAGCAAGAGATTCTCCTCCTAAAAACAGCCATAGAAAAGGTGCAAAGCAAACAGCAGGACCGATGATTCTATTCCAGATTCTTTCTGGATAAGACAACATTGGGCCAGTGGACATCAATACTGGACTTTCAGAAGTTGAAAAAGTTTTTGAAGAAACAATCTTTCTAGATAGTAACCCGCCAAGTAGTTCTTCTGATGCTTCAGGACAGTGAGTACTTCACCTCCCATGATCTTCAGGATGCATATTTTCACTTCCCAATACATTGAAGACTCAGACAGTACCTGCAATGCTCTGTGGTGAAGCAGTACTGCCAATTCAAGGTGCTTCCATTCCAGCTAAAATCTTTTACAAAGAGCTTGACACCTGTCACTGCTTTCCTTCAAAGATAAGGTTACCAAGTATATCCAAACCAGGCTATTTGCTCGTCAAAGCTTCATCAAAGGAAGAGGCTTGTGCATCTACAACTGCCTATTTCTGGAACTTTGACTGGCTCTGAATACTAAGAAAGCTTCCATCCATCCAGTTCCAAGATTGAAGTTCCTAGGGGCATTCCTGGACTCTCAGCTGGGAAAAGGTTACAGCTCAGAGGAAAGATTGACTAAGCTTAAAGCCAAGTCAAAGACATATCGCTCCAACTCATAGTGCATGTCGGGACATACAGATCCATCATAAATCTCATGTCATCTTGCATTGACCTGGTTCCCTTTTGCATACTCCAGATGACTCAAACAAGCTTTTTGTGGTGGAGGTTCCCTTTGAAACTCAGAATAGTTCTTCCATTGCAGCCATCCACAAGCAGAATAATCATGGCAGCTGCACCAATGGAAGGTTGGGAAGCCCACGTGCAAGAGCTGTACACAAGAGGCCTATGGTCAATGTCGGAAAGCAACTGCACAAAAACATTTTAGAGTTATGGAACATCAGGCCGGATTTTCAATCATGCTTTCCGGGTTAGCAAAACAAGCTGTGTTGATCAGGACAGACAACACAACCTGAATGTATTGCATTGCAGGACAAGGTCCCTTTGACTGTCATAAGAGGCACCGATGCTCTGCGACTAGGTAATTTCCAAAGAAGTGGACATCACAGTGGGGTATCTTCCAAGATGCCGGACCGACTAGGCAGACACACTCAGCCACATAAGTGGGAACTCCATTAGGACCAAGTAGAATACATTATTCAAAATTGGGGCAGTCAACTATAGACCTGTTTGCCACCCTGGAGCGCAGGAAATGCCAGTATTACTCCAGAAATTTCAGTCTACTTGGATCGGAGCCCAATACCATTTTGATTGCATGATAGAATGTCTTCACTTAGTCCATTCCACCATTTACCCTCATTCCTGATTGCCACGTCATGGCCTCATCAGTTTTGGTACAGTGAACTCATGAGGCTGTCAGTATACCTAACCATTCCCTTTGAAGAACCATCTGAGGCTCCTCACCAGACACAGCAGAGATACACTCCACCAGGACCTCCAGTCTTTACACCTGATGGCATGGTTCCTGATAACTTTCAGTATGCCCATCTGGATATTCCTTCAGACTATAGAGGCATTTTCGTGCAGTCATGTGTGCCATCCACAGTGAAGACCTACAATGCTGAGTGGAAGAGATTCTGTTTGTGGTGGAAAGAAAAGGACCATACCCCAACCTCCATGCGACCCCCCCATCAAGTTTAACTGTACTTGCTTGAGCTCCCCAGTACTGTATGTCAATCAGGGAGCACTTCGCCAGAATGTCCAAATTCTGGAAGGACAGAAGACTTTTTTCATCCTCATTCTTGCAGAGGATTCAAAAGAAGCTTATGAAAGGAATTTACAGGCATTCACCATATAAGAGCTGTATCTTCTCTTCACCACAGACAAGGTGATTCTACAAACCATATTTATGACAAAAGTCCCAATAGACTTTCACTTTAATGAGACTGTTATCCTGCAGACCTTCTTCCCTAATACATCTGCTGATATGGAGGGATCCTCACACTTATTGCATGTTTGCCGGTGTATCAGGATACAAAAGGACAAAACGAAGGACTTATAGCATTCAGATCCATTATTTGCCTCTTTCATCCATCCAAGAAAAGGCTGTTTACTATCCAGGCAAGGCCTCGTATGTTGGCTGTCGGCCTGCATCACTTTCTGGCACGGTAAGGCTAAACCACTCCTCCAGAGCAGAGTGAGGGCACACACCCACCCAACCAGAAGCATGGCCATGCCATGACAGTACCACTTTATAGTGGAATGTTTTTGCAGGACATTTGCCATACAGCCACGTGGAAAAGGAGGCTTGTTTCTACCAAGCATTACTGCCCAGATGTGAATGTGTCTGCCGCATCTGCAGTGAGACAAGCAGTTCTATGCAAACTGTTTCAATAAAGTGAGACTGCGTCCCACTTTATTCAAACGTTATGTGCTGCCAGCTGTTCTAATTAAAACATACGAATATATGAAAGATGTAACACTGGAGAAGAAATTAGTCATTTACCTATAACTCCAGTTCTCCAAAGTTGGTCTCTTTAATATATTCACATGTGACCCTCCTACCTCCCCGGTCATAGGTTCAATTCTATCATAACTACTGTTCTCACCTGTGTTGCAAACATCAGAGCTAAGAAGGCATCTAGTGGGAGTCTGAGAGCTCAGCACTTTCCCCTCATTGGCTGAAGTTCAAGTTTTCGAAATGAGGTGGATGTGCTACTAAACAAACACTGTTATTGAAGCCTATGGCCATTTTAACACTAGTTTCTTCTGTTTAAAGTTACTGGGTAGTCCCGTCCTGACGACGGGGAGGGATTCAAGCATGTGAATACATGAAAGATATCAGTGCTGGAGAAAGGGAGTTACAAGTGAATAACAAATTTCACTCTCATCCTTCCATTAAATAGTCAGGCTATGTAGGACACAAAGGTCACATAATCATCTCTTAAACTTCAACTGTTAAATAACATTTATTATTACCTTCCTTTATGTTAGCTAAATTGTATATCAAGAGTGGATTAGGAATAAAACGTAATCGCCGTCAAAGAGGCATCTTCCCCAGGTCGTTTGAACTTCTGCATGAATCCTTCGGATGCTAAGGCCCCTATAATGAATAATGCCCTAAATCTATTGTATTTGGATCCTGACTGTTTCACTTCAAGTACTGGGCTTCGTCCTCCTGCAGATTTAATTCTACTCCACCCTTTCTGTAGTAAACGATCTGTGGTGAGATCCACGCTTATGTCTCCAAGACCCATTTGCAAGAAAATAAACAGATGTTGTCAATTTTCCAGATCAGTCTACGGACTGTGTAGTTTTTGCTAATCTGATTTGCCAAAACTGATGAGCAATATGCCTGTACAATGTTGATTTTAAATGATTCATTAATTGTTTGCTTTGTGTTTTTACTTTCAAATGCAGGTTAAAGATGCTGTTGCTCTCTGTGAACTGTTCAATTGGCTGGAGAAGGAGGTAGTTTATTTATTGACCTTGTGCTCTAATATGTGGATTTATATTGCACTATAAATAATATGAAAATATTTGCGTAACTAGTACATTTCCCCTACATCATATTGTATATTAGGCCACTATCAAAGTTGAAAACTTCAGTGTGCAGTGTAAAGGGTGAAGCTCTTGTGTGCCACCCTATTACTCCTGATTTCTAGTACATTCTTTTTTATAGCTCTGCCTCGCCAACCTCCTGCTTTCCATTTTGCTCTCAGTATGGTACTTTGAAACTGCCGAAGGCTTGAGGCTTCTATTATTCCCTCAAAAATAGCAGAGGCTGACAGACCTTGTGCTGCTGAAAGGTTGTTATGACTATGACGCTTTTATACCCAGGTCAGACATGCATACTCTCTGGGTACAATCTGCCCTTTGTGGACGGACTGTACAATGACGTCCAGGTTCTTGGAGGTTCTGTTGGCCATTTTTAGGATATCATCTCTGTAAAAATGCTTTGATTAAGGTTAATACACTTTATTTTTTTTTTTTAAATTACTGCAGGACATATAATAATGTCCCTGTCATCTTGGAATTCATTTAGTTAAAATTTGATATTGATCTCTAGTGCACAGTTTGTGATACTGCTGTTATCCTGACCATCTTTGCTTGTATTCTTATTATTCCTAGGTTCCCAAAGGAACAGTTACAGAAATCTCTGCCTCTGACCAAGCAGAGAAGTTTCGTAGGTAAGCTACTTGAGAAGGTGCACAGCTCAGTGGACATGGGAGGAAGTGGCATAGACTTTAACTTGGAAGCATTAACATTTAGTGACCTGCGCCTATTTCACAGATTTTCAGCATGAAATGTAGCAGTGTTAAGTGACACTTTGCTTGTTTACTGAAAACACAAGTGAGCAGGTTTGTGTTTTCTTTTGGCCATACAATGTTCTAAATCAACATCCATCCTTTTGTGGGTAAATAACTTGTAGGAAATCCCAAACGAATCTACCCATGCTCCCATGTGGCTGACTGTTGTTGTTGTTCTCAAATGAAGATTTGCCTATAAAATGTGGTACAAAAAACACGAAGGGCCTCATTACAATGTGACTCGGAAAGCCTCCGACCACAGGTCGGAGGCTTTCCAAGTCACATCTTGGGTTTCACTTTCGACCGCCGCATTACAATGCAGCCGTCAAAAGTGAAACCGGCCTGTCATTCCGGCTGGATTCCAACAGGCTCAAGGAGCCCGACGCTCAGTCGGAGGCCTTACTGTAGTCCATCGGATGGCGTTTCAGCCATCTGGATTACAATGTCTGTTTCCTACATGCTTTCCATGTTGGGCTTTCCGACATGGAAAGCGTGTCAGAAAGCGACTTTTGGGGCCCCTAGCAGGGCGCCCTTCTCCCTGCGGCCTCCGGTTGGGGGCCGAGGGGGCACCTACGGTGCCCCCCTGTTCATCCCTGCACCGTGTGGCAGGCACCTTGAGGTGCCTGCCACGTGATGCAGGGATGAACAGATTCTCCCATTTCTCTATGGGAGCTTGTGCTGCAGCCAGTTTACGGCTGCAGCACAAGCTTCCATAGAAGAATCGGAGTATGCGACTGCACCATGTGTGGTCGCATTGTAATACTGTGGTCGGGACCGCTGACCGGAGGTCGGTCAGTTCCAATTCCGCAATGACATCGTAATAAGGCCCTTAATATATGTGTGGGCCTTTTCATTTAGCCAGCTCAACCCTATGAGTTAAAATGCCCTTTCTGGAAGTGTGAAGTCTCTTCTAGATTTAGATTCTGTGTGTAATTGTGATATCTGGTGGTTCAGTCCAAAAATGTAAGATTGGAAAAAAACCTTTCTTACTTTAGGTGTGTATCAACATATGCAGACCTTGATCGTCACATCAACCATAAGCTGACAATGTGACCAACATTTTAGATTCTTTTTTCCGCCGTTTGGTTTGGGGGTATATGGACAGAGCTCCTAGGTAAGCTGCCGAACAATTTGTCAAAGGAATTTGAAGGAATGATGTTAAGGAACCTAGTCTTGATGCTGAATCAGAGTTTTTAGGGATATTATTAATGGAAATATTGACATAGTAGTAGAGTGATAGTTGTGCAGTGTACAGTCCATTGGGGTCCTGTATGCCATTATGTATTATGAGCACACTCCTCAAATTCTGCCTCAACTGTAATAGGAAGTTTGTCTTTAACAACAAATTCCAGTATGTATGGTCTGCCAGCCAGGGGATCATAAAGTTGACGATTGCTACGCCTGTTCACTCTTTAAGACTAAGACTCTGATATGTAGCCTCGTTATTTTACTACCACATTGGGCATCAGCAGATGTGGCAGGGCTCCCGGGGCTAGAAAGGCAAAAGGGAAATGTTCGTTGATGGATATAATAGGTTTCTCTGAAGCTGAAGACATTGAGGCTGAAGAGGCTCAGAGAGAACAACAAGAGGAACGAGACCAGAGAAGGTTTTTCAGTTTTATCTGGAAGTTTGGAGCATAAGACAGACTAAAACCACAGTGCCCTAAGGTTAAAAACATCAGGAGCTGTTGAGAGGCAGGGCATTTAAGTTACCGGTAAAGATGTTGAAGTTAAAGCCTTCAAGTAGAAAATCTAACCCGCACAGACACAAGCCAAGCCCTCGATGCTGAAAACTCACTGTCAAATGAGCTTCTTATTCTGCTCACCCTACTAGGTCAGAAGAGAAAGCCACTGGTAAGGATATGCCAAAAGGTGTTGGCTCGTTTGTATATGATTTAATAGAAAAGCAATTTCATGGAATGCCATTACTGAGAAACCATTTTGCCTAAACTGTTTAATGGAAATTTTCAGAATGAATGGCATTTACCATTTCATAGAAACCAATTTTTAAAATATCTTTTTGTTCGTAATTGGCTTTTGCATACTTTATTTAAAAGGTGTAAATACAATGATTGCAGATCCTATTTTCAGAATCCATTTTGTCAAAGGAATTTATTTCTTTGCTTTACTTCAGGTGAAATTATTTCAGATTTTATATCTTTTACATTGTCAAACAATTACTTCAGATGCTTTTAATTCACTGACTTCTCACTACCCCTAATCACCATCCAACCCTGACCCCTCAAAACCCCTAAACACCAATCATACCTGTCCTCTAAAAAACCCTCACCACACCTAAACAGCAGCCATCCCTGAACCCTAAAAGGCCTTTTGTTAGACCTGTCAGCCTTGGGGTGGTCTTCCCCCAACTTTTTGCCTGCCTCCCTCAATTTTTCTGACATTGTTTTTTCTGGCTCTAGGACTTTGTGCACTTTACCACTGCTAACCAGTGCTAAGGTGCTTGTGCTATCTCCCCTAAACAAAACATTGGCTCATACCCAATTGGCATAATTAATTTACTTGTAAGTCCCTAGTAAAGAGCACTACATGTGCCCAGGGCCTCTAAATTAAATGCTACTACTGGGCTTGCAGCACCCATTGTTCCACCCACTTTAGTAGCCATCTAACCATGGCTCAAACCTGCCATTGCTGAGCCACCTGTAGTTTACACTGCCACTTCGACCTGGCAAGATAAACCCCTTGCCAGGCCTAAACCTTCCCTTTTTATGCATATATGTCGCCCCTAAAGGTAGGCCCTGTGTAACCAACAGGGCAGGGTGAAATGTATTTAAAATGCAGGGCATGTACTTTTAAGTTTTACATATCTTGGAAGTGAAAAACTCCCAATTTAGTTTTTCACTACTGCAAGGTCTAGCTCACCGTAGATTAACATTGGGATTACCTTAGTATATCTTTTAAGTGTAATTCCCAATTGTGAAGAGATGGACCTTTCAAGTTTGGGTCACTGGACTCACAATTTAAAATAACTTATGGTGAAGTTGGATTTTAAGTTACAGTTTAGCAAATACCACTTTTAGAAAGTTGGCATGTACTTACTTTAGTCATTTGGTGCCTGCTGCCTGTCTCTGTTAAGTCTGGGCTGAGTGACAGCTGGGCTTTGTGTATTCCCTCTAGACAGCCACTTACAAAGGAAGCTTAGGTGTTTCTTGATTGGCCATCCTGGGTGATGGGAAGGAGGAACTGGGCACGACCTCACGCTTACACGCGCAAAGGGCAGATTCACCTGTAGTGAATCTGGAGCCAGACCAGGAAGGGAGAACCTCTGTGCACTTCAAAGCTTTCTTTGAAGTCTCCCCCACTTTAAAGGCACAACTGGGTATAAGTACTGGACCTTTGACACTAATTTCAGTACACTTCTGGACCTGTGTTTACCCGGCCAGGAAGAAGAGCTGCTGAACTGCTGCTTTGCTGAACTTCTGCCTTGCTGGACTTCTTCCTTGCTATGCTCTTGCCTTGCTGATCTGCCCTGCTGTTCTCCTGCCTGGGTGAGAAGGAGTGGACCTGCATCACTTGAACCCAGAGAGACTCCAAGGGCGTCCTGGCTTGTCGCCTGTTCTAAGTCTCAGGGATATCTAGGACTTCAACTACCTGCATCTGGACTCTACAAGCTGTGAGTCTGCCCTACCAAAAGGTGCCACCCCAATCCTGGACACATAGAAGTGAGGCCTGAGATGCTTCTACATCAAGAAAACATACATTCTCATTGGAACCGACACATCTTCGCCTTTGCGTGAGTTGGAACAGGCGCATCTTCACCTGTCGAAACCAGCGAATCCTCGTCGTTGCGTGGAGTGGACCCGGCGCATCACCTTTGGAACCACTGCATTGTCTTTAGAACCAGCGCAACGCCTTCGGAATCAACGCATCGCTTGCTGCGGGAGCAGCAGCCGTGCATCACATTCAGAACCACGCATTGCCACAGTTGCGTTGAGGAAATCAATGCATCTCGTCCACTGTGTGGCTGGGCACCAACACATCGCTTCGCCTGCACCCCTCATCTTCATCAAAGACGACACATCCTAGATCAAGGTACTTTGGTTCAGCAGGCCCAAGGGGGTCCCTGTATCAGTCCCGCACTCCATCGTGGTCAGTATGAACATTTGAATTTGCCAAGGTCCAGCGCAACCAGATAGCCCATTTAAGCGGTTATTGCTTCCAAGTGTTATTTTTACATTTATTCTTTAAAACTTCATATCTCTACTTCTACTTGTTGGATTTTTGTCTTTTTGATCTTGTTTTATTTATAAAAATAAGCTCTGTTTTTCTAACCTGGTGTGGAGTCTTTTTGTGATGTGTTCACAGTGTTACTGTTTGTAGTGTTGCTCAAATACTTTACACATTGCCTCTTAAGTTAAGCCTGACTGCTCTGTGCCAAGCTACCAGAGGGTGAGCACAGGATCATTTAGTGTGTGTTATGACTTACCCTGACTAGGATTGTGGTTACTGCTTGGACATGGCGCATACCTCTGCCAACCAGAAAACACATTTCTAACATCTTTCTACCCCTAAACTTCACCCACCCCAGAAACCTAACACCCCTCACTACACCTAAATCATAGCCATACCTGACCCCTAAACTGCACCTATCCCTAAACCCTATAAGCCCTTTCTACCCACACACTCCACTCATCCCTGAACCTTAAAACCCCTCGCTACCCACCCATTCCTGAACCCTAAAAATCCCTTTCCACGCTTAAACCCCACCCATCCCTGGTCCCTCAAAACCACTAGCCATACCTAAACTCCATCGATACCTGAACCCTTAAAAAAATCCTCACCACTCTTAAACACCACCCATCCATCCCTGAACTCTATTTCTACATCTAAACTCCCATACCTGAATCCTTAAAACCCCTCCCTACCCTAAACTTCACCCATTCCTGAACCCTAAAAATTCTTCACGACCCCAAACCTCTCCCCATCACTAAACCTTAAAGACCCTCACCAGTCTTAAACTTTACCCATCTGTGAACCCTGAAACCCCTCAACATCCCTACACTCCTCCCATACCTTAACCCTAAAAATACCTCACACGCCTAAACTCTACTCATTCGTGAATCCTAATAAACCCTCACCACCCATAAACTCCACCCATCCCTGAACCTAAAAACCCCTTTCTATGCCTGAAGTACACCCATTCCTGACCCCTACAAACCCCAATAACACACCTAAACACTACCCATCCCTGAACACATAAACTCTTCACTAGTCCTAAACTCCATCCAAGTTTAATGTAATTTTGGATTTTTCCTTAAAATTATCGTTCATTGAAGATGTTTCCTTTAATTTTCGATTTATTTGTATGTCCTTAAAAGTATCTTTCCTTATAATTGGTTTTCCATGATTTGGTTTCCTCCAGTGTGGTTTCTCAGTTTTCTTTTTTCCATTCATTCGTATACATCAGTTGGCTCGGCTTCCAAAGACAATTGAGTTTCAAAGGGAAAGGAAGGCCAGACACCCTCCAGGAAAAAGTCACTCCGGGACAAAATCATTGACGTTGACAGGAAGAAGGTAACACTCAAACTCGAAATTGAGCTTCTCATTAAAAGAAAACCGCCTTTGAGGAATCTGTGAGCCAACACAAGACTCCTACACCTTTAGGGGTAAAGAGACCTAGGCAGGAACCAGAAAACACCCTAGAAACAACACCGGAGATAAAGGCGGTTGGGAGAAAGATGTTAAGTTAACTTAATTTGTTAAGCGCAAACAGCTCTCTCCCAAACACGTATAAAGGTGTTAAGGATGAAGTATTAACCAGACTAGTAAGTAAGTTAGTATCTCACCAACACATCTGAACAGCTATGTTTTAGGAAGTTTTTTGAAGGATATCAGGTTCTTACAAGACTGGCTAGCAAAGGGTAATGTTTGAGGCATATGAGCTGTAGATTGTATACTTGTGCATAGATCGCCATCTGGTGTTGGGCTCGGATGTTTGCAGTTTGTTTTTGTCTTGGAAGAGTCTTTGTAGTCACGAGATAGGTGACTCCTCCTTAGGACGATAGTGCGCATGGGCATCGACTCCATCTCCAGATTGGTTTTTTCCGCCATTGGGTTCGGATGTAAAACGTTGCGCTCCGGGTCGGTGTCGTATTCGATCCCCCTTCGACGCGCAATCCTTCACCGCTCTACGGTATTGTTTCGCTCAAGTTCTCCTTCGACGCGCATCCAAGGAATATCCACCATGACCTTCGATTCCGGTCGTCGACGCGGGCCGTTGGGCCTACCTGCGCCATCAGGCCCTGCAGTAAACGGAAAGAACTCCATTTAAGAAATGTCCTTTGTGTGGTGCTAAATTTCCACACACAGATCTCCACGAGGTCTGTAACGTTTGATTGTCTCCAGAGGACGAGGACAGGGATTGCCAGGCCTGCGCTTCCTTTCGATCGAAGAAGACCATACATGATTGCCGGGCTCGACGTCACACGATGGCTCGATCAACTTCCTCGGCGCCGGACGACATCTTCGATGCAGGCTCCAAGATCCAGCAACAACAGGAATCGGAAGAGGAAGACATCAGCGTCTCCGAGGCAGACGACTCCGGTGCCGAGGATCAGCCCATTACTCCAGGACAACGAACTGTGAGTACTGAATTCGACGCTCCTCTCCCAGTAAAAATACAAAAGGCTCAGGTAACACCTTCGCCTTCGGGCTCAGGTAAACACTGAGATAAGTCTTCGGATGCCCCACTTTCGGGCCCGGCTCCAAAGCCGAAAGAAAAGCCTTCAGGCGGCTCGGGACCGAGTCAGCCACGTACTGGTGCCGAAAAACACTCCTCAGCACCGAAAGAAAAACCAAAGCCAAGCACAGGGCCACGCCCTGTTATATCGGCACCGAAGTCGGCCTCGACGCCCACCCCTTTGGCACCGAAGCAGGCCAAAGACAAGTCCTCGGATCCGAAGAAACACCATACTCCTTCGGAGCCGAAAACTGCTACAGAACTAAAGACTCCGACAAAGCTTAAGGACAGCTCTACCACTCCCAAAGCTAAGTCAAAGCACCACTCGGACCCAAAACCCTCGGTGACGAAAAAAACGGATGCCTCCGAAGAACTGTTTCGGCCAGATCCATCGGATCCGAAGCAGAAAACTTTGTGCATTGACCCTCATACAGGTCAGGTGACCACAATTCCACCGAAAAAGAGGACATTGGCCATTCCAGACCCACCTGAAATACCTTTAAAGAGGAAGAACATTGCTACTTCTCCTCTTAGACCTATCTCTCCCCTTCAAAACCTTCCACCTATACCTTTTTCTCCTACTTCTCCACTATCTCCTTCTTCACCTGCCCTTCATCAGGATCAAGAGGACTTTGGGGGTAGGGATTACCACAGTGATGGGCATCTGCAAGAGGATGATGATGACATACATAACATCCAACCTTAAGACCTTTGGGATGATTATCATAATATCCCAGATATACCTGAGCCAGACTCATACCCATCCAAACCATCCCCACCAGATGACAACATTGGCTTTGCACAACTGATAGACAGGGCAGCCAGGTACCACCAGGTAGAGTTACACTCGGAACATGCGGAAGAAGATTTCTTAATGGAAACTTTTACTCACTCCCAAAAGTCGTCCCCTACCTTGCCAATGCTAAAAGGCATGCTTAAACATGCCCCAGAAATCTTCAAAGACCCAGTCAGGGCTAGGGTAATCAACCCACGCATTGACAAAAAATATAAGCCAGCCCCAAACGACCCAGCTTATATTAAAGGACAACTCCCTCTAGACTCCCTCGTAGTATCAAATGCCCGTAAACGGGCTAATTCTCAAAACACAGGGGAGGCCCCTCCTCCAGACAAGGAGTCAAAGCTGCTGGACGCATCTGGCAAACGGGTTGCGTCACAAGCAGCCAATTACTGGCGCATTGCCAACACCTAGGCTTTACTCGCCAAGTATGACAGGGCGCATTATGATGAGCTGGAGACACTTATGCAGCACCTTCCAGACCAGTATAGGGCTAAAGCCAACGACCTTATACAGGAGGGAAAAACCATCACTAATACCTCCATCAAATGTGCTTTGGATGCAGCAGATACAGCATCCAGAGCAGTCAATACAAGCGTTCTGCTGCGCAGGCATGCATGGCTGCGCATCTCTGGGTTTAAACAGGAGGTGCAGTCCCAAATTCTTAACCAGCCATTTGACCAGCAACATCTATTTGGCCCTTCTGTAGACACATCCTTCGAGAAAATGAAAAAGGACACAAACAGCTAAGTCCATGGGGGCCTTACAATTTCCGGCAAATAGAGGGTCATTTCGTCGCTCCACTTATAGGGGCGCCTCCAAAACCAGTGGCACAGACAACACCTCTTCATACAAAAGTCCCACTCAATCTTCCCCTAGCAGAGGATATTTTAGAGGGGGCTACAGGGGTAATAATAACAAAGGAAGAGGTTGCGGTAACAATACCCGCACCTCCCCTGTCTCAAAGCAGTGACTTCCCTACGCTCCCCCCAGACCATTCCACACCGGTCGGGGGAAGACTATCACAGTTCCTACCTGTGTGGCTTTCCATCACCACAGACAGGTGGGTGAGACAAATTATCCAGTATGGTTACTGCCTGGAGCTCACTTCTACTCCACCAAACGTGCCTCCCAGGCATCGACCTATGTCCACGGAACATCTAACACTTCTCAAACAGGAGATTGCCTGCCTTTTACAAAAGCAAGCAATAGAACCAGTCCCCCTACATCAGAAAGGCTCAGGGGTCTACTCCGTTTACTTTCTCATTCCAAAAAAGGACGGTACTCTAAGGCCAATATTAGACCTCAGAATACTAAACCTGTACATACAGTCCGACCACTTCCATATGGTCACCCTGCAACAGGTCCTCCCACTGCTCCAACAGGGTGATTTCCTTTCCACTCTAGATCTCAAGGACGCCTACTTTCACATCCCCATTCACCCTGCTCACAGGAAATATCTACGGTTTGTGCTGGATGGTCAGCACTACCAGTTCAAAGTCCTCCCGTTCGGAGTAACTACAGCACCCAGGGTATTAACAAAGTGCCTCGCAGTAGTAGCAGCACACTTGCGAAGACAACACATTCATGTGTTCCCTTATCTAGACGACTGGCTCATAACAGCCAGCTCACACAACCACTGTGTTCAACACACACACAAAACCGTTCAGCTCCTGCACGACTTGGGATTCCCAATAAATCTCACCAAGTGACGCCTACAACCGTTCCACATGCAACAGTATCTGGGCGCTATACTACATATTTCAAAAGCCATTGCGTATCCCAATCCACTCAGGATACACAGCATACAGGCTCTCATAAAAAGATTTCAACCTCAACACTCACTTCCAGCTCGAGTGTTCATGCAACTAATAGGAATGATGGCCTCTTGCATTTTCATAGTGCCTAACGCAAGACTCTAAATGCGCCCATTACAGGAATGTCTGGCACATCAGTGGAACCAGGGCCAGCTTACAGATCTGGTGTTGGTGGACAGCCGCACACATCGCGCTCTGCAGTGGTGGAACACACAAAACCTATCCAAGGGGCGGCAGTTCATAGACCCAGTTCCACAGATTGTGCTAACAACGCACGCATCGCTCACCGGCTGGGAGCGCATCTCTTAAATTATACCATTCAGGGCATATGGACCCCTCGGCAAAAATTACTCCACATCAATCATTTGGAGTTACTGGCAATCTTTCTTGCGTTATAATCATTCCAGGTACATCTAGTACACAAAGCAGTCCTAGTCAGAACAGACAATATGACTGCAATGTACTACATACAAAAACAGGGGGGGGGGGACACTCTCTGCAACTTTCCCGCCTAGCGCAAACCATATGGAGATGGGCCATTCCGCAAAAAATATACCTGTTAGCAGAACACCTACCAGGGCTACACCATCAAATTGCGGATCTACTCAGTCGTCAGACACAACAGATTCACGAATGGGAACTTCATCCACAACTTCTTCATCCATTCTTCCACCAGTGGGGCCACCCAGACATAGATCTGTTCACCACACACTTAAACGCAAAATGCCCAAACTTCGCCTCCAGGTATCAACACCCATTGTCCAAAGGCAATGCAACATGGATGAACTGGTCAGGCAAATTTGCGTACGCTTTTCCGCCTCTCCCACTCCTTCCATTAGTGGTTCGAAAGCTCACACAACAGTCGCTCACAATGATCCTGGTTGCTCCAACATGGGCTCGACAACCATGGTTCACAACCCTGCTGGAACTTTCACTAGTCCCACATCAAAAGTTGTACCTTTCTCCAGAACTTCTCACGCAGAACCATGGAGAAATAAGACACCCAAATCCAGCTCAATTGAACCTAGCAATCTGGCTCCTGAAGTCTTAGAGTTTGGATACCTTAACCTACCTCCACAATGTATGAATATTATTAAGGAGGCTAGACGTCCTACCACTAGAGCCTGCTATGCAGCCAAATGGAAAAGATTTGTGATCTACTGCAATAACAATGCACTCGATCCTTTAGATGTGTCAATTCAGAACATCATTTGTTACCTTTTGCATCTACAAAACTGTAATCTGGCATACACATCCATACGGTTACACCTCGCGGCCATAGCTGCTTAACTACAAAACAGACAACATTTGTCGTTGTTTAAGGTACCTGCTATCAAGGCTTTCATGGAAGGCCTTAAAAGAATAATTCCTCCCAGAACTCCACCAGCTCCTGCGTGGAACCTAAACTAGGCTCATGGGCCCCCCATTTGAACCTTTGCATAGGTGTGAGCTACAGTTTCTCACATGGAAAGTAGCTTTCCTTGTAGCAATCGCATCTCTCAGAAGAGTTAGTGAGCTCCAGGCCTTAACCATACAAGAACCCTTCTTGCAAATACATCACAACAAGGTGATTCTTAGGACAAACCCTAAATTCTTACCAAAAGTCATCTCTGCCTTCCACCTTAACCAGTCTGTTAAGCTACCAGTTTTTTCCCTCAACCAGACTCAGTGGCAGAGAGGGCTCTTCATACACTAGATGTCAAAAGAGCTATCCTTTTACTACATTGAAAGGACAAAAACTTTCAGGAAAACCAAACAACTTTTCGTAGCCTTCTCACCACCACATAAGGGCAACCCCATATCAAAATCAGGACTTGCCAGGTGGATTGTTAAATGCATCCAGATATGCTACCTAAAGGCAAAGCGTACATTATCTGTTCCTCCAAGAGCGCATTCCACACGCAAACTAGGGGCTTCTATGGCATTCTTAGGAAACATCCCCATAGATGACATCTGTAAAGCAGCAACATGGTCTAAACCACACACCTTCACAAAGCACTATTGTGTAGATGTGCAGGCAAACCAACAAGCTACTGTGGGCCACGCTGTATTAAAAACACTTTTTCAAACTACTGCAACAGATACAGGTGGCCACCGCTAAGGAGATAACTGCTGTGTAGTCTATGCACAAGTATACAATCTACAGCTCATATGCCTCGAACGGAAAATGCTACTTACCAGTATGCATCTGTTCTTGGCATGTAGAGCTGTTTATCTGTATACGCCCACCCTCCTCCCCGGTTGCCTGTAACTGTTCCAGTATTATCTTACTTAGATAACTATACATGGGCATCTTTTTTCTATTACTATTATTATTTATATTTCTTTCTAACTCCATCACAACCCTTCATGGCGAAAACAATCTGGAGATGGAGTCGATGCCCATGCGCACTATCGTCCTAAGGAGGAGTCACCTATCTCGTGACTACAAAGACTCTTCCAAGACAAAAACAAACTGCAAACATTCGAGCCCAACACCAGATGGCGATCTATGCACAAGTATACAGATCTACAGCTCTACATGCCAACAACAGATGCATACTGGTAAGTAGCATTTTCCTTATTTCAGTTCCTTGTAGCTCGGTAGAAGGAGCGCCTACCTCTTTTCACACATTGTGTATGCAACGTGGTGTGGCCATGTCCATATCTGATGATATTAATCTTCTGCCAGGCTGATAAAAAGGAACCCTACCTCTAAAATGTATAGGCCCCGCTATACAGAGCTCTATGCACATGGCCAAGACGTTTAAGACTTGTCTCTTTCGTATATGCAGCCATTGGAGAGATTTTAAGATCGGTCCAAATGCATTTCTGG